>VDFB02086081.1:217499563-217581368 GCA_007258455.2 Sequoia sempervirens | reverse complement strand
ATGATTTCAACAACAACAAGTCTCACGTATCTTATTTATACATACAAAACTTGGTCATAGTCTCTCAAACATCCTTTGACAAATATTCACATCTGAAAAACTCTTGCTTGAATGCTTCAAAAAACTCACTTTGAGTTGTATCTAAACTCACTTTGAGTTGTATTTTTTACCATCTGCACCTTTTATTTTTATAGTGTCCCTTCTATTGGAAGAAACACGAGAGTGGCTGGTCCAATATTCAATCACCTGTTCCTTTACATCTTCTGAGATTTTATCTTTTCGGGAACCCTACAAATATTTACCCAATTATTCTCAACATTTCCATCCAATCTATTTCTCTTTTTGATATATCTTTGAATAGTTCTCTTAGAAACATTGAGTAATTCAGAAACTGCTTTAACTTGTCTTCTATGTGATAATTTCTTACTAGAAATTACCGTCATCAATGCTCTATGTGTAGCACTTAAATCAACAACTCGACTCTTGCTTTCAATAGAATTCAATGCTTCTTGTAGGTTTTCAACTATTGTTTTCTTTACTGATCCTGATGACTTTCTTTTATTATCAACCCCTAACAACTCCAAAATAGGGGTCATTTCTTTCCTCCTAAATAATTTTGCAAATAACTATGCTCTTCCAACTATAGACTTTTCTTCAAAATATTCATCCCATATTCTTTTGCAGTGTAATTTTACTGTGCTTTTAGATAACATATCTTCAAATGAAATACTATTAAAAAGGGATTCCTCATCCATCTCTATAAGATTTTCCATACCAAGGAAAATATTTCTATGACCACCTTCAGTTTGTCCTGGTACTGTACTCCTTGGTCATCATCAATTTCCATGGGTTCTTCTTCAAAAGATTTAGTTTCATCCACATTTCTACTATCTCTTTTTCGATCATACAACCTTGTTCTTGTCTTTTTATTCCCCATCACAAATTGCTTTGTTTGAATTCTCCTGCATACACAAAAATAATGTGCATTCAAACTTTTTGATGTTTGTATTGGATAAAGTGTCCCCTAATATCATGGAGGTATGACTATTTTTTACAGTGAAAACATGTAAACCCATCATTATGTATGTGGAAACTATTGTCTGGAATCTTCTCCTCTGTGAGAAATCCTGATTTGATAAAAGTGGATGATCCTAGTTGATAGGATATTATGGCCTTATCATTCATCGTGCTCGGCTCTTCTTGATCATTTGGGATATAAATTTGATCCATGGTAGCTTTTGTATGTTCTTTAACTAGAAGTATTGTTGTGGGTTACATTTGACCACCTTTGTAAGATGTTTACTAAATCTATTATCATTAAGAGCTTCGTTTATAGTGGATTGGGTTATTTCTTCATCCTCAATTTCACTTGTTTCACTAGTTGCAACACTAATGTGATCTTCCCCATCAAAGTCTTTTCCCCAAGGGTTCCCTTCTTCTTCAAACATTTTTGCTCTTGTTCTAGGGGTCATATGTGATTGTTCTGATCTTCAATCTAAGGTAAGATTATGTATGAGACCTAAGACTAGGAAGCAATAAAAGGATATGATTCTAAGATGGGATATGAAAATGGTATGGTACGATATGACAAGCTAAGAATGCAAGAGCTCAAAGGAAACTCTAGGTTCAAAGTTGGTTATGATGTAAAGGATTTACTTGTGTTATGATGGATACACACAAGGACCAATGATCAAGAAAGGGTATGTAGGAGATGATGGACTCCAAAAGGATTTCCCTACTCAAGGATAATGGTATATTCCCTAACTTAAGGATGATGAACCTCAAGTGATGCGGGTGATAGATAACCAATGGTTTGATTTCAAGACCTAGGAAGAGTAGTCTAAGTGAAAGCTAAAGGTTTGTTTGAGCAATAGTGGATATGCAAGGGTGGAGGATATGCAAGGACTAGGTGGAATTTAAGGATTGAAAGATCAAAATAGAAGGATTGATAGCCCCAAGAAATCTAAGTGATAGGCTCATTTTGGATGTTTTTGTTGTTTGACATTTTGGGGTTTTGCAAGGTTTAAGGTGTTGCAAATTGCTAGGTGTGATGTTTGTTTCAGGTCTTATTTTGAACACACACGCAAGACAGCAAACAAAATGTTTGATTTTAACAATACAAGCCCAAATCCTAAGGTTGGCAAGGACTATATTCACTGGATTCCATGTGGGTTTCCCCAACTGCACTTATTCTTAGCGGGTGACTTAGAAGCTTGGCCACACTGGCTCCCCTCCATGACACTCACTTCTTGGGTCAACCAAGCTTCGAGCCCTCATGAATCTCCCATGACATACTCTTCACCTCTACTAAGAATTGCGAGAATGTGGATGCCTTGGCAATGACCGTTGCTGCACCAACAAATAGAAAAGGATTTTGGCAACTACAAGCAAGAGGTGTCTAGTAAGGGAATTCATTCGAGTGGTTATACATGCATCAAGATTAGCTCTGATAAGGAGGATTCCTAGCCTGCAAAGGTTACGCTCTACATGGTTTATGGGGATTCACTTGTCGGCATAACACATCCGCACTCGTGGTACTTGAACTTTCGTCAAGCACCCATTTTATATATTGACTGGAAGTAGCTTGGCTTTAGCCTATTACCAGTTAGGTCATTCCCTTGGGGTGAGTACTTTTCCCCACCAAGGAAGGCCCTCTAAAGGATTAAACATAGACGATGGGTCTGGTTTGTGATCACCAAGTTTGCACAGGGTGAGAGCATACTCCCTACCATCTCAAACATAACAAACAATGTTCATTCATCCCCTAGTTAAATCTATATGGCGGAAGACAATTGTTTGTTTTAATGCACCAATTGAAATGTGTTCTAAGCTTAAAGACAATTGGTTTCAAAAATAAAAAATTCTTTGGCCAAACATCTTGAAAAACCATAGATTAGTAGTTTTTCAATATTAGTCTTCAACAGTCGACAACTACACCACTTGTTAGTGCAAGCATTAGCTACAAAAATTCATAGTAAAGCACAATGAAAATATAAGCATGAACATAAAATAATCTAGCAACAAACATATAAACATCAGAACAAAAAATAAATTAAAAAAATTTACCAAATCTTATGTATTAGATGCTTGATTTTCCTATTCAACTCTGTGACAAATGCAAATGATTAGAAAAGTATCTTGTTGTTTAGTATTAAATAGTTATTCAAGAGCAAAAAGTAAATCATAATAGAAATAGTTCATCAAAAAGTGGATAAAAAATGGAAAAAGCCAAAAAAAAGACTAGTAAAAGCTGACTTAAATAGTTATTTCAATAAAAACTGGACGAAAAACGGGAAAAATCTAAAAAACATATTCAAAAAATCAAAAAATCGGCCATTTTATGTTTCAGTACACAATTGATGAAAAAGGAAAGAAATTTGATGAAAATGGAAACAATCAAAAAATCAAATTTGAATAAATCATAGTTTCGGCCAAATACCATTCGGTCAAATAATATTCATACGGATAGTATTCGGCCAGACAATATTTGGCCGATTGGGATTCGGTCGAATCAAGTTCGGCCAAATATATCCACATGGCAGGTGACATGGCAAAAAACTCACCATTTTATCAAATTTCTAGAAATTTTCAACTTCTACTAAATATTTCTTCAATCAATTTTTTAAAAAAATAAAAATAAAAATACCCTTTTGTAGAGCTCACAGTGCTGAATCCATATATATATATATATATATTGATTAATTTTAGTATATAAATTTTTGAAAATATTGCAAGTAGGTTGTTCAAAGTCAAAAAGAGGCTCAATTGAAATTAAATAAAAATAAGTAAATCATCATAAAACAAATTGCAAAATATATGATGCCCTAGAGGATAGAATCCTCTTCAAAAGGGTATATTTTGTTTTTTGAAAATGAAAAAAAAAAAATAGTTGATGTCAACTGAAAACTACCAAATTTGGGTAATTTTGACTTTAAAATGTTATTACGAGAAAAATATACATCAATTTTTTTTTTCCATGCCCTAGATATTGAAGTTAGCTATCTAGGAAAAAAAATTAGGAGAAAATGAAAAAAAATTCTGTATTATTCTTGACATCAACTAAACGTCACTTTTTCTTGAAATTTTTAGCATAACAAAATCTTCTTTAAAATTGATAAAAATATATGAATTTTTTTTTAATTTTTTTTTTACAGGAATAAATTTCAACAAAAGTTATGCATTTTATTAGTTTACATCATTTTGAAATTCAAAACATAAATACCACTTTTATGTGGTTGAAGTTGAGAACTTTTTATCATGTTGGCCGATTCCTTTATAAAGTGTGACACAGGTTTGTACTTTTACCCATTTGTATGTATATGTATATATATGTACATATATATATGTATATGTATATATATGTGTATATATATATGTATATATATATATATATGTATATATATATCTATATATATATGTATATGTATATATATGTATATATATATAATATTTAAGAATCACACATATATGAAAAATAAACGGAAACCCACATTAAATAGAACTCGTAAAGCCAAAGGGTAGCAATAATATTTGCAAAATGGGTATAATGCCTATTGGTTATTTTTCTTGCAACCTTCAATCCTAAGGAGAAACATAATGCCTAAATTAGGGGATTAACTATTTAGGACAAGGAATTTGCACCATCAGGAGATTGAAGACAAGAAAACCCAATGAACAAGGCTATGAAATCCTTTTGTACTTTGAGCTCCACAAGAATTAGGAGGGTGCTCCTAATTGTAGTTCCAAGAATATGATAAAATTGTCAAACAACAAACTACAAACTTGTGAAAGTGGATAGTTCTCAGGTATATAAGTGATGGGTATTTTTATATCCTACGAGATTCAAGTATAATTCCATTTGCATTGAACATTGTTGAGAACACATAACTTAGATATCTTCATCTCAAACACATATATAGGGCTAATAGATGAAATTCTCTCAAATTTAGCCTCTATTTTATTTCATATTCCATAAAGATACAAAAAACCAAGATAACTTTAACATAAAAGAAAAAGGACCAAAGTAACATAGATTTAAGTGATTTTATTGTTTCTAAAAATGATCTAGGTAATATCACAGATCAGTGCCTAATCCTAAGGCATGGAGTCAAATCTAAGCTCATGAATGCAAACTTAAACAATGACTGAGATAAAATTAGTGGCCCTTTGACAATTAATGCTTTACACTAATGTGACATCTCATATTACTGCATGATCATGTTTTAAAAATCCATTTCATTCCCTCAAACCCACAATAACTTGCATACAAAATTTAATTCTTAACTTGAAGAAACCCATACACAAATCACACAACTGCAAAAAGATTGCAATGACAAATTAATAATATATCGTTGATATATTTAATCTAAATGTTATCTAAGAACACAAAATGGAGATAACTTCTGCAATATTTTTATTGATTTGTTCAAAATAATTGAAACTACTACAAGATTATGTACATTCATTTACTACAAAATTCAAAACCCTTTACAAATGAGAAGAAGAAGATATAGAAGAAGGAGAAACCCTAAAACTAGATCCACACTTGACATCTGGCATCTTCAGCTCCCGTTGATTTGTAACTACCTTTGCTTCTAGAAGAAGTTTCAATTTTCTCTCAGATTCATGTATTTTTCATTTGTTGCCCCTCTAACAAAAGATATTCCCCATGATGACCCTCTCTAATATGCCCCTGTTGTTGAAAATATCTTCCTTCTGAAAGAGTAAGTCCCCGTGAAAGTCTTTCACTCTTCATTTTGTTTTGCTTTGTAGATGAAAATATTTTTTCTTATATGGTGAGATCCCTTTACTTCACTTCACCAGGCTGTAGAATACCCATTTACCCATTTCCTGACTGCTTTCACCTTTACCTTGCAACATAAAATATTTTCTTAGTGGAAAGGCTCTCAACTTTACCTTGAAAAATGAAAATACTCAGCTTTCCTGTTAAATCCCTTTTACTCCCCTTTGTTTTGTTGCACTTCACCCAACAAAGTAAAATGCTTATTCTACTTTAAATTTTTTATTTAAAACTCTTTCATTTAAAATAGTGAAAACCATTTTTTCTCGGGAAACACTTTGCTTTTAATATTTTAATTCCTTCAACTTTAAACCTTTCTCTCGAGCAAATGGATCTTATCCACACCTTTCAAATATTTTAATATTTGAAAGCATTTAAAAAAATTCAACGTGCTACATTTGAAAGTTTAAAAAACTTTAAAAATTTACTTGGGCCCACCATTTGCTTTCCTCTCAATGCGCGCACACCCACTGCTTTGGATGACGATAGTATTCATTTGCTCGGGCTCACAGGAAAATGAAATTTAAAACTCAAAGCAATAGATGAAGGCTGCACAAAATATTATGTTTTTTTTTCAATTTTTTTTAAACCTATCCTTGTGCCTTTGTAGCCTCCTTCTCACTTCAACATCCACTCACATGGGCTAGTAGGCTAGTGTGGAGATCGGTACATGTAGCTTCTTTTTCACATGCCATTGATGTGATTTATTTTCCCTAACTTGTTTTCCATTTTCTCTGCAACTTCTCCTAGATATGGCAGATTCAACAAGAAAATATTTGTAGTGCTTAACATGAAATTGTATCCTTCTTACATTCAATCTTATGGATAAGACTGAATATTACCATTAAAACTTGCAGTGTGGTTTTAAGCTCATTGGCAGCTAAAAATGCATAGAACTTTGCCCAAAATTGCCTCTTGGACATTAGAAATGGATTGGGAAGGCTTCTTCCTTTGAACATTTGAATGAAGCCATTAAAAAATGATTTAATTCATCCCCATGCTTGTTGCACCTCTCCTTCTCCTTTCCACGCTTCCCCGCCAGTTTTTGGTGTCGTGAGCATTTCTGCCATGGGAAAGCGATGAAAGTTGCTATCGTGAAAGAAAAGTTTTATAAAGTTGAAACTTTATAAAATATGAAATATTAACATATTCCCTAATTTATATTTCCTTTATTCTCATGCATTTCCATGTTGAAATTATTTAAAATATGTAAAATATTTTAAACATTTTCCTTTTAAACTTAAGGAAATAATGTAATTCTTAATTTCAATTGTGACCCAAAAAAGGAAAATTAATTGTGAGCAAACCGAGACACCTAGATCCATGAAAATTTGTGTAGGGGAATTATCAATTATTTAGAGAAAACCCATTTCCTGAAAATTGCATTGCCAAGAGATTTCTAGGACCTCCTTTGTAAATTGGCTTGTCAGATGCCTTTGCCACAAATGATATACATTAAAATAATGCATCACATGATCTTTGATTTTGATGAAAATGGAGTTGTATATATTTCAAGCTAAAAACAACATGGGTTGTCTTTAGTTTTGAAAAAATTGACACTTTTTAGAACACCATTTTTGGCCCTATCATGATAAAAAAATGATTAAATAACCCATCAAAACTTATCTTGAGACCCTAAAACTGAGCAGGCATGTAGAAATTTGACCCAATAATTTAGTGCAACAAATAGCTTGAGAAAACATATCCTAAGGTGCAAGATATTAATCGAAAAAGTGGCTCACTCAAACTTTTCTGCAACTGTACCTGTTCAAAACCAATTAAAGCTCACCAAGTTGCCACTTCGAAAAAATACCAAGTCATCTCCTAGGGAATTGTCACTAGACACACTAGGCCATTTGGGTCCATTGAGTATGTGTGAAGAGGGATTTCCTTGAATCATCATTCTTCAAAAGATATTGAGGGCCAAACTTGACCTCCTTGAAACATTCTAAAAATGCAAATGCAAAATCTAAACAAACTACATTTGCTTTTGGCCTGGTAAAATTATAAAATTTTATGATGAGGTTCTGAAACTGGACCAAGGAGCAAGGAAAACTTTAGTGGCGAATCTTCACCAATTGGTGAATTCTAGGAATCATCTAAATAAAAATTTGCAAATTTCTCACACCCAACAGCATGTCCAAATTGCCTAGATTTTACGAACTATAGGTCTAATGCATGTCCATTCACTAATGAGTTTTTTTATGAGGCATATTTAAGCAAAAAATTAGCCATTGTCAAACTATGCATTTCAATTGGACCGACTAATATTTTTGCCTCGAATCCCAAAAGCATTTAATAAAACACCTACATATTTGCCAATACAATTAAAATAACATTGTATGAAGACCCATTTCGCCAATTAAAATTTACAAACAGTTGCTTGTGAAGACCCATTTCGCCAATTAAAATTTATAAATAGTTGCTCATGAGGACCTATTTTGCCAATAACATCAACAAATAATTACATTTGAGGACACATTTTTCCTTGAAAATTACAACGTATCATTGTATAAGCATGCAGGATTCGCCAAATATTTAATATACCATTTAAAAATCCCATGGAATTCGCCAAATATGGAATCATGGATTGATATAAATACAATCAAAAGTGTCATTTATTCTTACACATTTTTTTTGGTTATGAGGTTTTACTTCTCCATTCAGAACTAGAAGTCAGCAAATCGCAAAGCTGAAAACATAGACTTAAAAGGTAAGTGATCATTTCTTCATAGTCTTCTTAGTTATAATAATACGTTTTCTTTATCTCTTTTCCATTCTTGCTTCAAAAAAGTGAACCTTAGAACCAAAATCTGAAGTTTTGAAGTTTTTGAAACCTCCGACCCACCAAGTAGAAAAGGTGAGTGATCATTTCTTCACAGTGTTATTAGTTATAATAATAAGTTTTCTTTATGTCTTTTCCATTCTTGCTTCAACAAAGTGAACCTTAGAACCAAACTCTGAAGTTTCAAAGTTTTCAAAACCTCCGACCCACCAAGTAGAAAGATGACCAAGAAAGACTTGCAACTCAACAAAGTGAACCATCAAAAAATTCAGAGATTCAATAAATTATGAAAATTTAGAACTCCATGATAAGGTTATAGAACTCTGAGGACTAGTGACTAAGGTTAGGCAAAGCTAAAAAAATTATATTGTATACCATGGTATTAAATTTGATATGTGATTCTGCATCATTTTTAAAGAACAAAACTTATCACACTACTTATAAATTCCTATTGCATTTCCGTTCACACAATCTTTGATAAATAACTAAAAGGAATATTATTAATCCATTCCTAGAATAGAAGCTAACAACTCAACATCCATAACTTATAAGTTATAAGCTAACATAAGCTAATAGTTCAACATAAATAACTTATAAAGGCATCAAGTGTCCACCCAACTTAAACATTAAAAGCTTAAACTACCAAACCACCTAAATTATACTGAGAAATCCTTCCACATCCATCACCATAAAATCTTTATTCACAAATAAACATTCCACAATAATGAAACTATCCAAAAATCTATCATTCCAATAATAGACAATCCACTGGCAAACATAGAGTTTCTTTTGTCTTCATAACGGTTTCTTGAAGACAACCATTTTAGAAATTTAAATAAAAAGTCTTTGAAATATCAAGAGAGCCAAATTAAATAAAATAACATAAAAACTAAAAACTAAACAATGGTCCCACTCCCAACAACACTCCTTCGCTGTCAATTATTTCTGCCTCCTCCTTCAATAACAGCTCCTATGCATTAACTCTTTGCCTGTATTCCTGGTACTTGGTGACAATTGCAGTGATGTTTTTGCTTCCTAGAGTTGTAGTAATTTGTAACCTGGTTCTCCATGTGACCAAAGCATTTTCACACTCAACCGACTTCTAAGATCTTCTCTCTTCTCCACATTTATAAGTCCTCAAGTGGATCTCCATTCCACTGAGTTTCGAGAAGGACTCCCATGTCACTGTAGTAGGATCAACTATTTATTTCTTGAATATTTCTCTAAACTTCAGAGAGATCTCTTTTATATCTAGAATGTTTTCATCAAACTCATTAGTAATTTCCACTCCTAGAATATGACAATCTTCTTTAACTTCCCCCAACATTTCATATAATATATCAAATGCATTATTAATTTCCTTCACTAGATTATCATACATATTCAATTTCCATTCTAATGAAACAAACCAGGAAGGGTCTATCTCCTTAGGATTATTCACAATTTTCTCACCAATTAATATCTTCGCATCCATAGAGTTCAATTCTTTCATTTCCTGAGCAAGCACATAGAGCTCGTCCTATTTTGATATTTTTTGAGCTACTGAACTTATGTTACTAACTCCTTCGTCTTATTAACAACTTTAGTGTAAAAGAGCACAAATTTATTCAGAAAGAAGATATCTTCTCTAGATTTTTATCAATCCCCTCACAAGCAGCTATGGAATAGCTCAAATTCTTTTAATTTTCTCTATGGCGAGCACATCGATGCCCTCTACCTAAGAACTTGAGGCTTCATTAGATATAGGAGGAGTGGCCATGGAAGAAATAAAGTTACTCAATGTGAGGACTTGAGATTCCAATTTTATATTTTCTTTCCTTTGTTCTTTCACTCTTTTAATCAAGGTATTGACTAAATAATTGGAATGGTACACATCACCTTCCAGTGTTGGAGGTCCCATATCAACATGTGTGACTTTGTAGTGTGCCTCCATTATTTCATCTTCATTTAAATTCTTCACAGGCTCAACAATTTCTAACATTTGATTTACAGAAGTAGCATCAGTCACCATCCTTGACATCCTCCTTGCTTTATTAGGTTTTGAAGAGCTTTGAAGTAACTTTGAAACTATATCCACTCCAACTGTCATTGTAGGAATATGCTTTCTCTTCTTCTCCACTGCTTTTTTCAGCCATCCTGGGGAGGCTACTACCATATCAGAATCTTCATTTCCACTAATAGTTTCTTTAGGAGAGTTAGGAGTGAAAGGAGGATTATCACTATCAGGCGAAGAAGAGGGAAATTCAAACAAAGGAGGAAAGACATTATCTTCAATGATCTGTTGAAAGATAGCTTCAAAATCTGCAGCCACAAGTTTTTCTTGATTGGTCTTCTTCTTAGGGGTAGGAGAAAGCACACTGTCCTGTTCATAGATGATCTTCAACTTGACTATTTCTTCTAGCCTATCACCATCACCACCTAACTGATAATTTGCACTAGAGGACATCATAGAGGGTTTTCCTGATGATACACTTGCACCAGATGCTTGCATAGACCCTTGTTCATTCTTTTGTGATGACTTAGGCTCTTGAACAAGACCAAAACTTGTCACCATTTCCCATCCAACTAGTCCTGGGTTCTTTTAAGCACTATGGAAGCACACACTCTCATATCTGAAATTTCACTTTGGCTCCAATCAACCCTAGGGTGGGATTTATTAGGAATTTTTTCATATGCAGGATCTATTATTATTGAATCCTCAGCTACATTTTTAGGGATGTGAAATGACAGACTGAAAGCCTGTATCTGTTTTAGCGTTAGCCTCATATAACCTCTTCTCAAAACTTCCTTCTCATTGACACAATATTCCTATAAATCTTCGATAGATGACTGATGCCAATATGAGCTCCCTCCATAGAGATTATGCTTCACAAAACCTTTACTGTCAAAATTAGCTCTCATAGATAGATTCTGGAGGTTATATTCCTTGAGAATTCCTTCAGCTTCCTTGGCCATCTAGTTTGTTTTGCACACAAAAGAAGGGGTCTTCAATGGGAAGACATACCCTAAGAGTTTTATATTTGTTGGTTAACAAATTTATCACCTAACTCTATATTCATATGCCCATAAAAGGTGATAAATGTAACCACAGTTGAATTATAACATTACAACATTACAAACTTCAAAACTGATTCTTTGCTTATTTTTAAAGGTGGTAGCTACCTTTATCTAATGTTCAATGAATGATTTTTCTAAATTAATGATGCTTTTAACTATAAAAAAAATAAAGGATGGGGATTTTAAGGTCAGAAAGCTTCAAAGGTATCTATCAATCTCATGTAAATAGAAATAAGACTTCTGAAAGAAAGATAACAACTAAACCAATATCACTGTAGAAATCTTATTCACAGATAATAACACCACAACAATATAGAAAAATTATATCATCTATCATCCCAATAATAGATATAAAACTAGCAAACATTCAGTATAAACAAAATAAATCTATACACCGTAACTCAAAGATTATGCATGCATAAACTCCACCAAAGTCTTCTATATCAAAATAATAGATAATAGCCAAAATAACAAAGTTTTCCCTAATGAGTAAATTATTTTTTTCTCAGAAGATCCTAATCACATTAGTGGAACCAATATTTAGAAATAGCCAATGTCTTTCGTAACGGTTTCTTGAAAGTAACCGTACCGAAAATTAAAAAAAGTCATTAACTTAAAAGTGTTAACTTTAAAGAAAGTATATGAAAATGCTAAAAATAAACTATGCATAATTCCCAACTGCTTCAACTTCATCAGCTTTCAGATCCTCATTCTCTCCTTGTTGCAACAAATTCTCTGGAATCTTCATTCTGGCTTTATATTCCCTATACCTAGTAATTATTTCAAAAATCTCTCAGTTGCCTGGTGTCAATGTGATATGAAGCCCAATTCTCCATTTTCTAAGAGCAACTTCATAATCATTCAGCGTGTTAGACCTCTTTTCTGTTTCATCTTTAAATTTTTTGAGATAAATCTCCAACCTCCCAAGCTTTGAGAAAGATTTTTTAGTCATCATAGCAGGATCTCCTAACATATCTAAATACTTCTCTAGCACTTCTATGATTTCCTTTACTAGGTCATAATATATGTTTAGTTTCCATTTCAATGAATCAAGCCATGAAGGATCTAATTCCTTTGAATCACTAACAATCTGTTCATTTACCAACGTCAATCAATCCATGGAAACTAACTCTTTCATTTCTTCTAAAAGTACATACAGAGTGGTTTTATCCTTTCTACCCTATTGTAGTTCTTCTATTAATCCTTTTCTTTTATCAACAATGTGAGTGTAGGAAATCATAGATTTACTAATAAAAAATATAGCTTCTTGAGACAATTCTTCAATCCACTCACTAGCAACCTTGGAATAATTTAGATTTTTCTTAATCAACTGCATGACAGACTCATCAATAACTCTTTCTTGGGAACTAGAAGCCTCAACAGACAAAAAGGGAGAAACAATGGAATAGATAAAGTTTTTGAAATCCAAAAGTTGAGATTGCAATTTTACCCTTTCTTTCCTTTCTTCTTTTTCCCACTTGGCTAAAGCATTGACTGAGTAACTAGCGTGATATACATCACCTTCAAGTGTCTGGGACCCATGTCAAAATTTATGATTTTATAATCATCTGTGGTTATCTTATCATCATCTACATCTTTTAAAGGTTCTACAATTTCTAACACCTAATTACCAGAGACAACATCATTCAAAATTCTTGACATTTTATGGGCTTTCTTGGGCACTAAGGAAGATTGGAGTAATTTGGTTATTTTATCTGCTCCATCGAATGTCGTAGGAGTGTATTTCCTATTATTTTCTACTGCTTTCCTCAACCATACTGAATATTTTTCTATTAGACTGGAGGCTTTATCACTTTGAAAAACCTTTCTAGACTTGCTAGGAATAATTGATATGTATTCTGTAGGAGAAGAAGATTCTTCAGAAAAGGTAGGAAAGTACTATCTTCAACATATGCTTAAAGATGCTCTCTGAATCTTCTTACACAAGTTTTGTTTGCACATTTTTCTTTTAAGAGCAAGGGTGGATGGGTTGTCTTGTTCACATATAGATTTTGATTTAATTTTTTTCTTTGGCTTTTCACCATCACCCCTAGATTATGAATTGGACTAGAAGACTTGATGACTATCCTCACCGATGAAGTACCTCTAGGGACTACTTGGCTAGATCCTTGCTCATTTTTCTGGGATGATTTTGGTTCATGAACAAAACTAGAAATCCTATGCCATTTTCTCTCCAACCAATCCTGACTCCTTTTGAATACTGGTTCATCTTGTTTACTCATATATAAAGCTTCATCTTTATCCTAGTCAACTCTGGGATGTGATTTATCAAGCAAATTCTCATATTCAGGATCGAGAACCATTGAATCTTCAGACACATTTTTAGAAACTTGGAAAGAGAGACCAAAAATTTGTATCTTCTCAAGGGTTAACCTCATATGGTCCCTTATGAAAAAATTATTTGTCATCAGCACAATCATCTTAGAAATCTTCAATTGAAGGTTAGTGTTGATACGAGTTGGAGGCATCCAAATTTTTTCTCACAAAGCCCTTGTTGTCAAAATTAGTTCTTCCAAACAAGTACTAGAGATTGTATTATTTGAGAATCCTTTGAACATTCTTAGCCATCTAATTACTTTTGCAAGAGAAAGAAGGAGTAACTAACGAGAAGGTATACCCTTGCTTTCCCATATTCATGTATTTTATATTTACTATGGCCATTTGTCTGTAGACATCCAAAAATACCAATAAATCCTTAGGGTACTTAGGAAATTTAAGTGGAGCCTTCTCGTAACCTCCAATTCTCAAATAAGAAAATCTATCAAGCTATATATGAAAACTTCCAAACTTCAACACCAGAGATTTTGATTTAGGGGAAAAATTAATTTAAGGGTTTCCATCCAAGTTTCTCATAACTTCCATTGAAAAGGAATCATTAACAAGACAATATTTTCCCATCCCAAACTGCCTAGTAAATTGTGGATAACACTTATACACAGGCATGCCAGGACTTGGTGGTACTTGTGGTTTCAACCCTGGCCAATAAGGTCTTTGACTAGCAATGATATATATCAAACAAGAACACAGATGAAGGTAGTAGTCTTCTAAAAGTTAACTAATTGCTCATGCAAGTGAAAGAAAATTATCTCATCCCAATCGATAAATACATTATAATCATAGCTAACTAAAATGAACTGACACATCTTGTCTTCAAATAATTCAACTTGTGCATTCCCTACAATATGATGAAGTAAAGAAATAACATCAACAATTTCTACTCTAAAATGTGTCCTCTTAAGTTTATTGGGAAATTGAGACTTACCTTTCTTCTCTGATATTAACCACCCTTTGGCCATAGAATTTTTACACCAGGTTTCATTAGTCTTGAAGTATTCATTAGTTGTTACAACAGACATCTCCTTTATGGGTACCTTCTTTGGAATTCCCAATGCTTGAGAAACGACCTCAGGAAAAAAATTAGCTAAAATGGTTCTATCTGCAGCGTTGATTTCCTAGGTTTCAGGAATGTACCTTCTCGCACATGCAACAATTAGGTCAACATTCAACACTGCTTCTGGAAAAACTCCAGCTTGAGCTAGTCCAATTTTGAACACCTTCACATCTACAATATATTTTTCTTTACTATCTAGACGTGCCCAAAAATTTTCCAATTTAAAAAGTCTGAGCTCCGTATCGCTCACACCGAGCCAACAATTTTCAATTTCAGACTGTATAACCTCACTATAGCCTAATGAGATGCTTGAATTCCTGAAGAAATAACAACAGGTGGAAGTAAAACCGAGGCTTTAACAAATAAGTGCTCACCACCTTTAAGCCATATAAAATGATAAGATGTGCAATCAATGTGGAGTAAAATGAGAATTCATGCTAAATATTTGAGTAAAACTTCACTACCCATGTATGCCATTATTTTTGATAGGATGTACTTTAAATGTGACATTCAATTTCATACCTCAAAAATATAGCCTTTAAACCTACATGCTTTTGGAAATTCCTAAAAAGACAACTAAAGTTTATTCCATACATAGTGTTCAATGAGATATTAGACAATGACGCCTTTGAAAGGAAAGATAAGTCCATCATGTCACATGGTCGCTCAAACTTGGAACCCCAAAACTAAAGTCTAAAGTTTCAATGTTTTCAAAACCTCCAACCCATCAACTAAATCCACACACCATAACTCAAAGGTTGCGTATGCATGAACTTAATTTACTCAACAAAGTGAACCAAGTTGGGGAATTGGGTAGTTATGAAAATTTAGAACTCCACGACAATGTGACATGTCAAATGGTTATAAAACTAGAGGCCTAGGGACTAAGCTTGATTTTCTCCCTTGAGTCTACGATGATACATCAAATGTTTTATCGAACCGTTGAGTAATTTATGATATAAATAATAAACATGTGTTTTAAAGTTTTTTTAATTTTTAACCATTAATGCACTCAGATTATCAAGGCCTTTATAAAATGAATTACAATGTCACATTAATAGCAGTAGCACAACTATTAATAGCACTAAGCATAGTAACACTTAACGTTGCAATTGCAAAGGACTTAATAAAAAGAATTACAATGTCACATTAATAGCACAACCATTAATAACACAATAACACTTAACATTGCAAAGGACTTAATAAAAGGAATTACAATATCAAATTAATAGCACAACCATTTACTTTATTACAACTGAATTACAATGTCACATTATTACATAGTACAAATAGAAATGTAAGCACAAGCACCAAGCTTCTGCTGGATCATTGGTGAAAATGTAAATGTAATACATGTGTGTCTGAAAATAAATGGGACTTATCAGGTCAACCATGCACTCTGAATTTCATTTTTTGGTAAACCCTAACAAGAATGACAACTTCTAAGATCAGCCATGCCTCTAAAAATAAATGCATGGGGAAAGGCAAGCTAATCAAACTGGGAAAATGGGAGTTGTGAAGATACAAAATGTACTTCTCCGCTATGAAAATTAGAGTCATGAAAAAGATGAGGGGTTGTAAAACTACTCCCATCTTCTACTTGCAGCTTCCATGCACTGGGAGAGCACTTATCTCCATCAAAGCTCCTCATCCTGACTCAAAACCTGTCTGAGAAGTCAAGTGAACTAAATCAACTTCTTTCCAATTCCAACCATTCTAGACTTGAAGGAAATTATTTTTTTACTCTGTAACTACATAACTACAAGCAAGAGAATTTAGAGTATCCCCAATAATGCTACATCATCTTCTTCCATAATCCTACTCCTTATTAACCCTACAAAATGAAAACCCTTATGAAAATTCAAACATTGCACTCAAATTCTCAATAGTAAAGCCTTTAGCCTTCAATGAATGATTTCCATTTCTAGTTGTGCTCACTATCCTTATTTATGGGCAACAGTGTCACCAATAGTGCCACTACCAACCTAGTCCCTATTTACACCTCACACGTATCACATGTGAGGTTCGGTATAGTCATGATTCATGAACGATAATCGCGATTCATGCAAACCAAAAAAAAACTTAAATTTTAATTGATTAGTGTAACTTAAGCCTTACAATTATTTAAATGTTTAATTTGATTGACATCTAGACTCTGATAGGCTAACAATTGTCAAGATTTCCAGTGCCCCTCAAAGTTCAAATGATATGAAATCATTACAAATCTTGTTTCACTAGCCATTTAGTCCTGCATTGGCAACAAATTCTAAACCATTGATCATTGTAAATCTAATGGTTAAAGGGTGATTCCAGAAGTTTAAGTTCACAAGAATAGCACTCTTTGCATTTTGTTACTAAACCCAACTACAACCATACATCAAATGTTCATCGAACGGTTGAGTAATTTATGAATTATGATATAAATAATAAACATGTGATTTAAAGTATTTTTAAACTTTAATGCGCTAGGATTGACATCAAGGCCAAGGGGTTGGTAACTTGACATTGCAAAGGACTTAATAAAATGAATAATGATACCAGGAACCGGGGGAGAAGGTCAACGACATATTAAAAATCAACAACATTTTATTTTTTGGTAAACCCTAACAAGAATAAAAACTTTCAACTTTTAGTGTTTATAATGTCCTTTTGTCAATTTGATGGCAATTTTCTTTTTTCATTTGTATTGATTTATGTTTTACTTTTAAATCTGCATGCAATTATTATTTTTTTGCTAGGTAAAACACTACTAGGGGAAAAACCTTATATTGATTATCAAAAAAGGATTACATGAGTTTCTATTTTTCAAAAAACCACCTTGAAGGCCTTTTCTGTCAAGTGACCTTCCCTGATCAGCTAGCCCACCCAAAATCTAGATTCCCTATTCAAAATTAAAAGATTGAGAATTTCAATTAAATGCAATGTAATACGTCGAGGAATTGAAAAGAGAGAAATGATCCTTGATCTCAGCAGGTGTCCATATCTAATGGTTCTAGTGTTATTCTAGAGGTTTCAATTCACAAGTCTACTACTTTAGAGATTTACTTTTGGAATGCAACTATAGTCGTCCATCAAAAGTTCATCGAATGGTCATGGACCTCATGGTTATATTGATTTTCCTTTACATCATTTGTGTAAAACATTCTTAAGTTTTTAAGCCTTGGTCCTATGTTCTTCATAGGCGGTCCCTCTTTTAAAACAAACTTTCTGCACGTGCATATTTCTATTACTTAAGTTATTCTATTGCTCATCGCCAAAATCCAACCCATCGGGTTCATTTGAATCAAACTGTTCTAGTGTAATTCTGGAGGTTTCAATTCACAAATCTACTACTTGAGAGATATACTTCCAGAATACAACTATAGTTGTCCATAGAAAATTCATCAAATAGTAGTGGTCCATAATGTTGTGTGGTCGTTGAAACTAGGAACCTTAGAACCAAAGTTTGAAGTTTTGAAGCTTTCAAAACTTCTGACCCACGGACTACATAGATGACCAAGAATGACTTGCAACTAAGGTTAGGAAAAGCACCAAAACTTGATTTCCCCCAGTCAGGTGTGAGACCAATATATTAGGTGAAAAGGGGTAGCAGCAAATGCAAAGGATGATTTCCCATTCATTTAAATTTTGTGACAGTTTGTTCATTTAAATTCCTTCCCCTTTAAATTTATCAATAGAACACACGTACGCCAACTCTGGCAAAAAACCTTCATAAATGCTTCACTTTTTATGGAAACTTCTGTGCCTCCTTCGCTTACTAAACAATGTTTAATTCACCAATGTTTTTTTCTTAATCATTTGAAAATAAGTTTAATTTTCCAATAAATTTTATTTTTTAGTTTGATAAAAAGTCTTAATCGCCAAAAAAATTATTTTTTCTTGTTAGAAAATAGGTTTAATTCGCCACTTGAAATATTTTATTGGTTTGTTCAAATAGATTTTAATCTGCAATGGAAAAAATTTAGTGGTCTTAAAAAATTTGCATTTCACTAGGATTTTCTCCTGACTTCTAACGATTAGAAAAGATTCACCAATGGACATTATTTTTTTCACGAAAATGAAAAAAATTGCCACTAAAATTAATATTTTTATCCGAAAGTATACAAGATTTTCTAGGATTTTACACCTTCATTGAGGGGGGGTATCTTAAAGTTTTCCCTACCAAGGGGCATATGAATCTGGGGAGAATGGAGAACAACAATAATTTTTTCTTTACGATCATCCAATTGAAAAATATCAACTCGAACACGATCCCACTTCGCAGAACTGAAACTTCACAAACAACAAAACAGTCATGTTATGCCTTGCATAACCACCCCATTTTATTCTAGAATAAAATAGGTCCCCCTTTGTCTTTTCCCTTTTGCCTTTTTTTTTTTGCGTTAGGCGTTTTCCTTTCTAAGTTTTGTCCGAGGAGGAACTGGGACCAATCCCGGACTTGGAAGTTCCTTCTAAGTTCGGGTCTTGTTCTTTCCCTGGATCCGGTTTTGATAGACCTTGGTTTTCATTTCTTTTGTTCTTTGTTGGAGTCATGTCCGGGCCTGATTCAGAAGGTTGAATTTTTTCAAGTTCCTTGTTTTGGTCCCGTCTTGAGTCTGACCCCGCCTTTTCTTTTCTCTTCATTGGTCTTTGCCGGTTTGTGTCCATTGCCTTAGGTGTTTTCTTTTCAGCCTTGGGAAATTTGTTTCATGTGTTTTGGAAGACCCAGAACTGGAACCAATTCTGAACTTGGAATTTTTTCCAAGCTCTTTTTTTGTTCCTTCCCTGACCCCAGTCCTGCCGCTTTGGTCTTCTCTCCCTTGCGTGTCTATTCGCGTTGTTTGGCTTGTCCCATTCTTTTCATTTTGTTTCATTTTTTATTTATCATGGGGTTGTCCTCCCCTTTCCTCATTCTCTTTTTGTTCCTTTCTTCCTCCTCTTTTGGAAGGCAGCAGAGGCAGGTTCAGAATAGAATATGAGCCTGAAACTTGGAGAAGTTTCTGGTTCAGATTTTGGTTCCAACCCTAGTTCCACCTTGTTCATCACTCTATGCTGCCTTTGCCGGTGCTTTTTTCCCATCCTTTTCATTTTGTGGTTTCTCACGGATCTGGATCCAGGACTAGGTATGAACTTGGGAATGTTGATTATTTCCCTGGCTCATTCCTGCCCTGACTTTGGTCCCGAGTTCAGTTTTCTTTTGGCTCCGCCCCCACCAGTTTCAAGGGAAGGGATGTCATTTGTGGGTCATATTTTGTGTCAATCCTAGTTTTGTTGGGATTTGTCTAGTTTTACCCTCTCATCCTATTTTAGTTGTGGTCCTGGTTCTGCCAGTTTTAAATAGTGTGTTCCAGTTTAGTTTTGACCCCGCCTCTGCTGGTTTTATATTTCTTTTTTATAAGATTAGAGGTATGATAAATAATGATTTATCTTACTTGCCTTTGGGAACTATTGGAGACCTTGTTTTGGAGGATCAAGTCATGGGCATGAGGATATTTCTTAAGGATCTCGATGAAGGGTCTTGCCGACAGCCTTCAGATGGGTTCTTATATTGCCATAAGGTTCTCTCCCCACCAAGAGGTCTCGGTGAGATCTTCGGGTCTCACCAACGGGCGGCAAAGGGTATTCACTGTCAACACAATGTTCTCTCTTCACCGGGATGTTTTGGCGAACCCCTAATGTCTCGCTGGCTAAGTAAAGGGCCTCGATATGTTTACCTTTGGCGGGAGTCATGTCAAAACAAAAATAGGAACTGGCGCAAGAGGGTTAACAAAGGATGTCGGGGAGACTCCAAAGAAAACAAGGGTTTCACCATGTGGTCTCAGCGACCATCTCGTGTCTTGCCGATAGTGGAAAATCCACCAATGAAGGAACATATCATTGTAGCTCTTGGCACCCGCCATGATGTCTTACCGAAGGTGGATGTCTTGCCGATTTCACCATCTCATCTAGCCGAGAGGAAGCAGTCTTGTCGAGGATCCTTGCGAGATCGGTATGATCTCCATGGCTCACCAGAACCTCACACCGAGTGGCCCATGCTACATCGACGAACTTGCAAAAGAATGGATCTGGAGTGGCAAGAATTCCAAATGAGGGAGAAGATGAAGTTGTGAGTCAAATGGATAGCTATGAGGTCTACTGATAGAGGAAGCTCAGAATTAATGGTGATATTTTGGGGCACTCAAAGCAGCTCCGCTGGAGATTCGAAATGGACACAGAAATCGACATAGAGGCCAGAAATAAGTGTGGTAGCTGAAAAAGATCTATAGAGCACCTTAGAGGACAATTTTCACCAACATAAGACAACAAGGATTTAGATTTATTATGGAATCCACTTTTGTTAAAGATCCGGGCATCGACTTCCTGACACCACGGGATATTTTGTAAACCCTAAAAATGGGTACTGAAATTCTTCTCAAGGAGATGTATATATGGCATTCTTCCCTCTTTGTAAAAGGGTTCCAAAATTTTTAGTGTTAGCAATTCTAGATTAGAACTTCTAGGTTTAGAGAACTGTTTAGAGCTAGAATTGTTAGGAGTTAGTCAACTAGCAGAAGGAGATCGAGTTGCATCTTGATTCTCAATAATGAGAGCTTCTCCTGTCTTCTTAGTTAGTAGTTAGATTTTAATACAAATTGTAATGTATTTTCAAAGTTCTTCTAGTGTAAATAGAAGTAGTTTGAAGACACAAATTTCTCTTTACACTAGTGATTGTGCTAGATTTGTAAATGTTGCTTATTTGTCTAACCCACATCAAAAGTAACCAGATTTGAATCTACTTAATATTTTGTTCTAGAATGGTATTTATCTAAAATTAATCATCTGATTTTGAAAGCTTTCAAGGAATGAAATCTCATTTTGTGTTTTGCTTAAATGGTAGTTTATAATTAGTTATTAAAAATCAGCACTGTGAATGAATGATACTGTGTGTTAATCACAAGTTAATTCTATTCTTCAATTTTAGTTAGAAAATTCGTTTGAAAGGAAATAAGTTTGGTTAAATTGGATGAACTATTGTTCTTTTCTATTCCCAAACCCTGATCCATCTTTTTGTATTTCTTGAAAACCCCTGGTTAGAATAGGTTTTATTTCATGCTTGATCTTAGAATAATCCAGAAGGCCAACACAAGTAGGTCCCTTGAATATTACTATCACATTGGCCACTGAGTAACATTAGCACAGTTGAGACCCAACTACCAAGACCTTGGGAGCTAAGGCATCCGCGTGTTGCCCTTCTCTTTTAGGAGAAGCAGAGTAGCAATACTCTGTTTAGCATTGTTGTGGTACCAAAATCACCATCAATAGTAACTAGTGCTAGAAGGAGGCCCAAGAAGGGAAAACTAAATAAAGTTGGGTCATCTTCCCTAGAAAGGCCCCACAGAGTTCTTCAGTCAACTGGGAATCCATCATCCTTCATAGAACTCAAGACCCCAACAAGACATAAGTATCACAAAATTGGGGCAACCATCATACCACGTTTATTAGCTCTGGTCACTCCACCAGGATTTTCACCAATACCCCAATGGATACCTATCAATCCACCACCACGTCCATCTCAATTTTCATCACAGCTGGTTCAACCCATAAAATAGCTAGCTCAACCACCACCACCACCACGAATGGCATTCTTCTAGAATAATCCCTCTCCATTGGGGACTATTCCTGGAGGTTTTCACGACCTTCCTAAGAACCCTGAGAAATTCTTCCCTTTGTATTTTCATGGTGAATCAAGGAGTGTTGAAGAACACATACATGCTTTCAAGGATGTGTGTACATGAGCTTAGATAGCTCATCATGATGTAGTTTCTAGGTTGTTCCCTTATTCTTTGGGAGACATTGCATATAACTGATATCTTAATCTTTGTCAAGGCTCTATTCTGTCCTAGATAGATTTGGAAAATTCTTTCATCAATTAGTTTAGAGTCTATGTGGACCCAACCCTTCTATATCACCAATTAGCCACTATTAGGAAGGAGCCATGTGAATCCCTACCCTTGTTCAATACCAGGTTCCAAAGAATGTATAGGAGGCTACACGATCCCTATCTAGTTACCAAGGACATTGCCATTCAGGCATACTTTAGGGTTATAGACCCCTTGCTGGGATTGTTCTTACAAAGAACTTATCTGCCAGTGGATATTGATACCCTATCCAAGGTTTATCATTTAGCCATTAAGTTGTAGCAACAGACCAAATCTCAACTAGGTTTGGGGGGAGGTTTGCCTTTAATGGAGTATCAAACACCTAGTACACCCCTTTTATTCAATACTGTTCTAGGAGTGTCTCCTTCCCACTATGGGCCTAGGTCTGAATTGCAGACTCAACCTCCTATCACATTTTTTGCTACTGGAACTCCTGATCTCTTTCAACAACCACAGGTTCCTCAAAGTTCCCATGATCATCCTAACCAAGTTGGAACACCAAATCAAGGTGGTTAGCCACCTATTGCTAAGAGTGTGGAAAGTGAGATGACAGTCCAACTTACAAATGAGGTAGAAACCCTAAAGAAAATGTTGTCTCAAGTTACTAATGATATGGCTCAGCTCCATTTGAACCCCTCTCAAAGCCAAAGGAACTACCCTAATCAGAACAACAACAATTAGGGTACTTATCATAGCAACAACAGTTACAACCAAAGAGGTTATCAAGGACAAAACTCCTCTAATCAGGGCTATTAGAGTTAGAATAGGGGGTATAATCAGAGCCCGAACAAAAATAGGCAATGGAATACAGGGCCTAATAATGGTTGAGTCCCTCACAACTATCAAGCAAATGAGGAGAGGTCACATACTGCAAATGTGGCCGACCTCAACTTCATGACCAATTGGTGTAGGTTGCATTATACGACAACCCACTCTAAGGTAAATTGCCCTCAGATGGAGAAAGTTCTTAAGACGACACATGAAGATGCTCACACATTCTAGGGGAATTCACACAAAAGAGGTGGCTTAGTGGATATTGCAATGACCTATGACATTTTTGAAGAGGAACCCTCATTCCCAAGACAAGAAGAGAATGAACCAGAGGAGGATTCATATGATGCCCAAGCTTTTCAGATGAAGGGAGGACACTTCCTGAGAAATCAAAGTAAGGGGCCATTCACTACATCAACACCTCATAATCACATGGTGCCCCCAAATCAAGGTGCTGATAATAATCCTCCTCCACCACAAGGCCTGCCTAATTTTAATAACAAGGGTAATTCCTCTATTTTTTTCAAAAGTAATTCAAGTTATAATGTAGAATTTGACATTGTTTTTGAGATGTAGAAACATAAAAATTCTTTGTCATATTTTGAAATTCTGAAGTGGTTCCTTGCTAAAAGGGAGATAGTGCTGAAGGCTCTAGAACAAGCCGATAAGATGAAAGGAAAGAGTAAGGTGATACTTGCTGGGGACGTGAATGTAACCTTATACAAAATTAAAGTAGGTACTCCTCCTTTCCTTTTGAGTTTAAGGATTTCAGGCAAGAACCTTCACAACTGTATATTAGATTCAGGGGCTTCGAGAAATGTCATGCCATTTTCCATATGCAAGAAGTTAGGATTGGACCCCATTCAGACAAATAAGAAGGTCATTCAACTTGAAAAAATAGAGGTAAATGTGGTAGGGGAATTAAGGAACATACATGTCCAAGTTGGCTCTGATCCTAGGATCCTAACTAACATAGATATTCAAGTGGCAGATATTCCCGAGACCTATGGTATGCTGCTAAGCCGAGATTTGATGAAGAATTTACAGGGGTATCTTTCCCTTGACTTTTCACATACGTGGCTATCATGTAAAGGGATTCCTAATCAAATTAGGATTGAGAGTGAGCCTCACCTCAGGCATATCATTACTGAATATGATTACTACAATGAGGTAGCCTATTTCAAAACTGAAATAGGTGTGTATAAAAGAGATGAAATTTTAACCTTCTCCATTCTTGATCCTAAAGAGCTGCCAATACCCAGGTTCCATGATCCTGTAATTAATGAAAACCAACAAGCATTGGTTAGAAAACTGCAACAAGATTAGCTTGTCTTAGGGGTAGATATAGATCTGCAAAGCTTCCTACTTCCTAATTGGTGCAGGATACATTATCAAACTCATTCTAAGCTAGCTTGCCAACCCTACATTGACGTTCTAAATCATGTTTCTAAAACTGAGGAAGCTAGCTCAAGTTGACCTGAGCCCATTGCAGACTGCTTCTCATTTGAGGCCAAGGAAGCAACTATGTTAACTAGGGATACAATACTTTCAGAAGAAATCTCTTCTCAAGTCAAACCTGCTCTAGACACATGCCCAAATCAACATACTGATGAGGAGCAGCCCCAAGATCTGCTTGACACCCTTGTGCTTACAAATGAAACAAAACCCAAGGGGTTAACTAAAGATACTAGTGATGGTCAGAAGGATAGTCACAGATCAGATGCTATAACTAAATATGAATTGGAAAGCGTGCCTAAGGAACTTACAAAACACCCTTCCCTTATACCTGAAGTAAAAGATCAAGGAATCCCACATCTGTCTCATTCTACTCAAGCACCCATAACAGCTTCAAAACGATCAGCCTCATCCCACAATCAGCTATGGACCCTTACTTTTGATGGATCCAGGTCCAAGACTAGTTGTGGTGTTGGAATTGTGCTAACTAGCCCGAAAGGGAAAGTTTTCTTTGCTTCTTACAGGCTACAATTCGGGTGCACTAATAACATAGCTGAATATGAAGCCCTAGCTCGAGGATTAATGTTTGCACACAAGAAGAGGGTCACTGCCTTGGTAGTCAAGGGAGATTCGATAATAGTAGTCAAACTAGTTCGTAGCTAGTATACATGTCATAACAAAAGGCTGGCAACATATAGAAATAGGGTATGGAACCTGATCGAAGACTTTGATGCCTTTGGGATTAGTCTCATCCCAGGAGAAGAAAATTAGGTAGCTGATTCACTGGCTGTTGCTGCAAGCACCTTTGAACCTATGCAAGGTTCCAAATTTAAAGGATTCTCAATAGAACTAATGTCCACCCTAGCTGTTCCTGACAATATTAAGAATTTCCAAGTCTTTGATAATGATCGGAACATTCTATCATTCTTGGCAAGCTCAGATGTCTTTGAAGGGAAAATTATTGATGAGTCTAATAGAGATCAAGGGGATTGGAACCCTGAAGAATGTGATACAGAAGGGGTCCTTAATCTGAAAAGTAATAACATTCCTAAGGGAATGGTTTCTCTAGAGAGAATCTTTGATTCAGATTCGAGGGCTCGAGAGAAGGCATTAGCTGAAGAAAAGGGAGGCGAATATGAGACAGTTAATCTATCTAACTCGGGCCCTGAAAGGAATGTCTACATAGGGAAGGCTTGCCCTGAAGCAATTAAAGAAGACATATTGAGGGCACTAAAAAAGGATATTTCTGCAATAGCCTGGGGGTATGAGGACCTCCAAACATTTGATGCTTCAGTTATGACTCACACTATTCCCTTGAAGCCCGAAGCTAAGCCCTTCCAACAGAAGCAGTGCCATGTCAATGCCTTGATTGAGCCATTGATTTATAAAGAGGTTTAGAAATTGCTGTTAGCAAGGACAATCTTCCCGGTGCACCATTCAACCTAGGTGGCTAACCTAGTCCTGGTTCGTAAGAAGAATGGGCAGATTAGGCTATGTGTTGAGTTCAGAAACCTGAAGAGAGCCTCCAAAAAGGATAACTACCTACTCCCTTCCCTCGATGAGGTATTGCAAATTGTTAATGGAGCTCAAATGATGTCATTCTTGGATAGTTACTCTGGATATAATCAGGTCATGGTCGACTTTCAAGATAGGATGAAAATGACTTTCACCACCAAGTGGGGGATGTTCGCATATAGAAGGATGCCATTCAGTCTGATAAACATAGGAGCAACTTTCCAGCATGCTATGGACATAGCTTTCAAAGATTTAATTGGAAAATGTATTATTGTTTACATAGATGACTTGACAATGTTCTCCAAGGATCGATTGAACTACGCTACAGACTTAGCCAAAGTTCTTCAAAGATGCATCCAATATGGAGTCTCTTTAAATACCAAAAAGTGTGTGTTTGAAGTTTCCAAAGGGAAGCTATTGGGACACATAATTTTAGAAAGAGGAATATTCATCGACCTAGATGGAGTTGAGTCCATCCTCAAGATAGCGATGCTAGGAAGCAAGAAGGGGATGAGATCCTTCTTTGGAAAGATCAACTTCGTGAGGAAGTTTATCACAGGCTTTGCAGAAATCATGAAACCCTTGAACAAGATGATGAGGAAGGATGCCAAAATAGAGTGGAATGATGAGACGAAGGCTTCCTTTTCTCAAGTCAAGCAATCCATCTCAGAAGCTCCAGTCCTCACTAGCCCTGACTATTTGAGGCCATTTTATATTTATTCTTTTGCCTCTGAACACTCTTGTGCAGCTATATTAACTCAACAAGGAGAAGGGTTAGAGGAGAGGCTGATTGCTTTCATGAGTTCTCCCTTCAAAAATGCAGAAATTAGATACCCACCTCTTGAGAAGCAAGCTTTTGCGCTGGTCTGAGATGTAAAAAAATTTAGGCATTACATCCTCTAAAGTTAGATTATTGCTATAGTTCTTGACGCTGCTGTCAATTCTCTACTTATGTAGAGAAAAATGGGAGAAAGAAGAGCGAAATGGATGGCCATCTTGCAAGAGTTCGATTTAGAGATACACCCTATGAAACTTGTCCAAGGTTCAGATCTATCTAAATATGTGGTTGAGGCTAGTAACAACATTATTTTTCAACAATATACTACTCAGTCCTTTTTGAATGACCCATGGTATGCTAATCTCATTTCTTTCATGCTCAATAAATGATGTCGAGAGGGAATGAATGCCAATCAGAGGAGAGCCCTGAGACTGAAAAGCTCACATTACATGCTCAAAGGGGGGCTCTTATATAGAAATAATTTTGAAGGAATGTACTTAAGATGCCTTGATCATCAAGAAGCTAAACATGTGATCTCTGAGTTTCATGGGAAGCATGGAATGGGTCATGGATCTGTCGATTCACTAAGGCACCAGATCCTCTGATCTGGTTATTACTAGCCTTGTGTATTCAAGGATGCATATCAACATGTGAGAACATGTCACATGTGCCAAGTTTCTGCACCAAGGGAACTCCATTCAACTATGCCACTACAACCCATTTATGAGGTAAGGCCCTTTGCCCAATGGGCATTGGATTTCATTGGGGTTATCAACCCAAACTCTACCACAGGGCATAAATTTATCTTGACTACTACTAACTACTGCACAAGATGGACTGAGGCTATACCTTGCAAAAATAGCACAACGAAGGTAGTGATCAAGTTCCTTACCGAGTGCATCACTACAAGGTTTGGGGTACCCTTTGCTCTGGTATGTTACAATGGCTCTGCTTTTTCTTCTGCTGAATTTATTTCCTGGGCATATGATCACAAGATTGTCTTGAAATATTCTTTGAATTATTACCCACAAGGCAATGGAGTTATAGAGTCTACCAATAAGAATCTCTTAGGGGTGATTAAGAAATTGTTAGAACATAACCCTAGAGACTGGCATACCCAACTGAGATTCGCATTGTGGGCAGATAGGACTAGGATTAAGGCTACCTTAAACACCTCACCATTCAAGTTGGTATATGGCCAAGAGCTTGTCTTTCCTATCCATCTAAAAATACCTATCCTGGAGTTCATGCAAAAATTCTACTCCAGTGATAATAGGATAGAGGTCAGGTTAGCTACCTTGTTAAAATTAGAAGAGCGGAGAGATGTGGCATTACAATAATTCTTTAGGCATCTGGCTATTTTCAAACAATAGTTTGACAAAAGAGCCAAGATAAAGGCTTTTAGGATATCAGACCTAGTGTTGCTATGGGAGAAAGCTAGTGAAAAGAAGGGCAGTCACTAGAAGTTTGACAAACTTTGGTTGGGTCCTTATCAAATTGCCGAGATCTTAGGAGAAAATACTTGTCGATTGAGTAGTTTAATTGGATAACCTGTCCCCTTGCCTATCAATGGACAGTTTCTTAAACACTATTTTGAATCATGAAGATTGGAATTTTGCTAGGTGGTGTGTTTGTATAAATAATTTTTGGTTGTAAATAGTCCCTGCGTATATCTCTGCGGCTCTTTGTGTAAATAGTTCACTTTTTGTTTGTTCTCTTTTGCTGTCCTTTGTGTTTTCTTTGCTCGTTTCTTTCTATTTTGTTTTTCTTTTAGGGGTTTATCTATTTTTTTTCCATCTTAAAGTAGTTGGTTGTTATCTAAAGCATACTATGGTCATTAGGAGAGAAGTGGTTTAGATATTTTTAGGTTTCCCGATTTGATGATTTTGTCCACAATTTGTTGTTTCATGCCTGTTGTTAATAAAATTTGTGGAATGTTTTGAAATAAGGTGCTAAGTAAGTAACCTTCATCATCTCCCCTGAATCTATCACAAATAATTAAGATCATCTCCTTAAGTAAGGGTATATTTGTCCTACGACTATGGTGTTGTAAGATTTGAGTGAAAAATCTGATCTCCCAAGTGCTGTTATGAGGTCCATGGTAGTTTTCAACCTAGTTTAGATGTTAAAATATCTGACATATTGAGAAAGAATCAAGTGAAATATCTGGAGCTCCAAAAGAAAAGAAAAAAATTATCAAAAGAAGAGGAGTCAATATGAATGGGTGATTCCTGTATCTCTATTGGGGCTATGGACGCCTATCTGGTAGTAGAGCAATGCTATGAGAAAACTAGAGGTATCTCCATTCATTACAATTCACCTAAAATTCCCTTTTCATCACTTATCAAGTCCTATTTTAAAGTGTAGTAAATTCTTGTAACAAGATTTCACGCTTTTCTAGGATTAATTTCACTATTTATGTACATTTCTTATGCTTTATTTGACCCCTCTATGCCCTTATAAGGCTTAATTAAGTGTATTTTTTAATGTAAACCCGACAAATAACATTAAATGTGACTTAATTCCCGACACCCACTTTCAAGCCTAAGGTGGGACCCATTCACTATGGGTGGCGAATGATTCCATCTTGGCTCTAAATTCAAAATATTTTAAATTTCCTTTCGGTTTTCTATTCAAAATTACTTGATGTCGGCCTGTGATGAGGTATCAATAGGTTACTAAGGTGCAAGTGTGTATAAATAAGTGTTTTTACATCCATTTTAACCCACATTCATCAAGTTCACTTATTTACACATTCATTCAAGCATTCACGCACTTTGCATCATTGAAGCAAGCATCAATCAAGCATTCAAGAGAAACCATTGACATATCTTTATATTTTATTCAACAAGGGTTTTGTAAGTTGATAGCATTTTCATGTTATTTGTTTATCATTCTCTTTCATTTCATTATTTCATTAAGGGTTTGATTACCAAAGTGGGATTTGACCAAGGAAAATCCCTATAACCTATCCCTAAACCATTTTTTCCCTTTTGCATGTGTGTTTGCAGACTTGTGTATGCACATTTGACAAGAATTTAGGTGTTGAAAAGTGGACAAGAAGTCAACAAAGTGTTTCAAGTCAACTACATCCTATTTCAAGCTTGGAGAAGATATTTTGTCTGTTTTCTGCAAAATTAACTTTGTTAACCTGACAAGTAGACAACCTCAGACATGGTGTTGCAGAATTGTCCCCTAATTTCTTAGAATTTTGGGAGAGGACTGATTCTCCATCAGTGGCAAATGAGTCCCATCTTAAGGTTGGAAATCTAGGTTTTGTTAGATTCTGGATCCAAACACTTAGAAACTAGTTTCTAACAGTTTTCATTAGAAGTAGGACTGATTCACCATTAGTGGTGAATGAGTCCCACTAGTGATTTTCTATGATTTCAAAAAACATTCAAAAGATTCTAGATTCTCCAATCTCTTCCTAGGTGCACATTGAATCAGTCTCTTTCTATTTTGTTTTGCATTTGTTCATTCACAGTTCATTGTTTGCAAACATTACTATGTTTTCCAACATTACATAATTCTTCAGTTTTGCATACATAATTAGTCAACTAGTTCATATAACTGCACTTAGATCATTCCATTTTGTTCAAATAACATCATACATTGTATAATTTGAGTGAACCTAACCTAGACATTTGGCTCCACTTTCTGCTTTTAGGTGAAAAACCTTAGAAGTGCTAGAAAGGATTATGGCATAAAAAATCTATTGTTCACTTCCACAAGAAGTTTCAATTTTCTCTTAGATTCATGCATCTTGCATTTTTTCCCCTCTAACAAAAAATATTCCCCATTATGATCCTCTCTATTATGCCACTGCTATTGAAAATGTCTGCCTTGTGAAAGTCTTTCACTCTTCATTATGTTTTGCTTTGCAGATGAGAATATTTTTTCTTATATGGTGAAAGCCCTTTACTTCACTTCACTAGGATTCAGTAAACCTATTTAACCATTTCCCGTCTGCTTTCACCTTTACCTTGCAACAAAAAATATTTTCTTACTAGAAAGGCTCTCATTTTTACTCTGAAAAATGAAAATACTCAGCTTTCCTATGAATGCCCTTTTATTCCACTTTGTTTTGCTATAGTTCACCTAGCAAAGTAAAGTGCTTATTTTACTTTGAACATTGTATTTAAAAATATTGCATTTAAAATAGTGAAAACCCCTTTTACTCAGGCAAGCTTTTAATATTTTAATGCCTTCAACTTTAAACCTTTCTCTCAAGCAAATGGATGTTACCTGTACCTTTCAACTATTTTAATATGTGGAAGCATTTAAAAAAATTCATTGTGCTACATTTGAAATTTTAAAAAACTTTTGAAATTTACTTGGCCCACCATTTGCTTTCCTCCCAATGCCCACACACCTACTGCTCTGGATGATGGTAGCATTCATTTGCTCAGTCTCACAAGAAAAAAAAATTAAAACCCAAAGCAATAGATGAAGGTCTCAAGAAATATTAAAATTTTAAAATTTTCTATAAACCTATCCTCGTGCCCCAATAGCCCCCTTCTCACTTCAACATCCACTCTTGTGGGCTAGTGGGCTAGGGTGCAGATCGGTCCATGTAGCTTCTTTTTCACAGGCCATTTATGTGCTTTATTTGCCCTAACTTTTTTTCCATTCACTCTACAACTTCTCTTAGATATGGTGGATTCAAAAAGCAAATATTTTTAGTGCTTAACATGAAATTGTATCCTTCTCACATTCAATCTTTTGGATAAGACTAAATATTACCATTAAAACTTGTAGGGCATTTTTAAGCTCACTGGTAGCTAAAAAATGCATAGAAATTCTCCCAAATTACCTCCTAGACATGAGAACTATATTGGAAAGGCTTCTAGATGAAGAAACATTGATATAGGACTTCCAAACACTTAGAAAAATTGTCTCAAATGCAAAAAACGTGATTACAGCTACCTATAGCTCCATAAATAAAATTATCCTCCTTGCAGTAATGAAACACATAGCAATGTCAAATAAAATGTTTGTACATACTATATTTCCACCCATAGGCTCCCATTTTATTTTCCCTGCCTCCTTGTGAGCTTCCTGTGATGACAACATTACTTCCACAGGCTAGCAGGTACACACCAAAAGGGACTCATAAAACATTTGAATGAAGCCATTAAAAATGATTTAAGTCACCCCCATTCTTGCTGCGGCTCTCCTTCTCCTCTCCCCACTTCCCCGCTAATTCTTTGTGTTGTGAGCATTACTACCACATGCAAGCTAGGAAAGCTACTGTCGTGATAGAAAAGTTTTATTAAGTCAAAAATTTATAAAATATGAAATATTAACATATTCTCTAAATGATATTTCCTTTATTCTCTTGAATTTCCACTTTGAAAGTATTTAAAATATGTAAAATATTTGAAACATTTTGCTTTTAAACTTTAGGAAATAATGTAATTCTTAATTTTGGCTACAACCAAAATAAGGAAAATTCATTGCAGGAAAACTACGATGCTTGGATTCATGAAAATTTGTGTAGGGGTATTATCAATTATTTAGAGAAAACCCATTTCTTCAATACTTTCATTGATGAGAGATTTCTAGGACCTCCTTTGTAAACTTGTATGTGGGACGCCTTTTCCGCAGCTGATATGCATTAAAATAATGCATCAAATGACCTATGATTTTAATGAAAATGGAGCTATAAAAATTTTAAGCCAAAAAAGAAATGGGTTGTCCTTATATTTTTAAAATTTGACACTTTGTGGAACACCAGTTTTGGCCCTATCGCGATTAGAAAATGATTAAATAACCTATCAAAACTTATCGTGAGACCCTAAAACTGAGCAAGAATGTAGACATTTGAACCAAGAATTTAGTGCAACAAATGGATTGGGAAAAAATATCCTGAGCTACAAGATATTAATCGACAAATTGTCTCACTCATACTTTTCTACAATTGTACCTGTTCAAAACCAATTAAAGCTCACCAAGTTGCCACTTTGAAAAAATACCAAATCAACTCTTGGGGAACTTCCACTGGACATATTAGGTCATTTGGGTCCATTGAGTATATGTGAAAAAGGTATTTCATTGAATCGTCATTCTTCAAAAGATATTGAGGGCCAAACTTGACCTTGAAATATTCTGAAAATGCAGATGCAAAATCTGAACAAACTACATTTGCTTTTGGCTTGGTAAAAATATCAAATCTTATCATGAATCTCTAAAAACAGACCAAGATGCATATGAATGTGGGGAGAATGGAGAGAAAAAATCCATTTGTATTGACAATCATCCAGTTGCAAAATATGAACTCGAACAGGAGGCCACTTCACAAAACTGAAAGCTCACAGACAACAAAACAATCCCATAACCCTCCAACCTTTCTTTTGAAAACTCTATCAAAACTCATCATGGGAAACTGAAAACTGACATGCATGTTTGCATATGTCATATGAATATATTCACTAGGGGGTTTGGCATGGAAATCAACTAGCTTCAAATTGTGACCCTCTAAAGTAGGTCACTTAGGCATTATTTTCAGGGGCACTTCTAAGTGTGCAAAGCCAAATTTTTCAACATGGGAATTTAAAATTTGCAAAATTTGAAGGTTCCAACAACGCCATAGAATTAATTGAAAATTTGAGCTACTTTAGCTCGCACTAAATGAAGAAAAATTTGTTATGGGGAACTCCAAATAGATGAGAAATCACAAAGAGCATATAACATGTTCTATTCACACAAATCACAAAACTAAACATGCCATCATAGTACTACACTAATTTTATCTTCAATACCTTTATGTTTTCATACTAACCCTTTGCATATATACATATGCAATTGCTCCTATGTAATACATGGATACACATATTTTGTTATATGTTTGTATAATTACTACTTTAAATATATCTATGGTTATACAAGTATATTCATATATGCTAATATGGTTGAGCTTGTATGTATATTCCTAGGCCATCACAATACATTCAAATTCAATAGTCCAATCAATTGTTGAATTTAAAAAGGATAAAAAATAGCAATGAAACCATTTTTACTATAGCCAACATAAAAAGAAAATTTGTGCAAAGCATCATACAAAGTACTTGCAACAAAGGCTAATTGTAGCAAGCACACTTGCATGTTTTCTTGCTGCCAATCTTCCCTCACAGCCCCCATTGGCAATGGTAAATGTCACTCATTTTTCCCCAGATTGTCTTCCTCGCCCAAGCTTCCAAATTGTTCATGGTAGTTTTCATAGAAACATACCGATATCAACATCATAAGATATGTTCAATATTCAATCTTAGATTAATCCCCCCACTGCACCAGTGCACCAACAACACCTCAAAGAAATTTTCAATGATTGCTACCTTTCTTCAGTGAAATGGTTCCGATGTCACATAGATGCATTGTTGAACCTTGTTGTCTATCAGATATGCAAAGAAAGCTACATTGGGATGCACATTCATGTAATCGGTTCAACAACCATGTGTGATAAATGTTATTCTGAAAAAGGTCCCCACTGTTTCAGCTCTGCAAATGGCATGGACCTAGGCCCAAAACCATTATTGCTAAAGAAGTTGAAACAGGTTGAAGAAATGCTTATTGCTATAGGGTGGCTCTAGTTTTACAAGTGTCCCACGCTAGAGGAGGGAAGTTTAAATACAATGGTCACACAATAAGCTTTCCTCAGGAGATATCAAGCATTGCAAAACTTTTATCACACCAATTACAAGACCTTGAGGTTGTGATCGTGTGACGAACCACAATTGAAGGTGGAAACTATGACTACTATGTTGATGTCTCCAATTTCTTGCATATAATAGAGCAAGTTTCCGATGAAGATTTGATCCCATCAACCAACTCAAAAAATGCTACTAAAGATGAAAATGGATCTTCAACCTTTTGATCATTTATCCCTTTCTTTCCAAATGCTACACGAGAGCTCCAAGCAATCAAACAGGTATTACAAATTGTAAAAAGGGAGTAAAATATCTTGTGTCAGCCTTGTTATGCCTTGCATAAACACCCCATTTTAAATTTTATTAAAATGGGACCCTCTTTTTCTTTCACTCTTTGTGTTTTCCCCCTTCGATTTTTGAGGTTTTTCTTTGCCTTGGCATATGCTTAGTATGTTTATCTTGCTTCTCCAAGTGTTTTCCCCAAGTTGCATATTGAAAATCTTATGTTTTGGGCCAAGTTTGGGTTTTTACCCTGGTTTAGGATTTTCAGGTCCATCTGGATTTTCTTGGATTTCTTTCTGAGTTCCGATTCAATGTTGTTGTTCAGGTTTTTGAGCTAGTTTGGGATTGTCCGCCCCGGTTGGATTTTCCCAGTTTTTTCTCCTTCCCTCCATTTTCCTAGATTGCGCTCGAAGTCTGGCTTGGCCTATTTTACACTGCAGTTCAGAGATTTTTGGCCTTCACAGAATTTTTCCTAGGCTAGATTTTTTAGGATTTCCTTCTGGTCGTTGGGTTTCCGTGTTTGGTCATTTTTGGGAGCTTTATGCCATTTTGCTTTATCATTTGTGTTCTCCTAAGTTGAGATGTTCAATCTTGTTGTGCTTTGGAATGTTATGGTCTTTCTTGGAGTTTGAATTATTGTGTTTGGGCATTCCATGGCTTGCCCTGTGCATTCATAGTTAAAATCTAGGGTGCCATGCCTAGGGCATTGCAATTTCATCTTGATCTACTTTCGATTAAGCCTAAGATTTGAAGAAGATTTGTAAGAGGCTCGCATTAAATGATTTATGTGCCCATGGTCCTCAAATTTGTGACCTTTGGTCAAATTTAAGAAAGTTGTGTCCAGTGTTTGGGTTTTCTGTCGGGTTTAGAATTTTCCTATATGGTCGGATTTTCTTGAATTCCTTTAGTTTTCCAAAGTGCGGAGTTCTGAGTCATCTGCAGAATTTTGGCCTGGCCAGATTTTTCTGAATTCTCTGCTATGTTTTGTGGAATTTAAGAAATCTGATAAAATGGATGATTCTAATGATCAATTCTTATGTTTCCATGCTTTAATTTGGTAAATTGCATAGTGATTATGCATTATTTATTCATTTTGGTAATCTATTGTTGATATTGGTGCCTCATAGGGAGAATCCGCCTAGTTCAGAATTTTTAGAAATTCTTGCTAGGCTGGTTTTCCATGGTTAGCTTAAAATTTCGAACAGCCCAGTGTTGATGCTTAATGGATAATTTAAAAGTTTTATCATGATTTTAAGCTAACATTTGGATGAAAATGTTGTCAATAATATGATTCTAACATTAGTATTTAATGGATGCAAGCTGAGTCTAGCAAGACAGTGGTTGGAAAGGCTAAGGACACAGAGGGATCCTCCATCTCTGAAGTAGAAAAGAAAGAATGAAGCTGGACAAAAAGAGTAGGATTCTTGAGGGTAGGATGATGTCAGCCTGATTCAAGGTTTCAGCTACGAATATGAACACCCTGCTATGAAGGACTAAGGCCATCATGGGATACGGTAGTTGGGCACTAGCTGGATGATGGAATGAACTATAGTGCATCATTAATGAATATCAATCCAACAAGGGACTGGGACAATACGATGGGGTGGCTCAAGAATGATATTACTGCTATTGAATGGCAAACTAGGGTTTCACCTATGCCACTTGTAAATGGCTTGCAGAGGATGTTCTTGATGATGAAGGCTAGAATGGAGTAAGGTATGGGTGACATGGGGAAAGTAGTTAATGCAAAGTTGCATCAAAGGTCATGCTTCCTCATCATTTTGCTTTTCCTCTTCTTCACACATTTTGGTATGAGTTACGTGGGAGATCCTGGGTTATCTGGTCAGTGCCCTTACGTTTAATGCACATTTGATTTTGTTTTGAACTCTTCTAGGGCCGATTTGTTCTGTAACTGACTTATTGTAAACCCTAAACTGCATCGATGCATCTAATGCATTTTATAAATATGGCATTTCGCCTCTTTTGTGAGGGTTAGAGATGGAATATTAGAGCGAATTTAGCAGTAGAGTAGAAGTAGAATAGGATTAGAAGTTATTTCTTTCTGAGCAGTTGTTCTAATACAAAAGACTCAAATCGTTGCTATCTTTGGGGATTTGATACAACTGAAGGCATGGTGTTCTTGGTGAATTCGTTGTGTTGATCTATCTTGCATGATTCTTGCTATTTATCTTTTTTTAAGAAGTTCAGTAGGAGGAGGAGGTGATGTATCTTCCAGATTTTCTTAGCATAGATGGAGATAATTTGAGGACATGGATTTTTTGTACACTTGTGATCTTGCTAGATTTCTAAATGTTGCTTATCTATTTAATTAACTATAGGAGCAACCAAATTTAAACCTACTTCATATTATGCTCGAGAATGGTATTCATTTTGGGTTAATCATTTGATTTGAAAAGATTTCAAGGAATTAAATTTTATCTTACGTTTTGTTTGAATGATGATTTACAATCTACTGTTGAATTTTGCACTGTGAATGAATGAAACTTTGTATCAATTATAGGTTAATTTTATTCTACAATTCTAGTTTAGGAATTCCTTGGAAGGTAACAAGTCTGATTAGTTGAATGAATCAACATTATTTTTAGTTTAGAAACCTTGATCTATCTTTTTCTATTTCTTTTAAACCTATGGTTAAAGTAGGTTTAGATAGATGTTTGATCTTGTAACAATCCAGATGCTCAAAACAAGCAGGCCCCTTGAACATTACAACCATATTGACCACTTTGTGAAACAAGAACATTGTGAACCAACATCAAAGAACTTAGGAGGTGATTAGTTTCATTACTGATTATCTCTTTCAGGAGAGGTGAGATATTTTTACTTTTATCTTACCTGCATGTTGTGGGTCAACTTGGAACCTCAATAGGAACTGGCACTAGAAGGAGGGCAAAAGAGAAAATTGGATAACATTGGTTCTTTCTCACTAGAGAGGTCCCAAAGAGTTCTTCGATCAACTGAAAACCCACCACCTTTGGTAGAACTCGAGACCCCAATGAGACACAAGATTCATAGGGCAACCATTCTACCACCCTTGTCATCTCCACTCACTCCACCATGATTTTCACCAATACCCCAGTTGATACCCATGAATCCACCACCAAATCCACCTCAATTACCATTATAGTTGATTCAACCCATCCAACAGATGACTCAACCTCCACCACCGCCACCAATGGAATTTTTTCTGAATAATCCCTCTCCATTGGGGACTATTCCTGAAGGATTTCATGATATGCCTAAGAATCCTAAGATATTTTTTCCCAAATACATTCATGGAAAATCAAGGAGTGTTGAGGAGCACATACAAGCTTTTAAGGGTGCTTGTACCAGAGCCCAGATAACTCACCATGATGTAGTTCGTAGGTTGTTCCCTTATTCCTTAGGGGATATGGTGTACAACTGGTACCTGAATCTTCCAAAAGGTTCTATTTTGAGCTGGACAGATTTGGAGAATGCTTTCATCAATTAGTTCAGAGTTTATGTGGATCCAGCCATTTTTTTCCATCAATTTGCTACCATTAGGAAGGAGCCATGTGAATCACTGCCCTTATTTAATACAAGGTTTCAATGAATGTATAGAAGATTGCAGGACCCCTATCTAGTTGCTGTGAATAGTGCCATTTAGGCATATTTTAAAGTTATAGACCCTTTGCTTGGCTTGTTCCTATAAAGGACTTATCAACTGACAAACATTGATTCTCTGTCTAAAGTTTATCATCTAGCCATCAAGCTACAACAACAAACTAGCTCTCAACAAGGGAACTAGGGAGGAGGTTTTCCTTTTATGGGGTATCAGATGCCTAGCCCAACCCCTTTATTCAATACTGTCCCAGGGATGTCTCCTTCCCATTATGGACCTATGTCTGAGTTGCAGACTCAATCTCCTATTCCATTCTTTGCCAATGGAGCTCCTGACTTCTCTCAATAATAAAAAGATCATCATAGTCCACATGGTCATCATAATCAAGCTATAATACCAAACCCTATCGATTAGCCACCTGTTGCTAAGAATGCTAAGACTGAAAGGATAGTTCAACTCACAAATGAGATGGAGACCCTAAAGAAAACTTTTTCTCAAGTCACAAATGACATGGTTCAACTTAAACTGAACCCTTCTCAGAACCAAGGTAATTATGCTAATCAAGGTAATTATCAGGACAACAACAATCATAGCCAGAGGAATTATTAAGGATATCAAAATTAGAATAGAGGATATAGCCAAAGGCCTAATAACAATAGACAATGGAACATAGGGCCAAATAATGGTGGGGTTTCTCACAATTATCAAACCAATGATGACATACCACATACTACAAATGTGGCTGACCTTAATTTTATGACTAAGTGGTGTAGGTTGCATGATACTGCAACTCATTCTGAGGTGAACTATCTTGAAATGGAGAAGGTTGTGAAGATGGCACATGCAGATGCCCAAATGTTCCAAGGTAGGGACCCCACCATTTCTTTTAAGTTTGAGAATCTGTGGGAGGAATCTGCACAATTGTCTGTTAGATTTAGGAGCTTCTGGCAACGTTATGCCATCTTCTATATGCAAGAAATTGGGATTGAATCTTGTCCAAACAAATAAGGTCATTCAACTTGATAAAATAGAGGTTAATGTAGTTGGAGAATTAAAAAATATACATGTACAAGTAGGGTCTGACCTTAGGATTCTAACCAATATGGATAATCAGGTAGTAGACATTCGTAAGACTTACGGTATGCTTTTGAGTAGAGATCTAGTGAAGAGTATAGGGGGATATATTTCCCTATACTTTTCACATATGTGGCTACCATGGAGGGGAATGCCTATGTAGATTAGGATTGCGAGTGAACCTTGCCTCAAACATATCATCACTAAGTATGACTGTCCCAATGAGGTATCTTATTTTGAAACCAAGATAGGGGTTTATAAAAGAGAGGAAATTCTAACTCTTTTGGTTCTTGATTCTAATGATTTGTCAATGCAAGAATTCCCTGATCCCATGGTTAGTGTAAACCAGCTGATATTGATCAGTAAGTTGCAATAGGATCAACTAGTCTTAGGGGAAGATATTGATTTGTGGAGTCTTCTACTCCCAAATTGGTGTAGGGTGCACTACCAAAATCATTCAGAATTGACCTACCAACCCTACATCAATGTTCCAAATCATGTTTTCCGAACTGAAGAAACTAGCCCAAGTCACCTTGAGACCATTTTAGATCACTTCTCATTTGAAGCCAAAAATGCAATAATGTTAACCAGGGATAATATACCCTCAGAGGAAGTCCCTCCTCAAACTAAACTTACCCCGATCATAATACCAGACCAACATAGTTGTGTTGAACAACCCCAGGGTTTTTTTGATACCCCTCCACTCACAAGTATACAAAAACCCAAGGGGTTAATCAAAGATACAAGTAACTATCAGAAATATATCCTAGGATTACATGATATATCTGAGCAGAAATTGGATATTGCACCTGATGAACCTATTGAACACCCATTCCCTATATTTGATGCAAAAGATCAAGTGGCCCCACCTATGGCTCATCTTATCCAAGCACCCACAAAAAGCTCAAAGAGATCAACCTTAGCTCATAATCAGCTATGGACCCTCACGTTTGATGGATCCAAATCTAAAACTGGGTGTGGTGCTGGAATTGAGTTAACCGGCCCAAAAGGGAAAACTTTTTTTTCTTCTTACAGGTTACAGTTTGGATGCACTATCAATATAGTAGAATATGAAGCATTAGCCCAGGGACTGATGTTCACATAGTAGAAGAAAGTTATTGCCTTGATGGTTAAAGGAGATTTAGAAGTGATTATCAAGCAAGTATATAGCTAGTACACATGTCACAATAAGAGGCTGGTAGCTTATAGAAATTGGGTGTGGAACCCGATTGAAGACTTTCATGCTTTTGGGATTAGTTTAATCCCTAAAGAGGAGAATCAAATAGTTGATTCATTAGCTATTGGAACAAGTACCCTAGAGCCAATGTAAGGCTCCAAACTCAAGAGATTCTTAGTAGAATATATATCCACCCCGACTGTCCTTGATAATGTCAAGAACTTTCAAGTCTTCAATGATGATCGACATATCCTTTCTTTTCTAATAAGCTTAGATGTTTTCAAAGGATAGATCATCGATGAGTCTGATAGGGATCAAGGAGACTAGAACCCCGAAGACTGCGATATAGAAGGTGTCCTGAATTTTAAAAGTAATAGTGTTCCCAATGGAATGGTGGCCTTAGAAATAATTTTTGATTTAGATCCAAGGGCTCAGGAAAAGGTATCAACTGAGGATAAGGGAGGTGAATATGAAAATGTTAACTTAGCTGACTTTGGCCATGAAAGGAATGTTTACATAGGGAAAGCTTGCCTTGAAGCAATTAGAGAAGATATATTAAGGGCATTGAAGAAAGATATTGTTGTAATAGCTTGGGGGTATGAAGATCTAAAAACATTTAATACTTCTATGATAACTCATACTACTCCTTTGAAGCCTGAAGCTAGACCATTTCAATAGAAATAGTGTCTTGTCAATTCCCTGATTGAACCACTAATCTTTAAGGAAGTTTAGAAATTACTTTCTACAAGAATAATCTTTCTTATACGACATTCAACATGGGTGGCTACCTTGGTTCCAGTTCATAAAAAGAATGGGGAGATCAAGCTATGTGTAGATTTTAGAAATCTGAATAGAGCTTCAGAAAAAGACAAGTACCCACTCCCTTCTCTGGACGAAGTCTTACAAACTGTCAATGGGTCTCAAATGATGTCATTCCTAGATGGTTATTCTAGGTACAATCAAGTGATCGTTAATTATGAAGATAGGATGAAGACAACCTTCACTACTAAGTGGGGAACATTTTCCTATAGGAGGATGCCATTTGGTTTGATAAACATTGGAGCAGCCTTTCAGTGTGCAATGGACATAGCATTCAAAGATTTGATTGGTAAGTGCATCATCATTTATATGGATAACTTGATAGTATTCTCTAAAGATAGACTAAACCAGACTACAAAATTGGCTAAAGCTCTTGAAAGATGTTTCCAATATGGTGTTTCTCTGAATCCTAAAAAGTGTGTGTTGGAGGTTTCTAAAGGGAAACTTTTGGGACACATAATCTCGAAAAGAGGGATATCGATAGATCCAAACTGAGTTGAGTCTATTTTGAAGTTAACCTTGCCAGGAAGTAAGAAAGAGATGAGATATTTCTTCAAAAAGATCAACTTTGTGAGGAGTTTTATCATAGGTTTTGTAGAAATTGTTAAACCTTTGAATGAAATGATGAAGAAAGATGCTAGAATAGAATGGAGTAATGAGGAAAAGGTTGGTTTTTCTCATGTTAAGCAATCCATTTCGAAGGTGCCGGTCCTCACTAATCCTGACTACTTGAATCCATTTTATATTTATTCTTTTGCTTCTGAATAGTCATGTGGAGTTGTCCTAACACAACGAAGAGAGGAGGGGGATGAAAGGCCAATTTCCTTCATGAGCTCTTCATTTAAGAATGCTGAAGTCAAGTACCCACCTCTTGAGAAACAAGATTTTGCATTTCTTAGAGCTATCAAGAAGTTTAGATATTATATCCTTTGAAGTCAGATCATTACTGTGGTTCATGATGTTGCTGTGAAGTCTCTACTTATGCAGAGCAAGTTGGGAGAACGAAGGGGGAAAAAGATGGCTATTTTGTAGGAGTTCGATCTAAAGATTCACCCTAAGAAACTTTTATGAGGTCAAGGTGTATCTAAAGCAATGGAAGATGTTGGTAAGAACATTACTTGTTAGCAGTACACAACATAGTCCTTTTCTAATGACTCTTGGTATGCTGATACTATTTATTTCATGCAAAATAATTAGTGCCCAGAGGGAATGAATACAACTCAGAGGAGAGCATTGAGAATGAAAACTCCCATTATATGCTCAAAGGAGGATTGTTATACATGAATAATTTTGAGGGGGTTTATCTATGATGCCTTAATTAATAAGAAGCTAAGCACACAATTGTTGAATTTCATGAGAAACATGGCACAGGTCATGGTTCTGCAGATTCTTTAGCACATCAGATCCTCAGATCTGGTTATTATTGGCCATGTGTGTTTAAGGATGCCCACTAACATGTAAGGAATTTTCATATATGTCAAACTTTTTCATCAAGAGAGTGTCATCCAGCCATGCCATTACAGCCTGTTTATGAGGTAAGGCCATTTTTCCAATGGGAACTTGATTTTATTGGGGTAATTAACCCAAATTCTTCTATAAGACATAAATTCATTTTGACTACCACAGATTACTGTACAAGATGGAAAAAATCTATACCTTGCAAGAATAGCACAACAGAGGTAGTAATCAAGTTCCTCACCAAATGCATCACAACCAAGTTTGGAGTATCCTTTGCACTGGTATGTGACGACGGCCTTGCCTTTTCTTATGCCGAGTTCATTTCATGGGATTATGCTCATAAGATTGTTTTAAAGTATTCTTCAAACTATTATCCACAAGGAAATGGAGTTGCAGAATCAACTAATAGGAATCTCCTAGGGGTAATAAAAAAACTGTTAAAGAATAATCCTAGAGACTGGCATACCCAGTTAAGATTTGTGTTATGGGTAGATAGGACTAGAATCAAGGCTATGTTGAAGACTTCACCATTTAAGCTAGTGTATGGCCAAGAGCTTGTGTTCCCTACACACTTGCAAATACCTGTCTTGAAATTTATGCGAGAATTTTACTCTAGTGATGATAGGATTGAAGTAAGGTTAGTTTGCTTACTGAAATTAGAAGAGTAGAGAGATGTTGCTTTGCAGTAATTCTTTAGGCACCAGGCTATTATCAAACATTGGTTTGAAAAAAGAGCCAAAGTCAAGGATTTCAAGATATTAGACCTTGTCTTACTATGGGATAAAGCCAATGAAAAGAAGGGTGACCACCAGAAGTTTGATAAGCTCTGGTTGGGTCCCTATCAAATTGCTGAAATCCTAGGAGAAAATGTTTTTTGACTAGGTAGTTTAATAGGAGAACCTATTCCATTTCCTGTCAATGGACAGTTTCTCAAACATTATTTTGGGTCGTAAAAGGTTTGGTATTTTGTTGGGTTGTATATATGTAAATGGTTTGTTGTTCCATTCATTTTTTCTTTTCCTTTTTTTGTGGGGTCATTCATTTTATTCAATTGAGTATGGGGGTTGTTATTTGGAGTATACTTTGGTTACTAGGAGAGAAGTTGGTTTAGATATTTTCAAGTTTTCTAATTGGATGATTTTGTTCTAAATTCATTGTTTTATGTCCATTGTCAATGAGAGTTGTGGAAAGTAATTAAGAACAAGGTGTAAAGTAAGTGATCTTCACTAACTACGATTGAATCTATTACAAATCATGAGAAACATCTCCTTTTGTACTGGTATATTTGTCTTAGGACGATGGTGTTGCAATATTTGAGTGAAAAATCCCATTCCCCAGATGCTGTTATGAGGTCCATGGTAGTTTTCAACCTAGTACAGATGTTGGACACCTTCATATTGAGAAGGAATTGAATGAAAGAAAAAAAAGAGAACTATCTAAGAAAAGAAAACTCAATGTTGAATGGGTGATTCTAGTATCTCTATCAGGACCATGAATGCCTGGCTGGTAGTAGAGAAATGTGGTGAGAAAACTAGAGGTATCTCCGTCAGAGCTATGGATGCTTGACTGGCAGTAGAGGAATGCCCAGGATATCATTTCACAACAGTTGAAGGGAATCAACTCATGTAGTTCAAATCTAGCTCACGTAATTGTTTAAAAGATGAGGAAAACTTTGTAAAAGGGTGATGCACCATCAAGCACACACAAAGATTCAGGGGTAGGCAGTGTTGATTTACATTTGAGATTCTAACTCAACCTTTTTTGCTTAAACTGACCTAACTGGAATTGTGATGTCCGTAAACCAAGATTTCTATGTAACTGAATCCATCAGTTTCCAGAAAATGGTTAAACCATTTTCCTAGCAAAGTTGCCAATTGTTATGCCTTGCATAAGCACCCCATTTTAAATTTGATTAAAATGGGACCCTCTTTTGCTTTCACTCTTTGTGTTTTTCCCCTTCAATTTTTGAGGTTTTGCTTTGCCTTGGCATATGCTTAGTATGTTTATCTTGCTTGTCCAAGTGTTTTCCCCAAGTTGCATATTGAAAATATTATGTTTTGGGTGAATTTCATGCTTTTACCCCAGCTCAAGATTTTTTGGTCCGTTCGGATTTTCTTGGATTTCTTTCTAAGTTCGGCTTCAATGTTGCTATTTGAGTTTTTGAACTAGTTTGGGATTGTCTGCCTTGGTTGGATTTTCCTGATTTTTTCTCCTTCCCTCCATTTTCTTGGATTGTGCTCAAAGTCTGGCTTGACCTGTTTTACGCTACACTTCAATGATTTCTAGCCTTCACGGAATTCCACCTAGGCAAGATTTTTCTAGATTTCCTTCTGGTCTTCAGGTTTCTAAGTTTGGTCATTTTTTTGAGCTTTATGCCATTTTCTTTATCATTTGTGTTCTCCTAAGTTGAGATGTTCAATCTTGTTGTGCTTTGGAATGTTATAGTCTTGCTTGGAGTTTGAATTCCTATGTGTTTGGGCATTTTATGGCTTTCCCTATGCATTCATGGTTAAAATCTATGGTTTCATGCCTAGGGTGTTGCCATTTCCTCTTGATCTTCTTTCGATTAAGCCTAGGATTCGAAGAAGATCTATAAGAGGCTTGTGTTAAATGATTTTCATGCCCAGGGTCCTGAAATTTGTGACCTTTGGTCAATTTGAGTGAATTCGTGGCTGATGTTTTAGTTTTCTATCAGGTTTGAGATTTTCCTATCTGGCTAGATTTTCCTGAATTCCTTCAGCTTTCTGAAGTGCAGAGTTCTAAGTCATCCATGAAATTTTGGCCTGGTAGGATTTTTCTGAATTCTCTTTTATTATTTATGGAATTTAAGACATTAGATAAAATGGATGATTCTAATGATGAATTTTTATGTTTCCATGCTTTAATTTGGTAAATTGCACATTGATTATGCATTATTTATTCATTTTGGTAATCTATTGTTGATATTGGTGCCTCATAGGGAGAATCCACCTGGTTCAGAATTTTCCAAAATTCTTCCCAAGATAGTTTTCCTCGGTTAGCTTAAAATCTCGAACAACTCAGTGTTGATGCTTAATGACTAATTTAATATTTTTATCATGATTTTAAGCTAACATTTGGATTAAAATTTTGTCAATAATTGGATTCTCACATTGGTGTTTAATGGATGTAGGTTGAGTCGAGCAAGACAGTGACTGGAAAGGCTAAGAAGGACACAAAGGGATCCTCCATCTCTAAAGCAGAATAGAAAGAATGAAGCTGGACGAAAAGATGAGCATTCCTAAGGGAAAGATAACATCAGCATGGTTTGAGGTATAAACTATGAATATGAACACCCTACTATGAAGGACTAAGGCCATCATGGGATACAGTAGCTGGGCACCAGCTAGATGATGCAATGACCTATAGTGCATCATTAATGAATATCAATCCAATAAGGGATTGGGATAATACGATGGGACAACTGAAGAATGATATTATATCTATTGAATGGTGAACTAGGGTTTCACCTATGCCACTTGCGAATGGCTTGCAAATTACGTTCTTGATGACAAAGGCCAAAATGGAGCAAGGTATGGGTGACATGGGAAAAGCAGTTAATGCAAAGTTGCATCGAAGGTCGTGCTTCCTCATCATTTCACTTTAGCTCTTCTTCACGCATTTTGAGCTAAGTTACATGGGAGATCCTGGATCATATGTTTAGTTCCCTTGCATTTAATGCACATTTGACTTTATTTCAAATTATTCTAGGGTTGATGTGTTCTGTAATCGACTTATTGTAAACCCTAAACTACACCAACGCATCTGGCGCACTTTATAAATATGGAATTTTTCCTCTTTTGTAAGGGTTAGAGATGGACTGTTAGAGAAAATTTAGCAGTAGAGCATAAGTAGAATAGGACATAGAAGTTATTTCTTTCTGAACAATCACTGTAATACAAAAGACTCAAATTGTTGCTATCTTTGGGGATTCGATACAACTAAAGGCATGGTGTTCTTGGTGAGTTCATTGTGTTGATCTATCTTGCATGATTCTTGCTATTTATCTTTTGTTAAGAAGTTCAATAGGAGGAGGAGGTGATGTATCTTCTAGATTTTCCTAGCATAGATGGAGATAATTTGAAGACATGGGTTTTCTGTACACTGGTGATCTTGCCAGATTTGTAAATGTTGCTTATCTATTTCATTAATAGTAGGAGCAACCAGATTTAAACCTACTTCATATTATGCTCTAGAATGGTATTAATTTTGAGTTAATCATTTGATTTGAAAATATTTCAAGGAATGAAATTTTATCTTATGTTTTGTTTGAGTGATGATTTGCAATCTACTGTTGAATTTTGCATTGTGAATGAATGAAACTTTGTATCAATTACAGGTTAATTTTATTCTGCAGTTCTAGTTTAGAAATTCCTTGGAAGGTAACAAGTCTGATTATTTGAATGAATCAACATTTTTTTAGTTTAAAAACCTTGATCTAACTTTTTCTATTTCTTTAAAACCCTTGGTTAAATTAGGTTTAGATAGATGTTTTATCTTGTAACAATCTAGAAGCTCAAAACTAGTAGGCCCCTTGAACATTTCAACCATATTGACTACTTCGTGAAACAACAACATTATGAACCAACATCAAAGACCTTGGAAGTTGATTAGTTTGATTACTAATTGTCTCTTTTAGGAGAGGTGAGATATTTTTACTTTTATCTTACCTGCATGTTGTGGGTCAACTTGGCACCTCAACAGGCCTAAAATTAGCTCTTCTCTTGTTAATGAATACAACACTAGAGGCTTATTTACAATGGATATTTGAACATTGTTCCCCACTGGAGCAACACTTCCCCTCCAACTAAGGAATATTCAAATTTAGTTGCATGAATATGCCCTCCACTTGATGAGATATTTTGACCATAGATTTGGAAAACATGTCAGGTTTAGGTATTTCCTGTACAACTTGATAATGAGAAATCACAATCAAAAAAATATTTTTTCCTTCTTCAAAGCGTATTTGGAAGAAAAAATCTTGAAGTCCTTGTCTTCTTGGTGTGAATGACATCAAGTTGCTCCTGATGACCAAATAGCAATGTAGTTGATGCATTTTGGTGCATCATTGCATGGGACTTTCTCTTTTTGGAACTCTCGTTGGGCCTAACTATCTACAATGATTGAACAACTTGGGATACCTACCCTTTTTTTCACTCTGAGTTGTGCAGACACAAAATGGTCTGATCTACAAAAAAATTTCTCTTCTACAGCTCATTTGGCAATGGAGCCTTAAAAAAAGACTTGATTAGTGTTATTTAAAATCCATATATAACATCTTTATATCTGCATCATAGATTCTCAATTTTCCATGAGGAGGTGATTGAAAAGCTTTTGCACACAAAAGATTATTGGTATAGATATGAATGAAAACATTGTGGCTCTACACATGTGCATGGTTTTTTATGGCTTTCAGAAGCCCTAAACATGGACACTCTTGATTGGTCCAATCACCATGATATTACCATGGCAAGGAATTCTTTTGATAGATATGTTTGAGCTAGGAATCCAGGTTTCCTTGCACAAAGATTGCTCAAAATGTATCATTGTTCTTAAGAAAATTCGTTCTTACTTTCCATGAGCCAGATTATTTTGAGTGATCCAATCATAGATTATGAAGAGTTGCTAAATACAGTTTAAAGGCACACAAAATTCTATAAATATACTTGTTTGAGGAAGAAAGGAGAAATTACAATGTCGGTATAAAGCACCTTGGTAGCATCAACTTACCTCTACATTGACATCTAATTCTGAGTCTAACAAATCCTACAAGCCAACAAGAAATGATGATCACATAAATATTCATAGCCCATCAATGCTTGCAATTTGGCATGCCAATGTTGACTACCAACCAATTGTTTCTAGGAAAATTATATTAAATTATATCTATAAATATGCAACTAAATCTGAGAAGAAATAAAAAAATTACCTTGATATGTTGAAAAGACTTCCAAAAACAAATATAGTTGAGGATAGAGCACTACTTTCATATCAAAAATTCATGATGAACATTCTTATGGAGCGTGACATCTATGCATAGGAGACGTGCCATGTGTTATAGAAATTTCCCCTTGTCACTTCAAGTCGACAATATATTCGCTTGAATGATGGAAAAAATGCATGGTTTCGTATAAATAAAAATGATGTTGATGAAGGCCTACCAACAAACTATATTCATTGCTATATGCAAAGGCATCCAGAGCTGGCTATTGTATCCCTAATTGACTCGGTCCACTTATATACACATTCAAATTAGCACAAAAAGGACAATTGAAAATAAAGACACTAGCCTATAGTTGTTCTTATGTACCACTTGTTCATGACTGTTCCCTTTGAAGATACAAAAATATTTGAGACATTTTGTTGGAATGAACTTATGTTTTACAAACCTATTGAAAACATACACACAGATATAGGTCTTGCCAAATAAGACATAATAAAAAATTAGAAAGTTTTTAAAACAACTAGTTATCATCCTTGGCATGTTAATAGAATTCTAGCTACATCCACAATTGAAGAACACGATGCCAATGATAGTGATAATTTGAACCATGAACCTTCTATAACCAAAGATTTTGGCAAGCCTAAATGCTTGACGCTTCTAGGGTTTTTCACCTAAAAGAGTAAAGATTTTGTGCCAAAATGCAATCTTACATTCAAAGATGAATGTGATGTGGGTGTAATACGCTTAGATTAAGTGAAATAAATGTAGAAAATGAATAAAAGCTATTGATTATGAATGAAAATCTAAGAAATATGAAGTGCTAGAAAACACAGTGTTGTATACAAACATAATTGACTGAAATTGAATGGGGTGCACCTAGAAATTGAAAGCAGATCTAGGAAGGTTCTGGAAAGCTATAAAATTGAATGTTGATGCCCACTGGGACTCATTTTCCACAAATGGCGAATTAGTCCTACTTTTGATAAAATCTGTTAGAATAGGTTTCGAGATGCTAGGAATTCAAAACTTTAGAAAACTCTTTTTCCATCATGGCGTTGAGACTCATTCACCACAAATGGAGAATTAGTCCACCTACAATAATCTACAAAGTCAAAGGTCAACTTTTTGGGTCCTAATGTATACTTTTCTTCTTGTCGGGTTAGTAGATCTAAATCTATAGAAAACGGGTTGAAAAAGGGTCTTCAAGCTCCAATTAGGGTTATGTTGACTATGATGACTTAGATTACTTATTAACCACCTTTCAATACATCTCTCATTGAAAAATCTACCTACAAACCTACAAAAACACATGCAAAGAGGGGAAAAATGGTTAAGGGTTAGAGTACAGCGGTTTGCCTCATTCAAACCCCATTTTGGTAATCAAAACATTGATAGTGAAATAAAATAAGAAAGGAATGATAAACAAAAAATATGCAAATGTCATAAACTCACTAAACCCTTGTTGTTGAAGTCTAAAAATGTGTCAATGGTTGCTCCAATATGCTTGATAATTGCTTGATTGAGTGATGAAAATGCTAGAATGCTTGAATGCTAAGATGCATGAATAGGTATGTGCAGGATCATGATGGGCACAAAAGTGGTGATATGATGGGTATGTGGCTAAGGACATTTTTTTACCCAAATTTGATGAAATTAAAAATGGTTTTTAAAGGAGATTCTCATTTTTCAACCAATATAAATTATGCTTTACTCTGAATTTAAAAATTATTATTCATTTTCTATTTGAATTATGATTAAAGTCTTGATTGATAGTCTGATTGAAAAACATCTATAGCTTTTAAACGGTATCACATTTTTTGAATCTAAAACATGTGTCAAATTATATGCTTCACATACTATAGGATTAAAAAATAAATGAATTTCATGAAGTTTTACCAAGTTAAGGTGGTCAGACATACGAGTTTTTACATTTTTTAAATGTTGTAATAAAAAATTCATAATTAATTATTTACTTGGAAAAAAATTACAAAAAAATATGCATCACATCAGGACATGAGTCCTCTAATTATATCTAAAATCTTATAAAAATATATTATCATTTTATTGTGGTTAGACAAACACCTACTTCTTATTTTCTCACTAAAATTTAAGTGCTACTGCATTGAAATTTCAAATTTTCACCAAATAGATTTTTCTTTAAAAAAAAATAAACCTAGTAGTTTAGAAACTACATTCAATTTTCTATAGATTCTATTCTTACATATTTTTGAAATAATATAGATAACTTATTCAAATTTTTATTTCAAGTTTCGTAACTTTGATTTTTCTGAATTTTATCACCACTTAAGGGCTTGTTTCTTCCATGATGATCTTGCACATACGTGATTCATGAACTATGTTGATTGGGGGTTAAAATGAATAGAAGTTCATGTATTTATACACAATTATTCCCTAATTTCTTGAAAATACAACATCACAGGCCGACCTTAGGTTTTTAGGAATAAAAACCTGCCAATAATTTAAGTTTATTTTGATTTTTGTGCCAAGAGGGACTCATTCACCACCTTGTGCAAATGTGTCCCACTCAAGGCATATGAGTGGGTGTTGGGAATTAAGTTGTATTAAATGATTTTTTTTGGGTTTTCATTCAAAAATACACTTAATTAAGCCCTATAAGTGCATAAAGGGGCCAAATAAAGCATATGAAAGGTGTATTTGTTGATGACAAGTCTAGAAAAGCGTGAACATTAGTGACAATATTTTACAACACTTTAGAATAAGACTTGGTAAGTGATTAAAAGAGGATATATGAGTGAATTATAACAAGAAGATTCTATAAAAGTGTGAAAATTTCTTACAACACTTCACAATACCTTTACAAGACATCATAAAGTCTTAGTGATTCATGAATACTCAAGACCTAATGTTAATGTGTGGGCTACATTGCAACATTAAATCAAGGAAAAATCAAGCTAAATAAGCACAAGGAGGGAAAAAACAAGAAAAATTAAAAGGGTTACTTTTTATGTGTCCACACCTTCTCTGGATGAATATGAATGGGAAGTTTTCTCTCGGCTTGGTGCTACTACTAACTTTAGTATAAATCAGCTCCAATTGTTGGGTAGGTGAGACTTTGATATGAAAAATTCATGGAATAAAAACCATGTTCCTTAACAAATTCTTAATATTTCTTTGCAGTTCATCCCATCATCCCATGCACAACATGAGCAAGCTATGATATAATCGTTGCCTATAAATACATCAGACCATCAACTTTCACCAAAACAACAACTAGCTCTTCAAATCATTCAATCTTGTCACATGAAACCTTTCCCCAAAGGCCCTCTTTGCATGATCATTCAAGGAATAGATGGCACTAGTAAATCCTTTTTGATAAATTGTATAAGACAACAAATAAATGTCTCTATTACTAGATGCAATAGCCTGCTGCTCACATTGGCCCCTACAGGTGACATTGTTGCCTACAAAATATGCGCCTCCATAATCCATACATCCATTGCATTCCCATAAAGGATATAAATCCTTTGCAAGGTCAACCATTGATAATATTCTAGGAATAATTTAAATATATTCAAATACATTTTATAGATGAAATGAGTTTTCTATGCCTGAAGTTGCTACTCAAAATAGATAGCTAGTTGTGCTAAGCATTATGCGATAACCAGAGGCAATCTTTTGGTGGTATTTCTATCATCCTTGTTGGTGATCTTTCCCAATTTCTGTTAGTCATGGATACTCATATTTATGCTTCACGCTCATTACCTATAGCCTTATGGCATACTTTCATAGTTTGAGTAACATTGGACACGATTTTCCGCCAACAAGGAGATATTCCTACCGAACAAAAGTTTTGGGCAATCCTTCTCCATATAAGAAATGGTGAAGCTCTCCATGATGACTAGGAAGAGCTTATGAAACAAAAAATAAAATTCTCTCACCCACAGAAAGAGATCAACAACTTGATGTTGCAACACATTTGTTTGTCACAAATGACTTAGTCGCATTCCACAATAAAAAAATGATCAAACAATTAAACCTTCCCATAGCCATTAGCACGACTCGAGAAGCATAAAAAAATATGTTTTATTATGGAGAGGATGAATATATTCTCCCATAACTACTTCTTTGTGTTGGTGAACAAGTGATGCCAACAACTAATTTGTGGATTCAAGCTGGCCTAGTCAATGGATCCCTTGGTCTTGTTACAACTATTGTGTACAATGCATGTTGCAAACCACCAGATCTGCCTAACTATGTTGTTGTTTTCTTCCAAAATTATATTGGCCCACCTTGGGAGTCACAAAACCCAAGAGACATCTTGGTGCAAGCGCACTTGGCAAGTTTAGCTTTGTTGAAGTTTCTGTTGGAAGTCCAAATTTTTGGTGTGTTAAGTTGAGGTCATGTTGACCATCTTGCTTGGCTATTGTTTTTTTGAATAAAACTTGATCTTTTCATGATCAACGGATTGGGAGGTGGCAATTTGGAGTGGGTTTTGAAGCCCAACTTGTCATCTTTTACAATCAAGCCTAGGTGTTTGAAAACACATGAGGTTTTATAACTTGAATCTTTAGGTCATCTAAGCTTCGACCCAAGAAGCCTAACTAATTGGGAGTCATATTTAAGGTGGCCTCGACCTTTTTTCAAGGTTGGAACTTGGCTTGTACAGACTATTTTTCAGGAGTGGAAGGAAAACAACATTATTGCTTCTATTTTCTATTTTTTTGTTCTTTTAATAGCACTAAATGGATTAAACTGATATTGTTTTGATCTATAGAATGTAGTTTGGGTTGTGCCCAAGCATTTTTTATATTTAAGAGTTTTATCTTGTGCATTTGTAAGTGTTTATTATAAATAGTTTAATTTCTGCTTAAGTTCTGGTCTGAGAAAGACTGTATTTTGAATTGTGGTGCTAGTGCACTTTTCCTCCATACAATCTATACGGCTTCTTGGAAATAGTACCTAGTTACCATGCTTTTAAATATGGTTGTAAATAGGGTTTGTGTGAGTTCTTTGGTGGCTAGAAAATGGATGCCCTAGGCAAGCCAGATCAGTCCCAGTTGGGGCAGTCTTGAAGAAAAATTTCCATAATTTGCAGGGGAAGAAAGATCTAAGTGAAATTATTTTTGTAGAATTTAAATGAAGGTCTTAGGAATGCTTGGAGGTTAGGAAAGAGTTATGGCAGTTCATATGGTGAGATCATTCTTTGACAGTTTTCAAACAGCTTTGTGAAACCTTGAAACCCTAGGGTCCTTTGTGCAATTTTGTATCTGAATAGTATACATCCTAAACAGGCTTGAGACCACAAGATTCTTGGAGTTGACGGTAGGGAAAACACCATTCCAAATCCAAGAACCTAGAACATTGGTGGGTTTAGGAGAAAGAAGCATAAAACCCCTGTTTCAGAGACCTAATTAGGGCTCAAGGCTAGTAGCCTTTCAAGCCAAGGAAAGAACCTTGAGGAAGCGATGGAGAGTTGGAGGATTGTGGTTGTAGAAGGACCTTAGGTTGTTCATTTTGAAGTTCTTGAAACACTTTTTAAACCCATACAAGAACCTTGAAGAAGTTTGAGGTTGTTAGGCCTTTAGGGAAGATTAAGGGCCAAAGAAGAGAACATGTTGAAACACCAAGATTTGTTTAAAAAAAGGATAACAAGTGAATAAAGGAAGGATTGGTCAGTCAACTAGGGGTTCCTAGGAAGAAGCAGGGACCTATAGGCTAGCTTGGTGGAGCAAGGCACCAAGGGGGTCTATTAAGGAAAGGCCAAGAGTAGGAATTAGCGAGTGATTCCTCCAATCCCTCTCCTTAACAGTTTTGGTATCAGAGCTAGCAAAAGATTTGGGAAAGTAGCATATATGTCAGAAGTTGAGTCAAATGAGACTCCCACCATGGTGAGAAATGCACAATTAGCCAAGATGGTTGAAGAACAAGAAAAGGACAACAAGTCTTTAAAAGAAAGAATAGATCAACTTGAGGAAGCATTGAACAAGGTGAGGTTGGAAGGTAAAGTGCCAAAAGAAGAAGAGGTTGTAGAGGAAGACAAGGTCCCTGAACCTAACCCTGTTTTGGAGGATGAGCCTTTCTTGAAGGCATTGAAAGCCTTGAGTGGAACAGGACTTGAAGGCATACCACTGTTCAGTGGAAAGATGGATCCTGATTTGGTCATGGATTGGATAGATGGCATGGAGAACCACTTTGAATGTGATGGAGTCACTGAAGCATAGAAAGTGAAGGTTGCTAAATCAAGGTTGAGAGGATCAGCTTTGACATGGTTGAAGTTTGTTCAAACTGAAAGGGAGAAAGAAGGAAAGCAGCCCATATCAACCTGGAAAGGAATGGTTGCTAAGGTAAAGGAAGCATATATGCCAGATGATTATGAGATCCAACTTCACAAGAAGAGGCAAAGTCTAAGGCAGAAAGACCAAGATGTCAACACCTATACTGAAGAGTTTCAGAAGCTTTGCTTGAGATCAAATGTGGCAGAAGATGAGAGCCTAAAAGTGGCTAGGTACCTTAATGGCTTGAAGTGGAACATTCAGGAAGAGATGGTTTTACTAAGTCCCAAGACAGTGCAACAATGCTATCAATTGGCCATAAAAATTGAGGAAAGGAACAAACGAAAGCATGATCAGTCCTCTAAGGGTAGAGACAAAGGCAGAGATCAAAGAGGACAATGTGGAGGTTACCAAGGTAGAGGTAATGATTAAAGAAACCAAGGAGAATCTAAGCTTACTGAGCATGGAAGTGAAACATATTCAAGAGGAGGATTTAACAGAGGAAGAGAACCTCAAGGAGGTTCAAATAGAGGAAGAGGAGCAGGTAGAAGTAACTCTTACTTTTCCACCATGAAATGTTATCACTACAATCAGCTAGGTCATCCAGCTTATAGATGCCCGGAGAAAGCTTCTTCATCAAGCAATGAAAAGAGAGTGGCCTACACACAAGAGGACACCATGAATGTCAAATCACTTGAGATCAGTCATATAGAATATGAAATTGGAGAGAGTCTGATGTTTAATAGAGTGTTGATCAGACAACCGGTCAAAGAAGAACCCAAGCAAAGGAGAGCTTTGTTTAGAGCAAGGTGCAAAATACTTGGTAAAGTATGCAAGGTCATTGTAGATTCTAGTTCTATAGATAATATAATCTCAAAGGAGGTAGTAACTAAGATGAAATTGCAGAAGGTACCTCATACCAACCCCTACAACGTCACATGGCTAAATAAAGGGCAGAGTGTTTTGGTGAATGAGCAGGTCACAATGGAATTTTCAATTGGAGGATATAAAGACAAGTTGGTTTTTGATGTACAACCCATGGATGCATGTCATCTTCTACTTGGTAGGCCATGGCAATATGACAGAGGTACTATATATCATGGAAAAGAGAACACCATTGAAATTAAGAAGGATGGGAGAACCTTCAAGCTGTAGTCATTGATTGAGGATGATGAGGGGCAGTCCAAGGTACCAAACATCATGTTGAGCAGTGGTAAAGAGTTTATCAGCAATCTACATCAAGGAGGTGAAGGTTATTTGGTCTTAATGCAGTCCAAAGAGGAAGAAAAGGCTGAGAAGATAGTCATACCTGAAACAGTTCAAAGGCTACTAGAAAAGTATAAGGAAATTGTCAGTGATGGTACACCTACAACCCTACCTCCAAGGAGAGCTATAAGCCATCAAATTGATTTCATACCTGGAGCTTCCTTACCTAACAAAGCAGCATACAAACTCACACCAGATCAAAATTTTGAAGTGGCTAGACAAGTGAAGGAGTTGTTGGATCAAGGCTTGATTCAAAAGAGTATTAGTCCATGTGCAGTCCCAGTGGTTTTGGCAACAAAAAAAGGTGGTAAGTGGAGATTATGCACTGATTCTAGAGAAATTAATAGAATCACAATTAGGTATAGGTTTCCTATTCCTAGAATTGAAGACCTGATGGATTGTCTTGGAGGTGTAAAATTCTGCACCAAGTTGGATCTTCAGAGCATGTATCATCAAATTAGAATCAAGGAGGGTGATGAATGGAAGACAACTTTTAAGACAAATGATGGCTTATATGAGTGGAAGGTGATGCCATTTGGCCTCTCAAATTCCCCTAGCACATTCATGAGGGTAATGAATGAGGTGCTTAAGGATTTCACAGGGATCTTTGTAGTAGTTTATCTTGATGACATACTGATTTTTAGTAAGACAACAAAAGAACATTTGAAACATGTGGAGATGGTTCTTAAAAGGTTGCAAGAAGAAAAGTTAGCAATCAACCTTGAGAAGTGTGAGTTCTTCAAAGAAGAACTTGTGTATCTAGGATTTGTGGTATCCCAAGGAATGTTGAAGATGGATCCAAGCAAGGTGGAAGCCATCCTAAACTGGCCTACACCAACTACAACAACAGAGGTAAGGAGCTTTCATGGTTTGGCTCAGTTCTATAGGAAATTCATAAGGAATTTTAGTGGTATTTGTGCACCAGTCTTAGATACTATCAAGGGAGGTATGAAAAAAAAGTTTAAGTGGACTTTAGAGGTTGATAAAGGGTTTGAAAAACTGAAACAAGAAGTAGCAACCCAACCAATTATGTTGTTTCCTAGTTTTGACAAGTTATTCACAGTTGAGTGTGATGCAAGTGGAGTAGCAGTAGGAGGAGTACTTAGTCAAGAACATAGGCCTGTAGCCTTCTTTAGTGAAAATCTCAATGAATCCAAGCAAAAATACTCCACCTATGATCTAGAATTATATGCTTTAGTGTAGTCCCTTAGAAAGTGGAGACATTATTTGTTGCCCAAAGAGTTTGTGGTCTTCACAGATAGCCAAGCACTCAGTTACATCAACACCCAAGAGAAGTTGAGTAATAGACACTTGAAATGGATGGAATACATCCAAGCTTTCACTTTTACCATCAAGCACAAAAAGGGACAAATGAATAAGGTGGCAGATGCATTAAGCAGGAGAATGTTGACAGTGTAGGAAATAGAACTGAAGAGCATTGGATTAGAGAGTTTTAAAGACCTATATGGTGATGATGAAGAATTTTCAAAAGCCTAAAAGTTATGCTTTGATTTTGAGAATCATTTTCATAGTCAGCATGCTAAGTATACATTGCAAAATGGACTGTTATTTAAGGGTAATCTGTTATTTGTTCCAAGAGGATCAATGAGGGAAAATCTGATCCAAGAGAAATATAATGGCAGTCTTAGTGGGCATTTTGGAATAAATAAAACTTTAGAGATGGTACAAAGATTCTACTACTAGCCTAACTTGGCAAGAGATGTTAGGAAATATGTGGAGCAGTGTGTAGTTTGCATGAAAGCCAAAGGGGGAGCCATCAATGCAGGTTTGTATCAACCTTTTCCCATTCCCAATAGACCATGGGAATGTGTCAGTATGGATTTTGTGGTAGGACTCCCCAAGACTAAGGCACAGTTTGATAGTATTTATGTAGTTGTGGATAGATTCAGCAAGATGAGTCACTTCATTCCTTGCAAAACCACCCATGATGCGAGTTACATAGCCCATATTTTCTTCAGGGAAGTTGTAAGAATCCATGGATTGCCATTGAGCATTGTATCAGATAGGGATGTGAAATTCATGAGCCATTTCTGGAAGACTTAATGGAGTAGATTGGCTACAAATCTGTCCTTTGGATCAGCTTACCATCCTCAGACTGATGGTCAAATAGAGGTGGTTAATAGAGTGCTAGGTAATCTGTTGAGGTGCTTGACAAAGGAATATTGACAGACATGGGATATGGTGATTTCTCAAGCTGAGTGCTTATAATGACAGTTTCAATAGAACTATAGGAAAAAGTCCTTTTGAGGTTGTGTATGGGATGCACCCAAGAGGATTTTGTGAACTTAGATACCTTGGATCTTAGGAGAATAGGAGTGGACATGTAGAATACTTCACTCAGACCATGAAGGAGATTCATGAGTAGGTTAAGAAGACAATCACAGTAGCAACATAAAATATGAAAGATAAAGTTGATATGTCAAGGAGAGATGTGCAATTTGTAGTAGGTGACTATGTTATGGTTCATCTTAACAAATCAAGGTTGTAGAAGGGAATGTCAACCAAAATGCAGATGAAGAGAGTGGGACCATGCAAGGTGTTAGCCAAGTACGGGAAGAATGCATACAAGGTAGAACTACCATAAAATTTGGGTATATCTCCTATATTCAATGTTGTTGATTTGATCAGGTATAAGGGGATAGTCAGTGATGAAGTTCAGAATAGTCATAAAATATTTAAGGATATCAGTAATATTCCCCTTCCCAATCAAGAGAAGCCTCAAGCAGAGAAGATCTTGGAGTCCAGGGTGAAGAAGGCTACAAGACACAGGGTATACATGGAGCACCTTGTCAAGTGGAGGAACAAACATGAATCTGAGACTACTTGGGTTGATGAAGCTGATTTTAAAAAGTAGGGAATTGACTTGTCCTTACTCTCTCCTTCCAATCTTTCATGTTTGAGCTGAGAGGGGGAGAATGGTGCAGGAGCACCTAGCAAGTTTAGCTTTGTTGAAGTTTCTGTTGGAAGTCCAAATTTTTGGTGTGTTAAGTCGAGGTCATGTTGACTATCTTGCTTGGTTGTTATTTTTTTGAATAAAACTTGATCTTCCCATGATCAATGGATTGGAAGGTGGCAATTTGGAGTGGGTTTTGAAGCCCAACTTGTCATCTTTTACAATCAAGCCTAGGTGTTTGAAAACACAGGAGGTTTTATAACTTGAATCTTTAGGTCATCTAAGCCTCGATCCAAGAAGCCTAACTGATTGGGAGTCATGTTTAAGGTGACCCCAACCTTCGTGCAAGGTTGGAACTTGGTTTGTACAGACTGGGTTTTCAGGAGTGGAAGGAAAACAACGTTATTGCTTCTATTTTCTATTTTTTTGTTCTTTTAATAGCACTAAATGGATTAAAATAATATTTTTTTGATCTGTAGAATGTAGTTGGGATCTTTCCCAAGAATTTTTTAGAGTTAAGAGTTTTATTTTGTGCATTTGTAAGTGTTTATTGTAAATAGTTTAATTTCTGCTTAAGTTCTGGTCTAAGAAAGACTATAATTTGAAATGTGGTGCTAGTGCACTTTTCCTCTGTACAATCTATACGGCCTCTTGGAAATAGTGCCTAGTTACCATGCTTGTAAATATGGTTGTAAATAGGGTTTGTGTGAGTTCTTTTGTGGCTAGCAAATGGATGCCCTAGGCAAGCCAGAGCAGGCCCGGTTGGGGCAGTCTTGAAGAAAAATTTCCATAATTTGCAAGGGAACAAAGATCTGAGCGAAATTATTTTTATAGAATTTAAAGGAAGGTCTTAGGAATGCCTGGATGTTAGGCAAGAGTTCTGGCAGTTCATATGGTGAGAGCATTCTTTGATAGTTTTCAAACAGCTGTGTGAAACCTTGAAACCCTAGGGTCCTTTGTGCAATTTTGTATCTGAACAGTATACAGCCTGAACAAGCTTGAGACCACAAGATTCTTGGAGTTGAGGGTAGGTAAAACACCATTCCAAAGCCAATAACCTAGAACATTGGTGGGTTTAGGAGAAAGAAGCATAAAACCCCTGTTTCAGAGACCTAATTAGGGCTCAAGGCTAGTAGCCTTTCAAGCCAAGGAAAGAACCTTGAGGAAGCGATGGAGAGTTGGAGGATTGTGGTTGTAGAAGGACCTTAGGTTGTTCATTTTGAAGTTCTTGAAACACTTTTTAAACCCCTGCAAGAACCTTGAAGAAGTTTGAGGTTGTTAGGCCTTTAGGGCAGATTAAGGGCCAAAGAAGAGAACATGCTGAAACACCAAGATTTGTTTGGAAAAAGGATAGAAAGTGAATAGAGGAGGGATTGGTCAGTCAACCAGGGGTTCCTAGGAAGAAGCAGGGACCTATAGGTTAGCTTGGTGGAGCAAGGTACCAAGGGAGTCTATTGAGGAAAGTCCAAGAGCAGGAATTAGCGAGTGATTCCTCCAATCCCTCTCCCTAACACATCACCATCCTAGCTATAACCCAAGGTAGTTGAACACAAATTCCACTCACCATGGCATGGGAAATCATAATACATAAATCACAAGGCTTAACATTAGAAAAATCAACAATAAACATAAGAAACAAAGAAAGGCGCGTGTTAACTTTTATAGCTATTTCTTTTGTTAAATCAATTGAAAGACTTTGCATTGATCAAAATTTCTCATTTGAGAGATACTCTATCTACTAAGAAACAACAAATACACTACTTAACATTATAGAAAAGAGGCATGGTTGGAACAACTCTAACCCCATAAAATGCTCTTGCCCCCACCTCATGCTCTGGATTATGACAAAAGGTTTTGAAAGATTTATTCTCACATTGGCTCCACAAAGTATACTATCCTCTTTTGAAGGATTTTGAGTTTAAATTTACAAAAACATACCAAGTAATAACCTATGCAAGATGGGTAAAATGGAAAAGATGCATAGAGATACCAAGGAATAATAAATAGAGGGAAAAACTTGTACAAGTCAATGGCATGTTTTGATCATTCTAGTATATTAAAATATATATTCAACTATTCCAAAAAAATTTAAAGAATGTTTTGTTGCATTTGATTGATTAGTTTTAAATTATGAACCTATGCTCTATTTTCCATTCTATGTGCCTATATACTCTAAGTTTTACTACCACATTAAATTTCCCATGTTTATTCAATTATTTCCATCCTCTTTAGCCTTGCACATTAAAGACAATTTTCTTCCTGTTTACTGTCTTTTGTACCTTTAGCAATAAATTTTCTATTAAATTTAGCATGCAAATATGCACCCATAAATATTAATCTATCCACTTGTCCTTTCAACATTTTAGTGTTTCATACTTTGTGTATATGGCATTCATAACAATACACTCTTCTATATATTCCAGCTATCCATGATTGTTCAAGTTTCTTTAAATTCCATGATGTCAATTCTTTATCAAGATACCTATAATTATCTTTCAACCGATTTTAACATGTAGTACTCTAAACATAAAGTTGTGGCTATTACAAATTGATATATATGTGCATACAAACAACATTAAGTGTCAAAGATGCACATAGATACCAAACAAACAATAAGTAGAGGCCAAAATTTCTATAATTCAGTAACATGTTTTGAACATTCCACTATATTAAACTATATATCCAGATACTCTAGAAACATTTTCAAAATAATTGTGTGGCATTTGACTAATAAGTTTAAAATTCTGCAACTATGTTATTTTTTCCATTTTCTATGCCTATATACTCCGAGTTTTGTCATTTGTCCTTCATGCTAAGCTTGCACATATTCTTATGTTTTCTTGTTAGGTTTTCAATTGTTCCTTAATTCAACCATGTATTCAAAATGTTCCATTTCATCTCTTTTTATTTACCACAAATAATGCTAACCTCTTTTAATGTATATCTATATTATTTCATTTATAATGCTTCATAGATACAATAGATATCCAAGAAAATTAGTATATTGTAAATTTTCTATTTCAAATTCTTTAATGGTCCAACAACTCGATCCAATGCTACTCACCCTCGTTAAACACCATTAGTAGTACATGTAAGTACACAAATTTTTCATTCTCAATAAATAGATTCGGTGAAGCAATTGTAAATATTATTGATTTATTTTAGTTTCAGATTGTGTACCATACACATCTAACCAGAGACGTATATTTTGATATATTCAAATAAATTTTTTCTTTGCAATAATATCATCTTCAGCTCAATGGTAGCATAAATGGACAAGGAGATATGAAATGCTCATGTGAGGGTTGATGCATCCTGGCATTGTTGCACAATGGCACGGGAGGAAGTAAATGCAATATTCACTATTGTAGTATGATGATGTATATTGTTTTGGTTGCATTGTGAAATGAGGCACCGTTGTGTTGCTTTGATACCAAACTATTGAAAAATCCTTCCATCCGCCTCCGTTAGATACTAGATTCGATGGTTTTACAGCTATTGTGCTTTGAAATCTACAACGTTTGGCACCTTGTTGTTATTGTAAGTTGTTTTTCAATGTCTTTTTTCCATTACATACACATCTAACTAAAGACATATATTTTGATATATTCAAATAAAATGTTGCTTTGCAATAATATCATGTCGGGATCAATACAAGCATAGATGGGCAAGGAGATATGAAACCCATCTATGGGAAAATTGGTACCTGAAAGATAACCATAGTTGTAGGCATAAACAAGGTTTGTTTTATAAATTTATATTTTATTGAGTTATAAAATCAACCCAAGGTTTTCTTCCTACATGGATAGTTAGGCTCCATATATTTGTTGCTACATATATACATGCATGCATGGATTCTTACATGCACTTTACTACAATAAAAATAGTATATTGTACAAAGTAAAATTTTCCATGTTCCTATAGTTATCTTTTCAACGTATGGAAAAAAATATCTATAGGCACCGAGAATTCTATTCACGGTTGGGCTGATAGAAATCCTGGTGGAAATTTCAAACAAATACCCAATAGGTAAATGCCAATTGTTACATAGATTGCTTGTGTTGTATCAATATGTTTCATGATATTCTTTGTTTCTCATTTGTTTGAAAGCAGGCCAAAGGTTTTCGTTCATCAGTCATTTGTGTGTGATTCTTAAGTGTTATTCTAATACCTGTTACAACTGTTACATGGAATTCTTGTCTTGTACCAATATGTTTCATGATATTCTTTTTTCCTCATTTGTTTGAAGCTCCTTATAACAAACTATTAGTTACCGTGGTTATTTTGTTTGAATGGAACATGTTATATGTATTCTATTAATATGTTTCATGGTAGCAATAATGAACAGTTTGTTATTGTATATTAAGAAATAGAATATCATGAAACATATTGAAACAAGCAATCTATATAATACCTGGCTTGTTAATTGAAGATATGAGCTACATTATTTGGTACTAAATATTATAGACAAATAGGGAAATTGTAAAAGATCTATTAGGAAAACACTTAAGAATCACAGGAAAATGACAGATGATCAAAAACCCACATTAAATAGAACTTTAAAATATGGAGAATAGAAGAGGTAAACTATGATAGTGAACATGGAGAATAGAACAGGTGAACTACAATAATGAACAGTCCGCTACATGGGGAAATGGATATTGATACAACATAAGCAATCTATTTAACAACTGCCTTCTCAATTGAAAATTCAAGCTACATTATTTGGCACTGAATATTATAGAAAAAATAGAAAAATTGTAAAAGAACTATTAGAAAAACACTTAAGAATCACAAGTAAATGATAGATGATCGAAAACCTACATTAAACATATTCATACAAGAAAAGAAGTCTATGTAAGAGTTGGTTTGTCAATTGAAAATTTGAGCTACATTCTTTGGTAGTAAACCCACATTAAATACAACTCGTAAAGCCAATGGGTAACAATAACCTATGCAAAATAGATATAATGCCACAAACTTAATTGAAAATTCAAGCTACATTACTTGGTACTAAATATTATAGACAAATAGATAAATTGTGAAAGAGCTATTAGAATAACACTTAACAACCACTAAACTAATTTTATTTTCAATACCTTTACACTTTCATACTAACCATTTGCATATATATATATATGCAATTACACCTATATTAATATGAAATTGCTCCTATGTTAATGGGTATAATGCCAAATATGCACAAAGATAACTACGAACAATTAATGAAGGGTGAAAAAATTACTAACCCTAACCATACTTTTGACGAAAGAAAGAAGATTTAACTATAATTTCTCCATCCATATAGAGCCACAATCTCTTTGAAGTCTCCAAAATGGGTATAATGCCAAAGATACAAAAATATAACAAAAAACAATGAGTAAAGACCATAAGACATGGATGGGTATGTGCAGAATCATGATGGGCCAAAAAGTGGCGATATGATGGGTATGTGTAGGGTATGTGGTTGATGACTTTTTTTACCCAAAATTGGTGAAACAAAAAGGGTTTTTAAAGGAGATTCTCAGCTTTCCACCAATATAAATTATGCTTTACTTTGAATTTAATAAATAATTAGTATTCATTTTCTATTTGAATTGTGACTAAAGTCATGACTGATTGGCTAATTGAAAAACATCTATAGCTTTCCAATAGTATCACATTTTTTTAATCTGAAACATGTGTCCATTCTATGCTTCACATACTATAAGATTAAAAAAATAAATTGAATTTAATGAAGTTTTAACCATGTTAAGGTGGTCAGACTTATGATTTTTTATATTTTTTAAAAGTTGTAATAAAAAAATCACAATTAATTATTTACCTGGAAAAAAATTACAAAAAAATGTGCATCACATCAGGACATGAGTCCTCTACTTATATCTAAAATCTTATAAAAAAATATTATCATTTTTTTGTGGTTAGGGTGCTCAAATAGATGCCTACTTCTTATTTTTTTCTTGAAATTTAAGTACTACTGCATTGAAACTTCAAATTTTCACCAAATAGATTTAAAAAAAATAAAAATAAACCTAGTAGTTTAGAAATTACATTCAATTTTCTATAGATTCTATTGTTACACATTTTTGAAATAATATAGATAACTTATTCAAATTTTTATGTCAAGTTGCCTAACTCTGATTTTTCTAAATTTTTTGCCACTTCAAGACTTGTTTTTTCCATGATGATCCTGCACATACCCGAACAATAAATTAATTATTCTAACACCTCTTATACAATTTCTCTACTTGTCTTCAATATGTATTACCAAAGAATGTAGCTCAAATCTTCTATTGATATGTTTTATGATATTCTTTTTTTCTCATCTCTTTGAACTACAAACCCATCGACAAATATTGACTCCACACACTATAAAAGACTATATAATAACTAAAAAGGTGAATCTTGCTTCACAAAAAAAAATATTGGTATAGATTTTGTTTTACAAGTGATTATATGTGTATTGCATGGCTAAGATGTATATGCATAATTTTTTTTTGTGAAACATGGGCACATATAACAACCAATAACCAAAAGGAAAACAATGTAGTCATGTGAGAAATGGAAACCAAGCCGAAGGTGATGATTTTTACAATAGTTCGCTATGAAACCAACACCACAATGGATTTTTTGACAATGCAACTTAATCATTATATTTTCTTGCACATTTTAGAGAACATTTGTGTTAAAACCCTCCAATCTACTATCAAATGGAGACACAGGAAATGCTTTTTCCAATACTCTGCTATCAAACCAACACCATGGTGGCTCATTTGACAATGGAACCAAAAACAATATACTTTCCCACACTACAACATTGAATATTTCATTTAATTCCTTGCACGCCATCGTACAACAATGCCAGGATGCATTAACCCTTATATGAGCAATCAATTACCATTCTACTTCCACACCTAAACGTAGCTAGCTCCACCACTACCAGCCCATGTACTTAGCAAAATCCATGTCGTCATAGACAACCCTGAGAAACTTGTTGTCAGTCATTAGTGATTATTGATTTATGGCATTGAGCAATTCTATACACGTGTGGATTAGCGAGAAAAATTGGTGGAAATTACCTAAGTAAAGATATGGAGAATACAAGAGCTAATCTATGACAATGAACAACCTGTTGCAATCAACTTCAAACACATGAGAAAAAGAGAATATTATGAAACATATTGATACAAGACAAGCAAGCTATGTAATAGTAGGCATTTACCTATGATTCTTAACTGTTTTTCTAATAGTTCTTTACCAATTTCTCTATTTTGTCTATAATATTTAGTGCCAAATAATGTAGCTTTAATTTTGAATTAACAAGCCAAATGTTACATAGATTTCTTGTGTTGTATCGATATGTTCTATGATATTCTTTTTCCCAATTCCACAAAGCAAACTGTTCATTAGCTAATAGTTGCTTGACTATGTAATAGTTGGCTTGTCAATTTGGTGATCATTTTTACTATATACTTCCTTAGATTGCAAATTTTGTATTTTTTAAATAAATGCATTTAGAATTTCATAATATAAATATTGTTATAAATTTAGAAAAAATTGCAATCTTTATAAACAACTGTATGTAAATAGTCTTTTCAATAAGCTCTATATCGGTATATGTTTTGAAGTTAGATACACCTTTTTAGTTATTATACACTCTCCTATATATTCCACCATGTATTCAAAATGTTCCATTTCATCTCTTTCAATTTACAATAGATAATGCTAACATCTTTTATTGTATATTTATGTTATTTTGTTTATAATGTTGTATAGATATAATAGACATACAAGAAAATTAGTGTATTGTAAATTGTCTATTTCAAATTATTTAAAGCTCCAACATCTTGATCCAATGCTGCTCACCCTCGTTAAACACTATCAATAGTACATGTAGGTGCACAAATTTTCCACTCTCAATAAATAGATTCGGTGAAGCAATTGTAAATATTATTGATTATTTTTAGTTGTAGATTGTCTATATTCATTTTATGCATATACTTACACACTTTTTATGCTTCCATTTTGATTTTTCTTGCTCTTCCACTGGAAAACCCATGTATTCTATTTGTAGGAACTAGCTAAAGCATGCAAAATCATTCAAAAATCATGATACCTATTTTTAAAAATGTTGGCACAGCAGAGAAAACACTACAATATAACAGATCATATATAAAAACACTATATTTTACCCAAATTTCTTATAGTGCAATGTATGATGGAACTCCGTCAAATCTCCTATGGACGTTTCATACTTTTCATTGTAACGACCGCTGTGCAAACCCCAAAGAACAATCACATAAAAATACGCAATTTTTTTTAATAAATAAAAACAAATAATTAATATACCAAATATTAAATAATCATATACATGAACATATACTTCATTTCATTACAATAAAAATAACATAACCGACTATGTTCTTTGGGGCACACGAGATCACATCGAAATAAACATTACAAAACATCAACTCATAAGATATCATTCTAAATACAAAAGAACTATTAATGACCACATTAAATATATACATAGTTTCCTTCATAAGGTAAAATCATGAGGAATCTCATAGTCAAATAAGGATACAAGATTGAAATTACATTACAACATCTCTTGATTATACATCATATCCATATAGGTTTACATCATGGTTCCCAATCATGTGGGATGAATACAATATACAAGATTATCAGAATACATAAAGATCAAAAGGTGCAAATCTTCAATAGAATGAGACTAAGCCAACGAACGCTGATGGGGAACCCAATGGTTTGTGGAGCACGTTCCACCCAACCACCCCCGTGCTAAGAGGTGACAGAGAAGTAACTCCGAACAAGATTGTCAACTGACAAGAATCGATGTACAAACATACAAGAAGTACCAAACATAGAGCCATACCACAATACTCCAAATTACAATGAAACAAAACAATACATCATATCACAGTACCATAAGAGAACAAGGTCATAAGTCAAATATCAATAAGATCATGTAAAACCACAAAATACACCAACGATGTATCAAGACAACAATCGAAACCAACTCCCATAACCTACTTCTAGAGGAACACAATAAAATAAAACACATGGGTAACTAGGGGAGAGTATCATCGCATAGTCCTACATGGGCTATCCTGTGCTCTTCCACCTAACTGGAGGTGCTGGTCCCATCTATGGCTATCCTGTGCCCTTCCTCCCAACTAGAGGCACCGGTCCATAGGGTGACTCATGCGGAGCCGTAAACCTCTCGTGAAGACGAGGTCACGACCTTGTCGACCATGGCCTTCTTAGCCTTCCATTAGTCTGCGGAAGCACTAATGAAGATGAGGCATCCATTTTTAAAATCTTATAATGATATTACTAGCCAACCCTCCTAAGTTAATTATTAGGTTTTCACTTGTTTACTAACTCGCTCGTGGGTTATCCTGTGCCCTTCCCCTTAAGCGGGGCGTCGGCCCCCACGAGGAGCCACTCTCCCTAGAGACCCAACCAAAACCAAAAATAAACAATGGTTGTAAGATTCCAATCATAAACATCAAAATGCAACAACAAAATTAATACACGAGGCATAACCCATCTCGCAAATCAAATAACATAACAAAATCTCATAACTCGGTACACCCCATTCATAATACATAACTTAACAGAAACTCAAGATGAAAAGGTATAAATTCAACAAAATCACAATCCTCTGGAAGACTACGGTTTCAAAATACTTTCACAAGTTAACAGGGTTCCCACATCAATGAACTAACAATGTCCCGAACCCAACAAGTCTACAAGACTCAACTTCTTAAAAAAAATAACTTATTTAATTTCGACAATAAATTCCATTTCCACAATATACACACTAAAACAAGAATTAAATTATCAATGTTTACATATATTCATAAATTGCCTTTTTACTATATTATCCTATCAAAGTTCATAATTTAACAAATTAATAAAAATTCCATTCTATTTTCATATTTTCACTATAACAAAATTTTGTTTTATTCATACCAGAAAAATGAACAATCTGATTACAAACAGAATTAATTAATTAATTTAACAGTTAAATCAGTGAAATCTAATTAAATGAATTAATAAATATATAAAAATATAAATATAAATAAATATATATATACATACATATATATATATATATATATATATATATATATATATATATATATTTATAAAAGTATACACACACATTAAAATTTAAAATAGAATTTTTGTTTTAACAAAAATAAACATATATCATTTCAAATGGGAATTAAAACCCATACAAAAACATGGGTATATACACCCAGCCACGGGTAGTCTACGAACTATTCACGACAGGACTGCCGCAGACAGTTTGCAGACTGTCGCATGGTACAGGCTCGGCTGGGCAGTGGGTACGGCCAAGGCCGAACCACCACTCAGTCTGTGGTTAAATAACATCAAACAAAATACAATTAAGCCGACCGAAATTCGGCAAATTTTGAAACTTTAAACTTAAATTTACATTCTATATATGTAAATATATATATGTACATATATATATATCTTATATATAAATATATATACTTACATATATATACTATATTAAAATATGTCAAAAATAAGAGAATGATAACCATCTGTACAATCTACTGTACACATTTATATATATAAAATGATTTGTAAAATATATGTATTAATGAAAATATAACAACCCAGAAATTCACTGTAAAGAAATTGTTCCTTATGTATATATTTTTTTTAAAAATGAAACTACAGTAATACTGTTCATTTCCAGAATTCAACCAGAATTTATTTTTAATAAACAATAGTCCAGAACCCAAAAAAAATTCCATTTTAACAAACAATGATCCTGATCCCTAGTTAAATTTCCATTGATTAAACAATAATCCAATAGATTTTCTTTCCACAAACATTTGATTTCAAACCCTAGGTGAAAATTTCATACACAAAGAAACAATTTCTATTTTATTTGATGCTACAGAAAGAAAATAATTAAAAATGAAAAGATCTTGGCGTCATGTGCTTGTAGAGAATCTAAGGAAGCTTTATCCCTCTTGCAGAGCTAATTCCTCACTGCCGACTGTTTCCAGCAATAGATCCAAATCCTTCTTCTTCTTCAATAATTTCTCCAACAAATAGAAAAAGAATCCAAGTTTCTCCAGAATTATCAAGAAAAGAGAATGCAACCTCATGCAAAGAAAAATCCCTAAATAAAAACAACACTCAAAAGTCTCTTCCATTTCCTCTTCCAGTGAATACCAATTGTCACATCTCGATAAATAAAAATGAAAATAATTGTTACCCTCAATGATTCATTTTTGTTTCCTTTTATATGCATTTGCATTTCATTTTCTTTTATCATGCATTTGATTAAAATTTAAGTATATTCAAATCCACGAAATTGAACTTTTATTTGTTTATTTATTTATCAACCCCACAACACTTTATTAAATAATTACATGCACATTAAAATAATTAAAATCATCCATTTGGAAGATTTCTCAAAATAAATTTAATGTTTTCACAACTACTACTAACATTTATTTATTTATTTATTTTATGTTTTATTTTATTTATTGTTTACAACATAAAATTATATGCCACATTAGATAAGTCATAAAATCACAGCAACATTCAAAGACCAACGCGACAACAAAATGGCCAAGATCAAGATGCACAAACCAAGAAGGTACAAGACAGTTGACACCTTGGAACGAAGCTACTTCCATGTCACCTTTATTCAATTTCCTGCCATTGGGTTGTTTCAATGCTCACCCAGACCTATCAAAATAGGAGGAAATGAGTCTTAATCCTACAAAGCTTGCATCCAACAAGGTGATGCACAACATATATACATATAATCAATTACAAATCATTGGGAGAAGGATTTACAATGTAGCAGGGTGCTCGCAAATGAGTGATGCTACCTTTCCCCTCACCAATCATATCATCATCTATTGCATTATAAAATTACATCAAATTGCATCAACATCATCAATTACTATTCTCTAGTCTACTGCATTCCAATTAACTCCATGAAAACAATCATAATAAAAATGTCATCATAACATCCATGGCATGATAAGAGTATTATAAACAGTAACAATCTAAGCTACCACAACATAATATCAATAGTATCATCAAAAACCACAATGTGCCAAACAAAACCATAGAGAATGTCAATAACAAGTAGTAACATGAGGGGTATTACATCCTCCACCCCAGGAATTCAGCTTACTTTTGGAAGCCAGTTAAAAGATAAGGATAAGAATCCCTGATATGGGAGGCATCCTCCCATGTAGTTGAAGCCTCATCATTCGGGTCCCACTTTACCCGCACCTGATCAATTTCTCTGCCTCTGAGGGTAAGTCACTGATGCTAAAGTACGGCCATGGGCTTGAGAGCCAGCTACCCGTCCTCAACCTAAAGAGCATTCCAATCCAGAACATGAGTGACATTAGGAAAATATGGTCTAAGAACAGAAACATGAAATACATCGTGAATCCGCAACAAACTGGGTGGCAAAGCTAAACAGTAAGCAACAGGTCCAATCCACTCTAACACCTCAAAGGGTCCAACAAAGCGAGGTGCAAGCTTCGAACCCTTTCCATAATGAATAGGACTCTTCCACGAGCGCACTCGAAGGAACACCTGGTCACCCACTACAAACTGTCGATCAACTCTATGAGCGTCAGCATACTTCTTTTGTCTATCCTGAGTAGCTACAAGATGCTCCCAAATGTGAGTCACCTGCTGCTACATATCTCTAAGCATTTCGGGTCCAAGAAGCACTCTGTCCTCCAACCTATCCCAACTCAAAGGAGTAGGACAAGGACGACCGTACAAAGCCTGAAAAGGAGCCATACCAATAGAACTATGGTATCCATTGTTATATGCAAACTCAACCAAGTATAGATAGTCCTCCCAATGTGATTACTGGTCCATGACATACATGCAAAGCATATCCTCTAGCACCTGATTAAATCTCTCAGTTTGACCATCAGTCTCAGGATGGTAGGCAGAACTGAAATTCAACTTAGTTCCCAAAGACTGCAGCAAAGATGTCCACAATGCAGACGTGAACACCCGATCTCTGTCAGAAATGATCTTTCGTGGTATCCTGTGCAATCTAACCATATCATTCATGAACACCTTAGCAACATAAGATGCCGTATAAAAAGATCGAACAAGAGAAAAATGAGCTACCTTAGTCAATTTGTCAACTGTGACCATAATAGCATCATGTTGTCTAGATGACATAGGCAACCCAACAATGAAATCCATGGAAATTACATCCCATTTCCATTTCGGAACAAGGTGAGGCTGTAGCAACCCTGCTAGATGATGATGTTCTGCCTTTACTCTCTGACATTCAAGACATCGAGCCACAAAGATGGCGATATCCTGCTTCATTCTTGACCAAAAATAAAGCGAACATAGATCCGCATACATTTTCTTGACTCCAGGATGTGCTGCATAAGGTGCCCGATGACCTTCCATCAAAATTATGGTACAAATACCTTCTAAAGGAGGTACATACAACCATCCAACAAAATGAAAAGCACCATCCAAATCCAACGAATAACGAGAAAATTTCCCTTCTAAAGCTCTGCCTAATTCCACCTCCACTTTCACCTCTGAATACCAACTATCTGAAGGAAGGGATGCGAGAATCTAACCCTTCAAATTCACCTCAAGAGTCATTGCAGAAACCTCATGCCTATGTCAACTTAGAGCGTCAGCCACCACATTTTCTTTACCCTGAATATACTTAACCTCAAAATCATATTCACACAAAAATTCCATTCACCTTCTATGTCTTGCATTCAAATTCGGTTGTGTGAAGATGTAAACTCTAATGGTCTGAATGCAACTCGAACCGGTGCCCTAACAAGAAGTGCCTCCATATCACAAGAGCATGAACAACTACGGCCAATTCAAGGTCATGTCTGGGATAATTGAGTTCATGATCCTTTAGTTTCTAAGATTCATAGGCAATCACTCTCCCATCCTCCATCAACACAGCTCCAAGACCTTCCAAAGAGGCATCCGTACAAACCACGAAATCACCTATAGGATCCGACACTTCCAAAATTGGAGCACTAGTCAATTTTTACTTAAGAGTTTGGAAAGCTAATTGACACTGCTTTGTCCAAAGAAATTTCTTTCGTTTCCTTTGAAGTGATGTGATAGGATGCACAATCCTTGAAAAGCCCTGCACGAACCACCAATAATACCCAGCTAATCCCATGAAACTGTGAACTTCTGAGACATTAATGGGCATGGGCCAATCCATGATATCCTGGATCTTAGCAAGATCAACAGAAATTCCCTCAGCAGAAATCACATGGCCCAAATACTGAACTTCAGGCTTATAAAACTCACACTTTACTAGATTGGCATATAACTAGTTGTCCCTTAAGCACTGCAAAACCTACTTTAGGTGCACCTCATGTTCCTCCATAGACTTAGAAAAAATCAAAATATTATCAAGAAACACAAGGATGAACCTATCCAAATAAGTTTGAAACACCCCATTCATTAGACTCATAAAGACTGAAGGTGCATTCGTTAACTTGAACGGCATCACTGTGACTCGTAGTGTCTGTACCGAGTGCGAAATGCAGTTTTATGAATGTCGACCTCTACTATCCACAACTAATGATACCCCGATTTGAGGTCGATCTTGGAAAATACCTTTGCCCCTTTTATCTGATCAAAGAGATCATCAATCCTGGGAAGGGGATAATGATTCTTTACTGTTACCTTGTTCAATTGTCGGTAATCGATACAAAGGTGGAGAGAACCATCCTTCTTTTTGACAAAGATCACTGGTGCTCCCCAAGGAGAAACACTAAGGTGGATAAACCCCTTAGCTAACAATTCCTCCAACTGCAGACAAAGTTCTTGGAGTTCCTGTGTGGTGATCCTATATGGAGCCTGAGAGATAGGCTCAGCTCCAGGCACCAGATCTATCCTGAAATCCACCTCTCGCTTAGGAGGCATACCTAGGATCTCACTAGGAAAAACATCAGAAAATTATGCAAGGAGAGGGTAATCATTCAATGACACCTCACAGCTACCCTCAGACTCAAGGTCACTAACTGATACTACAAAGAGCTGAAAACCCTGACGAAAACACCTTTTTAACTGCATAGCTGAGATCATTCTCAAAGAAACAGGCCTCTGAACACCCAAAATTTCCACCTCTTTTCCAAAATCATCCACACACCGCACTGCTTTACGACAACAATCTATCAAAGCACGATGTGAGCTTAACCAATCCATGCCCAAGACTACATCATAAGAACCAAGTGGAAGAATTCTAAGGTCCACCTTAGTCGACATTGCCCCTAACTCTAACCTACAACCCTGCACAAGCTTCTCGACCACAACCTTAGATCTTGAAGCTAATTCAACCTACCATTTTACGCTTTGCTTTATTGCCCCCAGTTTAAATCGCTCGACAACTAATGGAGATATGAAAGAATCAGATGCACCAGAATCAAAGAGTACTAAAATGTTAGACTTATGCAATAAACCTGTAGTCTCAATGACGGTGCTCTGATGATCCACCTGACAATTATCTACTGTTGCAAAGACTCGGTGAGATCTCCCTTCGTCTCCCACTATTGGCTCGGACATAGCTAGTTTCTGACTAAACTCTGAAGTGCTCTTTTGAGGACACATCCTAGCAATATGCCCCTGCTGCCCACATGAGAAACATCTAGAACCTCAACCAAAACCTCTTCCCTTGGATGGAGCATTTGATTGTTGGAAGCTCCCATGACTAGGTGGAGACTGAAAACTCAATGCAGGCTACTCCTGCTATGCACGATTCCAGTTTCGATCCCTACAAAACTGAAAGTGGCCACCCTGCTGAGAAGTAGCATTCTTGTGCTTCAGTTGAAATTGCTACTGCTGACCCCCTTTTGAAGGCCCAAAATGGCTCTTAGAAGATCCTGCTGCCTGTGTCTGCCCCCTTGAGAACCAGCTCTAAGAGTGGGCACACTACCAATCTGCACTCCTACATGACCACCCAAAGCCATAGCCAAGTTTTCTTCCACCAAATGAGCCTTTTCGACAGCAACTTCCATTGTCTTAGGTTCAAAGACTTGTACGCCACCACTGATGCGAGCGTTCAAGCTTCAAACAAAATCTTGTACCAACATCCCTTCATCATGACTAATCCCTGCATACTGTATTAGTTCATAGAAGCATCACTCATACTATTCTATTGACATTTCCATTTGCTTAAGATCATGGAATTCATCTGCCCTGTGCTGCCTCCAATTATCTAAGAGAAAGTGATCCCTGAACCTTTCCAAGAAAAACTCCCAAGTGAACATACTGATATCCATATGCAACTTTTGTTTCTCTAGCTGCCACCAAGTGGACGCGAAACCCAACAAATGCATAACAACACATCGATCCTTGGTATTACTACCATAGGGGTGCATTATGAAAACATCAACCCAAATCAATTAACCATGTCTTGGCTTCTAACCCTCCTCCATAACCATCGAAGGTAGGTGGATGAGCTCTCATCAAATCCCTCATATGGCTTGCTAGTAAAGCATCCTGTTCAATTGAAGCTCCCCTATGCCTTGGAGACCTTTTTCTTTCTCTCTCAACCCGCTGATCCCCATCAGGTCTAGGGCCCAATCTATCAAGAAGCTCACCCAGAAAACACTGCAACTGACCATCCAACTGCAGCTGATCTAGGTTTTTTCCACCACCAGATGAATTATTTTGAGAATTTTGTTGCTCCTCAGACTTAGGACTGTGAGAACTTGGTGGTGAAGGACTTAGTTGGTTGGCTCCATGGCCACCTCCTCAGCCTCTACCTCAGCCTCTACCTCTACCTCTACCTCCTCTACCTCTACCTCTAGGCATGCTTCTGCACCACAAGACAAAGATGGATATGAGCTCAAGTGCTAAAATGCATAGGTTTCCTAATGGACATAACTACCTAGAGACCCCAATGTTTGCAACCTTGGCTCTGATACCAAGTTGTAACGCCCGCCGTGCAAACCCCAAAGAACAATCACATAAAAATACGCAATTTTTTTTTTTAAAAGAAAAACAAATAATGAATATACCAAATATTAAATAATCATATACATGAACATATACTTCATTTCATTACAATAAAAATAACATAACCGACTATGTTCTTTGGGGCACACAATGTCACCTCGAAATAAACATTACAAAACATCAACTCATAAGATACCATTCTAAGTACAAAGGAACTATTAATCACCACATTAAATATATACATAGTTTTCTTCATAAGGTAAAATCATGAGGAATCTCATAGTCAAATAAGGATACAAGATTGAAATTACATTACAACATCTCTTGATTATACATCATATCCATTTAGGTTTACATCATGGTTCCCAATCATGTGGGATGAATACAATATACAAGATTATCGGAATACATAAAGATCAATAGGTACAAATCTTCAATAGAATGAGATTGAGCCAACGAACGCTGATGGGGAACCCAACGGTGTGTGGAGCACATTCCACCCGACCAATGCCATGCTAAGAGGTGACAGAGAAGTAACTCCGAACAAGATTGTCAACTTACAAGAATCAATGTACAAACATACAAGAAGTACCAAACATAGAGTCATAACACAATACTCCAAATTACAATGAAACAAAACAATACATCATATCACAGTACCATAAGAGAACAAGGTCATAAGTCAAATATCAATAAGATCATGCAAAACCACAAAATACACCAACGATGTATCAAGACAATATTCTATAAATCAAAATAAATCCATTTAACAACAATCTAAACCAACTCCCATAACCTACTTCTAGAGGAACACAATACAATAAAACAAATGGGTAACTAGGGGAGAGTGTCATCGCATAGTCCTACATGGGCTATCATGTGCTCTTCCTCCCAACTAGAGGCGTCGATCCCATCTATGGCTATCATGTGCCCTTCCTCCCAACTGGAGGCGCCGGTCCATAGGGTGACTCATGCGGAGCCCTAAACCTCTCGTGAAGACAAGGTCACAACCTTGCCGACCATGGCCTTCTTAGCCTTCCATTAGTTTGCGGAAGCACTAATGAAGACAAGGCATCCATTTTTAAAATCTTATAATGATATTAATACCCAACCCTCCTAAGTTAATTATTAGGTTTTCACTAGTTTACTAACTCACTCGTGTGTTATCCTATGCCCTTCCCCTTAAGCGGGGTGCCAGCCCCCATGAGGAGCCACTCTCCCTAGAGACCAACCAAAACCAAAAAGAAATAGGGGTTGTACGATTCCAATCATAAACATCGAAATGCAACAACAAAATTAATACATGAGGCATAACCCATCTCGCAAATTAAATACCATAACAAAATCTCATAACTCGGTACACCCCATTCATAATACATAACTTAACAGAAACTCAAGATGAAAATGTATAAATTCAATAAAATCACAATCCTCTAGAAGACTACGATTTCAAAATGCTTTCACAAGTTAACAGGGTTTCCACATCAATGAACTAACAATGTCTCGAACCCAACAAGTCTACAAGACTCAACTTCTTAAAAAAAATAACTTATTTAATTCCAAAAATAAATTCCATTTCCACAATATACACACTAAAACAAGAATTAAATTATCAATGCTGACATATATTCATAAATTGCCTTTTTACTATATTATCCTATCAAAGTTCATAATTTAACAAATTAATAAAAATTCCTATAACAAAATTTTCATATTTTCACTATAACAAAATTTTGTTTTATTCATACCAGAAAAATGAACAATCTGATTACAAACAGAATTAATTAATTAAATTAATAGTTAAATCAGTGAAATCTAATTAAATGAATTAATAAATATATACAAATATATATATAAATATATATACATATATATATATATTTATAAAAGTATACACACACATTAAAATTTAAAATAGAATTTTTGTTTTAACAAAAATAAACATATATCATTTCGAATGGGAATTAAAACCCATACAAAAACATGGGTATATACACTTGGCCGCGAGCAGTCTACGGACTGTTCATGGCAGTCTGAAGGACTGTCGTGGACAGTTCGTAGACTGTCACACGGTACAGGCTCGGCTGGGTGGTGGGTATGGCGGAGGCCGAACCACCACTCAATCTGTGGTTAAATAACATCAAACAAAATACAATTAAGCCGACGAAAATTCAAAAAATTTCAAAACTTTAAACTTAAATTTACATTCTATATATGTAAATATATATATGTACATATATATATCTTATATATATATATACTTACATATATATACTATATTAAAATATTTTGAAAAATACAGAATGATAACCATCTGTACAATCTACTATACACATTTATATATATAAAACGATTTGTAAAATATATTTATTAATGAAAAATATAACAACCTAGAAATTCACTGTAAAGAAATTGTTCCTTATGCATATATATTTTTTTAAAAATGAAACTACAGTAATACTATTCATTTCCAGAATTCAACCATAATTTATTTTTAATAAACAATAGTCCAGAACTCAAAAAAATTCCATTTTAACAAACAACAATCCTGATCCCTAGTTAAATTTTCATTGATTAAACAATAATCCAATAGATTTTCTTTCCACAAACATTTGATTTCAAACCCTAGGTGAAAATTTCATACATAGAGAAACAATTTCTATTTTATTTGATGCTATAGAAAGTAAATAATTAAAAATGAAAAGAACCTCTCGTCCTGTGCTTGTAGAGAATCTGAGGAAGCTTTATCCCTCTTGCAGAGCTAATTCCTCGCTGCCGACTGTTTCCAGCAACAGATCCAAATCCTTCTTCTTCTTTAATAATTTCTCCAAAAAATAGAAAAAGAATCCAAGTTTCTCCAGAATTATCAAGAAAAGAGAATGCAACCTCATGCAAAGAAAAATCCCTAAATAAAAACAACACTCAAAAGTCTCTTCCATTTCCTCTTCCCACGAATACCAGAAGTCACATCTCGAGAAATAAAAATGAAAATAATTGTTACCCCCAATGATTCATTTTTGTTGCCTTTTATATGCATTTGCATTTCACTTTCTTTTATCATGCATTTGATTAAAAATTTAAGTATATTCAAATCCATGAAATTGAACTTTTATTTGTTTATTTATTTATCATCCCCACAACACTTTATTAAATAATTATATGCACATTAAAATAATTAAAATCATCCATTTGCAAGATTTCTCAAAATAAATTTAATGTTTTCACAACTACTACTAACATTTATTTATTTATTTATTTTATTTTTTATTTTATTTATTGTTTACAACATAAAATTATACGCCACATTAGATAAGTCATAAAATCACAACAACATTCAATGACCAACGCAACAACAAAATGGCCAAGATCAAGACGCACAAACCAAGAAGGTACAAGATAGTTGACACCTTGGAACAAAGCTACTTCCATGTCACCTTTATTCAACTTCCTGCCACTGGGTTGTTTCAATGCTTGCCCAGACCTATCGAAATAGGTGGAATCAAGTCTTATTCCTGCAAAGGCTGCATCCAACAAGGTGATACACAACATATATACGTATAATCAATTACAAAGCATCAGGAGAAGGATTTGTAGTGTAGCAGGGCACTCGTGAACGAGTGATGCTACCTGTCCCCTCACCAATCATATCATCATCTATTGCATTATAAAATTACATCAAATTGCATCAACATCATCAATTACTATTCTCTAGTCTACTCCATTCCAATTAACTCCATGAAAACAATCATAATAAAAATGTCATCACAACATCCATGGCATCATAAGAGTATTATAAACAGTAACAATCTAAGCTACCACAACATAATATCAATAGTGTCAACAAAAACCACAATGTGCCAAACAAAACCATAGAGAATGTCAATAACAAGCAGTAACATGAGGGGTATTACATTCATGCTCGATAGTTTGGCTAGGCTCCATGATGCCAATATGGTAGGGATGATAACGAGCATGGGTTTTTTCTTTTTTCTTTTAATGACATATATTTCTTGTTTCATAGATACATGAATACAAAAATCCTTGTATACACTTGGTTTCCTGAAACATAGTCTATAATAATATCTTTTTCATGTCCTAGCAAGTGGTGGGGAAGCACTTGAGGCTTTGGTCACATCACCTCAAAACAAGGCATACCTTTCATTCGTTTATTCCAACAATGACAAATATTTGTATTGTGTCAACACATTCTTCTTTCCATGAGATCTATTTTTTTTTTTTGGATCAAACATGTTGTGACTGAGTCTTCAATTGCAGTATGAAGAAATTCATAAAAAACTGATATTTTTATTTTCAATTTCCTTGTAATTGACTACTTTTCAATCCTTTCTACTTGTCTCCATTTTATTTTACTACTACTAACCCAAAAATCACATGCATACTAATGCTTTTATTTCTAAAATTATGGACTAAATACTAATTATAAAAAGTATTGAATATTAAACATCTTTCTTTTTTCAAAAATATGCCATACCTAGAGTTATTGACTAAATTTTTTAAAGAATACTTTTTTATTGAATATTAGTAATTAAAGGCATGCATAATAAATCTTTAAAAAAGCTTAGTCCTTTAATCTTCCAAACTTTTCATTAATATTATTTAATCCACAACTTTAACTTTTCCATGTATTTGTATTTGTATGTGTATGTATCTTAACATAATTAAGTAATAATCAATCAATTGATTGATTAACCTAGACAAAAAGATCACATATAGATGTTCATCTACGTCTAATAAATATAAAACTAAAATAGAGATAAAATTATGTCATACCTTAAATTTTTGAGAGAAATTATTGTTGTTAAAATAAATAATTATTTAAAAATTTATAT
>VDFB02086081.1:217329563-217494563 GCA_007258455.2 Sequoia sempervirens | reverse complement strand
TTTTGAGGGATGTGGGGGTCCTTAGGACTAACCTTAGCTGCTTTAGCAGAAACAACAGAGAGTCATCAAGGTAGGAGACTAACTTATTAATCGGGGAGCTAGAGCCCGCCACTTTAGCATTAGGGTTAGTGTGGCCCGAGGCAGGAGTAGAGCAGGCACCAGAAGGCTGGGGGGAACGGCTAGAGGCAGAAGGGGGGGCAGAAGAGGTGAGGAGCTCTTGACATGGCCGGGGGAAACTTTAGTATCAGATATACTAGGTTCAGTATCATCCTCATCAAGCTCCAAAGGGGCTATAGGGTTTGGAAGGGCAGGCATATTCTAAAAGTGCTCATAAATGAGCCTTAAAAGACTAGTGTGAAGAATCAGGTATCTTTTAGGGCTTCTATTGTGGTCAAAGAAACTATTTCTCAGGGAACAGAGCAAGAAGAAAGGGATAGAAGCATGCACCTTATGCTGGAAGTGATTGAGCAGCACAAAGTGATATCCATAAACCTTAGTGAAGCGGCCGTCAAGAGTGATGTACTCCATGATAACCCTTAGCACTTTTCTCCATAAAGCTTCTATAGTGTCCGCTTCATAGTAACTGTTCGTCATCTTGACAAGTTTTTGCTTCTCCATTTTAGACTTAGGGAACCTCATCATAGCTTCGTCAGAGAATTTCCTATCTCTAAAAAATTTATGCTCTTCAATCACAATGCTAGTCACCTCCGCTATCAAAGCTTCACCAATTTGAACTTTCCTCCCAAAGAGGAGAACCTCCCCATTATTCCAATTTTTCTCAAAGAAATTAGTAATCTCCTCCTTGGGGCCATGGAGTTTCTCAATGAATGAAAGTAAGCCACCCCTTCTTATTTTACTCCACACTTTAGTGTTCTTGGTGTGTGACTCGAAACTGGTAGGTTCAACCCTCTTTCGTTCCCCGCCCATTTTTGAGATCTTAGTTCGAATACTGTTGCAGACGGAGAACTTGTTCCAGATAGTTCCTTTGCTTCTCAAGACCCACAAAGCGTGCCAAAGTAAATAATTTATCTGCTGGATCATCTCAACCCCATTATGTCTTCTAATTTTATTATTCATGACTCGTACCTTCCTCATTATTACAAGAAGCTGCCACTTTTCTATTCATCGCATCGAGCACCAATAAATCTTGAACATTGGAGTGGAGGTCAATCTTTTTGTGCCACGTGAGGATTTTGTCATTCTTAACTCCCTCATTGGCAAAAAAATACGCAACAGTGTTTGCCTTAGGATAAGCATGAGTTATTTTTATTCTATCAAACTTGCTAAGTAAAACTTTAGCATCTTCAATCCAATTTTTAATCAACCATGCGGGCTGGGATCTACCACAAAGGCTATCAATTATATTTTTTGAATCACCTTCAAGCCATAAATTTTTACATTTAATTTCCACAGCAAGGTTGATTATGTAAAATGCTCCCGTCGCTTCCACCACGTGATTAGTTTGGACCCCCAGAGGAGTGGCAATGGCTCCCATAAAGTTACCTACCGAGTCCCTTAGGACCCCACCACACCCAACCTTCCCTGAATTTCCTTTGGTCATGCCATCGAATTTGGATTTGGCCCAGCCATCCATAGGAAAACTCCAGCAAAATTCCTTCCCTAGATTTTTTTATCGTATTAGGAGCATTGGAAATATCCCATTTAATTATCCATTCCCTAGCAATCAGGCTGTCAAAAGGAGAGCAAACCACAGTCTCAACCTTGTCCTCCTAGAAGGGAACAATAGAGAAGTTTTCTTTAATCATCCTAAGAATTGTTTCAAACACAATTTCCTCCGATGACTCCTTATCCCTGAAGATTCGATTGTTTCTCTCTTTCCAAATTCCCCAAGTCACATGGGGGAATGAGAAAGCCCATAGTTTTGTTATAAAGGGGTTGAAAGAAGGGGCTTTCCATTGAACAAAAAAATCCTCAACCGACTCCGGGCAGACCCAAGAAAAATGCTAGCATTTCAGAAGCTTGTCCCAAACCAAGGAGGAGAAAGGATAGTCGATAAAGAGGTGGTTAACCGATTCAGCATTACTTTTATAGAGGTAGCATCTATTAGGGAGCAGAACACCTTTTTTGTTAAGATTATCCACAGTTAGAACTTTATTTTGCAGCAAAGACCAGAAAAAGATGTTAACCTTGGGTAAGAGATGCTTAGTCTAGGCATGCGACCATAGAGGGGGAGGGTTAAGAGCATGTGAAATCTAGGCAAAGGTAGATGAGATAGAAAAACACCCAGAAGGCTCATACTTCCAGAAAAGACTATCCTCTTGATTCAAGCACAATCTGACAGCATTCAAAGAGGAGTAAATAGAGACCAAAACATGGTTTATCAAGGGGAGATTGATCCACTTTCCATCCTGCCAGTAGTCTTTAACAAAGAGGCCAAAATTATCTTTGCAAAACTCAGCCCATCTACTAAGATTCCCATCCTGAGATAGAGGTTCATTGCACAGCCAACAGTCATCCCAAAATCTAATCTAGTTACCATTACAAACCTAGCATTTCAATCCCAGTTTCACCACCTTTATCCCATCAATCATATAGTTCCAACAACTTGATCCTTTTGGGAGGTTGGGATTCTCAATAAGATCTTTGAGGGAATTGTTATTCTGCAAATACTTACTTTTAATTATTTCACTCCATTCCCCAGAGGAGAAGAATAGTCTCCATAACTATTTAGTTAGGAGCGACTTGTTCAGCAGTCTGATTTTTCTTAGACCAAGGCCTCCATCCTTTTTAGATCTGCAAACCAAATCCCATCCAACAAGAGGCATTCTTTTTCTTTCTTTGACTCCTAACCAAAGGAATCTCTTTTGAATCTTCTCAATGGTTTCAACATATTTGGATGGGATTTTAAAAAGACTAAGAGCATAGATAGGGAGGTTCTGCAGAGAAGCTTTAAGAAGCTGGAGTTTTTTGGATTGGCTTAGGCGAGCTCCTTTCCAGCCAGAGAGTTTTTTCTCAAACCTATCAACCAGAGAAATCCAGAAAGTGTCCAGAGGTTTTAAGCATAGAGGTAATCCCAGATAAGTAGTAGGAAGGGACTCTATCTTGCAACCAAGAATTCCAGCTATCTTTCTTTGTCTATGCAAAGGTGTGTTAAAGAAATACGAGTTTTTTTCCTTATTTATCACCTGACCAGAAGCTCTACCATAGGTATCCAAAAGTTTCTTCATCTCTTTAGCTTCCAAGATAACAAACCTTCCCATTAGCAATGTGTTATCCATGAACTGTTGATGAGAGCATATCAAATTATTCGACGATGGTTTGAGCCCCATAATAGATCTTTGAGCAACCAATTTACTCATATTCCTACCAAAACTATCAGCCATAATCATGAAGAGGATAGGAGAAATAGGATCTCCCTATCTTAACCCTCTAGAACTACGGAAAAAAGTGGAAGGGGATCCATTAATCAGAACCACCATAGAAGCAGAAGTAATGAGTTGTTTGATAAGCTGCAAAACCCTTTCATTGAAACTAAAAGACTTTAAGATCTTAAATAGATAGTTCCAGTCCACCCTATCATAAGCCTTCAAAATGTCAAGCTCAAGAAGAAATCCTTATGATTTATAGACAGAGAGGGAGTGAACATTCTCATGAGTATGGACAATAGAGTCAAGAATTTGTCTTCCATGCCAAAAACCATTATGTTGAGGAGCAATAATAGAGGGTAGAATGAGTGTAATGCCCCTCCGTGTCGGTTTTTTTGGACTTATGTGTGAGTTTCTGTGTGTGCTTCATTGATTACTGTGTTATTTGATTGTGTGAAAAATATCATATGTTAGTAATCATGTTTAAATAATTAATTAAATCATAAGTGGTTTGTAAAGTTATTTAAAATATGATTAGAAATTAAAATAATAATCAATTAAGTTAAATCAAATGGTTTAGAACAAATGATCAAATCAAACTAATTCGTTAAAAGTAAAAGTGATATTATTAGATAAATTGATTTAAATTGTTGTGTTAAATTGAAGTTAATAATAATTATGAACAAAATAATCTTGAAAAGATAATTATTATAATACGAAATTTAAATGGATAAGGAGATAGGAAGCTGAAGTGTTTTAAAGCAAGAAATGAAACTTCACCTATAGAGCATTTGGAAGTCGAAGAGAACTGGAGAATAAATAAATAAATAAATAAATGTTGTAGTAGTTTGCGAAAATATTAAATGTGTTTTGAAGAAAATTTTGCAAATGGTTGATTTTAATTATTTTAATGTGGAAGTAATTATTTAATAATGTATTATGGAGATAATGAATATATATATATTCAAATAAAAGTTCAATTTTGTGGATTTAAATTATTTAATTTTTAATTAAATAAAAGAAAATGAAATGTAAATGCATGAAAAGGAAACAAAAGGAATTAGAGGATTAATAATTATTTTGAGTTATTTCTTGAGATGTGACTTTTGGTATTCGCTGGAAGAGGAAATGGAAGAGACTTTGTGTGAGATTTTATTTAGAGGATTTTTGAGTTGGAGGGGGGGTTGCATTCTCTTTCCAATAGAATTTGGGAGAAATTTGGCAGTCAATTTCTGTTATAGTGTGCATTCTCTTATTATTCTGTGAATTCATTGAGGCATAAGATTGGAGTTGAGGGGAAGATATTGGAGCTGCTGCTGGAAACATTCGTTGGTGGAGGATTGGATCAGCGAAAGGGATAGAGCTTCTACAGATCTTCTTCAAACACAGGATGCCAGGTTCCTTTCTTACTTATTTGTTGTAGCATTAAATAAGATAGCAATTGATTTGATTTGTTCGTTGTGCATGAAGTTTTCATCTGGGGTTTGGGATTTCTGTTGTGAAAATGGAATTTAGTTGGGTTATGGACTGTCAATTTATTAAACTAAAATTTTCAGGGAGTTCGGGATTGTTGTTCATTTAAAAGAAATTAATTGTTGGATTTGTACTGTTGTTTATTATAACATAACCAAGATGTGAATTCTAGAAAAGAACCAGTAGTATTTTAGTTTTCTTTGGAAAATAATAATTAAGTAATAAAAGAAAATGTCCTGTCTGGGAATTCGGGGTTGTGTAAATCCTCATATATAGAAATTTTTTACAAATATATTCTATGTTTAAATATATTTTTTTTAATTGAAACAGTAAATTGTACAATTGAAATTTATTTCTCTATATTCAAAATATTTTGTATGCAATATATATATGTATATATATATGTATATCAGATATATATGTATATATAAATATATATAAATGTATACACATATATATATATATATATATTAAAATGTAAAGATGGCATTAAAAGAAAATTTTAATTAAGATTTATATTTCCGCAGTATTAAATTTGTTTTGAAAATTATTAAAAATAAATAAAAATTAAAATCCAGACTGGGTGGTGGTTTGGCCTCGGTCGTACCCACCACCCAGCCGACAGCGGTGATGGTGTGGCAGCCTACGAGCTACCACGGCAGTCCGTCGGATTGCTGTGACAGTCCGTAGACTGTCCACGGTAGTCCTTCGGACTGCTCTGACAGCCAAGGACTGTCCGCAGCCGGGGGTAAAACCCCATGGCTTTTGATAGCCGTTTTTCTTTCAAAACAAAAGAAAAAAATAAATAAAACATAAAATATGCTCTTTACCTCTTTTTGTTAAAACGAAATTTTGTGTTTCGATTTTAATATATGCATTTATAAATATATATATATATATATATATATATATATGTTTATATATATGTATATATATATGTATGTATATATATATATATATCATATATTTATTATTTAATTTAATTATATTTTATGTCATAATTCCTTTGTTATATTTATTTAATTAAATTATGTCTGCAAACAGATAGTTTCACTTTCTGGTATGAGCTAAATAAAATTTTTATTAACTTATTTATTCAGATTCCACCGATTATTTAATTTGGTCAAAATAAAATATTCTATTTCTTTTTCTGGTTAAAATAAAACAGAATCTATTTAAAAAGGAAATAATAATAAAATAGAAAGAAATATGTTTTTTGTTATTGATTTATTAAGTTACCAACTATAAGAGGATAAGTTAGTAGAAAAATCAATTTACGAATATATGACAGCATTGATTTATTTAATTCTTGTTTTGAGTGAATATTTTGGAATAGAAAAGAATTCCTCTTAATTTGTTAAATTATGAAATTCGATAGGATAATATAGTAGAAGGGCAATTTGTGAATATATTTATATATATCAGCATTGATTGTTTAATTCTTATTTTTAAATGTGTATAGGGTGGAAATAGAATTTAATATAGAATCGAATAAGTTATCTTTTTATGAAGTTAAGTCTTGCAGACATGTTGGATTCTTAGAAAAGATTTATTCTCTTTCTACTTTCCTTCCTCAAAAAGAATTAAAATATATAGATATGTAGTGGTTTTAAAAGGTATTTTTTGGTGTAAATTTATTTAGATAGATTTAATATTTTAAGGTGGTAATTTCTAATATGTAGTTCAAGTATTTAGAGTATTCTTATTATTGTTATTTTAAGGTATAGACAATTGGTCTTAAATGGTTTTCACAATTAATTTAAATATTGGAAGTGAGTGTTAAGTTAGTATGATGAAAGGAAAATGGAAATAATGTTTTGGACATAAGTAGTTATGAAATAATAATGAGTTAATTACCCAATTATTAAGTAGTTTTCAATTATGTTGATAAATAAAAAGGGAAATTTAAATGTATGGGCATGGTTAGAGATTGAGTAGGGTATTCTCGAATTGGATAGTTTATTGGTGAAATGGGATTTTAATATTTTGGAAATTGACTTCCTTTATATTCATGTAAGGATTGATTTGTAAGTTCTCTTTATGGATAAGTCTTTTAGAATACTTGTGATGGTTATCATAAATTGTTTTAGTTAATTGAGTAATTTAGATGGGTAAGTTGTAAAGTTATTTAGTTCTGGTTGTTAATTGATTGGTTATTGAATATTGTTCTTGTTTGAATTGTTGGTTGTTGTTTATTATGAGAGTGTTTTGTGGAGTTGTGAGTGGTTGAGTATTTAAGGTGTTCTTTAATGAGGTTCCTTGGAAGTGTTGGTGAGTATAGGATAATTTTGTTGGTGTTGTCTCAGTGTGATTTTCTCTTGAGCTACTTCTGGGTTTTGAAAGGATTTATATATCTTAAATTTGTGTTGTTAGTTGATTCAAAACTCTTATTGCTTTGTCTACCCTTGTTGATGAGTACTTAAGTATTTGATTTATTTTTGGGCTTCTAAGAGGCGAGGGGAATCTTGTTGTCATGGTTGTTGATTATGTCAAGGGTCTTTTGTATACCAATTGTATGGGTATCTTGTGAGGAGAAAATTGAGGTCTCCCATGGAATGCCTAGTTGGTGGCTTTTGGTTTTATTAAGTGATTTCGTTGAATTAAAGGTTGATTTTCTTTTGTGTTTTCCTATTTTAGGTGACACCATTGTTGATTTGTGGATGGGTCGTGATGAATCTTCCCTTTTTATGGATTTTCTGAGTTACTCTCATATTTGAGGAAATTTTATCCTTGTGTTGGAATTATTAGGGAAAAACTTGTGTTGCTTCATTTTACCCTTGTTTTTGGGTTTTCATTCTTTTGGCTTCCAGAGGCTTGAGATGATTGATAATTGATGTTCTCTCTCTTTATGTTCCTTGATGTGGCAAGTGTTTTGGTTTCATGATTTTAAAAGGGTTGTACGGGAATTGTTGAGACTTTGATTATGTATTTATAGCGAGATGGGTAATGCCTCGCATGCTTCTCAGTTGTGATCTAATATTCTTGTTATGTTGTACAACACTTGGTTTCTTGGTTTTGATGTTGTTGGGTCTCTAGGGAGAGTGGCTCCTTGTGGGGGCTGACACCCCATTTAAGGGGAAGGGCATAGGATAAACCACGAGTGAGTTGGTAATCAAGTGAAAACCTAATAATTAAGTTAGGAGGGTTGGGTAGTAATATCATTATAAGATTTAAAAATGGATGCCTCGTCTTCATTAGTGCTTTCGCAGACTAATGGAAGGCTGAGAAGGCCGTGGTTGGAAAGGTCGTGACCTCATCTTCATAAGAGGTCCACGGCTCCACATGAGTCTTCCTATGGACCGGTGCCTCCAGTTGGGAGGAAGGGCACAAGACAGCCATAGACGGGGGCCGGTGCCTCTAGTTGGGAGGAAGAGCATAGGATAACCCATGTAGGACTATGCGATGACACTCTCCCCTAGTTGCCCATGTGTTTTACTTTATTGTGTTCCTCTGGAAGTAGGTTGTGGGAGTTGGTTTAGATTGTTGATATATGGATTTATATTGGTTCGTGATTATTGCCTTGATACATCTTTGGTGTACTTTGTGATCTTGTATGTTCTCATTGATATTTGACTTATGACCTTGTACTCTTTGATACTGTGAAATGATGTTATTATATTGTTTTATTGCAATTTGGAGTTGTATTATGTTTATTAATTTAGTTTGATTTGGAAGTATTTGATGATCATCCTTTGGTTACTTATTTACTAGTCATTGCTTTGATTTATCTAATGGGTTTATGATTTTAAGTTATTTTGTTGAATCTTGGATATTGTTGATTATGACATTGTAATCCTTGAGCTTTATGATACTTTTGTATGTTGTGGAGTTTTGTGGATCCCTATTTTGGATGTTCTTGGTTGTGCTCTCTTTCTTGTCAGCCCCTTAGCATGGGGGGTGGGTCTTCAGATTCACATGGTCGGGTGGAACGTGCTATGCACCCCATTGGGTCCCCAGTCGAGGATCGAGAGGTGTGGTTTGGTGCTGTTGTGGTGACTCCAGAGTTGTATTTGTCTTGGAGCCAGTTATGATACTTTGTATTCATCTGTTTATTTGTGCATCATGTTATCTTGTGTATGGTTTCCATTTATGATTGGAAACACTTTTGTATCATTGTATCTCTAGAACATTGTACTATAATGTAATGTTAAACTCGGTGTGGTTAATGGCCATGGCAGTTGTTATTCATTGTGTTGAGTTAATTAAGTATAAGTTGTACTTACTCAGATGGGTTCTTATTAATGCTTTATCATATATGTGTTGTATTTGTTAATGTTTATTTTGTTATGGATTATATCTTGGCTTTTATTCTTTATTGTCATTGTGCGGATCTAAGTCTCGTAATGACTCCTTGTGTACCCCAAGGGATGTATGTTTTAATGAATCTGCTTAAATGAAATTCATGTTTTGACTTAATGTGTGTTACATGTATGTTATGTTTACTTGTTTAAAAAAAAAAAATTGTGCTGTGATTATTATCCTTTGGGGTTCGCACGACGGGGCATTACAACATGGTATCAGAGCCTAGGTTCATACACTGGGCACTATGTGTGCTCACTATGTAACCTTGCGCTTAGACCCATGAGTCTTGAGTTTCACTTTTCTTTTGTCATTGTTGTGAACTTGAAATTCTTCTGTTAGATGGTGTCGGGTCGATGGTGCAGGAAACTAATGGGAAAGGATAGGACTCTCGGTGTAGTGCGCAATGCACCGATATCATTCCTGTCAGGGATGCTCTATGGACCCTTGAGTTTTAGTGTGATGTGTTTCTTGGTGATGCGTTTTGTGTGTGAATATGTCAAGTGTGTGTGGATTTTGCGATTTTGTTGTCCTTGAGTGATGAATTATGTTTTCTTAAATTTGTGAAGGTGTCAAATTTTACCCTTTTTATTGAAATTGATGTGAGTCCTGGTGTTGAATAATGGTTAAAGTGGAGTTCCTTGTGTGAAAATTATGAGTTTTAACGAAGATGTGAGGTTTTGTGGATAATTACCCTATGATTTTTAGTAGAATAGTATCTTGAGGTTAAAATGCAACTTGAATTATTGGTACTAATGTGCAATGTTCTATGGTAGCTTTTGATTTATAGGAAGTTGGCTTTAGAAAGCATAGTGACGAAGGTAATGTACTTGTAATATGCAGGTATAGATACTTATAATATCAAGTAGTAATTAATTTTGATATAGTATAGGAATTAGATTTGTGGTTAGTATACTTATATGAATATTTTCTAACTAATAAGAAGCAAATTGTTTATGAGTTCCTAGAATTGTTTTGACTATTATGTGTTGTTTAGTGGGAGGGACATTGTGGTATCACTCGCTTGTGAGTGCCCTACTATGCTGAGAGTTCCTCTCACGATGTATTTGTGATATATATATGTATTGTGCACAACGTTTGTTTACATGGAGGATTGCAGGAAATAAGTCTCGATTCCACCTGCATTGTCAGGATAGGGCGAGCATTATATTCACCCAATGGGTTTGACGTTGAACAAAGGAGCTGACAAGAAAGTTTCCCCAATCTAGTTCGTCATATGTCCTAGTGTTTGACCAATTTGGTCTGGTTGCAACCCCGTCACCATTTTTGTTTTGGTATCATTTTCTTATTATTGGTTTGTTAAATTTTCATTGCTTCCTTGATGATGTTTAATTGATGATTTAATGGTGATCTTTGATATTGTTGTGTTACCATGTTTTTGATTAAGCTCGACTTCCAAGAGTAAGTCGATGTCTAAGGGGGGGAGGATGTAATGCCCCTCCATGTCGGTTGTTTTGGACTTATGTGTGAGTTTCTGTGTGTGCTTCATTGATTACTGTGTTATTTGATTGTGTGAAAAATATTATATGTTAGTAATAATGTTTAAATAATTAATTAAATCATAAGTGGTTTGTAAAGTTATTTAAAATATGATTAGAAATTAAAATAATAATCAATTAAGTTAAATCAAATGGTTTAGAACAAATGATCAAATCAAACTAATTCGTTAAAAGTAAAAGTGATATTATTAGATAAATTGATTTAAATTGTTGTGTTAAATTGAAGTTAATAATAATTAAGAACAAAATAATCTTGAAAAGATAATTATTATAATACGAAATTTAAATGGATAAGGAGATAGGAAGCTGAAGTGTTTTAAAGCAAGAAATGAAACTTCACCTATAGAGCATTTGGAAGTCGAAGAGAACTGTAGAATAAATAAATAAATAAATAAATGTTGTAGTAGTTTGTGAAAATATTCAATGTGTTTTGAAGAAAATTTTGCAAATGGTTGATTTTAATTATTTTAATGTGGAAGTAATTATTTAATAATGTATTGTGGAGATAATGAATATATATATATTCAAATAAAAGTTCAATTTTGTGGATTTAAATTATTTAATTTTTAATTAAATAAAATAAAATGAAATGTAAATGCATGAAAAGGCAACAAAAGGAATTAGAGGATTAATAATTATTTTGAGTTATTTCTTGAGATGTGACTTTTGGTATTCGCTGGAAGAGGAAATGGAAGAGACTTTGTGTGAGATTTTATTTAGAGGATTTTTGAGTTGGAGGGGGGGGGGGTTGCATTCTCTTTCCAATGGATTTTGGGAGAAATTTGGCAGTCAATTTCTATTATAGTGTGCATACTCTTATTATTCTGTGAATTCATTGAGGCATAAGATTGGAGTTGAGGGGAAGATATTGGAGCTACTGCTGGAAACATTCGTTTGCGGAGGATTTGATCGGCGAAAGGGATAGAGCTTCTATAGATCTTCTTCAAACACAGGATGCCAGGTTCCTTTCTTACTTATTTGATGTAGCATTAAATAAGATAGCAATTGATTTGATTTGTTCGTTGTGCATGAAGTTTTCATCTGGGATTTCTATTGTGAAAATGGAATTTAGTTGGGTTCTGGACTATCAATTTATTAAACTAAAATTTTCAGGGAGTTCGGGACTGTTGTTTATTTAAAAGAAATTAATTGTTGGATTTGTACTGTTGTTTATTATAACATAACCAAGATGTGAATTCTGGAAAAGAACCAGTAGTATTTTAGTTTTCTCTGGAAAATAATAATTAAGTAATAAAAGAAAATGTCATGTCTGGGAATTCGGGGTTGTGTAAATCCTCATATATAGAAAATTTTTACAAATATATTCTATGTTTAAATGTATTTTTTTTTATTGAAACAGTAAATTGTACAATTGAAATTTATTTCTCTGTATTCAAAATATTTTTGTATGCAATATATATGTATATATATATAAATCTATATAAATCTATACACATATATATATATATATATTAAAATGTAAAGATGGCATTAAAAGAAAAATTTAATTAAGATTTATATTTTTGCAGTATTAAATTTGTTTTGAAAATTATTAAAAATAAATAAAAATAAAAATGCAGACTGGGTGGTGCTTTGGCCTCGGCCGTACCCACCACCCAGCCGGCAGCAGTGATGGTGCGACAGCCTACGGGCTACCACGACAGTCCGTCGGACTACTGTGACAGTCCGTAGACTGTCCATGATAGTCCTTCAGACTGCTGTGATAGCAAAGGACTGTCTGCAGCCGGGGGTAAAACCCCGTGGCTTTTGATAGCTATTTTTCTTTCAAAACAAAAGAAAAAAATAAATAAAACATAAAATATGCTCTTTACCTCTTTTCGTTAAAATGAAATTTTGTGTTTTGATTTTAATATATGCATTTATAAATATATGTATATATATATATGTATATATATATATCATATATTTATTATTTAATTTAATTATATTTTATGTCATAATTCCTTTGTTATATTTATTTAATTAAATTATGTCTGTAAACAGATAGTTTCACTTTCTGGTATGAGATAAATAAAAAAATTATTAACTTATTTATTCAGATTCCACTGATTATTTAATTTGGTCAAAATAAAATATTTTGTTTCTTTTTCAGGTTAAAATAAAACATAATCTGTTTAAAAAGGAAATAATAATAAAATAGAAAGAAATTTGTTATTGATTTATTAAGTTACCAATTATAAGAGGATAAGTTAGTAGAAAAATCAATTTACGAATATATGACAGCATTGATTTATTTAATTCTTGTTTTGAGTGAATATTTTGGAATAGAAAAAAATTCCTATTAATTTTTTAAATTGTGAAATTCGATAGGATAATATAGTAGAAGGGCAATTTGTGAATATATTTATATATATCAGCATTGATTGTTTAATTCTTATTTTTAAATGTGTATAGGGTGGAAATAGAATTTAATATAGAATCGAATAAGTTATCTTTTTATGAAGTTAATCTTGCAGACTTGTTGGATTCTTAGAAAAGATCTATTATGAAAATGGAATTTAGTTGGGTTCTGGACTATCAATTTATTAAACTAAAATTTTCAGGGAGTTCGGGACTGTTGTTCATTTAAAAGAAATTAATTGTTGGATTTGTACTGTTGTTTATTATAACATAACCAAGATGTGAATTCTGGAAAAGAACCAGTAGTATTGTAGTTTTCTCTGGAAAATAATAATTAAGTAATAAAAGAAAATGTCATGTCTGGGAATTCGGGGTTGTGTAAATCCTCATATATAGAATTTTTTTACAAATATATTCTATGTTTAAATGTTTTTTTTTTATTGAAACAGTAAATTGTACAATTGAAATTTATTTCTCTGTATTCAAAATATTTTTGTATGCAATATATATATGTATATATATATATATATCTATACACATATATATTAAAATGTAAAGATGGCATTAAAAGAAAAATTTAATTAAGATTTATATTTTCGCAGTATTAAATTTGTTTTGAAAATTATTAAAAATAAATAAAAATAAAAATGCAGGCTGGGTGGTGGTTTGGATTTCTGTTGTGAAAATGGAATTTAGTTGGGTTCTGGACTATCAATTTATTAAACTGAAATTTTCAGGGAGTTCGGGACTGTTGTTCATTTAAAAGAAATTAATTGTTGGATTTGTACTGTTGTTTGTTATAACATAACCAAGATGTGAATTCTGGAAAAGAACCAGTAGTATTGTAGTTCTCTCTGGAAAGTAATAATTAAGTAATAAAAGAAAATGTCATGTCAGGGAATTCGGGGTTGTGTAAATCCTCATATATAGAAATTTTTTACAAATATATTCTATGTTTAAATGTATTTTTTTTTATTCAAACAGTAGATTGTACAATTGAAATTTATTTCTATGTATTCAAAATATTTTTGTATGCAATATATATATGTATATATATATATATATATATAAATCTATACACATATATATATTAAAATGTAAATATGGCATTAAAAGAAAAATTTAATTAAGATTTATATTTTCGCAGTATTAAATTTGTTTTGAAAATTATTAAAAATAAATAAAAATAAAAATGCAGACTGGGTGGTGGTTTGGCCTCGGCCATACCCACCACCCAGCCGACAGCGGTGATGGTGCGGCAGCCTATGGGATACCACGACAGTCCGTCGGATTGCTGTGACAGTCCGTAGACTATCCACGACAGTCCTTCAGACTGCTGTGATAGCCAAGGACTGGGGGTAAAACCCAGTGGCTTTTGATAGCTATTTTTCTTTCAAAACAAAAGAAAAAAATAAATAAAACATAAAATATGCTCTTTACCTCTTTTCGTTAAAATGAAATTTTGTGGTTCAATTTTAATGTATGCATTTATAAATATATGTATATATATATCATATATTTATTATTTAATTTAATTATATTTTATGTCATAATTCCTTTGTTATATTTATTTAATTAAATTATGTCTGTAAACAGATAGTTTCACTTTCTGGTATGAGATAAATAAAAATTTTATTAACTTATTTATTCAGATTCCACTGATTATTTAATTTGGTCAAAATAAAATATTTTGTTTCTTTTTCAGGTTAAAATAAAACATAATCTGTTTAAAAAGGAAATAATAATAAAATAGAAAGAAATCTGTTTTTTGTTATTGATTTATTAAGTTACCAATTATAAGAGGATAAGTTAGTAGAAAAATCAATTTACGAATATATGACAGCATTGATTTATTTAATTCTTGTTTTGAGTGAATATTTTGGAATAGAAAAGAATTCCTATTAATTTTTAAATTGTGAAATTTGATAGGATAATATAGTAGAAGGGAAATTTGTGAATATATTTATATATATCAGCATTGATTGTTTAATTCTTATTTTTAAATGTGTATAGGGTGGAAATAGAATTTAATATAGAATCGAATAAGTTATCTTTTTATGAAGTTAAGTCTTGCAGACTTGTTGGATTCTTAGAAAAGATCTATTCTCTTTCTACTTTCCTTCCTCGAAAATAATTAAAATATATAGATATGTAGTGGTTTGAAAAGGTATTTTTGGGTGTAAATTTATTTAGATAGATTTAAGATTTTAAGGTGGTAATTTCTAATATGTAGTTCAAGTATTTAGAGTATTGTTATTATTGTTTTTTTAAAGTATAGAAAATTGGTCTTAAATGGTTTTTACAATTAATTTAAATATTGAAAGTGAGTGTTAAGTTAGTATGATGAAAGGAAAATGGAAATAATGTTTTGGACATAAGTAGTTATGAAATAATAATGAGTTAATTACCCAATTATTAAGTAGTTTTCAATTATGTTGATAAATGAAAAGGGAAATTTAAATGTATGGGTATGGTTAGAGATTGAGTAGGGTATTCTCGAATTGGATAGTTTATTGGTGAAATGGGATTTTAATATTTTGGAAATTGACTTCCTTTATATTCATGTAAGGATTGATTTGTAAGTTCTCTTTATGGATAAGTCTTTTAGAATACTTGTGATGGTTATCATAAATTGTTTTAGTTAATTGAGTAATTTAGATGGGTAATTGGTAAAGTTATTTAGTTCTGGTTGTTAATTGATTGGTTATTGAATATTGTTCTTGTTTGAATTGTTGGTTGTTGTTTATTATGTGAGTGTTTGGTGGAGTTGTGAGTGGTTGAGTATTTAAGGTGTTCTTTAATGTGGTGCCTTGGAAGTGTTGGTGAGTATAGGATAATTTTGTTGGTGTTGTCTCAGTGTGATTTTCTCTTGAGCTACTTCCGGGTTTTGAAAGGATTTATATTTCTTAAATTTGTGTTGTTAGTTGATTCGAAACTCTTATTGCTTTGTCTACCCTTGTTGATGAGTACTTGATTATTTGATTTATTTTTGGGCTTCCAAGAGGCGAGGGGAATCTTGTTGTCATGGTTGTTGATTTTTTCAAGGGTCTTTTGTATACCAACTGTATGGGTATCTTGTGAGGAGAAAATTGAGGTCTCCCATGGAATTCCTAGTTGGTGGCTTTTGGTTTTATTAAGTGATTTCATTGAATTAAAGGTTGATTTTCTTTTGTGTTTTCCTATTTGAGGTGACACCATTGTTGATTTGTGGATGGGTCATGATGAATCTTCCCTTTTTATGGCTTTTCTGAGTTACTCTCATATTTGAGGAAATTTTATCCTTGTGTTGGAATTATTAGGGAAAAACTTGTGTTGCTTCATTTTACCCTTGTTTGTGGGTTTTCATTCTTTTGGCTTCCAGAGGCTTGAGATGATTGATAATTGATGTTCTCTCTCTTTATGTGCCTTGATGTGGCAAGTGTTTTGGTTTCATGATTTTAAAAGGGTTGTACAAGAATTGTTGAGACTTTGATTATGTATTTATAGCGAGATGGGTAATGCCTCGCATGCTTCTCAGTTGTGATCTAATATTCTTGTTATGTTGTACAACCCTTGGTTTCTTGGTTTTGATGTTGTTGGGTCTCTAGGGAGAGTGGCTCCTCGTGGGGGGCGGCGCCCTGTTTAAGGGGAAGGGCACGAGATAACCCACGAGTGAGTTGGTAATCAAGTGAAAACCTAATAATTAACTTAGGAGGGTTGGGTAGTAATATCATTATAAGATTTAAAAATGGATGCCTCGTCTTCATTAGTGCTTTCGTAGACTAATGGAAGGCTGAGAAGGCCATGGTTGGCAAGGTCGTGACCTCGTCTTCATGAGAGGTCCACGGCTCCGCATGAGTCACCCTATGGACCGGCACCTCCAGTTGGGAGGAAGGGCACAAGACAGCCATAGATGGGGGTCGGCGCCTCCAGTTGGGAGGAAGAGCATAGGATAACCCATGTAGGACTATGTGATGACACTCTCCCCTAGTTGCCCATATTTTTTACTTTATTGTGTTCCTCTGGAAGTAGGTTGTGGGAGTTAGTTTAGATTGTTGATATATGGATTTATATTGGTTTGTGATTATTGCCTTGATACATCTTTGGTGTACTTTGTGATCTTGTATGTTCTCATTGATATTTGACTTATGACCTTGTACTCTTTGATATTGTGAAATGATGTTATTATATTATTTTATTGCAATTTGGAGTTGTATTATGTTTATTAATTTAGTTTGATTTGGAAGTATTTCATGATCATCCTTTGGTTACTTGTTTACTGGTCATTGCTTTGATTTATCTAATGGGTTTATGATTTTAAGTTATTTTGTTGACTCTTGGATATTGTTGATTATGACATTGTAATCCTTGAGCTTTATGATACTTTTGTATGTTGTGGAGTTTTGTGGTTCCCTATTTTGGATGTTCTTGGTTGTGGTCTCTTTCTTGTCAGCCCCTTAGCACGGGGGGTGGGTCTTTGGATTCACATGGTTGGGTGGAACGTGCTATGCACCCCATTGGGTCCCCAGTTGAGGTTCGAGAGGTGCGGTTTGGTGCTGGTGCAGCGACTCCAGAGTTGTATTTGTCTTGGAGCCAGTTATGATACTTTGTATTCATCTGTTTATTTGTGCATCATGTTATCTCGTGTATGGTTTCCATTTATGATTGGAAACACTTTTGTATCATTGTATCTCTAGAACATTGTACTGTAATGTAATGTTAAACTCAATGTGGTTAATGGCCATGGCAGTTGTTATTCATTGTGTTGAGTTAATTAAGTATAAGTTGTACTTACTCAGATGGGTTCTTATCAATTCTTTATCATATATGTGTTGTATTTGTTAATGTTTATTTTGTTATGGATTATATCTTGGCTTTTATTCTTTATTGTCGTTGTGTGGATCTAAGTCTCGTAATGACTCCTCGTGTACCCCAAGGGATGTATGTGTTAATGAATCTGCTTAAATGAAATTCATGTTTTGACTTAATGTGTGTTACATGTATGTTATGTTTACTTGTTTTAAAAAAAAAAATTGTGCTGTGATTATTATCCTTTGGGGTTCGCACGACGGGGCATTACAATGAGAAGTAGCCTAGAGGTAAGCACCTTCAAAATAATTTTATAGAAGGAATTACAGAGGCTGATAGGTCTGAAGCCTTCAAAATCCTACACTCCAAGTTTTTTGGGGATAAGAACCAAGAAAGTGGCATTTAACTCCTTCAAAAGATTTCTAGAGCAGAAGAACTCTTTCACCGCCTTCTCAATATCCTCCCCAACAATGTCCCAGAACCAATGGAAAAAAAGTAAAGGGAAGCCATTAGGACCAGGCACTTTGCTTCCTTCAAAAGAGAAAATAGCTTTTTTAATTTCCTCACTGGTTGGTATATCTGTCAACATTTCATTGTCTCTAGAGTTAACAATCCTGGGGATAGCCTCCAGTAACTGATTTTGATCCTCCAAGTTAATACCCTCTTTCTCACACAAAAGGTTCTTGAAGAATAGGACAGCCTCTCTTCTAATGTCCTCTTCCTCCTCATAAGTTCTGCCATCAACCACAATTGCTAAGATTTTGTTAGCTGCCCTGTGTTTAGATGCTGAAAGATGAAAGTATCTGGTGATTTTGTCTCCAGCCTTTAGCTAGAGAGCTCTGGATCTTTGTCTCCAAAATTCCTCTTCTCTAGCAATTATCTAGTGAAGTTTTGTGAGAATCTCATTTTCCTTTTCCTTAGTTTCATTCAAGTAGCCTTCCTTTTGAATTTTGCTTTGGATTTCAGATAGCCTAAGCTGAAGATCATATTTGATTTGAAAGATATTGGAAAAAGACTCTTTTTTCCACTTTCTGAGATTCATTTTAACTTCTCTTAGTTTTTTGGCGATTCTAAACAAGGCAGTACCCTTTATTTTAATGCTCAACCATTTCCTTATTTCCTCTCGAAGGAGAGGACGAGAAAGCCACATCTTCTCAAAGTGAAAGGGAGTATTCCTCTTAATTTTTAAGGGGTCAGCAACAAAACTAATAGGAAAATGGTTAGATCTAATCCTAGGGAGGGTTTTCAAAGAGCAGGAATAATTTAAGAGCCAAATATCAAAAACAAGGGTTTTTCCAAGTCTCACTTGGATCAGATCAGACATAACACTTCGATTCGACCATGTGTAAGAGTTCCCTTGCAAGTCCAGGTCGATCAAGGCCTAATTGTTGATGAATTAAAATCTCCCATGACAACCTAGGGGTCATTTAAAAAGATATTCCAGAAAGCAGCCAGTTCTTTCAAGTCCAGGTCGATCAAGGCCTTATAAGAGCCGCAAAACTTCTCACCCTGAAGGAGAGAGGAATTAAAATCTCCCATGACAACCTAGGGGTCATTTAAAAAGATATTCCAGAAAGCAGCCAGTTCTTTCCAAAAATCCTTCTGAGCTTTTTTGCAGTTAGGAGCATAAATATTAGATTGGATCTAGTTGAAGTTGTCCCTTATGTGAGTAAATCTAGTGGCAACATGATTAGGATGAGAAAAAAGAGGATCACCTCTTATGACCTTACAGTTCCAAAAATTTGCAATCCCACCAGAGGCACCAACAGAATCACTTCCTTGAATGGAATAGTGCTGGAACAAAGAAATATTTTCCACCTTTTCACTTAACATTTTGGTTTCCTGAATGAGGAGAATATCAGGATTTTGGACCTGGGCAAAATTGTGTAAAATATCCTACTTGTGGGGGTTATTTAGTCCCCTTATATTCCAGGACAATAACGTCATGGGAATTTAGGGGATAGAAGGAACTTAGGGATTGTTTTTTGGAAGCCATCCGCAATATCTTGAAAGCTATGGTGCTCTCTTGTGAAATTTTTGCGTCTTCTTCCTTTGGCCAAAGATATTTCCCCACAGTCTGTTTTTGCTCTTGATCTCGTTGAAATCCCACAAGGGGTGATTTTGATTTTGATTTTTGATTTTTTCTTCTTTTTCTTTGATAGCACCTCTTCTCTATCTGTATCATCTTGACTATCTAATTCTTTGCTGGATTCCCATTCTTTTTTAGAGAAGAATTTCTACTCCCAGGGGAGAGTTTCCATGAGCCCATTCCTACAAGGCAAGGAGTTACTTCTTCCATGAAAGATTGCCTAGATAGGGTTTGAATAATTATCTTTAACAACATCAATAGAAGCCACATCCAAACATGATTCAACAACTAGGTTATTTTTCCTAACTAGAGACACAATCAATGGAATGCCTACCTCTAGAGAAAAACCCTGAGTAGGAATATTGTCCAGCCCTAGCATCACGGGGTCCCAATAGATGGGGCTCATCTCCAAGGCAATAGAATCATCTGACTTGCTTAGGGCTAATTTCCCAACTTCCCATTCCACACTTTCCTCTTTGTCCTGAGTATTAGAGATAAGCTCTGAAACCAAAGCTTGGGGGATCTGGATGGCAGAGCGTTCATTTTTAGCATCATTCAAGATATTTTATTGAGAAACATCCACCTTGCTTAGAGCCAATTTCCCAACATTACAATCCATTCCTTCCCCTTTGTCTTGAGAATCAGACTTAATCTCAGGAACAAGAACTTGGGGGACCTAGATGGTGGAGCCTTCATTTCTAGCATCACTTGAGAAATTATCAGGGGTATCTGCAGCCTTTCCCACTGGCTCCGTTACAAATTTTTCCTCTTGCTTCTTTTTCCATACCAGTTTTGAGGCCCTTTTAGGGTTTTCCATTTCTTTTACTGCCTTAAGGGGGCAATGTTTTGCCCAATGGCCAGATTTTCTACATTTGAAGCAGGCAAAAGGGATGGTCTCAAACTCAATAGCCTGCGACCAAGAGCCAAGTTTCGAGTGGATCTCCATAGAGGAGGGAAGATCTGCTTCCTAAGAAACACCCACACATATTCTAGCAAACACCAGTCTCCTTCTTGCTGATGTCATAGGGTTAATTGATAGTAGCTCCCCAAAGGAGCTAGCTATCCCCCTGAAAACATCCTCATTCTAGTATTCCAAAGGAAGGCCATGAAGCCTAGCCCATAACAGAACAGTCTCAAAGATGGATTCTGTTAGATCTAAGTTTGAAGACCATTTCTTAAGTGCGAGAGTTGATTTCCCAATAACCCATGGTCCTCTGCATCTAACAGCCTTAATGTCTTCTCTGTTCGAGAACTCAAAAGCAAAGAAACCTTTTGGGAGAGCTGCAACAGAGACACTACCATTTGTTCTCCATTTTTTTCTAACGAAATCCCTAAAAATCTCAATATTTGGCCTTTGGCCTATGAATTTTCCAACTAGGGAATTATCCATTATAGCAATATTATGATCAGTGATCTCATCTGGAATAGAAATTGCAAATTTTCCAATAGTAGGGCAGGAAATGTTGCGCACAGGGGGAAAAAAGGACTTAACATTAGGTTTAACCCTAAACAGAGAGGCCCACTTCTTATGATACCCTCCATTCATGTCACTAGACCCCACTGCACCTTTGAGGTTATCTTTAGGGCAATCACCGATAGGTTTAACAGGGTGAGGAACTTGAATATTCTTCCCCCTTGGTCGTCTGCATGCTTTTTTGGGGAATCCTACGTTCTGGTTCCTCCACACTTTTCTTCTTACTCGAGGCAGACTCGTGACCTGCCTAGGCCTTTGCAGATCCATTTCCATCACCCTGCTCAGTACCAAAAGATTCAAAACACCCATTTTCTCGCCCAGCACTCCGCTCCTGCCTGCGCTCCATGTAGTTTTTTCCTTTTGAGGAATGTTAAAACCGGCTATTTCTTATGTTATTCTTGTAGAGATACTTATATTATTTACTCATTCGTTGCATGATGATCTTATGCTTTGTGATAGGTTGACAAGACAATTTAGTATATTTGACATTTTTGTATTTTGGATCCATTGAATTAAGTGTTTAGCATTCATTGTATTCTATCAATTATAAAGTAAATCTATAAATAATTTAAGGATTATATAAACTAATTATTTTTGGAATTTTATATCTAGACTCAATTTATGAATTTTAAAAATATAATAAAATATCATTTTTTTATGTTTGAATATAAGTTTATAGAGATTATAAAAGATAGGTTTTCAAGGGTACTAAAGTGATAGATAGATTAAAATATCTACTATACATTAGTTGACCCAAAATACAACACTAGTGAAAAGGAAAAAACTAAAGAGAAGAAACCATAAGGATAATTATAGTTTTTCCAAGGTCTCACATATTTTAATATCTACCAAAGCTATATTCATATAGAATTTAGAAGGTTCCTAGTCATGATTATCATTATCCATAAGTTTCCTTTTGTAACTACAAGTTATACCATTGGGATTAGTATTATACATGCCTATCATGTTGGTATCTTTAACCTCATATTTCCCCGTGACTTTGTATAGAGTATCCTTGTGTAAAACACTACACATTCTTACAAAGAGTTACCATGAATTATTCACCAAATGGTAAATAACTAAAAACATAGATGAGAAGACATACAAATTTAATTTTTCTTTAAATATGGAACATTATCCTACATAATTGTTACCATAAAGATATAACAAAGAATTTTTACAATCTTTTCTAACTAAAAAGAACAAACATCTATCACTTTTGTATTTCAATTAAGTGATTACATCTTTTCAAGCTAAAACAATAACTTATAGGATTAAGGTCAGAGATCCCACATCTAGTTTCTTTCTTCCAAGACTTGGCATGTCATATGCAAGAGGGAGAGCATCACTTAGGTGCTTTACCTCCAACCACAGACTTAAGTGATCCCTCACACACCTTCCTAACTATAAGTGGCCCTACCCTTCAATGAAGGGATTAGTCGAGAACCGTCTTAGTTTAACCATCTGAGCTTTGGTGTTGTGCCCTACTTAACTAATACCATTGCACAACTATGGATACCCTCCAACTATGTACGAAATCTATGACTAGCTAAGTATCTAGGTCACAGTGAACCAACAAGTACATTCAGAGACAACCAGACTCACTATGGCCATAGTATTTGTATCATAAATACACTCACTTCTAAGATCAAAGTTGTATGTTCACCCACCCTACTCGACTTGGAATACCTTTCTTGACCTGGGGTATATTGGAACTAACTGTTCCACCATATAAAAAATCATAGCTAACTTATGACTCATCATAACTTGTCTTACTAGACATAACTCAATTGAGTTGAGAAGATGTTATCTCTTTCTAGAACCCATAGATTACCTATCATAACTATCAGGTCCTGGCAATGGCCACTAGTTTAGGATAAACAAAATAAAAGGGGTATTTCCCCACATAGTTGTTGGATGTTGTGGTTGTGCTACTAATATGTGGTTTTCATTGATGTTAACACTATTAGCATTGTTGCTTTAGAAGTTGTATATGTTGAGGATATTGAGACAATTGTAATAAGAAGTGCTACAGGTTGTCAATGATGAAGTGAAGTTCTTTTTGTCGATGTGTTTAGTATGTTTCTGATATGAGGTTTTGGACTAAAGGGTTTCTTGTTGACTATGTCTAGTTTATCCATGTTTTTTAGAGATGTGCATGAATATTTGATAGAGTAATGGTGATTTTCATTCTGACAATTTTTCAGTCACTTCAGTTAATGTTCCCGATTGAAGATTCTGTGATTTCAGTAAGTTTAGTTGGTATGGATGCTTCTTTGGTGTTTCATGATGCTTTTGGACGTTTATAGTTCATTCTCTATCCTTGTGGCATGTTTGAATTGATCGTTGTGCTTGTGATATGAGATTTTCTCTTGTGTGTTCATGTTTTTCATGTTGTTGGTCGACAAGGTGTTGAAGCATGTTGTGGACCTTCATGGAGAAATTAATTGAAGTGTTTTCATGTTAAAGATGTTTTTTTTGGTTTTCATTATGTTATGGCCAACCTTGTTTGATTTGCATAAATAATATTTCTTTTTTTTGGACACATTGCTTGTAATTATTTTATTATCTTTTTGTGGCTAACTTATAGCGATGTAATTTCTTGTTACAGATACATAAGAGTGATTGTTTTATCATTTGAAGGACTGAGTGTAGGTGTGAATGTGAAGTGCATGAGTCATATGTGTGAATAAAGTTTAGATCATTCAAAGGTAGAGAAGAGAGTGAAGAAGTGTTCATGTGCTTAACCAAAATTGTAACTAGGCATTAGCAGATGCTATTTTCTCAATTCAAATCTAGATGGTTTTAATTTGAATCTTTTTGTAAGACAATGTCTCTTCCTTTGGAAATGAGCCTTGTTGTACTTGAGTAGTGAGCTCTAGGCAGCATGCTTGAATGCATGTGCATTCCCCATTTATATTTTCTTATACTTCTAATAGGGTATAATGTTGTGGATTTACCTCCACCATGGTTTTTCCCCTAACAGTGTTTCCATGTAAAAAATATTGGTGTTATTTGTGCTTCTTGGGTGTTCATTTATGCTTTCATGATTAATGATAAGATCTGAAATTAAGATTAATAAGTTGAATAAGTTTGAGATTCGGTGACAACTAATTCACCCCCCCTCTCAGTTGTCTACCCTTGAGTTGCCAATAATTGGTATTAGAGATTGTGGTTCCTTGGAATAATTTTAATAGATTGAGGTGATCTATGATGGTGACTTAAAAGAAGGATAGTCCTATATTTGATGGAAAGAATTATTCTTTGTGGAAAGCTCGAATGGTGTGCCATCTGAGATGCATTGGTAAACCCTACTAGACCATTACAAAAAATATATATGTTATTCCATAGAATGGTCCTACTACTTCTGCTGAGATTAGGGATGCTGAATATAATATCAGGGCTAAAGAAGCATTTTTGAATGCTTTGATTGATATTGAGATGAAAAATGTAATTGATTTGAAGAATTCTTATGAGATCTGGAAGAAGATGGAGACCTTGTATGAAGGCGATGCAAATGTGAAGATTGCTAAGCTACAAAGTCTGAAAGGAAAATATGAATAGTTGAAAATGGGTGATGATGAGAATGTTACTACTTTTATGCAAAGATCAAATGAACTTGCGTGTGGTATCAGATGTGCTGGTCGATAGATCGACGAATCAAATATTGTTACTAAAGTGCTTAGATCTTTTCCTGATTCTTACAAAGTTAAGGCTAGAGGTATTGAAGAACTTTGAACTATGAAAAATGTTACCAGAGATATGTTGATTGGTAAGCTTATTGCTTTTTAGTTGAGTGAATTTGGTGATGCCCTTCCTAAGGTTGAATCTGCATTTAAGGCTACTACTTCTAGAAGAGATAGATAGAGATATGATCTGGGTGAAAGTTCATCAAGAAAGAAATTCAAGTATGAGTATGAAATGAAACAACTAGATGAAGAAGAAAGAGAGCTTGAAGAACTTGAAGCATTGATTGTGAAAAGAGAAGCTAGAGGAGAAGGTAAGTATAAGGGAAAGTTTCCTATTAAATGTTTCTCTTGTAATAAAATAGGTCATTTTGCATCAAGATGTCCTGAGAGAGTTTCCAAGCCAAGATTTAACAAGCCTAAATTCCAAAAGAAGTGTTACTATGTTGCTGATGAAGGTGTAACATATGATGAATCTGACAGAGGAAACGCAAGTGAAGATGAATTTGTGTTTATTGCTATCAAATAAAATAATCATGTATCTACTAAATTTTCTAGTTATACAAATGTGGAGAAATCCTTAGCTACTCGAGTTAAAGAGAAATATGAATGGGTAATTGGCAGTGGTTGTTCTCGTCATATGATAGGAGATAGAATTAAGTTTGCGAATTTGGAAAAGTATAATGAGGGTGTTGTGAGATTTGGTGATAACACAACTAGTGTGATTCATGGAAGAGGATGCATTTCTCTTGATGGTAAGCATAACACTGATGATGTCTTATATGTTGAAGGTTTGAAGCATAATCTTTTGAGTGTTGGTCAAATGGTTGATAAGGGATACAATCTTCAATTCATGGATCTGGTAAATGCAAAATATTGGGAAATTATAGAAATGTGATTGCATCAAGTACACAAACAAAAGGTAATATTTTTCATTTTAATGTTGCTAGTAAAATTTGTTTGATTGCTCAAGTTGATGAGAATTGGTTATGGCATAGGAGAATGTGTCATGTTAACTTTGATAACATTGTCAAGATAACTTCCACTAAGGTTGTGAGAGATCTTCCTAAGCTAATGAAACCTACTAATGCCATATGCAAAGAATGTTAGTTAGGAAAGAAAACGAGAATTTTATTTCAAAGTAAACAAAAAAATTCAAATGGATTGTTGGAACTTGTGCATACTGATTTGTGTGGTCCTGCTAGAACTAGAAGTTTACAAGGTTACAGATACTTCATGTTTCTTATTGATGATTATTCAAGGATGATGTGGGCTACTTGCTTAAGGGAGAATTCTAAAGCTCTGGAAAAGTTCAAGATCTTTAAGGCTATGGTTGAGACAGAGACTGATTTGAATATTAAGTGTCTGAGATTGGATAGAGGTGGTGAATTCACTTCCGGTGAGTTTAATTCTTTTTGTGAAGAGCATGGAATAAAGAGACAGTTATCTGCACCACAGACCCCTCAATAGAATGGAGTTGTGGAAAGGAAGAACATAACAGTTCTTGATGCAGCTAGAACCATGATGTTAGAAGGAAATGTGCCTAATATCTATTGGAGAGAAGCTTTGAGTACTATTGTGTACACACTTAACCGGGTACAAATCAAAGATGGTACTGGTAAGACTCCTTTTGAACTATGCATTGGTCAAAAGCATACTATTAGATATTTCAAAATATTTGGAAGCAAGTGTTATATCAAATGAGATGAAGATATAGAAAATTTTGGTGCTAGGAGTGATGAATGAATCTTTCTAGTTTATGCTACAAAAAGTAAGGCCTACTGGTGTTACAACAAAAAATTGAAGAAAATGGTTGAAAGTGCAAATGTTAAGGTTGATGAAGACATAGTTGCACTATCCAAAACCTGTGGATATGATTCTGATGATCAGAATGATAGAACAAGAAAAGGAAAACAAGGTCAAACTACAAGTTAAGTTCAAATCATTCCAATGAATCAAGAAAATCAAGGAAAGACTGATGGAAGAACAAAAGAGAGATTAGAAGAGACTGAATTTGAAGAACATTCTAAGAAGACTCCAAGGTATGTGAGATTGAATCATTGAGAGAATTAAATCATAGGTGATAAGAACAAAGGTGTCTAGACTAGAAGAAAAATTGTAGAAGAGTATTGTTTGATTTCAAAGAATGAGCCTAACAATGTAAATGAAGCATGCAACAATGAGCATTGGGTTGAAACAATGAAAGAGGAACTGCAATAAATTAAGAAAAATGATACATGGATTCTTGTTCACAGACCTAGGGATTAGAATGTAATTGGAACTAAATGGGTCTTTAGAAACAAGCTGAATGAACAAGGTGAAGTGGTTAGAAACAAAGCAAGATTGGTTTGTAAGGGATATTCTCAAATGGAAGGTATTGATTTTGGAGAAACCTTTGCCCATGTTGCTAGAATTGAATCTATGAGATTGTTTCTTGCTTATGTTGCTTATAAAGACTACAAGGTTTATCAAATGGATGTCAAGTCTATTTTTCTAAATGGCGAATTGGAAGAATAGGTATATGTTGAGAAACCTAATGGATATCAGTTGACTGATCAGGAAGATATGGTGCATCGATTGAAGAAATAATTTTATGGTCTTAAGCAAGCCCCTAGAGCATGGTATGCCAGATTGGATAAGTACTTGGTGAAACTTGAATTTAACAAAGGTATTGCTGATAGTAATTTGTATTTCAAGAATGATGATAAAGATTTCAATGTGGATTTTTTTTATTATATCATAATTGGAGGAGATGATAGCTTGTGCATGAAGTTTGCTAATGAGATGCAAAATAAATTTGAGATGTCAATGATTGGAGAGATGAAATTCTTCTTGGGATTGAAAATTACTCAGATAGATAAAGGGATTTTTATATCTCGGTCCAAGTATGTGAAGGAATTGCTAAAGAAATTATGTATGGTAGATTCAAAGCCTGTTGGTACACCCATGGTGACCGGATGCAAGTTAACAACTGATGATGATTCTCTGAAAGAAAATTAGACAAGATATAGATCAATGATTGGTGGATTTCTTTATTTTGAGTCAAACTAGGCCTGATATCATGAATGTTGTATGTATTGTTGCTAGATTTGAAGTCAATCCTAAAGAATCTCATGTGACTGTTGTGAAGATAATTTTTAGATATTTGAAAGGGATAGTTGATTTTGGTCTATGGTATACTAAATATGATGATCTTACTTTGAGTGCCTTTACTGATGTTGATTGGGCAGGAGATGTGAATGACAGGAAAAGTACTAGTGGTGGAGCACTTTTCTTGGGAATGAAGCTAATTCCATGGTTGAGTATGAAGTAGAATGTTATTTCTTTATCTACTGTAGAAGAAAAATATATTTTTGTTGCTAAGAATTATACTAAAGTACTATGGATGAAACAAATGATGAAGGATATCAAATCTGTTCATGATGAGCCTATTGTTATATTCTATGATAACTTAAGTGCTATTAACATTTCTAAGAATCTGGTGCTACATTCAAATACCAAGCATATATCTATCAAATTTCACTTTTTGAGAGAGAAGGTAAGTGAAAAGGGAGTCAGATTGGAGTATGTGCCTACTAAGGTGCAGATTGCAATATATTTACTAAGCCATTGCCTAAGGATACTTTTGCGTATCTTAGAGAGAAGCTAGGAGTGATTACCCCTCCTAATTAGAACTAAGGATGCATTGCATTGCATCAATCCATGCTTTTCATGATCATATTATGATCTGGATTGATGTTGTGGTGGTTGCTGGCCAAAGAGAGTAGTCAGATGTTTAGATATTTGGAAGTTCAGATATGTGGTTCAAAGCCAGTATTGAAGAGATCTTTGTCATTGATTTAAAAGGGGAGAAGAGTAATGTGAAAAACAAACTAGTAATTATCTTGGGAGAATATCATGTGAGGATAGAAAAGTTAGAACTTAAAGGAAAAGTAAGCGTATTTGTGTTGATGGTATTTTTCACATCATGTGTTTCCATCAACACCAAAGGGGGAGAAAGTTGGATGTTGTGGTTGTGTTGCTGATATTTGGTTGTCATTGATGTCAAAATTATTAGCATTGTTCCATTAGAAGTTGTATATGTCGAGGATATTGAGAAAATTGTAATAAGAAGTGCTATATGTTGTCAATGAAGTGAAGTTCTTTTTGTTAGTGTGTTCAATACATTGTTGATATGAGGTTGTGGAATAAAGGGTTTCATGCTGAGTATTTCTAGTTTATCCATGTTGATTTTTAGAGATCTGCATGAAGATTTGATCAAGTGATGATGATTTTCATTCTGACAATTTTTTTGTCGCTTCAGTTATTGTTCCTGATTCAAGATTCTATGATTTTAGTAAGTTCAGTTGTTGTAGATGCTTCTTTGGTGTTTCATGATTATTGTGGATGTTTCTAGTTCATTATCTATCTTTGTGGAATGTCTGCATTGATCGTTGTACTCGTGATATGAGATTTTCTCTTGTGTGTTCATGTTTTCTATGTTCTTGGCCTACAAGGTGTTGAAGCATGTTGTGGATCTTTGAGGATAAATTAACTGTAGTATTTTCATGTTGGAGATGTTTTTTTTAGTATTCAGTATGTTATTTCTAACATTGGTTGATTCACATGAATAATCTTTATTTTTTTTGGACCGACTGCTTGGAACTATTTTATTAGATATTTGTGTGGCCGACTTATAGCAATGTAATTTCTTGTTGCGGATATATAAGAGTGATTGTTTTATCATTTGAAGGAATGAGTGTGGGTGTGAATGCAAATTTTATGAGTCCTATGTGCAAATAAAGTTTAGATCATTCGAAGGTAGAGCAAAGAATGAAGAAGAGTGAAGAAAAGTGAGGAAGTGTTCATGTGCTTAATCGAAACTGTAACCAGGCATTAGCAGATGCTATTTTCTTAGTTCAAATCTAGATCATTTGAATCTGAATCTTTTTGTAAAATAGTGTGTCTTGCTTGGGCAGTGAGCCTTGTTGTATTTGAGCAATGAGCTCTAGGAAGTGTGCCTAAATGCATGTGCATTCCCCATTTATATTTTCTTATACTTCTAATAGGGTATAATCTTGTGGATTGACCTCCACCATGGTTTTTCCCCTAATAGGGTTTCCACATAAAAAAATATTCGTGTTATGTGTGCTTCTAATGTGTTTTTCATTTATACTTTTATGATTAATGATCAGATCTAAAATTAAGGTTAATAAGTTGAATAAGTTTGAGATTCGGTGACAACTGATTCACCCCTCCTCTCAGTTGTTTTCCCTTGAGTTTCCAGCAATAGTAGCTTTCCCACAATTTCCTTGCCAATATGAGCAACTAACTTGACTTGAATGGTCATGGTCTAACATGATAACCTTCCTTAACATAATACCCTCTACTAGGTTGTATTTGACTCATTACAAAAGCCTCGAAGGGTTTGGGGAACTTATAATGAAACAATTTAGCATTTCAAGGAAACAAGGACTTTATCCTTTTACTACTTAAGAAATCTTGCAAATATAGCACCTGACTGTGCTTATTAATTCATTACTTCTTCTTTAGTCACATTCTTTATTCCTAGTTCAATAGAAACTCTCAAAAACAATATTAAACTTTTATTCTTACAAGTACATTCAGTTATTACTGATGACACACTATTATTGACTAAATTTCCTTTATTACAACTAAAAGTAATAACAAAATGTTCAAACATAAATAGTAAATAGATACTAATCTTAACCTAAAGATCCATTTTCTTTATTATACTCATTTGGTTGCTGGTTATTTTTGGCTCGAACACTCAAGTTATTCTCATGTAACCACTTGGGTTTTGGATACAACCACTTCTTCAAGTCTTAACCCTAACCCTTAAGAGCAACTGCTCTTGAGATATAAACTTTAAAAAAATATTGGAAAAAAAGGATATCTTCTTGACCTTCTTGGTCTCTATGTATTATGAATATTACGTAGACAAAGTCTACTCAGTAAAGTTTAGATCTCCTTTAAGAATATAGCTTCCCTTAAGTTTTAAGACTTCATGTAATTCTATGAAATATTGTTAACTAAGGATATACACAATCGTAACCCAATGGGTCTAATCCTTCAATAGATTCACATTCTTATATATTTACTTACTAAGATTGATATTATGTCTGGTTGGGTTAAATATTTGACACATTGAATTCCTTTGTTATGTTCCTATAACATTTAGGGTCTGGGCTACTGCCTCTAATTCAAGTCCTTACATAAAATTTAGGGTTAACCCTCTCACCTATTTTACACTTCTTGGGAAAATGTTGATGAAACTAAGTCATCATCTTGACATATACATAGTCATAAAGAGGATACTGACATTATGTCATACATGTGGAGAATAATTTTATTTTAAAAAAAGGGTTGGATAGTATATTGTCAAAAATTTAACAGCTTATCATCATGCCCATGCCAAGGTTGCATTAAATAAACAACATAATATACCATTCAAACTTATTTTACTTCTTTTAGAGGAATATCAATTTGCTCTTTCCAATCTCTATTATTTGTGTTTCCCCTTTGAGGATGCATGTTCACTAAGGTGAATAAAAGATTACATAGATTCATCCTTTCTTTCTTGTAATCAAATTTATTAATATAACTCCAATATATTGTTTTTCTATTTTAGACTATAACATAATATTTTTACTTGAAACACCCATGATAAACTCTTTTCATACAAGGGTACAACACATTAAGGATAGAGAGAAACATTCCTGTATAAGCGATGTTATTCTAGGCTCTTTTACCAATGATGCTTACACCAAGCTTGTGGAAAGATATATATTTATAGCCTCTACTATTCTTTCGTCGGACCAAGTGAAGGTTTAACTTTTGTAGGTATCTCTTAGTACCCGTCGTTGGAAATTCTTAGAATTTCAACACAAAATCATAGTATTAGCTTAGCGCACAGCTTCCCATTTTTCTATAGAGTTATCTATTTTTTAAAGTCTAAAAATCCTTATATTCGCTTTATGCATACTCATCAATCCTTTCATTCCATGAGATGACATATCTTTTGGGCAATGCATATCATTCATTCACACATTGTCTAGCTTCCATATTCTCAATGCATGTCTTTTGGCATTGCTATGCACCAAATTCCTTTCATACGTGCTTTGAAGGATGTCTATTTGCACTAATGTTGAGGAAGATGGCAAAAATAATCTCCTATTTTGTATCACTGAACCAATTTGTGAGCATAAATTCCCAACAACTCCCACCTCCCCTAAGTTTTATGCTTATTTTTTATTTAATAGAAACTTGCTATTCTATGGTCACACCTTTCATCCACTACTGTGTGAGGTTGAGAATGGTTTCCCTCTTGTCAATACTCTCTTTAAGTCCAATTAAGAGCATTGGAACCATCGATTTCTAATATTAGATGAATCATTCTTTTTTACACACAACAACCAACGAATGCTCTTAATGGAGTTCCATCCCACTCTTCCCCCTGCCATGATTTCTCATGTTATGGCTTAGGCAAGAGAAATAATTAAAAACCGTTATCTAAGTAGTTATGGGAGCTAGATTTAGGTGGTGAATACCATGACTTGTAGTGAAGAATATTTAAATTTAAATTTGAAATGATCTTGCCACTTTAATATTTGAACATGTGACCTTTATGGCCTTACAATATTTGAAATACTATTAAACTTTCACCACCTTCATATTATCCACCATGGATAAATAAAATATATTTTTTTATTTGAAACAAATGAAGCATATATATATATATACAAGCATATCTATGCTCCTCAATTGAGTCAAGCAAGCATATCAATACATCATGCTCAGGAGTCAAGTCAAAATAATGGGTTCAATGACTAGCTTAGTCACTTAAAATTATCACCATATACATACAGATAAATGATAATTCATTCAAAATTTAGAGTTAGTAACGTAGTCTTACAATATCAACAATGTTGGTCTTTACATCATCTCTCGAGCATATTCACCCCCCAATACAAACTCAAGGATGATCATCATGATCGATATCCTTTTGCATTTAATATTAATAACATCAAATAATAATGTTTAATGAACAATGTCCAATACACATATGAAGAAATATATATAATCTCACTTATATGTATATGAAAACAAAGAGTTAGTAAACCTACCAAAGTCATGCCCAAACACAATGGATGAATGAAACTCAACTTTCTTAGGTTAACTTACCTCCTAAGCGAGCTAGAAAAATCCCTAAACTCTTAGGTTTATGGAAACAATAATTGGCCAATGCTAAGCTTAGATGACATCGTTAGAGGATTCACATCTTCACCCTTCTCCTAGGTGATACTCCCCCTCTTTCTCTCTGGAGGTGTCTAGATCACCCTTGCAATCTCAGTCAAGAAAATAAATACATAGTTAGCTTCAAAATCATTACATCAACTTTCATATCATTGAATTTTCATTAATCATTTTCTTTAAATAAATAGAATCATCTCATATACAAGACACTATATAATCATAACCATTCCATTTAAATGCAATAACATAATATGAAAATTTTAAGGTTTCATAATCTCGCGATTCATCAAAGTAATTACCATAAAGTGAAAAGTAATTTTAGGGATCTAAGGTGGGGTGTAACATATCACCCCCCTTAAGAATCATCATCCCTAATGACGTAATCTATCATAAAATATAACAAAGTAAAAGAAAATGTCTTAATTTTCTAATTTCAAATTCAAAGAGGAGACTGGGGAAATCTTTGTTTTAACTTGGCTCTGATACCATATGTAACAAACTACACCTTCTTACAAATAGTTACCATGAATTATTCACCAAATAGAAAATAACTAAAAACATAGATGAGAAGAGGTGCAAATTTATTTTTTCTTTAAATATGGAACATGCTCCTACATAATTGTTACCATAAAGATATAACAAAGCATTTTCATAATATTTTCTAACTGAAAAGAACGTCTATCACTTTTGTATTTCAATTAAGTGATTACATATTTTTAAGCTAAAACAATAACTTACATGATTAAGGTTAGAGATACTGCATTTGATTCTTTCACTCATAGCTCTTCCCTTGGTAATCTGGTCCTATTGAACCTTTCCCTAAGAAACCTTGCTATTATTATATATTGATGGATCTTGTGTGATTCGAGCATTCTTTCTCTTACTAAGAACTATATTGGTAGTCACTTAACATCAACAAAGCTTTCCTGTTCAACATTGGCTCCCATTAACCTTTCTCTTAATCAATCGGATTTGTAGTTCCATTTTTATAGCATTTTTGGACCAAGGAAAATCCTATCTTCTAGCTTTCACAACTTATAGGAATTTGACACTTTCTTACATGCAATGCTTCAAATGGAGTCTTTTTAACTTATAGAAGGTTATGAGTTATCAAATGCAAAATTAATTGGTGAAAGATATTATTCCTTCCACAAGTATCATTAACCCAAGAAATACACACACAATAGGTTTTCCCCTAATGCCTAATTTACTATCTCAATCTGACTACCTGTCTCTGGAAAATATTTTGAACACATGTTCAACCAAATTCCAAGTGAAGAAAAAATGGTTTGTCATGCCTTTAAGTTATATGAGTGTCCCTATCTAAGATAATCTTCTCAAAAATACCATCAATCAAACACTACTTTATGCAAATTTGCAGTTATGATTGGTACCCCATCTATTACTTTTTAATACGAAATTGGCTACCTCAATGAGCTTATCCTCCACTATCAAGACTATTTTTGCTTATCCATCACTTTCAAAATAATATTATGTCAAAACCTTGACATAGGAGATCAAAATTATACTAATGATCTACCACTTCCTCTCTAGAATTTCATGAGAATATAAAATTCCTACCAGGTTCAATGGCATCCTATCTTCACCTTCTAGAATTTTGGACAAATTTCTACACTTGTAGAATCTCTCTCTATTTCCTTCTAGAATCTAGTGGTTTCACATCATTCAATAATTTTGACTAGACAGATTGTCTAGAATATGGTACTGATTAAAATTCTTTTCACACCTTATTCCCCTTCGGTACTTAGGTTCTTCCTTTGATTCTTAGAAGTCCTTTTGAATTCATCGTATTTGTCTACTTTCTCCAAATTGATCAAAATGACTTAACATTCTTCTCAACTAGCTTTCAAAAATTGAATAACTATTGTTTTCCTTAACTTACCCTCCTTAGTATATCTTGCAAACACTTTTGTTCCAAGGTTATTTAAGTATTCTTTTGATTTGACAATATAGTCTCTTCCATATCCAATTTACCCTTGGGACACCTTCAACTAATCTTCAAAAGGTCTAGCATAGATTTAATTTCATTCATCAAACACAATCCTAAAGTTTAATTTGGAATTTAGTTAGACACTGCTCTACCTAAGCTCTTGTCTAGTTGGCCTCCTTTACTATTCAAGTTTCTTTCTTTTTATTTTTTTGCAACCACATTTTCTAAGAATTTTTTTTCCAAAAAACTTCTTGGCGATTTAATTCTCTTCTAAACCTTAGACACCTCTAGCATAGTATATGAATTTCAATTTCATCACAAGTATTGAAGCAGATAGAGGATGTGAATAAGAATGAGAAGATGTTAGGCTATGAGGAGAGAAATGAGGACAACCTTGTTTTACAATATAGAGATGAATTTGAAACATACAAGGAGGAATGATATGAGGTCAAAATCAGTGCTCTTATACATAAAAGAAAGTAAGAGGTTGAAGAAGACTTATTCTGGGATGATTTAGAGATATTTTTAACAAACTTAGATGTCAATCCAACATATTTGGAAGACGGAAATCATGGAAAACCATAACATAGTGTAGATATCTTCATGTCTCCACCAAATTAGTCACAAGAGGCTCTCTTTACAATTCAACCAAATGATGAAGTATCAGTCTACAAGAAAGAAACCAACAAGGAGAACTCAAAGCTCACCCTTTCAAGAGGATGTCCTATCACTCATGTAGTCAGAAAGGAGGCTACCAAAGTATCACAAGTTATGCTTGCACCCAACCATGAAGCAATAGCTAAAGGTGGAAGTATTTAGCCTACTTATCCACTTCAAAACAATAGTTTGCATGACCAACATGAAGAGGTTAGTGGATGTATTTTTATTTTTCAATAGGTGTTACACAAGTTGGTTGAAAACATGACATTTATCCAGTTCCTCTTGTCTTAACATAAGCATGTGAAAGATTACAAAATCATGAAAAAGGGAAGCTATTTCAAGGAGCCAGTTTGTAGTGCCCTCCGCATTTGGTCCTTTATCATATTTGAGTAAGTGCGATTAGCTGATTTGAGATGTCTTTTTGTTTTCATGACTATGTTGCTTTTGAAATTATGAGATTTAGTTAATACTATCTAGCATGGATTAATGTAATTAATTAAAATTTCTAAGGGGATAATTTAAATAAAATTAAAATTTAAAATAATAATATAATATAAAGTTACTATTAAATTATTAAATTAAATTGTTTTATAAACAGTGTGGTTTTGAACGATAATTAATAATAATTAAGAATTTATCGTGTAAAGATAATCACTTTAATAAGAGGAAGTTAATGTATCTTAAATTGGGTAAGAGATAATATTTTAAGTGAAGAGGAAAATAGAATAGGCAGGGAAAGATAATTATGCTGATGAGGAAGGTATTGTGACGAAAATTGGATAAGATGATAATATCTGTAAACTAAGTGGAAAAGCTAGAAAAAGCTCTCTTACAAAGCTTGCATGATCTTGAACTGTTTAAAAAAAAAACTCAAAGCTTTATTAAGATTTGATTTGATTTTCTTTAAAAAAAAAAAATTTATCTTTGATGAATAAGGGGCACGACTCAATGAAAAGAATTGGGGGAAAAAAATGAAATAGAATGGAGATCTTGACATCAAATATTATGGTGCCTCAATCAACTTAAATCAAGGTTCCTTCTTTCCGAATCAGCCTTCGTTTTTGTAATAAAATTGTGTATGTTTATGCTATTTAGTATAAGACAATTCGTGCTTACTTGCTTTGGAATTGGAAATATTAGAGCATTAATTTCTCTGAAGGTATTTGAGACTGCTCTGTAGCAAACCCATTTGTGTGTTTTGAATAATATCCATTATATTGTTTGGGAGTCTCTGAGACATATCCAACAAATTCAATTTTGTGGGTCTTTTGCGTTTCTTGAGCTACCTATTTCCTGACAGTTTGAATTTGTATATATCTCTCTTCAATTCGTGATGTCCTTATATCGATTTGTGTTGATTCTAGTCGCTCTCGACAGAGATTCGATGTATGAGTATTCATTATGTCTTGGATCTTTGAATAAATATATCTTGATCTTTGGTTGATTAGTGTGGATCTCTATCTCATGCATGTCTTTGACATCAACCTCTATACTTGCTCCTTTCTCATTCCTCTGATAGTGAACCCTATTTTGCTACGTTGTTACCTCCTAATCCTTGTCAAAGTTTGTGAAAGAATTTTCTTTAACTTCTGTCGAAATTGTCCTAGTGGAGCGCTGCGACCTATGGTTTCCTCTTGTCTATGGTCATGGAATTAGGGTTGGCGACGGCATAATCTCCTCCTCCATAATAAGGTTGTTATTGATAGAGGAGGATGCTTATGTCGTTTCTGGTTATACCACTGGGATTAGTGCATTGAGGTTTTTGAAACAAATCCTTTTCGTAGGATTGCCAAGGTCGGCGGTTGCTTATGTTTTAAACTCATATTCTTGATTTACTCCTATCATCCCTAGCACTCACCCATTGCTTTTGTCTGCTCGGTTGCTAGTCGTCGATACTTTAGATATCTTTTCTTGCTTTCTATGCTTGGAAATTTGTAACTGTGGATTTCGTGGTTGTGTTCTTGGCTTTGTTATTGTATGCTTGTCCTAGTAAATACGTACTTCTATCATTGGTGCAATAGTCAATGTTCGATCTGCCCTTTCAGATGCACTCCAGTAGATACAGATATGATGACAATTCATGAAAATTCACCTTTATTTTTTTAGCGCATTATATAGTCGACTCTTACATCTTCCTTAATAGTGTTGGTAGTGCATATATTGTTATAACTTATGATTTTGTTAATCAGTTATGCTCAGACTTTTATAGAAGCAAATGGAACAAAACTGATTCCTTAGACAACGATTAGAATAAGTATCTTGTAATGCTAGTACTAGGGACTATTACTCAGCAAATCAAGTTTTTCTGCCACCCTCATTGTTATACATAAGGAGGATTATGTAGATAATGATATATGAGCCTAGTTGTAAATGGTAGTAGGAGAAGTTATGTTGATTGCAGTTAATCGTTTGTGGAAAATTTTAAGGTTTAAGTAATCTCTCTGATTTCATTGTCCACCTGTCACAGCCACGTACCTAATCATAATAGGAAATTTTAAAGGTTTATATAATCTATCTGATTTCATTGGTAGCCTGTCATAGTCGCGCACTTGAACATAATAGGAAGTTTAGAGGTTTTAATAATCTATCTAATTTCATTGGCAGCCTGTCACAGCCGCACACTTGAACATTATAGGAAGTTTAATGGTTTAAATAATCTCTCTGATTTCTTTGTCAACCTGTCCCAGTCCCGAGCTTGAGCATAATAGGAAGTTTTAAAGTTTAAGTAATCTCTCTGATTTCATTGTCAACCAATCTCTGTCGTCTTCATTTTCCAACCCAATTTCTTCTTTATCTTGCATAGATCTCCTTTTTCATTGAGTGTGTTTCTTGCCTTGTAATGTAAGTATGATGTTTATTTAGCTTGAGTATATCTAAGAATGTGCTATGTGCTTTAAAATCTTAAGTTTTAATCTTGTATTGATAGCCATACGATACAATTCATATTTTCTCTTTTGTTGTAATCAATATAGTATGACAGAATATGCACGTAAAAAAACTTTTTCATTTTAAAAGCTATATTCTATTTAAAATATATATATGATCAAGTACATGCATAAATATATAGTGGATTTTAGAAAGAATATATCTACCTTGTGAGTTATTTGATAACATCCTTTAGTATTTTGGAGATTTAATTAAAAGAATGACAAAGAAATGGAATTGATATATAATAGAGTTATATATGAACTAGCATACTCTTGAACTCTCTTGAAACAAATAGTTAGATCATCAACATGAACTTGTGCTTATAAGACAAAGTGCATCCATTGATATAGTAATAGAATAATGGGTGAAATAAATGAACTACTTACTTCTATAGATAATTAGAAGAAGAATTATTTGAACAACTCAATTCTTGTTAGAAGGGTATTCGTTTTCATTTAGAATATCCTTATAAATTCTTGATAGTAAGTAATGTATTCATTATAAGACCATAGAATGATAGACAAGGTTAAATTCAAACCCTTTTTAAATGGTAATTTAACATATTGTTATAAGTTAAATATAACATAAAGACTAAGAGTAGGTTATGCCATCTTAATTTAATATTGTGTATTTCTCTTCCATGCTTATACTAGATTGTTATTATAATGGAACTACTACCATTCTTGATATGTGCCTACAAGAAGTTTGTTGTAGAATTTGCTTGCATCAATGCTTGTATAAAATACTGCATGATTGATTTGATTGTGAGTTTGTGGGTATTTAGCGATTAGGCATCTTGTGAGGAGAAAATTGAGGTCTCTTGTGGAATGCCTAGTTGGTGGCTTTTGAATATTAAGTGATTTTGTTGAATTAGAGGTTGATTTTCTTTTGTGATTCCCTTTTTTAGGTGACCCCATTGTTGATATGTGGATTGTATTTGTGTTTTAGGGTTGATTTATTTGTGGACGGGTCTTCATGAATCTTCCTTTTTGTGGCTTTTCTGAGTTAATCTCATATTTGAGGGAAATTTTATCCTTGTGTTGGAATTATTGTGGAAAAACTCTTGCTGCTTCATTTTACCCTCATTATGGGTTGTCGTTCTTTTGGCTTCTAGAGGCTTGAGATGATTGACAGTTGATGTTCTCTCTTTATGTGCCTTGATGTGGCAAGTGTTTTAGTATCATGATTTTGAAAGGGTTGTACAAGAATTGTTGAGACTTTGTTTATGTGTTTATAGCGAGATGGGTAATGCCTCGCATGTTTTCTTTGTGGTGATCTAATGTTCTTTTTATGTTGTACAACCCTTGGATTTTGGTTTATGTTAGGGGTCTTAGGGAGAGTGGCTCTTTGTGGGGGCCAACACCTTGAAAGGAGGAAGAGCACAGGAGAACCCACGTAAGAGTAGTTAAACAAGTGATAACCTAAAAATAGAATTTAGGGGATCGATAGTAAAAGAAACAAGATAATAAACATTGGATACTCCATATATGCATTAGGGATATCATAGAATAATGATAGAATGAGAAGGCCATGGTTGGAAAATTCGTGATCTCGTCTTCATGAGAGATTATTGGCTCCGCATGAGATACCCTATGGTGCCGACGCCTCAAGTAGGAGGAAGGGCTAGGAGATCCATAGATGGGTGTCGGTGCCTCAAGTTGGAGGAAGGGCCAAGAGATCCCATGAGAGCTATGCGATGACACTCTCCACTAGACACCCTTGTGCCTTGTTTCTTGTTGCCTCTGGAATCGTGTTCGCATGAGCTACCCTATGGTGTTAGCACCTCAAGTAGGAGGAAGAGCCAGGAGATCCATAGATGGGTGTTGGTGCCTCAAGTTGGAGGAAGGGCCAGGAGATCACATGAGAGCTATGCGATGACACTCTCCACTTGACACCCATTTTCCTTCTTTCCTTATTGCCTCTGGAATTATATTCTATTTATTATTTCAGTTTGATTTGGAAATATTTCATGATCATCCTTTGGTTACTTGTTTATTGGTTATTGCTTTGATTAATGTGATGAAATTTATGACTTTAAGTTATTATGTTGACTCATGGATGTTGTTGATTATGTCATTGTAATCCTTGAGTTTTATCATAATTTGTATGAAGTTGATTCTTGTGGTTCCCTGTTTGGATGTTCTTGGTTGAGGTCTCTTTCTTGTCAGCTCCTTAGCATGAGGGGTGGGTCTTCGGACCCACGTGGTTGCGTGGAACATGCTAAGCATCCCATGTGGTCCCTAGTTGAGGATCAAGAGGTGTGGATTGGTGTTGTCGCAGTGACTCCAGAGTTGTATCTGTCTTAGAGCTAGTTATGATACTGTGTATTCCTCTGTTCTTTTCCATCATGTTATCTTGTATGGTTTCCGTTCATATTTGGAAACAATTTTCTATCATTGTACCTCTTGAACATTGTACTATAATGTAATGTTAAACCTTGTGTGGATATTGGCCATGGCAGTTGTTATTGAATGTGTTGAGTTAATCATGTATATGTTGTATTTACGTACATAGATGGTTTCTTATCAATGATTTATCATGTATGTGTTACATATGTTAATGTTCACTTTGTTATGGACTATATCTTTGGCTTTTATTATTTATTGTTGTTGTATGGAATTAGGTTTGTAATATCTCCTCGTGTACCCCTAGGGACGTAAGTGTAAGTGAATTTGTTTAATTAAGTTTTATGACTATTGATTTATGGTGCATCACATGTATGTTTGGAATACTTTAAAAAAAAATTATTGTGTTGATGTCCTTTGGGGTTTGCACAATAGGGCATTACAACATGGTATCAGAGCCTAGGTTCATACACTAGGCACTATGTGTGCTCACTATGTAACCTTGTGCCTAGACCCTTGAGTCTTGACTTTCACTTTTCTATTGTCATTGTTGTGAACCTGAGTTCTTCTATTAGCTAGTGTCAGGTAGATGGTGCAGAAAACTGATGGGAAAGGATAGGACCCTCAGTGTAGTGCGCAATGCACTGATATCCTTCCTATCGGGGATGCACTATGGACCCTTGTATCATTGTGTGATGTAGTTTCCAGTGATGTGAACTTTTTGTGTGTGAATAGGTCAAGTGTGTGTGGAATTTGGTATTTTTTTTCATTGAGTGATGGATTATGTTTCCTTGCATTTGTGAAGGTGTAAATTTTCCCTTTTTGTTGAAATTGTTGTGAAATTTGGTGTTGAATAATGATTGAAGTGGAGTGCTTTGTGTGAAATGATGAGTTTTAACAAAATATTGCATTCGAGTGGATCATTATACTTTAATTTTTATGAAAGTATATCATTTTCAGGTAAAGGATTAGCTTGAAATTTTGATACTAATGTGTTATGTTCCATAGTAGTTAATGATTTGAAGGTGGTCAACTTCAAAAACTTAGTAATAAAGGTAATGGAATTGGGAATTATAGAGGTAAATACTTATAACATCAAGTAGTAATCCATTTTGATATAGTATATGAATTAGATTTATGGTTAGAATCCTGGCATGCATATTTCTTCTAACTATTAAGTAGAAAGTTGTTTACAAATTTTTAGAATTGTTTTGAATATTGTGTTTGGTTTGCCGAGAGGAACAATATAGTATCACTCGCTCGCAAATGCCCTACTATGTTGTGAATTCCTCTCACATCGTATTTGGGATATATATTTATTGTGCATGATGTTTGTTTGCATGCAGGATTGCAGTGACTAAGACTTGATTCCACCTGCATTATCAGTACAGGACGAGCATCCTAAATACCTAATGGGTCTGACGTGGAAAATAGGAGCTGAAAAGAAAGTTTCCCCAACCTTGTTCATCACCTCATCCTTGTGGTTGCTGCAATGCCGCCTCCAATTTTTTTTGGTACCATTTATTTTCTTTCAATGTGTTTAATTCTCTTGCTCATTTAATGTTGTATGATTTTTGATATTGTTGTTAGTCTGTTGTTTTACTATACCTATGCTTGAGGTCAACTTTTAGGAGTAAGTCAAGGCCTAGGGAGGGGAGGATGTAGTGCCCTCCACATTTGGTCCTTTATCATATTTGAGTAAGTGCGATTAGTTGATTTGAGATGTCTTGTTGTTTTCATGACTATGTTGCTTTTGAAATTATGAGATTTAGTTAATACTATCTAGCATGGATTAGTGTAATTAATTAAAATTTCTAAGGAGATAATTTAAATAAATTTAAAATTTAAAATAATAATATAATATAAAGTTATTATTAAATTATTAAATTAAATTATTTTATAAATGGTGTGGTTTTGAACGATAATTAATAATAATTAAGAATTTATCATGTAAAGATAATCACTTTAATAAGAGGAAGTTAATGTATCTTAAATTGGGTAAGAGATAATATTTTAAGTGAAGAGGAAAATAGAATAGGCAGGGAAAGATAATTATGCTAATGAGGAAGGTATTGTGAGGAAAATTGGATAAGATGATAATATATGTAAACTAAGTGGAAAAGCTAGAAAAAGCTCTCTTACAGAGCATGCATGATCTCGAACTGTTTTCAAAAAAAAAACTCAAAGCTTTATTAAGATTTGAACTAATTTTCTGTAGAAAAAAAAGAAAAATTATCTTTGATGAATAAGGGGCAGGGCTCAATGAAAATAATTGGGGGGAAAAAAATGAAATAGAATGGAGATCTTGACATCAAATATTCTGGCGCCTCATTCAACTTAAATCCAGGTTCCTTCTTTCTGAATCAACCTTCGTTCTTGTAATAAAATTGTGTATGTTTATGCTATTTAGTATAAGACAATTCATGCTTACTTTCTTTGGAATTGGAAATATTAGAGCATTAATTTCTCTGAAGGTATTTGAGACTGGTCCGTAGCAAACCCGTTTGTGTGTTTCGAATAATATCCATTATGTTGTTTGGGAGTCTCTGAAACATATCCAACAAATTTCATTTTGTGGGTCTTTTGCGTTTCTTGAGCTACCTATTTCCTGACAGTTTGAATTTGTATATATCTCTCTTCAATTTGTGATGTCCTTATATTGATCTATACTGATTCTAGTCACTCTCGATAGAGATTTGATGTACGAGTATTCATTATGTCTTGGATCTTTGAATAAATATATCTCGGTCTTTGGTCGATTAGTGTGGATCTTTGTCTCATGCATGTCTTTGACATCAACCTCTATACTTTCTCCTTTCTCATTCCTCTAATAGTGAACCCTATTTTGCTATGTTGTTACCTCCTGATCCTTGTCAAAGTGTGTGAAAGAATTTTCTTTAACTTTTGTCGAAATTGTCCTAGTGGAGAGCTGTGACCTATGGTTTCCTCTTGTCTGTGGTCATGGAATCAAGGTTGGCGACAACATAATCTCCTCCTCCATAATAAGGTCATTATTGATAGAGGAGGACACTTCTGTTGTTTCTGGTTATACCGCTGGGACTAGCGCGTTGAGGTTTTTGAAACACATCCTTTTTGTAGGATTGCCATGGTCAGTGGTTTCTTATGTTTTAAACTCATATTCTTGATTTACTCCTATCATCCATAACACTGGCCCATTGCTTTTGTCGGCTCGGTTGCTAGTCGTCGATACTTTAGATATCTTTTCTTGATTTCTTTGCTTGGAAATTTGTAAATGTGGATTTTGTTGCTGTGTTCTAGGATTTGTTATTGTATGCTTATCCTAGTAAATACGTACTTCTGTCATTGGTGCAATAGTCAATGTTGGATCTGCCCTTTCAGATGCACTCTAGTATATACAGATAAGGCGACATTTCATGACATTTCACCTTTATTTTTTTAGCGTATTATATAGTCGAGTCTTACTTCTTCCTTAATAGTGTTGGCAGTGCATATATTGTTATAACTTATGATTTTTTTAATCAGTTATGCTCAAACTTTTATAGAAGCAAATGGAACAAAACTAATTCCTTAGAAAACAATTAGAATAAGTATCTTGCAATGCTAGTACTAGGGACTATTACTCAGCAAATCATGTTTTTCTGCCACCCTCATTGTTATACACTGGGAGGATTATGTAGATAATGATATATGAGCCCAGTTGTAAATGGTAGTAGGAGAAGTTATGTTGATTGCAGCTAATCGTTTGTGGAACATTTTAAGGTTTAAGTAATCTCTATGATTTCATTGTCCACCTATCACAGCCACAGACCTGATCATAATAGGAAATTTTAAAGGTTTATATAATCTATCTGATTTCATTGGCAGCCTGTCACATCTGTGCACTTGAACATAATAGGAAGTTTAGAGGTTTTAATAATCTATCTGATTTCATTGGCAGCATGTCATAGCTGTGCACTTGAACATTATAGGAAGTTTAATGGTTTAAATAATCTCTCTGATTTCTTTGTCAACCTATCCTAGCCTCGAGCTTGAGAATAATAGGAAGTTTTAAGGTTTAAGTAATCTCTCTAATTTCATTGTCAACCCATCTCTGCCGTCTTCATTTGCCAACCCAATTTCTTCTTTATCTTGCATAGATCTCCAGTTTTCACTGGTTGTCTTTCCTTCCTTGTAATGTAATTATGATGTTTGTTTAGCTTGTGTATATCTAAGAATGTGTTATGTGCTTTAAAATCTTAAGTTTTAATCTTGTATTGATAGCCATACAATACAATCCATATTTTCTCTTTTGTTGTAATCAATATAGTATGGCAGAATATGCACGTAAAAAACCTTTTTCATTTTAAAAGCTATACTCTATTTCATATATATATGAGCAGGTACATGCATATATATATAGTGGATTTTAGAAACAATATATCTGCCTTGCGAGTTATTTGATAACATCCTTTAGTATTTTGGAGATTTAATTAAAAGAATGACAAAGAAATGGAATTGATATATAATAGAATTATATATGAACTAGCATATTCTTGAACTCTCTTGAAACAAATAGTTAGATTGGCAACATGTACTTGTGCTTATAAGACAAAGTGCATCCATTGATATAGTAATAGAATAATGGGTGAAATAAATGAACTAATTAATTCTATAGATAATTAGAAGATGAATTATTTGAACAACTCAATTCTTGTTAGAAGGGTATTCGTTTTCATTTAGAATATCCTTATAAATTCTTGATAGTGAGTAATGTATTCATTATAAGACCATAGAATGATAGACAAGATTAAATTCAAACCCTTTTTAAATGGTAATTTAACATATTGTTATAAGTTAAATATAGCATAAAGACTAAGAGTAGGTTATGCCATCTTAATTTAATATTGTGTATTTCTCTTCGATGCTTATACTAGATTGTTATTATAATGGAACTACTACCATTCTTGATATGTGCCTACAAGAAGTTTGTTGTAGAATTTTCTTGCATCAACGCTTGTATGAAATACTGCATGATTGATTTGATTGCGAGTTTGTGGGTATTTAGCGATTAGGCATCTTGTGAGGAGAAAATTGAGGTCTCCTATGGAATGCCTAGTTGGTGGCTTTTGAATATTAAGTGATTTTGTTGAATTAAAGGTTGATTTTCTTTTGTGATTCCCCTTTTTAGGTGACCGTATTGTTGATATGTTGATTGTATTTATGTTTTAGGGTTCATTGATTTGTGGATGGGTCTTGATGAATCTTCCTTTTTGTGGCTTTTCTAAGTTAATCTCATATTTGAGGGAAATTTTATCCTTGTGTTGGAATTATTGGGGAAAAACTCTTGCTGCTTCATTTTACCCTCATTGTGGGTTGTTGTTCTTTTGGCTTCTAGAGGCTTGAGATGATTGACAACTGATGTTCTCTCTTTATGTGCCTTGATGTGGCAAGTGTTTTAGTATCATGATTTTGAAAGGGTTGTACAAGAATTGTTGAGACTTTGTTTATGTGTATATAGTGAGATGGGTAATGCCTCGCATGTTTTCTCTATGGTGATTTAATGTTCTTTTTATGTTGTACAACCCTTGGATTTTGGTTTATGTTAGGGGTCTTAGGGAGAGTGGCTCTTCGTGGGGGTCGACGCCTCGAAAGGAGGAAGAGCATAGGAGAACCCACATAAGAGTAGTTAAACAAGTGATAACCTAAAAATAGAATTTAGGGGATGGGTAGTAAAACACACAAGATAATAAACATTGGATACCTCGTCTATGAATTAGGGCTATCATAGAATAATGATAGACTGAGAAGGCCATGGTTGGCAAAGTCGTAATCTCATCTTCATTAGAGATTATCGGCTCCGCATGAGCTACCCTATTGTGTCGACACCTCAAGTAGGAGGAAGAGCCTGGAGATCCATAGATGGGTGCCAGCGCCTCAAGTTGGAGGAAGGGCCAGGAGATCCCATGAGAGCTATGCGATGACACTCTCCACTACATGCCCTTGTGCCTTTTTTCTTGTTACCTCTAGAATTGTGTTCGCATGAGCTACCCTATGGTGCCGGTGCCTCAAGTAGGAGGAAGAGCCAGGAGATCCATCGATGGGTGCTAGTGCCTCAAGTTGGAGGAAGCGCCAAGAGATCCCATGAGAGCTATGCGATGACACTCTCCACTTGACACCCATTTTCCTTGTTTCCTTATTGCCTCTGGAATTGTATTATGTTTATTATTTAGGTTTGATTTCGAAATAGTTCATGATCATCCTTTTGTTACTTGTTTACTGGTTATTTCTTTGATTAATGTGATGAAATTTATGACTTTAAGTTATTATGTTGACTCATGGATGTTGTTGATTATGTCATTGTAATCCTTGAGTTTTATCATACTTTTGTATGACGTTGAGTCTTGTGGTTCCCTATTTGGATGTTCTTGGTTGAGGTCTCTTTCTTGTCAGCTCCTTAGCATGGGGGGTGGGTCTTCGGACCCACGTGGTTGGGTGGAACGTGCTAAGAACCCCATTGGGTCCCTAGTTGAGGATCGAGAGGTGCAGATTGGTGCTGTTACGGTGACTCTAGATTTGTATCCGTCTTGGAGCCAGTTATGATACTGTGTATTCCTCTGTTCTTTTGCATCATGTTATCTTGTTGTATGGTTTTCATTCATATTTGAAAACACTTTTGTATCATTGTACCTCTTGAACATTGTACTGTAATGTAACGTTAAACCTTGTGTGGATATTGGCCATGGCAATTGTTATTGAATGTGTTGAGTTAATCATATATATGTTGTATTTATGTACATAGATGGTTTCTTATCAATGATTTATCATGTATGTGTTACATTTGTTAATGTTCACTTTGTTATGGACTATATCTTTGGCTTTTATTCTTTATTGTTGTTGTATGGGATTAAGTTTGTAATGTCTCCTTGTTTACCCCTAGGGACATAAGTGTAAGTGAATTTGTTTAATTAAGTTTTATGACTTTTGATTTATGGTGCATCACATGTATATTTGGAATAATTTTAAAAAAAAAAAAAATTATTGTGTTGATGTCCTTTGGGGTTCGCACAATGGGGCATTACACAGTTAATGGTTTCTCTTGAGAAATTCTTGTTGTTAGTTAGTGTAGGATAGGATAGGTTTCCTTTTGTGTGAGGAGGAAATCCGTAAGTGTGAACGGGTATGTGTGGGATCATGATGGGCCAAAAAGTGGCAATATGATGGGTATGTGTAGGGTATGTGGCTGACGACTTTTTTTACCCAAAATTGATGAAATGTAAAAGGGTTTTTAAAGGAGATTCTCAACTTTCCACCAATATGAATTATGCTTTACTTTGAATTTAATAAATTATTATTATTCATTTTCTATTTGAATTACGACTAAAGTCTTGATTGATAGGTTGATTGAAAAACATCTATAGCTTTCAAACGGTATCACATTTTTTGAATCCAAAATATGTCACATTCTATGCTATGCATACTATAGGATTGAAAAAGAAAAAAATCAATTTCATGATGTTTTGACCAAGTTAAGGTGGTCAAACATACAAGTTCTTATATTAAAAGTGTTAAAAAAAACTTCATAATTAATTATTTACATGGAAAAAAATTAGAAAAAAATATGCATCACATCGAGACATGAGTCCTCTACTTATATCTAAAATATTATAAAAAAAATTATCATTTTATTATGGTTAGGGTGGTCAGACAGACACCTACTTATTTTTTCCCTGAAATTTAAGTACTATTGCATTCAAATTTCAAATTTTCACCAAATAGATTTTTTGTTTCAATATAAACCTAGTAGTTTAGAAACTACATTTAATTTGCTATAGATTCTATTCTTACATAATTTTGAAATTATATAGATAACTTATTCAAATTTTTACGTCAAGTTTCCTAACTTTTATTTTTTTGAATTTTTCGCCACTTAAGGGCTTGTTTTTTCCATGATGATCTTGTACATACCCAAACAAGATAATTTCATTGAATAGATACTATCTAAATCAAAAACAAGAATCAAGATTCATTACTTCACTCATGAAACGAAGCTTTCTAAGTTATTGAAAACAAACAATGAAATCCTACAATATCAAAATGAATTCAAAAATAAATGAAATTTTACCATCCCATGTTGGAGTGTGTTTGTGAAGATTTTAGGTTGTTTGTATAAATGTGAAGCCTCCATTATTTTGTGTGCGAACGATTTGAAAAATGTGCATGTGTTTGATTGAAGATGTCGGTTGAAGATTTGTCATTGTCAATTATGATCTAGGCATTAGTTTGTTGTGTGAATGATGTTGATTCTCTAATCCTTTTTCTGAGAAGAAAGAGGTTTGTTATATAGAATTTGTGATTTGAAATGAACACCTGAGATTCATAGTAGAATATCTTGATCAATGGTCAAAAGATGTTGAGAGGAAATAGATTGGAATAATCAGTGCAAATTGATTATGTAATTAGTGTAATTGAAGAAATCTTGTTTAGAAATTTGTGAAATTGAGGAAATTGGTGGAGCAATTCATGAATTTGATGAAATCAATTTTGAGCCTTCAATGGGATTGAAGAAATAGGTCAAGCAATTCGTGAAATTGATGAAAATTGATTTGAGCCTTCAATGGGATTGAGGAAATAGGTGAGAAATTCACTCAATCATGAAAGTGGATGAGGATATTTGATTGATTGATTTAATTAATTAATCCTTTTTTGGAGTTTAACATGCAAATCAAGTTTGAATTTTGCAAACAAAATTGTTTATTGATTTGACCTTTTTGATGATGTTTTGAATAATTAAATTCAATTATTCAAATTTAGGGGAAAATGTTTTAATTAAACTATTGTGTTTTAATAATTTAGGGGAATAAAGTGGATTAGTGACATAATTAAATAATTGGTGTTATTTAATTAATCTGGAGGAATAAAGTGAGACTAGGACTTTATTAAATAAATGAAATTTATTTAATTGGTTGAATTAGATGAAAAGTGAATAATTAAATAATGTCGTATTATTCAATTAATAACATAAATTAGTGTTTCAAGACTTTATTAAATAAATGAAACTTATTTAATTCATCAAAAATGATGAAAAAAATGAATTATATAAATAATGTACTATTATTCAATTAATAGAGGAATTTAGAGTTTTGGATGCAATTGATGTGAAATGCTGATTTGAGGATGAATTAATTAAATAATGTTAAATCACTTAATTAATAGATGAGTATTAAATAATAATGTATTATTTAATTAGAAGGGTGAGAATTAGTGTTGTTTTCTAGTCAGGGCAATTCTAGTTGTCTACATTTTTCCCCTCTTTGATACAATGTGATTTTGAGTGTTGTGTCAAAGAAAAATAAAAAATCCCTATTAAAAAGTTTCCCCACTATGTCCTAGATAGGATAGCATGCATGGTGCCTGCTCAAGAAATTTGGTGAAAATTATGGATAATGAACCAAATTTTCTAATAAGTTGAAGTGGTGCATTTAAGTTCAAGGATTGACAAAAGAAACAGTGACAAGAAGAAAATGTTAATAAGAAGTGAAGAATAGTTGATGTTGTTAGTCATTGATGTGTTGCTTTTGCTTTGCTTGGAGTCTTTGCATTTTTAATAATCCTTATTAATGTAGCAAATAGATAGGATGCATTGGGGTATTGATGAAAAAGGTGGAATTGTATCCATTGCATGGGTTTTGACTCAATAAACAAAGAATATTCTTGCTCATACTAGACATACAAAAACTTTGTTAGAGTGTATGTTAAGAAGCTTTAAAACATGTCAGACCAATAACACAAGAGGTATTAAGCACCTAATATTCCAACACTACACAAAATGCTTAAAAGAAACTTCCATACATAGAGCAAAGCAAGTATTTTCCATGGTAGTATAACAAAAATATCCACAAACATAGAAAACGTAAATGACGCTCAATTTCCCTCATTCCTTCCTCTCTAAATCCTTATGGACACCCTCGAGAGATCCTAGGAATGAGTCAATAATCTAAATCGAAAAGATAAGATAACAAAAAGATAAAACAATGTTGTTATATCACTTCTTATATATGTTTGGGGGTAGGGCTATTATCCAGTGTTGATCATGTGTCTATCGTAGGAATGGATCCATTAAGACATATCTTAGGATGCTATTGGTGAATTATCAAAAGATACGTAGTTGATACATCAACTTTGTTGTTCCCCAATTGTGATCAAATATTTATGATTGTTTTCTTGAAAGTTATAACTTTTGATATTTCTTTGTTTGTTGTTTGTTTCATCAAAGGGTGAGTGTGACGATTTGTTTATTATGGACGATGTTTAATTGTAGATAGGTGATGATGGGGATAGTATTTTTAGAGCTTTTCAAATTTTTTTGTGCTTTTTGATGTTATATGATGTTGTTTTTGTTGTTTTCAAGATTTTTCAATCTTTTATGTTTTTCTGTAATTAATGCTTGAAGTCAAAGTAGTTGAATGCATTAGGTTTGTGATTTTTTCACACTTTCATCATTTTTAGCACTTATGCTATTTATGAATGGTTTTCTGTTAACTTTTTCGCTTGCACATGTTCAAAATTTTTGCATTTGAGATAAAATTTTACATTTGTTTCTTCTGTATGCCTAAAATTTGTGCATTTTATGTGAATTTTTTCTTTTGTACTTTTGCCCTTGATTTTTTGTTTCATTTTGTGTTCCCTTGTTAAAAAAAAATTCTTTTGAAATTTGCGCATTTGATTTTCTCTATTGATTTTGACTAAAAGATTTTCACTTCCTCTTTTTTTTAATTTTTGACAAAAATCTTTTGTTGTTGGAATTTTTGGAAATTTTAAGCCAATTTGTTTACCATTTGAGATGCATTTTTCATTTTCGTATTAAGTCCCTAACATCGTGGGTTGAATGGTTGAAGGTAGTCCTCAAACTACTTTACTCAAGAGAGCAACGATCATGTTAGTTGTTTGATCTAACTACAGGTTTCTAGGAGCATGAGCAACATGTCCTAGATGTTGTGGGATTATGACATATCTGCTACATTATCCATGCAAAGGATCATAGTTCACATGTTTTGAGAAGAACTTGTTTTTGATTTTTTTTTGTTGTTTGAATTTTTTTGGATTATGAATTTTTTGACTAAGTTGAATGAAAGTATGATAGATACCTAAAGGAATTGACCTAATGCCTCATGGGTTGATCAAAGATAATATTTTCCTACATTGTACACATAGAGACCACATAGTTCGAATTGGTGTGACTTAAGGCATAAACTTGTTTTTTGGGATTCAAACAACATTGATAAGTTGGATTGATATTCCATTTCTATTTCTATAAAATATTTTATGGGGAATCTACTTGAACTAGCAATGATTTTCAAGAAAATTTTGATATCTTAGAATTGTTGAGTGAAGGAATCATCCAAGTTTGTTGTTGTTGTTTTTTTTTTCTAGATGTTTTTAATTTTTGATAGTTTTAAAGGTTACCCTAGTAGTGCATTGGTGGTACACCTTGTTGTTTGGATGAATTGTTTTAAAGGTCACCTAGTGGTGCATTGGTGGTATATCTTGTTGTTGGGATGAATTGTTTTGAATGTTACACTGGTAATGCGTTAGTGGTATACCTTATTGTTGGGATGAATTCCCTGATCACACAGTGAGTTACAAGACATAGATCAAGATTTATTTTGAAGCAAGATGTAAGTAGTTTCCCTTAGTGTCTAGCAATGATGGATTATCTTATGATATGATAGTATGTTTGGATAGAGATGCCCCTCTGGACAATGCCTTGTGGCTTAGATAATGCTGGATAGGATAAGGTCAATGATAGTGACCAATGTCAATATGTTTTCTATAAGCAAGTATAAAGTGTACACCAAGCATTTGTCAAGATCAAGGTAAGTTAGATTTTGGATAAAAATGGATTGGATTTATTATGGATACATTGAGATGCTTCCACTTGAAATGGTGCACATAGATGTTTGATTCTACACATGATGCCTATTTGTCAGGGTTTCACCATGGCATTTGTCCAAAGGACCACCATAGTGGATTTTATTGGAGGATGATTTTCCTCTTGACTATTTTCTTGATTTCTTTTCTTGAATTTCTTTGATGTCACACAAGATGAATGTTTACGAGGTTTTCATCATGGTGACATTTTTATTTTATTTTTTCTTATGTTGAACCACCTAGTGTTGCCAATATAAATATTGCTAGTGCTAATATTGGAGTTGTTGTTGTCATGACGTGCCAACAATATCCTACTTTGAAGAGTTGTTTTGATAAGATGTGTGCACTTGAGTCTAACCCCTGATTTTAATTCTTTTCTTCTTTATTGATACTAAATTCAAATTTACCTTGATACACACATCATGATAGGGTGCCTTTAGAGTCCTTAATATAAAGAGTTGCAACCAACACATGGTCAATGCAAGATTTGGATATCATGGGTGGTGAAATGCATTGAGATTCAAATGGATTGGTCAAAAATTTGAAATTTTTGACTCTCCAAACTTGGGATGATGAGTAATGATGGGTGGATATAGAGATTCAATTGGAACCAACGTCTTGATATACCTTGTAGGTTTCCCTTGAAGTTTTCTTTTGCATTGCTAGAGTGTTTTTTATGGATGAACTTCCATTTTTGATTTTTCCCCTTAGTTTCTTTGACTAATGGAGTTTGAGAGGGATGATTTTCTTTCTTTTTCTTTTCTATCCATTTAAACTTTTCTTTTCCATTTTATTTTACCAATTCTTCTACTTCAATGACTTGTTTCGCTCTTGGATATAGCCTTTTTTCTTATTTTTGGTCCCAACCAAAGGATTGAAATATGCATGGATGATGATTCATGGCATGGCTAGTTGTAGCATTGGTAGCGGGTATGTGCAAGATCATAATGGGCCAAAAAGTGACAATATGATGGGTATGTGGCTGATGACTATTTTTTTACCCAAAATTGATGAAACGAAAAGGGTTTTTAAAGGAGATTCTCATATTTCCACTAATATAAATTATTCTTTACTTTGAATTTAATAAGTAATTATTATTTATTTTCTATTCAAATTATGACTAAAGTTCTGATTGATAGGCTGATTGAAAAACATTTAAAGCTTTCAAATGGTATCACATTTTTTGAATCCAAAATGTGCATCACATTATATACTTCACATACTATAGGATCAAAATAGGAAAAATTGAATTTCGTGAAGTTTTGACCAAGTTAAGGTGGTTAGACATATGATTTTTTATATTTTAAGAAAAAATTTAATAAAAAATTCATAATTAATTATTTACTTGGAAAAAAATTACAAAAAATATGCATCACATCGAGGCATGAGTCCTCTACTTATATCTAAAATGTTATAAAAAAATATTATTATTTTATTATGGTTAGGGTGGTCGACAAACACCTACTTATTTTTTCCCTGAAATTTAAGTACCACTACATTGAAATTTCAAATTTTCACCAAATAGATTTTCCTTTTTTTTTAAAAAAAACCTAGTAGTTTAGAAACTGAATTCAATTTTCTATAGATTCTATTCTTACATATTTTTGAAATAATATAGATAACTTATTCAAATTTTAACATCAAGTTTCCTAACTTTGATTTTTCTAAATTCTTTGCCACTTAACCTGGGCCTATTTTTTCCATAGTGGTTTACAATTCCTGAGAGGAGTGGATTTTAGCTGAAATCACATATTTTTAGAAAATATAATGATTTAAGCCTTAAAAAGTTCCATTTTAAGGATTCCAATTGAAGAGGGTTTGATCAAATCACCTTAGATCAAATCCCCTTGGATAGAACCACGCTAGATTTAAACCATACCTATAAATGCGTCTCATTTACACCTATCAAAATGCTGATAAAAAATGACTTTTGATTTAGCTTTTGGGGGATCAAATGAATTCATTTAAAATTTATTTCAAATGATTATGGTATTCCTCAGAACAAGCTATGCAATGAATATAATTTTAATATGTTTTGGTTTTGTTATGTATTTGTTTTTTAAGTTCTATTAAACATAGGTTTTTCATCAAAATGAATTTCTTTGTTCTTCACATGTGGAAAAATAGAAGATTATCAAAAAAAAAAGAAAAAGAGTGCACCAGATATTGAAGTCCTTGATCCAACAAAAAAAAATTTTTGACATATACAAAAAAAGTTACGCTTATACGCGCTGGTCTGAATTGTAATTTGTTTGACTTTGAAACTTGATTAAGGAAAAATATTCAATAAAAACTATCTAACCAAGTGGAACCACTAGATATCAGAGTTACAAATCTAAATTTGAAAGAATTATAATTTTATCCTTTATAGAAAAAAATTTATAATGCTATACCTGGTGGCCACTTTTAAAAATATTGTTTTCTCTAAAAAAATCAATTTTTGTGGGAGATGGAAAAAGTGCAATTTGATTCCAAAATTTTTGAAAAAATATTTTTAGAATCTACAGACAAAATTTGATGAGACTCTAGTTTTCACCATCTTCAAATTCCTCACGGTTTAGCCGCTATAGGTGCCCGAATGTGAAGATTTAGTTAAAAATAATAATTACAGTGTCTAGTTTGGCCAAAAATTGTAAACCACTATTATGGGATCACAATCCTACACATACCATAGCAATTTTATTGTAAGGACTCTTCATGCTCTCTATGTTCATGTTTGTGTTAGATAAAGTTTCCCCCAGTATTATAGAGGGATCACTGATATGTTTAGATCCCTTAATTGTTGAATAACCAAGACCTTGATGTTTACAACTACCAATAATATACACTAGTTCTAGGATACCTTGTTCATGTAGGCCTAATCCTCTACTTTTATAATGCATTCTTTAAAAAAAAACATTTGCAATAGGATATCATTTACCTTTGAAATAAGGTACTAATCCTTCTTTTCTTTGTTGTTGATCTTCAAAGGTGATAACTTCGTTGGTAGAATCCTCTATATGTGAGATAACTTCTTGATTTATATCTTTGTCTTGATTCTTTGAAATATAAGATTTTGATGGCCCTACAAAATATATTGGTGTGCCTTTGATTGTTGTATACCCAATTCTCTGCTACTCAAGATTGTTATTTATCTTTACTAATTTTGAGATAATGTGCTCCATATTTTCATGCTCGATGTCTTCAATCTTATTAGAGGATGTTTCTTATTTTAATGCTTCTTTTTTTATCATTTTTAGGTATGTCTATATATTTTTTTGTCCTTTGATCATTTGTAAATATGTTAAGAGTAGGCGATTCTTGTTCCTTGGTAATGAAATCAAAAGTATGAGACTCTTGTCTTGGATGAAGAGCATCTACATGTCCATCAGGAGTAGGCATATCATGGGTAGATGTATGTGTGCTTGGTATATGGATTTGTTCAAAATATTTTATGAAACATTGGACATTTTGGAAGATACTTGCCAAGTCATTGTAGTATTTTTATGATAGGGATTCTTGATCTTTAATTTTTGTGGTATTATCTTCGATATGGTTTAGTCCGTGCTCTTGACATGGATCAATTTCAAAGAAAGGATTTATTGTAAAGGATCCTTGGATTTTCTCAAAATTGGGACATATGGGTGATAGCTCTTGGCATAGATTTTTTGCACTGTGTATAAGTGTGGGATTAAGAGTCTCTTGATCATCAATATGTACTTCCATGAGGTTGGACGATGTCAATATATCTTGGAATAGATAATTTCTATACTTTAGTGATTGATTTTTATCATTCTTTAGATTGAATTCTTGATTTATGTCCTCTTGCTCACTAGATGATGTAGACATTGCCAATGTGATTAGCAATAAATACCTCTTGATCATTATTTACAAAATTTGATTTTGAAATATTTTCAATGTTTTCATTGGTAGATGGACCTTGAATGTTGTCTTCAATAGCTATTTCTCCTTGATCAATAAGGTATTGGATAGTATTTTTGAGTGTAACACATTCAGATGCATCATGACCTTTTACTCCATAGTATTTACAATAGATCTTGTCATCATACCATAGGAATTTGATGCTAGGTTTTCCACTTCATGGTAGTTTTGGAAGTGTGATAAGTTTTGCATTGACTAGTTGGTTTAACAAACCCTCAACTAGATCACCTAAAGGAGTGTACTCATATTTAGCAATATGGTTTGATTGTAAGTTTGGTTGTGGTGGAGATATAATTTCCTGATTAGAAGGTTAATACTGTTAATGGATTTGTTTCTAATTTTGTGACCATTGTGGTTTATGATTTTGTTGTTGATATGTATCAATGTTTTGATGATATTGGAAGTTTTGTTGATGTATATATTGAGGTGTTTGTGGAATGATGTTCTTTTGTTGTGGATATGCAATGTTTAGATGTTGAACATGGTATTTGTGATATGTCATATTATGATTTCATTCAAGTTCCTCAATATTTTTCTTAAGTTCATTTAGGAAAATTTTCTTTTCTAAACTTATTCCTTGATGGTGATTTTGAAACTCTTTATGTTGTTTCCTAAAGTGTTGCCACAATAATGGGTTACACTTTCTAGGACATCTCGAGTTTTTCCTAAAATCACATATTTTTGGGAAATATAATGATTTAAGACTTTAAAGGTTCCATTTAAATGATTTTAATTAAAGAGGTTTTGATTAAAACCCCTTGGATAGAACCCCATTAGTTTTAAACCACACCTATAATGTAGTCTCCTCTACACTTATCAAAATGCTAATAAAAAACCACTTTTCATTTAACTTTTGGGTGATCAAATGAATTAATTTAAAATTTATGTTTTGTAAGCATGTATCCCTTATTATAAGCTTCCCAAAAAGTATAATTTTAAATATATTTAATTTGATTATTATATTAATTTTTTATTTCTCGTGAACGTAATTTTTTCAATGAATATCAAGTCCTTTGTTTCACACATATAAAGAAATAGGAAAATAGAGAAAACAATTTCTAAACAATACACGTGCACTAGGTATTGATGTCCTTATTCCAAAAAAAATAATAAGTTAGTTCAAATGCATACAAAAAAATTCATGCAGTCCGAACTCACCTTTGTCCAAATTATAATGACTCTGACTTGGAAATTAATTAAAAAAAATGTAACAAAAACTTATGAAAAAGTATCCATGCACTAGATATTGGTGTAACAAATTTGTATTTTAAAAATTAAAATTATATCCCTTCTATTAAATAAAGTTATGTGGTCAGAAGTAAACATCACTTTTTAAAAAAGTTGTTTAGTAGAAAAAATAAGTTATTAACAATTACATAAAAGGATTCACAATTTATTTTTTAATTTTTAAAAAATATGATTACAATCTACACACAAAATCTAACAAATCACTAGTTTTATTCACCTTCAAAATCTTAATGGTTTAGCTACTATATGTGTAAGAAAGTGAAGATTTGGTGAAAAATGTTGATTTCAATGTCAAGTTTGGCCAAAAAGTGTAACCCATTAATGTGGGATCACCCCCTACTTGATGTTGTGACACTTTATAAGAGTGATTTGGGTAATATATTGATGTTAACATGTTGTTGGGGATGTTATTGTTGCATTTTTAGGACATTTTGATGCTCAATACCCTGTCATAAGGTCACTTGGTTTATATCCCTATGGGTTACTTCTGTCATTTGTGGTGTTTGTTGGGGGTATTCTAGAATTACTTTTGTTGGCTTCCATGTTTTTCTCTATGTTGTGATCTCATAGTTTTCATAAAAATTGCTAAGCATTTTTGAACATTTTTTGACTCCTAAGTATGGAAAAGAATCCTTTTGGTTTTTGTTTGGATTTTAAATTTTAAAGAAAATGAAATTGCTTTTATTTTTTGGAATTTTTGTTTTGTAAAAGGATGGTACCTTTTACCATGTAGGAGGTGGTAATATGGGCCATATGGCTATAGGATCTACTTTCTCTTCCTCTTTATCTAAGATGTTGGTTGTGTTTCTCCACTGGTTTGGTGCTTCCTTTGTCTCAAATCTGAAGCTCCTCAAATTATTGATTATGTCTATTTGTTCTCCTTCAATTAGCTCAAATTTTGGTTGTATGACAATTGGTGTAAGGTTTGGTTCTTGAAATAAAGCAACCAGACACCAAATGTTCATAAGGTGAAATTTTTGGTGTTTTGATATGGTTGTTGTGGTTCTCAATGATGTTTTTGGATGACACTATTCTTGGAATTCAAAATATTGAAAGGATTGGATCAATTTCTCACTTATTCTTCTAGAGGATATGTTGTGGAAAATATTACTTGAAATATCCTTGAGGTTCAAGTAACTGTTGATAGATTAGAAGTGTAGGTGAGGGAATAATATAAGTTTGCTTGTTTTGATTTTGATTTTTAAAAAGTGGGATGGATTTTGAAAAATGGATGAAGGACTATATGATGTATCTGGGATTCCAATTGTTTCATTTCAACAAGGATCTTGTAACCAACTTTGGTTCATTTTTTATCTTTAGCAGGACTAAGCAAGAGCAATAGAATTGAGGAAAAAATGATCAATTTTGATCATAAGGGACCAACTTTGTCAACTGCGAACAAAATTTTGTCAAGAGTGCTAAATTTTGGAAGGAAATTATGACCAATAATTTCAAGTGCATCCTCTATATTAGTTTTCTCAATGTGGTGATTCACATAGTCAAAAGCGAGTTGTTTGGGCATGTGCAACTAGTTTTTTGGCAAGTGCATTGAAAAATATTTGGGAATTGCGGCATAAAAAATAAACTATGATCAGTTTTGCAGAAATTGCACATTTTTTGTCAAATGTAACAGATTTTCATTAGTGGCAGTTATGGGATAGAGAAAAAAAGCAAGCTTTTTTTGGCAAGTGTGACCAATTTTTGGTCAAGTGTGGCAGAAATAGTAGTAGAAGCAGACTTTGTTCAAATTTGTTTTCCAATTTGAGTATTTGGTATTAGTGTTTATGATGTTTTACAATTTTTGATGATTTTGTTTGATATATTTTGAGATTTAGTAGTGATATCCCATAGCTTAACAATCAAAACTGTGAGACCCTAGATGTCTATACTTTAAGCACATTTCCCTCCATGAAAGCTCAAAGTTCATAGAGGTAGAAATTCTAAATTTATAGTTTCCAATGTTTACCTTTTCCTTAATGTGACTAAAAATGTGAGCCTAGATATTTAGAAACCTTCAAAGATAATGTCTTACAATATCTTTTAGGGGTGCAAATAGATGGATCTTTTCAAATGATTCAAACAAATTTAAAAGGGTTTTTCATTTTAGAACCATGTTAAGTTCTTGTTTGGATGTGTTCATTCTTTTATTCAAGCATAGAGTTTGATTTTTTCAAAATAACCGAATAGATCTTTAAAAATTTCATGAAAATAAAGTACACCCTAGGGATATACACTTCTTCCTAGGTTGGCTTACCTCATGCCCTGAAGGGATGATTTTAAATGCAATGAATGGAGAGGAATTTTATGCTCAACCATAAGTTGGACTTGGTAAGTAACTTCTCAAAAGTAAATTTTGATGCACGAATTTAGAGTATGCTTTGGATAAAAAGGGTAGCTTCTACAAAAATTTGGTTGTTAGTCATGTTTTGGGATAACTGGTGTCCATACATGCGATGATTCACTAAATTAAGAGGCCTCCTAGCCCTTGCAAGTTTTTACGTATTACATAGATATTGAGGGAGACATTCATCAGTATAGAGCATCCACACCAGGTGGGTGATGAAATTTCCTCACACCCACAATAATTTATATAGCAAACCAAAGAAAAGTACAACTTGGGTCACCTTTGAGTTATCCCACGCGGGATGTGTCTCAGAAGGCAAGCCCTCTAAAAAGGTATGGTTTGAAGTAAAATATGTGAAACTCAAGATGATTTTTGTTACCCATGACTGCAAAACAAACACGAGGGGATAGGATAGTCACCTAGTTTACCAAACATGGAATACATGGAATACACTTCATCACGATGTTCTTTTTAAGCCCCTCAAGCAGTGCTATCCAAAAAGAGTGAAATAAGGTGTGTACAAGATAGTAGTGGTTCCTTTTAAAGCATCTAATAGAAGTTTTCTTGATATCAGTCAATGAGATACCAAAGGTGCAAGACAAGAATTTATTTTTTCATTTTAAGCCCAAAACTAAGTGTTTTCTAGATCCTTGTCTTATTTGGTCAAAAAAATGAAATCAAGTGTTCGTCAACAAATTGAAATCATTTCGTCAACAAAAATCAAACATCCTTTTTAGAACACTAAATTGAAAGTGTTTTTTTGTGGAGTTTTTTATTGCACCAAATAAAAGCATTCTATAACTATGAAAGCTTTGAAAAAGGTTCATTTTAGAGCACTAAATTGAAAGCATTTGTTTGTGGGATTCTTACTAAGAACCAAATGAAAGCCTTTTCTAACTTAGAAATCTTGGAAAAGCTTCATTTTAGAGAACTAAATATAAATGTGTTTGTTTGTGGGATTCTTTTTAAGCACCAAATGAAAGCATTTTCTAAATTATAAATATTGAAAAAGGTTCATTTTAGAGCACTAAATCAAAGTTTGTTTTTTGTGGGGTTATTTTTATTGCACCAATTTGAAAGCATTTGCTAATCTAGGAAGCTTGGAAAAATTAGAATTCTTCGATTGTTCTTCTTCCCTATAATAAATGTGTTAATTTTTTCGTAAAAAATGCACCATAAATCCTACAAGATCCATAAAAGATATGTAAGAAACTTTCCAAATGTAACACATAATCAAATATTAGGGTTAGACAATTGATTTAAGCATCAAAACCCTACAACCTAGACCAAATTGAGATGTAATTTAACTTTATATGCACCCATGGAATATTTAACTATACAAAAACTGAAATCCACCTAAACCATTGCAAATATCATAAAATTATACCCCATTTTTAAAAAAATCACTAAAAAATACTTTCATATGACCAAGATATGGTCATATAAAGATAGGGTAAAAAAAGTCCTAATTGCTATTCAATAGTGACCCTGTTATGTCAAAAGTGACCGAAAAACGTGCAAAAGCGACCAGAAAAAGTACAAAAGCGGTTGAAAAAAGTGCATAAGTGATTGAAAAAGTGCAATAGCAACCTCTATCATAATCCTATAGCTTCTACATAAAAATAAAAGTCAACAACATTTTTGGAAAAGTGTAATTGTGTTTCGAAACTTGTAATTGCTCCAATGAACTCACAAAAACATTAGTGCTAAGGACCAAGGTCCCATTAGGCATGCCAAAATGTGTGAGGGGTAAATTTGTAAGTGTAAACAATATAATTTCATTGAATAGAAACTAATCTAAATCAAAAACAATAATCAAGATTCATTCCTTCACTCATGAAATGAAGCTTTCTAAGTTATTGAAAATAAGCAATAAAATCCTATGATATCAAAATGAATTCAAAAATAAATGAAAGTTTACCATCCCATGTTAGAGTGTTTTCACAAATATTTTGGGTTGTTTGTATCAATGTGATGCCTCCATTGTAGCATGTGTGAAAGCTTGAAAAAATGTGTGTTTGATCAAAGATGTTGGTTGAAGCTTTGTTGGTGTTGATTATGATCTCTACATTACTTCGTTGTGTGAATGATGTTGATTCTCCGATCCTTTTTGTGAGAAGAAAGAGGTTTTTTATAGAGAATTTGTGATTCGAAATGAACTCTTGAGATTGCATAGGAGAATATCTTGATTAATAGTCGAAAGATGTTGAGAGGAAATAGATAGGAATAATTAATTGAAATTGATTACATAATTAGTGTAATTGAAGAAATCTTGTTGATAAATTTGTGAAATTGAGGAAATAGGTGGAGAAATTCATGAATTTTATGAAATCAATTTGACCCTTCAAAGGGATTATTAAAGAAATAGGTGGAGGAATTTGTGAAATTGATGAAAATCAATTTGAGCCTTCAATGGGATTGAGGAAATAGGTGGAGCAATTCACTCAATCATTAAAGTGGTTAAGGATATTTGATTAATTAATTAAATTAATTAATCCTTTTTTGGAGTTGAACGTGCAAATCAAGTTTGAATTTTGCAAACAAATTTGTTTATTTGATTTGACCTTTTTGATAATGTTTTTAATAATTAAATTCAACTATTCAAATTTAGGGGAAAGTGCTTTAATTAAACTATTTTTTTAATAATTTAATCGACTTAGGGGAATAAAGTGGATTAGTGACATAATTAAATAATTGGTGTTATTTAATTAATCAAGATGAATAAAGTTAGATTAGTAATTTATTAAATTAATGAAATTTATATAATTGGTCAAATTTGATGAAAAAGTGAATGAATTAAATAATGTTGTATTATGCAATTAATAGTAGAAATTAGGGTTTCAAGACTTTATTAAATAAATGAAAAACTAAATTAATTGAATAATGTACTATTTGTCAAAAATGATGAAAAACTAAATTAATTGAATAATGTACTATTATTCAATTAATAGAGGAATTTAGGGTTTTTGATGCAATTGATGTGAAATGTTGATTTGAGGATGAATTAATTAAATAATGTTAAATCACTTAATTAATAGATGAATATTAAATAATAATGTATTATTGAATCAGAAGGGTGTGAGTTAGTTAAATATAGTTGTTTGCTAGTTAGGACAATTTTAGGTATCTACACAATAAAATCAATAAGTGTTGATGCATAATGCTTGTTTGCGTCTTCTCCAAGTGCTAAAGCATAGTTAGTTTTGGTGTTTAGTTATCTATCCTTGAGGTATTATAGCTATTTGGTAATTCTGGTTTTTAGTTTGTCTTAGGTCTCTCTTGACTCCTATGCCCAATGGATATGCAGGGCTACTAGTGTATGAATTTTAGTAGAAAAAACATTGATAAAGGTTGCCAAAAATGTTAACTTATTTTATCCCTTGGACTACATAAGCCACACCAAGTTTCTAATGTTGTTTAAAGGAATCATTATTTTATTCCTAAGACCTAATTTTGAAGGAAAGCTTTCCAAAGTAAGGTAATAAAGGGGTTTTCTCATGTTAGAACTATTTGGGTGGCGATTCTTATTATAACTATGTGCATACATCGGGGTGAAGACCTATTTTGAAGGGATTTTGAGTCATGCTAAAGTTTAGTTTGAGGTTTTAAGTATCCATAAGCTTATTTAAAGGAATTTAATGACCTTGTCAATTTTATAAGCTCACATCCACAATAGAAAGTATTTCCTTGTTTTAAAAATGTGAACAAATCTTAGAGGTTTTAGGGTTTTGTTTCCCAGCTATTGAGTAAGTCTTCCTCCCTTCAAGCTATAAAGAACAAATACAATTTTATTTCTAGGTCTAGAACACATTACATACTTTCATCTCTAGGTTGAAGAGACTTTTTCAAGCATAATAATTCATGTGGAGAATAAATGAAGACACAAAATTGGTTATGGAAGATAGAGGATAGGTAAGAGAGGAGGTTTCTTTTAGAGTAGTTTCATAGTAAAATACAATTGTGATATGTAAAAGAGGCATTGAAGAGTTTGTTTCTAGCAACCAATATGCATCAATTTGTAGTCATGCAAGATAATGCACGTGGATTTTAGTTTTTCAAGAGGAAAGTCTATCATAGTAGAAACCCTCACATCATTACCATTTCCATTAAGAATACCTAGTCTTCATTGTAGGTTACCGAGGAATGTTGTTTTTTCTTATTGTTTAAGTTAGAAAGGTATATCCATAGAATATTTATGAGGATATTTTCATAGTTAATAGGGCCTCAACATTGGTTGTATTTGGAACAACAACATGTATCATTTAGTCTATTTGAGATTGTTCAAATATTTAACCATTGTTTAGTGGAATCAATAGGCTAGGGTTTGTGGAGCTTATTGGATCAATCACTAATTTTTGTTTCATTATCTTCACTAATATTTTTTTGTTGTTTCACTATTAATATCATGTTGTTGTGCTATGTTGTGGTCACTATGGCATTGAGAATAACCCCTACAATGGAAGAATAATGATATTATTTTGACCTTAAGATCTTTGTCTAAGTTGGGATACATGTATGTGTCATTAAATTTTCAACAAGGGCACAATGGTTGAGATTTCACATGAAAATGAAAACAAAAGTTATGAGGAGATAATGATTTAAAATTGATGATTTACTAATAGTTTCCTTGGGAAGAATCATCAAATAATAAATAAACTTAGACAAGTGTTTCCAAAATCAAGGGTATTTTAGGCATAACTAAGCTTGTTATGATGGTTCATATTAAATAGTGAACTACTAATACAATTTTCTTCCATGTTTGAAAGAAATGCAACAATATTTGATAGTTGATCCTTCTATGGTATTGAAGCTTGACGTTGTAGCATACATATGTGTCAGTTATGTATTTCTCACATTAAGTGTGGAGATAGTTGTTGATAGTTGTATAAAATATTAAATACATTTTAAGGGTACTTTGAATGTAAATTTCATATCCATAACTCTTGCACAAAAATTATCAATCAATAGACAAATTCTCACCAAGAAAGAAAATGAGTTCAAAAACCTTATGGATTTATTCATGAGGAAGACACAACAAAATTTGGTACCTATCACAGGGGTCTTGTTGATGGTCAATAAAACACAACAACATTAAAACATAATATTTCTACTGTATTTCTCCTAAAAAAGATAAATAGCCTAAAGCCACCTATCTTCCAAGGTCTTTGTAGTTGGTTCTCAACTATGTTGATGTTGTTCAGTGGCCTATGCAACTGTAATGTTCAAGGGGTATGCTGGTAAAGGGATACAAATTGCATGTCATAAAAATTAATCTATGTTTGGGGGTATAAATTGTAACTAGAGAAAAAATTTCAAGTTAGATTACAAGAAACATAAAAATGAACCTCCATTGGCCTTCTCCATCTTGCTGAAAACTTGTATAATTGCCCTCAGAATTGAAGTGCAACTATAACCTATGCCAAAGACAAGCAAAATATTGAAGTAATGTGTATGCTCAAGCACTCAAAATCTCTCAAGCATGTTGTGTATAACTTGTGTATCCAAAATGACTTGAAAGAGGGCCTTTTAAAGAATTCCAAATTGAGAATGGATGGCCAGGATTATAAGTTGGTGAAGCCGTAAGATCAAAGGCCCAGAATCAATGTCATAAGGAGGATTACGGTTAGGGAAACATTAGGTCAAAGTTAGGGCAAGCCTTGAAATGAAGGGTTGAGATTTAATTGGAGATAATCAAATCAATGGTGGAGAAAAATAGGTAGTTGGAATATTAGAAATGATGTAATTTATTGAGGAATGTTGACTTATGAATTAAATAATAGTTTAATTCATAAATGGGAATGAGACAAAAGACAATAAATAATTGTTTTAATTATTTATTAGGTTGGATGGAAATTGGGATAAATAAATAAGTTTATTTGATAAATGATAATGTTATGGAGGAAATAAGGATTTATTAGTGACGCATTTAAATAAATAAACGTAATTTATTTATTTAAATAATCATGGAGGAATGGACATGATTAGATAATTGAATTATGTGAGGGAGAAGCGTGGTCGTCATAGAAAATATGGTTTTCAAGTCAAGACCATTTTTATGTGTCTACATAAATAAATATCAAAAGATAGGACAAAGCTCAGGACAATAAAACATAAATGTAGATTTCCTTCAATTTAGACATACAAGTTCATAATGAGCATTCCTTTTAAACAACTAAACCATAAAATGATACAATATATAGAAAAATTCATACCATTACATTCATTCATAGTGAAAATTCAAGACATACAATCATTCACCATTCATAAACTTCAAAATCAAATAGAGCATATCACCAGCTCATTATTAAAACTTATAGATCAATAAAAACCAAGAAATATCATTCACAGATAATTCAATGGAAACAGTCTCAGATTCATAATCGTCTATTGACTTTCATCAAATAAGAAACATTTATGCCCATCATTCAATCACATATGAATGACCATTATTCATTGACATCACCATTAAAACTAGTTTTGGAAAATAACTTTAATTGTATTGAAAATTGTAAAAATGTTTAAGTGTCTTTGCATAAAACTATAAAAGCTTCTAAAACTGTAAAAATTCTCCTAAAATTCTCCTTAGGCAGCTAATCCTTCTTCAATTAGCCAAACTTTACAACATGGAGAGGAAAAATACATATGGACAAGTCTTAACACTAATTCCTCCAATCAAGAATTTGAGATCCACCAATCAGGGAACAACTAGAGCTACATGAGATGACTACCCATCATGATCTTTAGTTCAATTGTTGATAAATCTATATCAAAATTTGATGCACAAGGATAAGGTCGAATTGTTGGGAAATCCTTGGTTGAACTTGTGTTATGATCTTGAAAAATAGGGGAGAGTTGCCTAGTTGGTCGTATCATCTAATGCTTCATTCAAAAAAGAATATTCCATACACTTTACTTGCATGTCTTCTGTTCAAGTAAGTACTCATCATAGATGTCTAACACTTGTCTAAGCATGTCCATATCTAGCCCATCTACTCAATTATCCTCAAACTTTATTCTTTTTAATTCAACAAAGGTGAACTTCTACATAACATCCAATTTGGCAAGCTTCTTTTGATCAATATTTACTAACTCTTTGATGTCCATGTACCTATCAATTAATAAGTCATTGTCATCATCCCCCTTCTGCACTGGCTCTAGAAATCTATTATTGTTGGAAAGAGACACTACATAAATTATTTGGTGTTGTCATTGATAACAACACTTATCAATGATTTGATCCACATGTCAGTATTTGATCATATTGGAAGTCAGATCAAAGTTTTGTCATTAATTGTCAAGTTAGAACAAAGCATCCAAGAAAAATGTGTTCATTGATTCATATGCAATTTTTTGTTATCATTTTGAGTTGTGGATCTTAGGGAAGATTGTTTGGTATATGATCTATTTTATCCTTGAATCTTAGAGCGTTTTATCGATCTGTGTGCAAGTTAGAAGGTCTAGTTGATTAATTTTTTGTTTAACAGTGCTTGAAGGTCAACTAAGTGAATATAGCCATTGCGGATATTCGAGGAGTAATTATTTAAGCATTTTTGTGTTTGAGAATGTTTATTTGGGTCCTCACTATGTTGTGACCGACTTTGGTTGGTGCACATTGAAAATTAATTATGGATTGAGCCGAAAATTTGTAAATATTTTCATATTTTGTTGGAGTCGACATGTAGTGATTAAATCTTTAGTTGTGGATATATATAAGTGATCGATTATATCATTTTTATATATGTATGAAGTGTGTTGATGTATCTTGTGAATGTCAGAAGGATTGTAGAGTGATTAAGCATAGTTTCACTTATGCATAAAAGGATTTGTGATGCGATTTAAAGTATCAGAGCATAAAAGAAAAATCTGATAGAATATCAAGAATTCGATTGATGAGCTTAACCAGAACTATAATTAGGCATTATTAGATGCTACTTTATCAATTCAAATCTTTTGGATGTTATCCAAATACTTTTGTAAGGCAGTGATCCTTTCTTTCTTTAAGTAGTGATCTAGGTAATGTGCCTGAATGCAAGTGCATTCCCATTTTGTAAACATATTTTTGAGTATACTCAGATAATATTGTGGATTGACCTCCACTGTGATTTTTCCCCTAACAAGGTTTCCACATAAAAAATCCTTGTGTTATGGTGTTTTGGTTTCTTGCTTTATGTTCATGCATATTTCTTTTGGTTGAATGTTATCATCAGGTTAAAGATCGATTAATAAAGTTAAAAATTGTAGAACGCTGATTCACCCCCTGTCAATGTTCCTTGATTCTGACAATTAGTATTAGAGCCTAGTTCCTTGGAAGAAGTTTAAAAGCTTGGGGAAGATCCAGGAAAGTAATTCAATGGATTCAAGCAACCTTCCACAACAAATTTTGGTGACCTTAGATGATCTTGATCAGTCCAACTTTGAAGTCCAGGATTTATAGGAAAGTCTCAAGAATGCTAAGAAGTTCATTCAATCATTGAAAGATAAAATCAATGAGTGAAGGGAAAATAGAAAGGAACTCCATGATCAACTTAAGCAAAAATAAATTAAGAGCATGGAAGATGAAAAACTTAGTCAAGCCTTGAAGGAAAAGACAGAAGAATGTGAAAAGCTTTCCAGAGAAAATGGTATTCTAAAGCATGAAATGGAATCTATTATGATGAGGATGACCAAGGAGACTAAAGAAACGACGAAGAATGGAGAGAATCTTGCTTAATCCTTGAAAGAAAAATATGAAGAATGCAACTGAATTACTGATGGTTTCAATTAGTTGGAGCTTAAATTGGAACAATCCATAAATAATGAAGAAGAGCTTGAAAAGCATATTTTTGATCTTAGAGATGAACTTGCTACTACAAATGAATTCAAGGAGAAGTTCAAGATTATCTCATCCAAGCTTGATGAACTAATTAAGAGTTAAAGGACTGAAGGTGACAAGGAAGGTCTTGGATATGAGAAAGGACAAAGTTCCAGATCTGAACAAAGGAGAAAGTTCCAGATCTAAACAAAGGAGATTCAGGCAAGGAAATCAGATGAACAAAGTTGGAAGGTATCCAGTAAGACAACCTAATGCTCAAAGTTTCAATGGTTATTATTTTTTTTGTAATAAATTTGGTCATATGGCTACTCAATGTAGAAGTAGAATGAATTCAATTGGTCCATCATTTTCGGGTCAGTGTTTCATTTGCAATAATTATGGTCATAAATCAAATGAATCTAGAAATATGATGAACAACTTTAGAGAGATGTCAGATGTTATACATGCAATAGATTTGGCCATATTCCTAACTAGTGCAAATCAAGAGAAAATAAATGGAATGACTGGTCTACTCAAAGAAATGTGGTGTGCTACAATTGCAACAAATCTAGTCACATTGCTAAATTTTGTAGAAGCATGAAGGGTCCAGTAAATCAAGGGAAAAACATGCAGAAGGATGAAAAGAGGAAAGGAAAGGCTACTAAAAATGAGATTAGGAAGAAAATGAAGAAGATATGGGTGAAGAAGAGTCCCTCTATTGCAGGAAATGAGTTGGCACTAGAATCAAGGTTTGGAAATTCTTTTGGCAATTCCTCAAGGAATTGGATTAAAGCCTCTAGCCTAGGGGAAGTTCTCAAGAAAATTCTTCAAACCCCCTGTCGATAGTTGGTATCGGGATATGGATGAGTGCAGTGATTCCATTGATGATCTACAGATATTGTTGAAACAGTTGGAGAGAGTATTTATGTAGAGTTGAAGGTTCGTAGAAGAGTTATCTTTCACAAAGTATGGAAATAGGGTATCTGGATGAGTTAGGGAAAAAGCTTTTATTGCGACAAAAAGTTAGGTGTGTGAATGATAAAAGGTCATTTGTAATCTTCATTTATCACTTTGAACCTTAAGAAGAAGAATTTTGGAGAGTTATGAAGCAAACTTTGGTAAACTTTGGCAAAGATTCAAGTCTGAAGGTGATTCAACGATCAAACCCTAATCTTACGAAAAGAGCCCTTAGGTTCATTTTCGTTTGTTCCATACAATTTCTTGCATATTGAAGACATTAGGGCATAAATTCATGGAACTATTGAGGATTTAGGAAGCTCAAATTTGTTGAATTTGTACTCAAATCATATAGTTGGAGAAGATTTCAAGGTAAAGCCTAAATTCAAAACCTTACAAGAGAAGAAATTCATGCAGATTGTAAAATTTCCTATGTTTGAAGAAAATGAGTGGGTTCAATATATTTTGAGCTGAGTTCATGCTAAATTTATGTGGTTGAGTCAACCTTTTAAGATTACAAAAGAAGCAATAAGCACTGTTACAGGTTCAAATTCCTTGAGTTGGTTACCAATCTTGAAGCCCGTGAAGAATCAGACAGTTACTGATGCAACCAGTTTAGTTTTTAATAAAAGAGCTATGATATTATTGAAGTGGATGTCATATTTGCATCTATGGTCATTGGTTACAAGATCTATCATTCCAGTTGGGATAATTCTGTATCTAGTACAACTATTTATGTAGCATATCAGATGGTGAAGGAGAATGTAGAGTATGATCTATATGTGAGTTAATCAGAAGCCAGTTAATGGAGAATCTTAGAAAAATCAAGAAAGATAAGAAGAATTCATTCAAATATGGTAATCTACTATTTTTTTTATTCTTTTATTTCATGAATGAAGTTTTGGGATTTGGATAAATTCAATGGAATGGTAATAAACCTGTAGTTGTTTCAAGAAAAGCCAGGAAAACTATAATCTGGGGTTATTTCAAGAACTTTCAAAATGAAATCCAAGCAACAGACAAAATTCCTACTTCTATTGTGGAGAAGTATAAGGACACAATCTTTTTTTTGGTTGGCATTGATCAATGCTTGATGGAAGTTGTAAATCCTAGAATGGTCTAGATTATGCCAATGGGCTATGAAATTGAGGAGAAGATTTTGGAACTATATGCGCAACATTTGTTGAGTAAGCCTCAGGATCCAACAGAAAAGAGGTTTGGAACATATGAAGAAAAGGATATGCAAGTACATGAGCAGTTGAAGAAACCTATGATAGTTCAGATAGTAAGGAAGGAAGTGGAAGCCTTTGTAGAGAGCATGGGTATATCTACAAACGATGTGAGAGAAGCTAGAAGAAAGAGAGAACAAGTTGAAGTAGGAGAGCCAGCTAGAACTGAATCTGCTAGTTTGGCAGCATCCAATGCCCGATCTAGATCAAAAAGGAGATCAACACCATTATCTAGTTCTACAATGAAATCAAGCCCTATGAAAGCTCAAGTGAAGTCATCTAGGAGAGAAGGAAAAAGGAAAAAGGACAAGAGCACAAGAGTTTATGTTGTTTTTTCTAAAGATGAAGAGACTGAATTTGATGAAGAAATAAGAGAAATCAAGCAAAAGGGCACAAAGCAAACAAAAGTCTCTAAGGACAAGCCCTCTAGTGAAGAGAAAGGAAAGAAAAAGATGAAAATAGACAAATCAGGTATATCTATAGAAGAAGTGGAGAAATCATTGATTAAGGATGGTAATCTTAGGCCTCTTTGTGAATGGTATGACACCTTTGATATTGTTGGTCAAAGAGTTCTTGATGAAGCTTCAATAAAGTACTTGAATAATTTCAATATGACTCTTATTGAAATAATGTTTCTATTACCCAAAGGTCTATATGAAGTTTTAGAAATGAGAAGAGTGAGTGCAAAGACAAAAGCAGAGAAAATGAGAGAATGAATACTTGTTGATCTATGTCTAGTGATGTCATTAGAAAAAATGAAGAAAAAGGGGATTTTAAGAGAAAAACAAGGGTGAACAGGCTGATGATTGGATAGAATGAAGAAGTTGAAAAGGATACTGAGAAAATCCTCAAGGCAATTTGGTTCAAGAACAAATACAATGTTGTTTAAGAAGAAGTGCATGATGAAGATGTCTCATCTAGTCTAGTAGCAGAAGAGGGAAAAGAAGATACATTTGAGGACACTTGAAATCCTCTAGATATAGATGATGCTGAAATTCCTATGGAGACTGAAGCTCCTAAAGTAGTTTCAGTTGAAGAAAAAGAGATTCCTAAATCCATGCAAGAATTAGTGACTGAAGAGAAGAAGGATGAAGTGAAGGAGATTCTTGTGGAAGCAAGAGACACTCCTAAGGCATTAAAGGATTTCTTAGAAGAGCAACATGAAGAGTTTGATCATGAATTTATTATAGGTCCTATCAACTTGGCTACCTTGTCTCCCACTGAGAAACTGAAAGTTGCATCATTTGCTCAGGCCAAGGCAAGGGAAGAAATTATGAAATCACATATTGAAGACAGTGAACTATTGAATCTTACATCTGGTATTCTGGAGAAGATCATGCCTTAATATGTCAAGGATTCATCTGATTCTCCATCTAGTTAGTTGAAGAAGCTTGTAAATTCTGTAAGTACTCATTTTCACTCACTTGAGAAGTCAGCTATGGATAAGGTTTAGAATGAGTTTGATGCTAAAAGGTTCAGTAGGTTGAAAGGGATGATAGCGAATGATAAATATCTATTAGCTACTTATGTAAATAATATTCAAAGTGCTTTTTCTAAAGTTGGTAACATTTATAGGTCATGTCTATCTTTATCCAAGCTCATTTAGGACATTGAAAATAAAATGTTAGAATGTGAGAAAAAGTTAGTAGATATCACTCAAGCATTCGATCCTCTAACCATTTCTATTGGAAAGAAAGAAGGTCAAGTCATATCCCTACTTGACAAGATCAAAATTTTGAATCATGAAGAAGGTAACATTGTTGTTCAAAAGGTTTTGTGAGCTTAGAGGACTAATTGTTCCTAAGATGGAAAAATGTTGACTGCATTGAAGGAAGCACAAGATTCTATGGTGGTTAGTGATCTAGCGAACCTTGAATTAATAGAGATGCAATCTTACTTATTATATGGTCACATGACTATCTTGGAGAGTCTCAAGAAGAGTTGGGACATGAGTTTGAACCTAATGAAGAACTCTATTCAATTTTATGTAAGTGGTAGAAGCATGTTTGTACATATGCATTTTGTTCATAGAAATTTTGTTTGATTTTTGGTATGCAGATTCCTGCCTTTTGCATTGATGTCAAAGGGGGAGAATGGGATAGTGAAAAATGCCTTAATCATCTTAGGGGAATTTGTGTTTTTGGATTTTTGAAGGTTGGTAGTGTATTCATGTTGGTATTACTCTGACACTTAGTCATTTTTCACTAAGTGTTTCCATCAATGCCAAAGGGGGAGATTGTTGGCAAGAGACACTGCACAAATTATCCAGTGTTCTCATTGATGGAAACCCTTGTCAATGATTTGATCCACACACTATTATTTGATCATACCAGATGTTAGATTGAAGTTTTGTGATTAACTATCAAGTTAGAACATAACATCTAACATAATTGTGTTCATTGATTCATATAAAAAAATTTGTTATCATTTTGAATTTTGGATCTCAAGGAATGTTGTTTGGTATATGATCTATGTTATCCTTGAATCTTAGAGCCTCTTAGCGATCCATGTGCAAGTTAGAAGATTCGATTGATTAATTTTTTGTTTAAAAGTTCTTGAAGGTTGACTAAGTGAATGTAGTTGTTGCGGATATTCAAGGAGTAATTATTTAAGTGTTTTTTTGTTCAATCATGTTTATTTGGGTCCTCACTATGTTGTGACCAAAATTTCTTGGTGCACATTAAAAATTAATTATGGATTGAGCCGACAGTTTGTATATATTTTCATATTTTGTTGGAGTCGAAATGTAGCAATTAAATCTTTAGTTACAAATAAATATAAGTGATTGATTATGTCATTTTGATGTATGGACGAAGTTTGTTGATGTATGTTGTGAATATTAGAAGGATTGTAGAGTGATTATGCACAGTTTCACTTATGCATTAAAGAATTTGTGATGCAAGTTAAAGCAGTCAAAGCAAAAGAGTAGAATCAGATAGAAGATCGAGAATTCAATTGATGAGCTTAACCAAAACTGTAATTAGGAATTAGTAGATGCTACTTTCTCAGTTCAAATATTTTTGATGTTATCCAAATACTTTTGTAAGGCAGTGAGCCTTTCTATTTTTGAACAATGAGCTCTAGGTAGTATGCTTGAATGTAAGTGCATTCCCATTTTGTAAACATCTTTTTGAGTATACTCAGATAATATTGTGGATTGACCTCCACCGTGGTTTTTCCCCTAACAGGGTTTCCACATAAAAACTCCTTGTGTTATAGTGTTTTGGTTCCTTGCTTTATTTTCATGCGTATTTCTTTTGGTTAGATGTTATGAGTACTTTAAAGATCAGAATGATAAAGTTTTAAAAATTGTAGAACACTAATTTAACCCCCCCTCTCAGTGTTCCTTGATGCCAACAATTATCCTATTTTTTCCTTAACTCATCAAGATGGAAACCATCCTTGATAGGGACATCTTCATTCACTGTCATAGCTATGAGTGCTTCCAACTCCACAATTTGATCTGCCAAACCCTTGCCAGCCTGTTGTACCTCATTTCTATGGGAAAAAAAATGAAGTCTTGAATCTGATAATGTTGATAGTTTTATCAATGAAATATTCATTACCTTCTTCAAGGATAGATTGTTCCAAGAGTGTTTGTTGAGGCAATTTAGTAATTTCTTTCAATTTCCTCACATGCTCTCTATATTCTTCTTCTTTCTTCCAAAGGACCTCATCTTATGTAGTCATATCAGTGGATGATTCCAATGCTTCTTTATGAACCTTATGGTCTTCAACAAGTAGCTCCTCCACCTCTTGGTTCAACCTATCAATCCATTTATTAAACATCTTTACCTTGCTTCTCATCTCAACAAGGTCATCAACTTCCTTCTTAAAAAATTTGGTGTTTGTGGAGTAGCAAATTGTATAGAAGCAGGAGAGGATAGGTCCTTTAAGAACCTATGCAATTGATCCAATTGAGCTTTGATCTCATGTTTACTTTTTTTATCCTTTATCATCCTAGACTTAGTGGAAGATGCTACAATATCAATTAGTTCCATTTGTTGGTTTCTTGTAGGCCTTCCCTAGTTTACAGTTCCCAGTTGATAATCACTCAACTGCATCTCTTGTTTGTCCTTCTCCACCATAGGAATGACACATTTAGCCACAATCTCTCTAGCATTTGTCAGTTTGGTGGAGTGAAGGACTCAAGCCTTTTTCTTTTGCCTCTCCTTCATCATATCAACCCAGTTCAGGGGTTGGGGCTGGATTATATACTTCTTTTCTAGGTTGAGGCTCAACCATGTTGGGGCAAGAGGAGGAGTAACAACTTGTTGTGAAGAAGAAGTGGCAGAGGAGAGAGGTTATAGAATTGTTACCTTAGGTTTGGAATAAGCCTCTTGTTGCTCCTTTTCTACCATTTCCTTCACAAGCTTATCAGCTTTATCTTTCTCTCTCTCCTCCTCCAATCTTCTCTACTCCAACATATCATCTATTTGTTTCTCCAATTGTTTTAATTCTCACACATTTTGATAGCTTCTTGCTCCTATTTGGCTTGTTCTTCTACCTCCAATTTCTTTAGCAAGAGCTTTTTTTCATCCTTCTTTGGGTCTCCTCTGTAGCCTTGGCCTTGGCCTCAAGGTCTTCTTTTTCTCTCCTCTGTCAGGCCTTTTCCTCTTCAAGATCATAAATATTTTGAATGAAGGCCAACTTCTCCCTCTCTGCATTGGCTTTCCATTCACTTTCTTTCTGTTGCTACAGGTGATCTACCTTTTCCTTATGCTTCCTTGCAAGCTCTTGAATCTTTTTTATGGCTTCAGCCTCCTATTTCTTTGCAAGTGCCTCGTCTTGTACTTTGGAATTATCCTCCTTTTAATCCTCAAACAATTTCCACTAGTCTTTTGTAGTTAACACATGCTCAGTTCCAACATCATGAATGTCCTCAGTAGTTGTGGTCACAAGAGGATCGTGTTATGATTGTGTAGCCTCTAAATTAGTGTCAATGTCATGAATCTCAACCTATTTTTCTTTGTCTTTCTCAGCCTGCTCATGAAGGCTACCTGCAGGTACTTCTCTAGTAGACTCCTATGGGAGGGAAGGGATAGATGATGTACATTTTCCATCTGTTGTAGCTTCTACACCCTATGACTCATGTGTTTATTGAGTAGGCACTCCTAGATCAACATATCCTCTAGAGCTAGGAGGATAGTATTCCAATTCTTCCTTAGGAGGTGTCCTCCTTTTTGTTCTTCTATATCCTTGGGTACCTATTTCTTTCCTCTCTTTGAGGATTGAACTTTTGAGTCCTTTATCCTCATGACTACGCATTGGATGCTTCTATCCGTCACTATTTTGGAAAGTTCTTTAATGTCAATGAATTATTCCTCATCCTAATTTATTGGGTTGAATCTTTTGGTTCCTATATTCTCAGCTTCATACCCAAGGTCCAAAACTACACCATCATCTGATAGTGTATCAGGAATATCTTCCTTCACCCCATATTCAATCATCTACATGATGGTAAGCCTTTCATAATTTTTCTCCTAACATCATAATCATCCTACAAATGATCAATTCAAAAATCTTCTAACAAGTTAAAATCTTTCTCAAAAATAGTGGGAGCTATTGAATTCATCTTGTGCTCTGAGTCAAAATGGTGTCGGGTTGTATACAATCCCAACTTTAAATAGCTTAACTCTTCATAGACTACCTTTACAGCCAAATTATGAGTGCAATAGTATTTTTCCAACTTCATGGCAAATTTGTGGCATCCAGGCTTGTGCTTGTTTGCAAATTCGATATTAACACCATAGCCTAATAAATAAACTCCATAAGCACAATCTTGTCACTGCAACATCTTGGATGTTGATAAGGATGTCTATCAAAGCCTGCCAACCTAAAATAAGAGAACTTGGGGTATTGGATATACCAATGTCCCCATTCAGAAATGAAAGTCATAGCCTATATGCTCATCATGTATCCAACATCCCCTATCAACTGGTTGATGATGACATAAATGAATGCATCATTGAACCTTCTATAGTGTAGCTCTGAGGTTTGCAAGGTTAGTTCATCATAATGCTCCCATGCCTTTTATTTTCTAGGAGCCTCTCTTAATGTGTCCACTGCATTCAATCTAGGGAATATGCCCCTTCTTTCAGCTGAATATATGACATATAAGAAGTCATGAAGAAATTCTTGGTTTGTCCCACCTTGAGCATCTGGTTATGAATTCTTTCTAACAAAATCATGCCCGAATGATAAATTTTCCTACTATGCAAAATGGTTTGAATAAATGGGAACATCCATTCCATAAAGTATGCAGAGTTCTTTCCAAACACCCTCAAAAGCATCATGATTAGGTCATCTATCTCCTTCTTAAAGTCTCACCTCTTGGGCTATTCAGGAACCTTGGTTAGGGACTTCTTCTCAGTTCTCAACCACTTCTTATTCATGTGTGACCTATTGGCTTCCTTTTCCCTGTTAAACAACTCAAATGCCTCTGCCTTAGTCAATTTATTAGGGTTCTTTGGGTTAGGTGTATTGAACAAGAACCTCATCATTTGAGGTGATAGATCAATAATCACATTCCCTTGGAGGTCCATACATTGTCTTGATAAGGGGTTGTATGCCCCTACTATTGTGAGTATGAGCTTTCGACATTGGATTAATAAGGGGAAAAGTGTACCATGATCCAACCTATATTGGGCTATTCTCTCAGTATTTCCACTCACATCTTCATAGATTAGTGTAACATGTGCCACCCTAGATTAGCTTTTGTTATGTCTTCCCATTCTGAATCTAGCTTACTAGCTATAAGAGTAGCATCTTGGTGTTTGTATCTCAAGGTGTAGGGTAATTGCTCCACCTTGCCCTTCCCCTTGTGAAACTTCCATTGATGCTCCTAACATTTTTTATTCCTGCAAGACAAGCTTGGATTAGACCAATAGAAGGCATGAAAATCATCATTACAAGTGTTATCCTTCCACACTTCTCTATTCTTCCCTAGGTAACCATCCATACTTAGTGAAATTTTAAACCTGTCGAGAGTGGGACCGAGAGGAAATCAGGAAGCAGAGAGGTGTAAAAAATAACATTAATCAGAATCGAGACTGGGACCGGATTAGAAACTAAAACTTTCAAAGCTTCAATACCTCATAATGTTCGATGACAAAATAAAACTTTCAAAGATTGACTCAATTTCAGAACCGAACTCTCATGTGAAAGTTCAATGGATGACTTCATCTCTAGCTCTATTTCTTCCATGTATCATAGAGTTAAGTGGATTATCTCTATATGTTGACACTAGTTTGCATATGACTTAAAAGGTGGCAGTGGAGGAAAAAATCAAGCTCGATTATGCCTAGACAAATGGGACCGGATTGAGCAAGCTAGGGCAACTACAACACAAACCCTAACTCGTACAACCCGTCAACTTACATCAAAACTAGGGCATAAAAAAACCTATGACCAAAACCTCTAAGGTTGTCTAAGACAAGATTGGAGGGGTCTAAGAAAGAATTTAAAACAACCGTAAGGCACCAGAACCCCTAAAAAAGAAATCCCTAATTGAAACAATGGAATGGTGGGATGTAAACACCAATGAAAATGACAAAAGTGGTAGGAGCCAAATGAAAAAAATGGAGAATACAAAAGGACAAATGGAACACAAAAGAGGGAATGAAACAAAACAAAGAACAACAAAAATAAACACAAATAGCCTGAAAGGAAACAAGCAAAGAAGAACAGGGCGAACGAAATGAACGGGAAAACATAAAATGAAATGGGAGAAAACCACCTACCTCAAACATGACCAAAAAAAGGTTGAAATCAATAGGGATTTGCTTGTGAACATCCACCCACAGCCAAATCATGCTCCTCCTCAAGTTCTCTCAACTCTTTGTTTGTTAAAACGGTTTGAGTAAGTGTAATGAGAAAAATAACCTTGATTAAGTTTTTTAAAACCATTTTGCACATGTGAGGAGACTGTGATTAATGTATTTAATGTAGCTAGTCAGGGGTGGAATCATAATGAAATCAAGTACACAACCCACATGTACATTAGAGGTAAAATGGCAGAAGAAGCAGAGTCAACATAGAACCAAGAACTTTATCAAAGTTCCATAGTTCATTCCAAATTTGACTCTAGTCCTACAACAAGGAAAGGATAATGAAGAAATGGGGGGTGGGATCATAACCAAATTTGGATCTAGAACTTGGAATTTTTTTAGGTTTGGATCCAACTCCGGTTCTACTCCTGACAAAGGGAAAGAAAACTAACAAAGAAAACAAAAAGAACAAAGGAAAGCGGGACCATGGAAAAGCCCATCTTGAAACAGAACACAAAATGAGACAAAAGAAAAGTCAAAGAAACAAGAGTGGAATCAGAATGAAATCCAGACTAAGAAATTTTGCAAAGTTTTGGGTCCAGTTTCCATTCTAGCTCTACTTCCGCAAAAGGGAAAAGAAACACAAAGGGAAGAAAACAAAAAAAACCCAAGGGAGAAAAAAAACCCAAGAGAAAAAGACAAACAAGACAACAAAGAAAACAACAAGACAAGAGACGGGGTTGGGAATAGAACAAAAATCAGACCCAAAACTTTGCAAAAGTTCTAAGTCAATTTTTGGTCCGCATTCCAAACCCACAAAAACAAAAGGAACAAGGTCTTAGGAAGAAAAAGAACAAATACTAAGACAAAAACAAAAACACCAAGGGAAAAGAAATATAAGGGGTGCCCATTTTGACCAAAAACAAAATAGGGTAGTTATGCAAGGCATAACAATTGGTGACTCGACAGGGAAAATGGTTTACCCATTTTCATGATACTAACAAATTTAGTCCCCTAGAACCTCTGGTTCATGTACATTTTAAACTTTAGTATGATCAGTTATGGAAAACAAGGTTGAGATGGAATCTCAAATGTAAATCATCAATAACCACATCGAATTTGAGTGTGTGCATGTATTGTGTATGTATTCCAGTAAAGGTCGATCTCATCCTGAAATAACTATATTAGAGATTTAGGCTACGTAAGCTGAATCCCTATGACTATCATGCAATGATATCCTGGGTATTTCTCCATTGCTAGATAGGCATACATAGCCCCAAAGGAGATACATCTAGTTCTCTTAAAGTATTGCTCTACTTCCATCCAGGTGTCCATAGCCCCGGTAGAGATACTTGAATTACTAGGCTTCTCGTATTGAGTTTTTCCATCAATCAATACTTTTCTTTTCTTTTCTTTGCATAGGCTTACTTGAAAAAATTCTCTTTTCATCTTTCCTTCAATACTTAGATATTTCATTATGAAATTTGGTTTGATAACTACAATGGATTTCATGATAGTTTCAGGACTTGAATTTTTCACCTAAATCCAAAATAAAATTATCCTGAGACAAATAGACCTTCAAGTAAATAGATGTTTCTATCTATTTTGTGCAAAATTCAACCATGGTCTATGAGATTACTTACACCTATTTCATCTTTACCTTTTAGACTGTTACATAAAAATAATGCAAGACACTGGTCTTGAAATGAAAAAAAATTCCAAAGACATACCTGAAAATACTTAAACCAACTTCTCTCCTAGTACCTTTAGCTTACAATGAATAACCACTTCGTATTTTGAAATATAACATAACGAACATCACCCCAAGACACAAGAACAAAAACATAAACCACAAGAGAAAAAAAAAACCAAATAATTACATATATACATCCAAAGAGAATATCAAACCCTCATGAGACAAAATAATGTTTGAGAAACTACCCATTGATAGGCAATGGAATAGGCTCTCCCATTAAAGTACTTAATCAAAAGGAATTTTCGTCAAGGATCTCGGTAATTTGATAAGAACCCAACCAAAGTCGGTCAAAATTTTGATGGTCCCCTTTCTTTTCTTTGGATTTATCCCATAATAGTACAAGGTTGGATATTCTAAAAGCTTTGATTTTCGCTCTTTTGTCAAACCAACATTTTAAAATAGATTGACGTTAAGAAAATTGTTGTAAAGAAACATCTCTTTGTTCTTCCAGATTCAATAAACTAGTTAGCCTAAATTCTATCCTATCATCATTTGAGTAGAATTCTTGCATAAACCTTAGAATAGGTATTTGTAAATGGATAGGAAAGACCGGGTCTTGGCTATAGACTAACCTGAATGGCAAGTTTCCTAAGGTGACCTTGACTCGAGATCTATCTTCCCATAAGGAAAATCTGAGTTGAGTATGCTAATCCCTAGGATTACTTTCTAATAGATTCTTAATTAATTCCAACATATTTTTGTTCGTAGACTCAGCTACTCCATTCCCTTATGGGTAGTAATTAGAAGAATATTTTAACACAATTTTATGTTCATATGCCCATTGAATAAATTCTACATAAGAGAAAGCATGACCATTATCACATACCAGGGCGAACGGTACTGCAAACCTGGTAATGAAGCATTCATTAAGGAATTTGATAACAACCTCGGTGGTGTTGTTCTTACAAGGTTGAGCTTTAGTCAAGTGTGTACAGTAATCTATTTTCATCAAGATAAATTTATGACCTGCAAAAGAATTGGGGTTAATTACCCTGACAAAATATAATGCCCATTGGGAAAATGGTCTTACCTCATATACAACCTATAGGTGCATTGCTAGATTGTGTTCCCTAGATGTACAAGTCTGACATGTCCTCACATGTTGGTGAACATCCTAAAACACATGGGGCCACTAGTAACCTAATCTCAAAATTTGGTGAGCCATGGAATCAACAGAACCATGTCCAATACCATGTCTGCCACAAAATTTTGTTATGGCTTATTTTGCTTGCTACTGATCAAGGAAACATAGATAGACACGCTCAAAATTTATTCAGTATAAAGCTCCCCCTTTGAGCATGTAGTGGGAACTCTTTAGCTTGACTGCTCTCCTCTAAGTGGTGTTCATCCCATCTAGGCATTTTTTATTTAGCAACAAAAAGATCAAATCAACGTACCAAGGATCACCTATAAATGATTCTATCGTATATTGCTGACAGGCAATCTTAGTATCAACATCTGCCATTTCCTTGGATAAGCCTTGTCCTCTGACTAGGTACATTGGGTGGATTTCAAGGTAAAAATCTTGTAAAATTTCCATCCACTTCCCTCATCTCTCTCCATGTTCACTTTGCATAAGAAGGGACTTTACAACAGGTTCAGGAACTATGGCAGTAATTTGACTGTGGAGAATATAGTGCCATAACTTCTTAACAACTTGCACCAATGCAAAAGCCTATTTCTCCAAAGGTGGATATCTAACTTCAACATTCTTGAACAGATAAATCATAAAATAAATTATCCTTTCATCTCCTTCACCTTTTTGTTGTATCAAAACAACAACATAAGAATGGTCAGATGCAAAAGAGTATATATAAAAAGGCTTCAGATAATCAGGGCTAGTTAAAACTGGTGCCTCTGAAATAGACTATTTGATCTACAAAAATGCAGATTTGGCCTCATTTCTCCACTCAATATTAGCATCCTTCTTCATCATTTCATTGAGGGGTTTGATGATCTTCACAAACCCAATTATGAATTTCCACCCAAAGTTTATCTTCCTGAAAAAGGATCTCATCTCCTTTTTGCTACGAGGCATAGTCAGTTTTAGAATGGATTCCACTCTGTTTGGGTAAATAGAAATTCCCTTCTCTAATATTATCTAGCCTAGTAATTTTACTTATGAAACTTCAAACACACTTTTTTGGATTAAGGGAGACTCCATAACTTATGCACTTTGAAAAATCTATAGCATGGTTTTCTCTATTCTTTGAAAAAATAGTCAAATCATTCATATATATGATAATACACTTACCTACTAGATCCTTGAATTCCACATCCATCACTCACTAAAAGGTGGCTCCAACGTTGATGAGACCAAATGGCATCCTTTGATAAGAAAATGTCCCCCACTTGGTAGTGAAGGCAGTTTTCATCCTATCCTCATAGTTGACCATTACCTGATTGTATCCTTAATATCCATCTAGGAATGACATCATTTGCGAACCATTCACTATTTGAAGCAACTCATCCAGGGAAGGAAGAGGATAATTGTCTTTCTCTGATGCTCTATTAAGGTTCCTAAATTCAATGCATAATCTGATCTCTCCACTCTCTTTACGTACGAATAGGGACTAAGTTAGTGACATATGTTGAAAGTCGCACTAGAAAGATTATTTTTGTAGACAAATTTTACACTTCCTTTTGAATGAAGGGTTCGATCAAGGCATTCACTAGGTGATACTTTTGGTGGAAAGGCTTCGCTTTAGGCTTCAAGGGGATAGTATGTGTTATTACCAAAGTGTTGAAGGTTTTCAAGTCTTCGTACCCCCAAGCAATTGGTGCTATATCTACTTTTAATGTTGTTAAGATTTTCTCTCAAATATGTTTGGGGCATGTTTTTCTAATGAATACATTCTTCTCGGGGCCCAAATCTACCAAGCTAACTGATTTGTACGTCCCTCCATCAATGTACATAGGCAGTTTTTCATGAGCTCGAGGATCATAGTCAAAGATCCTCTCTAATGCTACCATTCCCTTAGGAATGTTGTTTGTTTGTAGGTTCATTATCCCTTTTGCATCACATTTCTCTAGATCCTACTCTGCCCCATCTTTTTCTGATTCATCAATAATTTTTCCTTCAAAGATGTTCAAACTTGCCAAGAAAGCAAGTATATGCTTGTCATCATCAAAGAATTGAAAATTTTGAATGTTATCCAGAATGGCTGGGATCAAGACTAATTCTACTGAGAATATTTTTAATTTAGAGTCTTGCATGGGTTCTAAGGTACTAAAAACAACAAGAACTGCATTTGCAATCTAGTTGTCCCCTCTAGGAATCAATTTGATCCTCAAGGCATCAAAGTCTTCTATCAAATTCCATATTTTGTTTTTGTATGTAGCTAGCCTCTTGTTATGGCATGTGTATTGACTGCGGACTTGGTTAACAATGACCTAAGAATCTCCCATGACTCTCATAGCTGTAACCTTTTTTTGATGTGCAAACATTAGTCCTCTAGCCAATGCTCCATACTTTTCCACATTATTGGTACAACTGAACTACAATTTATAAGAAGCAAAGTATGTTTTCCCTTTTGGGTTTGTTAGTTCAACTCCCACTCCTCTCCCTGACTTAGACTTAGCACCATCAAATTTGAGGACAATTAATCTAGGGTGGGTATTTTTTTCTAAGGACAAGTCATGGGTAATTTATCACAAGGAATAGGTGGCGGCTCAAACTAGTTTAGGACTTCTAGACATAGGGAGTGATGTGAATGATGATCATCAAGGTTTTTACTCAAATTTAGAACTTGTGTAGATACTTCTTCTTGAATTTTATCTTGATCAATGGTTTTATAGTTGGTTATTGTTTTTAACAAAACTTTGGGAATCAGGAGGTTGGTAGGGGTAGGTGTATCAAATAACTCCTAAGATTCTGCAACCCCTTTTTCTAAGGTAGACGAAACCTAAGTATGTCTGATTGGGGGAAGGACATATTCCTATGTTGTATGGGTTTGTGTCAAAATAGTGGCATCTCTTGCCTCAAATGAAAATTGATTAGGGGGTGTTTCATGGTGGCCTTCACAAGTTTCCTCAGACTGATAGACATGGTTCAAAATGTCAACACAAGGTTGACATGTCAACTCAGAATGACTTTGGTAATGAATTCTTCACCAATTAGGGAGTAGGAAGCTCCATAGATCAACCTCTTCTCCTAGAACTAGTCTATCTTGTTGCAAATTTCTAATTAGAATTTGCTGGTTAATAGTGGTCATGGGGTCACTATGCTCTAAAGGTTGTGAATTATCAGGATTAAACATTAAAAAGGTAGTGAGTTCCTCTCTCTTATATACTCCTATCTTGGTTTCAAAATAGGCTAGCTGATTAGGACATTCATACTCAATGATCATATGTTTGAGATGAGGCTCACTTTCAATCCTAATCTGCATTGTTACCCCTTTCCATGGCAGCCACATGTGTGAAAAGTCTAAAGATAGGCAACCCCCAGTGCTTTTTACCAAATCCTGGCTTAAAATCATTCCATATGTCTTGGGGATATCAGCCACCTAGATATCCATATAAGTTTGGATCCATGGGTCTAATCCAACCTGTACGTGAATATTTTTTAGTTCCCCTACCACATTAACCTCATTTTTGTCTAACTGAATTACCTTCTTGTGAGTCTAAACTAGGTTTAAACCTATTTTTTTAGAAATGGAAAAGGGTGTGACATTACCTAATGCTATGGAATCCAAGAGGTAGTTATGAAAGTTCTTTCCAAAGATTCTTAGGCTTAAAAGGAATGGTGGGGTCCCTATCTTACCTTTGTATAGGGCTGCATTCATTTCATTGGTTGGAGTTTCCTTATTTTTTCCTTTTGACTGATTTGCTTCTTTGAAACCTCTCAATATGATGTCACGTTGGGCAGGACACAACTTTAAGATATCAAAGAATGACAATGAAGTCTTTTGTTTTTTCATCTTTGAAATAAAATAAAATTTCATGTCATTTTTCATTTGATACTTAGGAACAAAAGATGAGTTACCTTTATTTTGAAATTTAATTGTTCCTTTCATTAGAAGCAGATTGTTGTCTGCATTCTAATTGGGTGGAACTATAGTGTTCAGAGGAGCAGATGTGATGAACATGCCTTTATTTTTATTCCTTAGGAAATGACCTCCTTTAGATTGGAAAGCTTAAGCCTCATATACATATTCTTGTCTAGGGAAAAGAGGTTCTTCATCAAAGTGTTCATAAGCCATGGTAGTATCCGTGGATCCACCATTCTTGTTAACTACCTTGATTGGAATACCCTCTCTAATTTTGGTAATTTTGATTTTGATTTTGATTTTGAGGGGGGTTGTATTTGATTTGTTCCATCTCATTGGTCACCTGAGACAACATTTTCTTTAGATTTTCTAGCTCTATTGTCAGATGAGTTGTACATTCACGTTGTGCAGTGCTTGCAACAAATGTATGTGTTACAAGGTTGGAACCTCTAGCATGATTATGGGAATTTTGAGTTTGATTTAGGGGTTTAGCCACTAAAGAATAGTTATTGAGATGGAGCCTGTAGCTCAGTTAAAGGGCCGTATGTAGAGTGAGACATCCTTGGGATTGTATTAAATAGTGAGGTAGGATTGGGCACCTGGGAGTATCCTAGAGGAGGGAAAATCCCTCCTAGACCTCCTAATTATGAACTAATATGTTGTTGGAGTTTAATAGCAAGGTGGTAAACTTTAGAAAGAGAATTAATGTCATTTTCATTGTATGTTATCTACAAAAATAGGCCAATCAGGGGATCTATGGCCTTCAGGTAGGCTTGGATAGCAATATTTTCAGCCACCAAGTATGGTTCTTGTAATCTCCTATACATCCTCTAAAATATGGTATTAAACATGGGTAATGGTTCATATGATCTTTCTTGATAGTGGTGAATTACTGGTATGAGATTGCGAGATCAACATAAATGTGAAACTAGTTAATGAAGGCATCTTTTAAGTTTGTCTAGCTCAATATTGATCTATTAGGAAGATTCAGATACCAATTATAAGACATGTCTCCCAACGAATAAGGAAACAACCTACATGAAAGATCATGGTGAGCAATTCAAGCTCAAGTATAGTCATCATTAAATGCATGTATTTACTCTTTAGCACTTTGTGACTCTCCATGAGAATATCTGGCACATAATTTCTTAGGATTTTTGGGCATTTCATGTATGCCACAAAGAATAAATCCTAGTGGCGAAGGATTGTTGGAAAATAATGCCATAGGTAGTGGTGGTGGTGGATTTGGTTGTGCCACCTATGGTATTGGTGGAAACTTGGGTGGAGTAAGTGGTGGTGTGAACAGTGGTGGGATCAAAACCTTACGAGCTCTAGCCCTAACAGGGGTCTAGAGTTCAACTAAAAATTTTGGATTTGTGGCAAATCTGAGAACACTTTCAAACCTTTCTGGTGAAAAGGACCTAATTCAAGCCAGTTTGTTCCTTTAGGCCCTCCTTCTAACACTAGTTCTGTTGATGGTTAATATAGCACAACAAAGTTAAATTAGAACATTTCTACTCTATTTCTCCTGAAAAAGATAAATAACCTAAAGCTACCTATCTTGCAAGGTCTTTTTAGTTGGTTCATGACTATGTTGATATTGTTCAGTGGCCTATGCAACTGTAATGTTGAAGGGGTCTACTAGTAAAGGGATACAAATTGCATCATACAAATTAATCTATGTTTTCTAGGGGTATAAATTAATATAAAAAGATAGAACAAAGCTCAGGACAAGACAACATAAATGTAGATTTCCTTCAATTTTGACATACAAACTTCATAATGAGCATTCCTTTTAAACAACTAAACCATAAAATGATACAATATATAGAACAATCCATACCATTGCATTCATTCATAGTTTAAATTCAAGACAAACAATATTTCAGCATTCATAAACTTCAAAATCAAACAAGAACATATCACCAGCTCATCATTAAAACTCATAGATCAATAAACACCAAGAAATCTCATTCACAGATAATTCAATGGAAACAGTCTTAGATTCATAATCTTCTATTGACTTTCATAAATTAAGAAATATTTATGCCCAACATTCACTGGCATACAAATGACCATTGTTCATTGACATCAGTGCCATTAAAACTAGTTCTAGAAAATAGCATAAATTGTATTGAAAACTATAAAAATATCTAAGTGTATTTGCATAAAATTGTAAAAGCTTCTAAAACTGTAAAATTTCTCCTAAAATTATCCTTAGGTAGCTAATCCTTCTTCAATTAGTCAACCTTTACAACATGGAGAGAAAAACTACATATAGACAAGTCTTAACACTAATTCCTCTAATCAAGAATTTGAGATCCACCAATTAGGTAACAACTGGACCTGCCTGAGATGACTACCCATCATGATCTTCAGTTCAATTATTGATGACTCTATATAAATATTTGATGCACAAGGAGAAGGTTGAACTATTGGGGAATCCTTAGTTGAACTTTTGTTATGATCTTGAAAAATGGGGGAGAGCTTCCTAGCTGGCCGTATCATCTAATGCTTCATTCAAAAAAGAATATTCCATACACTTTACTCCCCTGTCTTGTGTTCAAGTACTCATCATAGCTATCTAACACTTGTCTAAGCATGTCCACATCTGGCCCATCTACCCAACTGTCCTCAAAAATTATTCTTTTTAATTGAATAGAGGTAACTTTTGCATATCATCCAATTTGGAAAGCTCCTTCCGAGCAATATTTACTACTTCTTTGTTGTCCAAGAACCTGTCAATTAATAATTCATCACCTTCATCTTCCTTGTACTTTTCCTCTTGAAATCTATTATCCCATTTTTTCCTTAACTCATCATGAGGGAAAACATCCTTGACAGGGACATCTTCATTCACCATCATTGCTATGATTGCTTCCAACTCCACAATTTGATCTATAAAATCCTTGCTAGCCTTTTGTACCTCATTTCTATGGGAAAAAATAAATGAAGTCCTACATATGATAATGTTGATAGTTTAATCAATGAAATCTTCATTACCTTCTTCAAGGATAGATTGTTCCAAGAGAGTTTGTTGAGGCAGTTTAGTAATTTCTTTCAATTTCCTCACATGCTCTCTATATTCTTCTTCTTGCTTCCAAAGGACCTCAACATATGTAGTCATATCATTGGATGATTCCAATGCTTCTTTATGAACCTTGTGGGATTCAACAAGTAGTTCATCCACCTTTTGGTTCAACCTATCAATCCATCTATTTGAAATATTTTCCTTGCTTCTCATCTCAACAAGGTCATCAACTTCCTTCTTGCTTAACAAAATTGGTGTTTGTGGAGCAACAAATTGTGTAGAAACATGAGAGGATGGGTCCTTTAAAAACCTATGCAATTGATCCAATTAAGCTTTGAGCACATATTTCCTTTTTTTTATCATTTATCATCTTGGGCTTAGTGGAAGATGCTACAATATCAATCAATTCCATTTTCTAGTTTGTTATAGGTCTTCCCAAGTTTACAGTGCCCAGTTGATAATCACTCAACTGCATCTCTTGTTTTTCCTTGTCCACCATAGGAAGGAACATTCATCCATAATCTCTCTAGCCTCTATCACTTTGGTGGAGTGAAGGACTCAAGCCTTTTTCTAGGGGCCTCTCCTTCTTAATCTCTTTCATCATATCACCCCAATTCAAGGGTTGGGGCTAGATCATCTACTTCTTTTCTAGGTTGAGCTTCAACCATGTTAGGGCAATGGGAGGAGTAACCACTTGTCGTGAAGAAGTGGTAGAGGAGAGAGGTTGCAAAATTGTTATCTTAGGTTGGGAATCAACCTCTTGTTGCTCCTTTTCTACCATTTCCTTTCCAAGTGTATTAGCTTCATCTTTCTCTCTTTCATCCTTCAATCTCCTTTTCTCCAACATATCATCTCTTTTTTTCTCCAATTGTTTAAATTTCTCCCACATTTTGGTAGCTTCTTTCTCCTATTTGGCTTCCTCTTCTGCATCCAATTTCTTTAGCAATATCTCCCTTTAATCCTTCTTTCTTTGGGCCTCCTTTGTAGCTTTGGCCTTGGCCTCAAGGTCTTCTCTTTCTCTCCTCTGTCACGCCTTTTCCTCTTCAAGATCATGAATCTTTTGCAAGAGGTCCAACTTCTCCCTCTCTGCATTAGCTTTCCATTCACTTTCTTTTTGTTACTACACGAGGTCTTCCTTTTCCTTACACTTCCTTGCAACCTCTTTAGTTTTTGGTATGGCTACAACCTCTTGTTTCTTTTCAAGTTCCTCAACTTGTGCTTTGGCATCAACCTCCTTCTTTGCATCTTCAAACAATTTCCACTAGTCTTTTGTAGTTAAAACATGCTCAATTCCAACATCATGAATTTACTCAGTAGTTGTGGTCACAAGAGGCTCATGGTTTGATTGTGTAGCCTCTAAATCAGTGTCAATGTCATGAATCTCAACCTCCTTTTGTTTGTCTTTCTCAACCTGCTCATGAAGGATTCCTATAGGTACTTCTCTAGTAGACTCCTGTGGGAGGGAAGGGTGAGATGATGTACCTTCTCTAGTTATTGTAGCTTCTACACCCTATGACTCATGTATTTATTGAGTAGGCACTCCTAGATCAACATCTCCTTCAGAGCTAGGAGGATAGTATTCCAATTGTTCCTTAGGATGTGTCCTCCTTTTTGTTCTTCTATATCCTTGGGTGCCTCTTTCTTTCCTCTCTTTGAGGATTGGGATTTTCAGTCCTTTATCCTCATGACTACCCATTGGATGCTTCTATCCATCACTATCTTGGTAGGTTGTTTAATGTCTATGAATTAGTCCTCATCCTAATTTATTGGGTCCAAGCTTTTGGTACCTATATTCTCAGCTTCATACTTGAGGTCCAAACCTACACCATCATCTGATAGTATTTCAAGAATATCTTCCTTCACCCCATATTCAATCATCTGTGGGATGGTAAGCCTTTCATGATTTCTTCTTTTAACATCAGAATCATCCTGCAAATCATTCCAAAAATCTTCTAACAAGTTAAAGTGTTTCTCAAAAATAGTGGGAGCTATGATATTCATCTTGTGCTCTAGGTAAAAAATGGTGTCGGGATGTATAAAATACCAACTTTAAATAGCTTAACTCTTCACACACTTCCTTTTTAGCCAAGTTGTGAGCACAACAGTATTTTCCCAACTTCATGGGGAATTTGTGGCATCCAGACTTGTGCTTGTTTGCAAATTTTGTATTAACTCCATAGCCTGATAAATAAACTCCATAAGTACAATCATGTCACTACAACACCTTGGCAGTTGATGAGGATGTCCATTAAAGCCTGCCAACCTAAACTAAGAGAAGTTGGGGTATTGGATATACCAATGTCCCCATTCATAAATGAAAACCATAGCCTCTTTGTTCATCTTGTATCAAACATCCCCTATCAACCAGTTGATGATGACATAAACAAATGCATCACTGACCCTTCTATAGTGTAGCTCTAAGGTTTGCAAGGTCAGTTGATCATAATTCTCCCATGCCTTATTTTTTCTAGGAGCCTCTCCTAATGTGCCCACTGCATTCAATCCAGGGAATATGCCCCTTCTTTTAGTTGAATATATGACATAAGAAGTCATGAATAAATTCTTGGTTTGCCCCACCTTGAGCATCTGGTTATGCAAGTTTTCTAACAAATCATGTACCAATAAAATTTTTTCCTACCATCCAAAATGGTTTGAATAAATGGAAACATCCATTCCTTGATGTTTGTAGAGTCCTTCTTTCCAAACACCCTCGAAAGCATCATGATTAGGTCATTTATCTCCTTGTTGAAGTCTCCCCTCTTGTGTTGTTCAGGAACCTTAGTAAGGATTTCTTCTCAGTTCTCAACCACTTCTTATTCATGTGCAACCTATTAGATTCCTTGTCCCTATTTAACAACTCCAATGTGTCTACCTCACTCAATTGCTTGGGGTTCTTTGGGGTAGGTGTATTGAAAACAAACCTCATCATTTGAGGTGATAGATAATTGATCACATTCCCTTGGAGGTCCATACATTGTCTTGATAAGGGGTTGTATGCCCCTACTACTATGAGTATGATCTATGGGAATTGGAATAATAAGGGGAAAAGTGTAACATGTGCCAACTCAGATTGGGCTATTCTCTCAGTCCCTCCACTCACATCTTCACAGGAAGTTTCCACAAGAAGTTCCTCATTGTTGAATGGGCCTAGATTAGTGCCTGTTATGTTTTCCCATTCTGAATCTAGCCTACTAGATATAAGAGTAGCATCTTGTTGTTTGTATCTCAAGGTGTAGGGTAATTGCTTAAGCTTTATCTTCTTTGGTTTTTCTCGCTTTGATCTTTCTACAACTTTCCCTTCTCTTTGTGAAACTTCATCTAATGCTCCTGAAATTCTTTATTCCTATAAGAAAAGCTTGGATTAAACCAACGGAAGACATGGAAATCATCATTACAAGTGTTATCCTTCCACACTTCTCTATTCTTCCCTAGGTAAACCTCCATACTTAACAAAATTTTAAACCTGTTGGTAGTGTGATCCGGAGGAAATCATGAGCCAAAGATGTGAAATAAATAACATTAATCAAAACCAAGATTGGGAGAAGATCAGAAAATGAAACTTTCAAAGCTTCAATACCTCATAAAGTTTAATAACCTGACCCCTACCTAGTTGGCAGAATTGGTTTCGGGATTAGAATCAAAACTCATCGGAGATGGACTCAATTTCAAAACAAAAATCTCATGCAAAATTTCAATGGACGAGTTCATCTCTGGCTCTGTTTCTTCCATGTATCACAGAGTTAAGTGGATTATCTCCACATGTTGACACTAGTTTCAACATGAGTTAAAAGGATGTGGGGGAGGTAAAAATCAAGCTTGACTCTGCCTAGACAAATAGGACCGGATCAAACAAGCTAGTAAAATTACATGAAAAGGATGTGAAATGTAAACCCTAACTTGTATGGCTCGTGGACCTACATCAAAACTCGAGCATCAAAAATACTATGACCAAAACCTGTAAGATTGAAAAAAAAAGATCAGAGGGGTCCAAGAAAGAATTTAAAACAATTGTAAGGCACCAGAACCCCTCGAAAAGAAAGCCCTAATCAAAAATAGGGCATGGTGGAGCGAAAAAACCATTGAAGCCAACAAAAATTATAGGATCCAAACGAAAAGAAAAAAAGAAAAAGAAAAATGGAAAACGGAAGAGGGAACAAAACAAAACAAAACAAAGAATGACAAATGGAAACACCAACAGCTTGAAAGGAAATAAGTGAATATTCATGGGAGAAGTCCTAAAAATATGTGAAGAATAATACGACAACGAAATGAACGGGAAAACATAAAATGGAACGGGAGAAAACCACCTACCTCAAAATGCAACTAGAAAAAGGTTGAAATCAATAAGGATCTACTCATGAACGTTCACTCATAGCTAGATCACACTCCTTGAGTTCTCTCAGCTCTTTGTTCGTTAAAATACTTTGAGTAAGTGTAATGAGCCAAATAACCTTGATTAAGGTTTTAAAAACCATTTTCTGCATGTGAGGATATTGTAATTAATGCATTTAATATATTTCATCAGGGGAAAAATTAGAATGAAATCAAGTACATAACCCACATGTACATTAGAAGTAAAACAGGAGCAGAAGCGGAGTTGAGATAGAACCAAGAAATTCATCAAAGTTCCATACTTTATTTATGATTTGGCTCCGGTCGTACAATAGGTAAATGACAATGAAGAAACAAGGGGTGGGATAGGAACTAAATCCAAAATTTGAACTTGGAAAAGTTCCAAGTAAAAATCCAACTCTGGTTCTGCTCTTGACAAATGGAAAGAAAACTAACAAAGAAACCCAAATGAACAAAGGAAAGTGGGACCAAGGAAAATCCCATCCTGAAACAAAACACAAAATGAGACAAAACAAAAGACAAAGAAATGGGAGTGGAATTGGAAAAAAATCCAAACTTGGAAATTTTGCAACATTTCATGTCTAGTTTCCATTCCAGTTCCGCTTCCACAAAAGGGGAGAGAAATGCAAATGGAAGAAAATAAAAGAAACCCAAGAGCACAAGAAAAACAAGAGAACAAAGAAAATGACTAGACAAGAGATGAGGTCAAGACAAAAACAAAAACTGGACCCAAAACTTTGCAAAAGTTCTAAGTCCAGTTTTGGCCTATGTTCTGAACCCGAAAGATCAAAAAGGTCTTAGGAAGAAAAAGAACAACTGCTAAGACACAAAAAAAAAAACCAAGGGAAAACAAACACAAGGGGGGCCTATTTTGACCAAAAACAAAATGGGGTAGTTATGCAAGGCATAACAGGTCTGTGTAAAAATTCAATAAAAAGATAGCAATCAATATTAGTTAAGAAGGCAACAAATTGAAGGGATATTGCATGAGAAAGCACAAACCAAGTGCATAACCCAGGTATAGGTTTGTGAAATTTGAATACTAAGAAATACCTTAAAGATTCAATTAAAGGATAGAAAGGAGACAAAATATTTGCCACTTCCATATGACATACAAAGGTAAAATAGAGATAGGCACACAAAGAATTGAACTCATAAAGGAAAATTGAATGATTGAGCATAGAAAAGGAGTGCTAAAAGGGATAGGATAGTCACACAAAAGGGAAACATGATAGGCCTTAAAGAGGATACTATGGTCATAAAATGGAAAGAGAATGATGATTTTGGTCAAATCCAAGATGAATTTGATCAAAGGGTATACACAAGATCATCATGGAAAAAACATGCCCTTAAATGGCGATGAAAATTTAGAAAATCAAAGCTAGGAAACTTGATGTAAATTTTTTAATAAGTTATCTATATTATTTTAAAAATATGTAAGAATAGAATCTGTAGCAAATTAAATGTAGTTTCTAAACTACTAGGTTTATTTTAAAAAAAAAATCTATTTGGTGAAAACTTGAAGTTTCAATGCAGTAGTACTTAAATTTCAGGGAAAAAAAAAGAAGTAGGTGTCTGTCTAACCAACCTAACCATAATAAAATGATAATATTTTTTTATAAGATTTTAGATATAAGTAGAGGTCTCATGTCCCAATGTGATTCATATTTTTTTGTAATTTTTTTCCAAGTAAATAATTCATTATGAATTTTTTATTACAACTTTTATAAAATATAAAAACATGTATGTTTGACCACCTTAACTTGGTCAAAACTTTATGAAATTCAATTTTTATTTTTAATCCTATAGTATGCGAAGCATAAAATGTGACACATGTTTCAGATTCAAAAAATGTGACACTGTTTGAAAGCTATAGATGTTTCTCAATCAACTTATCAATCAGAACTTTAGTAGTAATTCAAATAGAAAATGAATAATAATTATTTATTAAATTCAAAGTAAAGTATAATTTATATTGGTGGAAATATGAGAATCTCCTTTAAAAACCCTTTTCGTTTCATAAATTTTAGGTAAGAAAAAGTTGTTAGCCACATGGGCTATCATATCACTTACATATCACCACTTTTTGGCCCATCATGATCTTACACATACCCCAAAGCTAAGATGTGAATATGATTTAAAATTATTTATCAAAGATACAAGACCTAGAAAATGAATTCTAGTGTCTACAAGCTACCACAAATATTCAATCAACATGAATAATTAGACCTAGACCTTTTGTTGATTGTCTTGATATTGAAGATAATGCATTAGTACCATCTCATGAAGTCCTTACAGACATTTTGGGCTTGCAACATAATCAAGTTAATAATAAGGTGATAATGAATGGCTAAAAGATAGTGAAAGTTACTACTTGTATGCTTCCACTCTTATACCTCCATGTTTAGAGTAAATGAGAAGTCTACGAGTCATGATTTGTACCATGCAAAGAGAAATGTTTCTTGTGCAACATCTACAATAGTTGATGCTAGGAATAGTTTTAAAGATGATACCAAGTATGGGAAGTTGGTTTCAAAGATTTGTGACCTATATTGCAAATATATTGGTTATCAAAGTTGATAATGGTTAAAAGTAACTTGAGACTCAAGTTATGCTTGAAATCATGTCTATGCATAGTCCACTATTCAAACTCAACTTGGCTACAAGACACTTAAAGACAATCAAAGGATTTGGTGGGATAGTGCTTTTGAGAACAAAGAGAGTCATAACTACAAAGAAAGAATAGTCTACCATGAAAAGCGACAACTACATAACATGAAGCAAGACAATGATGGTCATTGTGATGCACATCATGAAGAGAACATAGTAAGAGTAGGAGGTTTAAGGAAGGTAGCAAGGAGAAAGATATAGTGGATAATTCATGAGGTGACTAATTGCTTCATCTTAAATTTTTTGTATTACCTTGAACCATGGAGAATTTGAAGATTTAAGTTCATCCTACCTACTTAACTCTTTTCAAAAGCTTTATATGGATTTTTTAGTTCTCCTATCATCTTAGTCAGATTTCTCTTGTTCTTACTCTAACTAATGTGATAAATTTGTTATAAAGTATGTGGATGGACAATGTGGTGAGATAGTATTATGACAACTATTTGGGTAACAATGTTTCTTATAAGTCATTCAATGACTAGGGAACTTGTTTGCAATGAAGAATTTCAAATAATTATCATGAGATTTATTAGATCCCTTCATAAATGTTACTAACCTAGGACCTAGTGTTGGTCACAGTATTATGGTGTAGGTGGTTTGATTTAGGATTTAATTTTACCATGTAATTATCATAGTCTAGTGTTGTATTTTGAAAACAAGAGATTGGAGTTTGAGTATTTGTTATACACCTTTAGGAAAAGATCCATCTAGTCATAGATTCCATAAAATTGAGCTTTAAAGAGTAGCATTGAAGAGTCAAAGGTAGAGGTATGCATTTGAAAATAGGAATGCATCATGTATAGATGAAGGGTAAATCTAGGAATGTTGGATGAGATCCTTAAGGTGTTGAGATTAGATGAAGAATGTTTTGATCAAAATTAGGCAGGATTACCTATAATGAAGACCTAACATAGAGTGATAGGACTATGAAAGACTTCTTAAGATATTGTCAGACTGTACTGTGACCTAAGTGCAGTCCTGATGAAAATCAAAGGACAGAGTATGGTAGATCCATGTTGTAAAGGACAATTTATGCCAAAGTCATAATCATCATGAAAAAATGTTGTAGTTTATGGGTCACAGTGTTGAAAATGTGTAATCAAATGAAAACATTCAAGTAGATTGTCCAATGACCTTTCAAAGTGGAAAACCTTTAGTCAACTTTGTTGGATTACAATAATGTTAAGGAACCTCCTCTCGTAGTTGAAAACACTATACTCTCAAATCTGGTTCATCATTCTCCCACAAAAACACTATCATGTTATGCCTCAAATATTGGAGATGATGACAGAGAAAGGGAAAACTTGGCAGATGAAAGAATAAAATTTAAAGGCATAGAAGTTGTTGATGAAGCAAAAAATAATGGAAATTGGTTTACTTGATAAGCAACAGGAAGGTTTGACTTCAAAATAATGGGTGATTTTGAAGAATTTTCTTCAATGAATCATGCCAAAGATTAGTGCATAATAGAGTATGGTTTCCAAGATAGAGGAGATAGTCAACATAGTTATTTACAAGTAGTGACAACCCTTAGAACATGATGGAATGGTAGATTTGAGACTAAAGATAACAATGTGTGCACAAAGGATAGTCAGTGGGTGACAATTATGAAGAGCAACATATAAAGAAGCTTTAAGAGATAAAAATTGTGTCATATTTTAGCCCTTGAAGTTCTCCTACACCCTCATAAGGAAATTGACTATGTCAAACTCTCATTCACATGTCCTATTAACATGATTGAGGAGTAATGAGTAGTTCCAAGAATCTAGGGTAGTTGAATGAGCTATACAATAGTTGGAGCATATCTAGGCAGTAGTTTTGACTCATATTGGACCACTTACAACCATATAGGATCTATTTTACGTTCCTTAATGGTGGAAAAGGTCAAAGTATGAAGATTTCTTCATACAAACACCTTTTTGGAGTAGTTTTAGGGATTGTAAAGTAGGGATTATTGTTTTGCACACCCAAAGGAGGTTTGACCTAGCAAGCACATGTTCCTATTTTCTAGAAACCATTTACCAACATAAAAGAAAGCTTTAGGATTAGTTTTGAGCTAGTTATTTTCTTTCTTAGCATTGCATTGTAACTTTTGGAGATTTCTTTCAACCTAGGATAGCATTGTAACTCAATTTCCAAGCTTGTACAATAGTATGTTACAATTTTGATCAATTAAATAAGCTATTTTATCTTCTCATTTTATATTTATTGTACAAATCTTTTACATAGTTGATAAGTAATCTTTTGGTGATATACTTTCCCCTTGATTTATGTCCTATTTTCCTCGCCTTTGAGAAAAAAAATGTGCATTTTTACAGGTTATAAATTGTGTTTACTAGTTAGGAATAGAGTTTAAGTTGTGATATCAATCCTAGATCCTTGTAAATGCCATCTTTAACAAACTTTAAACCTTTTTATGAAACACTTTTGCAAAGACATACGAAATATTGATTTATGTATGTGTTGGTTTTAAAATTGTTGATCATGTTGTGTTTCCAAAATAGTATTATATGTTTGGGATCAATTTGGTGCATCACCTTAGAAAAAAGTAGGTTTAGTTTCAAGTTATTTTTAACTCTTTTCCTCATAAAAGCATTATTTTAGATAATTTAGGTGAGGTATCAGGGGAACTAGCCCTTTTTAGAGGTTGATCTCCACCATTTGAGCCCAATCAGAGGGGAAATCCCATGTTTCAAGAGGTGGCTGAATGATTTTATTAGCTCAACAAAGGATGCACAGTTATGTGAAAATAGTTACAGCTCTAGATAATTTTGAACATCATATCCAAACTACACAAGCACATCGTCAAGCATGAAGAAATGCAAAGAACAATATAAACACACCCCTATTAGCTTGTATACTCTATATGCATATTTTCTCAATAGAACATGAAATCCAAGTGACCATGCTATATCTCCAACACTTTCTTAACAACACAAACACCTTCTCATTGTGACCACACTAGAGGTTAACATAAATGATAACACTAATGACCGCATAGTGCAACATTAGGCATCAATTATAGCACATACCTTTTCTACATCCATTTGCAACCCTTATGGTGAGATAACATATCCCAAAGAAACCAATTTATCCATCATAAAACTACACTTTATTAAATTCTCCAATAAATTTTCCTCCTTGAGACTTTGTAAGACTTGTCTAATATACAATAATTTATGTTCCTCCTTGATGTTACTACAAATTACAATGTCATCAAGATAAAAATCATAAATTTTATTATTTAAATGGTTTCAACATTTCATTCATCAATCACATAAATGTGTCGAGTGCATTTGTTAATCCAAAGGGTATTACAAACTACTCATATAGCCCCTCTTTGGTCTTAGTAGAAGTCTTCAATTTATCTCCCTCACTTACCCTACTTTGGTGATACCTACATATTAAATGAATTCTTGTAAAATACAAAATACTTAGCCTTCCTAAACATTCAATGAGATCATCCATTTTTGTTAATGAAAATGATACATGATTGTTATTTTGCTAATGGTTCTTGATTCCATACACATCCTCCATTCACCATTATTTTTTGGTGCTAACATAACTATAACTATGCACAAGTTACAACTTTATGTAATCAGACCTCTGTTTAATAACTATTGCACATATTTGTTCACCTCTTCACTTTATACAAGTGCCATTCTATAAGTAGCCTTGTTGGGTAAACTTTCCCCTAGAATCAAATCAATATGATGGCTAATGCTCCTCATAGGTGGTAGTATTTCTAGTAATTTCTTAGACACAATTTCATCAAATTATTCAACCAATCTCTTTACTTCTAAAGGAATGTCACTTCTATTAATTGTTACATTTCCTATAGTACCTTAGGAGCCAGTGCAAAACATAGTTTTTCCCCCTTAATATCCTTAAAAAAAAAACTAGAGGATCATCTATTAATGCTTTCAAATTGAAGATATATTCCTTAATATGAGTTTAAGTAATATAATATGTAGAAAATAATTTAGATAAATATGTAAATATATCAAATATATTAATCTCAAATTATCTATCTAGTACCATGGACATATCTATGCTAGTCAAAAATTATTTATGCTTTGTTGTTCTAATATATAGTTGATATAAGAAATATATTAATAGAATTAATGTCTTTAGTTGTTTAATATTATAATCTACTTATGATATAAAAAAAATTGAGAAAACATTAAGTTCTAAAAGGATAATATTTATCAAGGATGGAGTATACAAACAATAATTATTATTAATGTGGAGAGGTATTTTACACTAATAGCAAGAGGAGGAGTGTACAAAAATGTAATGACATGAGCATGTTAAAAAAAATATTATCTTGTAGCATAAATTTGATAGCCTTTGACACATAAAAATAATAATATTCAATATTAAACATAATATTTTTTAAAATAAGTTTGAATTAATATTTATAAACACTTCTTAAATAGATATTTATTAACAAAGTGATTCTTCTAGATTTAATCGTGTGATAATTTTTTGCATCAATGTTTTGGATCACACTCTGTAATCCATCATCAAAATGAGAGAGTATTGTAGGAGTAAAAATAGGGGATTGTAGACCTGGATGGGATAAATAGAAAGAGGAGAAAAATGCACACAAATTGAGAAGGGAAAGCCTAGTGATGATAAAAAATATAAGATTAAAAATAAGGTGAAAAAAAGAGAGACACAAAATATAAAGGTTTATGGTAAAAATTTTAAGGAGAAAACTATCCATTCAAAGAAGAGAAAGTGTGATGAAATTAAAATAGAGAAAGAAATAAAGAAAATAATTTTGAAACTATAAGAGAAAGAGGTAAGGAAATATAAAGATATCTATAAAAACATATGTAAGGATAAATAATCACAACATAAATAAAGATATGTAAAAATAAAAAGAAAAATAAAGGTAAGAGATATTAATATAAAGAAGAAATTAAAGTCCCTCTTCTCAACTCCATCAAGATTGTTAAACATAATACCAATGATGAAGTGGCCTCTTTAGTGGATTTATGTCTAAAATCCACACTTTTTTCCTTCCAAGGCATCATCTATGAGTGGGTAGATGGGGTAGCCATGGGCTGCCCCCTCTCTCTAGTTATAGCTAAGCTTTTCATGGAGCATTTTGAAGAATTTTCCCTCTTCTCTTTCCCACTCAAACCTAGGTGGTGGAAACACTAGTGCATAATACCAATATATGTTGGCCACATGGTTTAGAAAATATTGAAAAGTTCCATAACCACCTAAATAGTTTACACCCTTGTATATCCTTCACCAAAGAAATTTAAACTAACAACCAACTCCCCTTCTTGGACATTTTTCTCACCAAAAATCCAGATGGATCCTTAGCTCACAGTGTTTTCCAAAGAAGCACCCACATTGACCTCTACCTCCACTCTTCCCCCACCATCAACCTGTCCAAAAGGCATGCATTCTTAAAATGTTAATGATGAGAGCCTTTCATATTTGCGATGAAGATAATTTAAACCATGAGCTAGATTATCTTTGCTATGTCTTCCATTTAAATGGCTAAAGTAACAAGAAAATTTCTAAAACTTTCAATCTAACCAAATCAAATTTCTTCTCCAAAATCAAGTCAACCCAACCTTCCATCCATACCACCCTCCCCTATATCAAAATTTTATCCCAAAAACTTTCCAAAATTCTTCAAAAAGAGGGTATCCCTTGTGCTTTCAAACCCTTGAAAACCTTGAGAAACCACATTCCTTCTCTCAAAGACCCTAAGGACATCTACTTGGATTTTGGTGTCTATAAAGTTGTTTGTTCTTGTGGTATCCCATACATTGGAGAAACAGGTCAATCCTTTAGAACCAGAATCAAAGAGCATTGTACTAACATAAAGCATGAGTGTGCCATCAAGTCTTCACTATCCAAACACTCCTCTAAAAAACACCATGTCTATCTTGAAAATGCTCAAGTTCTATCCATAGAAACTGTAGACAAGCAAAATTGGCATCATGGATTAAATTAAGTCATATTTGTCCATTCATTAAATAAATCAAGTTTATTTGATTTATCTCTAAAGTCCTCCATTTAAATTAAATAAATTCATCTTTAACACTAACATCATCCCCTTTAGCTAAATAAATCAAAATATTTATTTAACTAAGTCTAAATCATTTCCCATCTCCTTTTGATTTATTTTAATCCATAAATCTAAATAAAATGGGTCAAATCACCTAACCTCCTCTTATTTAATCAAATCATGATTAAATCTAATCTAATCCATGTCCTATCCTCTAGATTTTTCCACTTGCACATGAAAATATATTTAATTCATTTATTAAATCCCTATTTTCTCTCAACATGGCATAATGGAGGAATATTCTCTCAAATTTGAATTCAAAATCCAAGTGGACTTTGTCCTTCCAACAAGACATTTATTTCATCTTTGCATTGAGCCAAGTGGAATTTAAGACATTCCTTTTCCCTCTTACATGTCATTTCACTAATTTAAATATCACCTAATTGCATTTATGGGAACATTCGCCAAAATGTGCACATCCCTCGTCCATTCTCATCTTGACAAGTGACACCTTGTGATTGGTTGAATTTTAGTCCCACATTGCTTTATTTTGCTCATTTCTCCAACTTTTCACTCTATAAATAAGAGGCTTCATTGTTCATTTGACCATCCACAATTTGAAAAAAGCTATTATACTCAAATACATAGCAATTCTCATCCATTTTTATCCAATCTTAGCTAGGTTATGCAAATTTTCATCTTGGAGCATACTTCAATCTTCAACAAAGTGGATCACTCTTCATCACCAATCAACATTTGTATCATTGGAGTTGGGAAAGGGCCAATTTTCACATCAAAATGACACCAATTCCTCCAAGAGATTAGGAGTTTTCTTTGCATTTGAATAAGATTTAATATCTTTGGTTTATGCTTGTCTATGTTCTTCATTTCATTTCTTTTCCTTTGCAATTCAAATGGATTTCTTGGGGAATCATGATACTAACTTGCATTTGATCTAATATAGTGTTTGTTTCTTGTGTTTATACAAGTCTAGGATCTTGGTTCACATTTTGGGGCTAGGAGGGAAAACCAAAAGTTCTAATCACATTTTTTCACCAAATTCTGTGCCTTTTTATTATTTTTGTGTAGATACAAGGAACTCCAATGTTGGTAGACCAGCGTCACAGTTTAGAACCACTGGGACTCCAACGTCATTGTATCACACTACTACAAATTCCAAACTCTGATGCTCTTTGTTTCCCACCCGAGATTCAAATTTCCAAAGTGCAACGCTGAGTCTTTTTCGCTTGCTGGAATCTTTCCAAATTTCAAACTCCACTACTGGTTGAAATAGTGATGCCTTCATGCTCTTTGTCCCTACTACAGAGTGATGCTAAGTGGTAAGTGGTACTATATAGCACCGTTGGAAATTTTAAACTGCACCGCCTTCACAAGTTCCATTGCTAAAGGGAAGTAAAAAGTGAAAAATAGTTTTATGACATGTTCTTTTTTTCAAATTCTAATCATTTTGATGGTTCTTTGATCTCTTGATCTCTGTTTTTGTAGATTTGACTGGTTTTCTTACAGGTTGGCTTGATCAAAAGTAAAGAAGAAAAGAGGCATGAAGATATCATTCTTTCATGATACCAAGTGTTTTTGAACACTTTAGTGTTTGTTTAACACTCTAAGAGAACTCACTTTTTTTTCTTTTAAGAATTTTTATTATCTTTCATGCTTAGGACATACTAGATTCCTTTTGAGCTCTAAAAAGAACACTTCAATTTCTTGTTACAAAAGGCTTAAAATAAACTTTAGGACACAAACTTACTAGAGTTGGTTTTTGGATTTAACAATTAAACACTACAAACTTTTCACATTTGCTTTAGTGCTTAAAAAAGAAGTCATTATTTCTTTGTGGGTCTTAGAATGAACATGTGCTACTTTTTTTTGTGATTTCATACTCAAGCTAACACCATTGAAAAGATGCATGCGCTTCTCTCATGCCTCACGACGATCTTGAGAATCAAAAGGCTTGTTGGTGGTCTTAGGTTGGGATAAAGTAATCGCCTCTACATTTCATTTTGGGATTAAAATTGAACACATCTTGCGAGTGTGAGTGGAACATATTGCATGTGTTCTCTTTTTGTTTCTCAACAAAGATCGATAGAACTATGGATATGTTTTCTTGCTTTTGTTTATCTTAGAGGGCCTGCCTTGGGGAAAAAGTACTCACCCAAGGGAACGACTCAACCGGTAACACTCTAAAGAAAAGAGTATTTCCAACCAGGATATAAAAGTGGGTACTAGAACAAAGGAAAGTATCAAATGGTTGGTTCCAACGAGAAGGAAAACAATGGTCTCTCAGCTCAATGGATCAACTCCTACAAACAAAAAGTCCTAATTAAAACCTTTGTTGTAGAAAGGCCAAAAATCCTTGATATATTTGTTGGTGGAAGAATGGTTGTTCTGAAGCCTCCCCACACTTTTATGATTTTTAGTAGAAATTTAAAGTATGCCATGGGATTTTCATGGGTACTAATGCTTGGCTGCCTTGAGAAGTGAGTGTCGTGGAGGGGAGCCAGTGGGTTCAAGCATCTAACCATTCACTAAAAATAAGCATAGCTAGACTTGTCCAAGTGGGGACTGAACAAATATAGTCTTTCATATCCATAGGATTGTGCTTTTTCTTGGTTAAAAATAACTTTTCTTATTAAAAAACATTTGGAAACAAACATTTAACATTCATCATCAAACATCAAACCCTTTAGGAAGAAAATATATTTGACCAAATTCATGTGTTATTGCTTGCCCTTGGGATCCTATCCTTAGAGGCTTCCAAGAATTTAGATTTCATCTCAATTTTCTCCTACTAAAGTCAACATTAGGAAACTTTTTTCTTTATTTTCTGTATTTCCACATAATGGACTTTGTGGGATGAAACAAAATTAGAGGACATCTAGTTTCAAAAGATGATCAAGAGAGTGTTTGTGGTAAAAAGAACTCATTAAGCAAAGTTAAGAAACAATTGTATCCCACACATGTGCTTGAAATATTTGGTCATATGGTTTGCATGCAAGCATTGGTCTTTTGGTTTGAGCTACTCTTAGAGAGAAGCATGTTCTTCACTATCTTGGTCTTGTAAACAAGGTCCTTCTTAGGTTCATTTTAGATCAAATTCAAACACTTCATCCATCCCACAAACAACTTTATAGCTTTGGAAACATCATTATCTAGACTTGGGTACATCCTTAAACCAAATAAAAATCATTTTTTTAGTTAGGTGTGTTTGGATGGATCCTTCCTCACACACTTAGTTAGATTATCACCTCTTTTGAACAAGTTCATCCTAAGATAAAATCTAACATCTTAGGGTTTAGAAGTTCATTATCCAAATCAAACCAATCAAAATCAAATCCTAAAGTCTAGCAATGATCCAAATTTCTTAAAAAATTTGACACCCATATCATTCACCCCTTTCATCCTTCATCTCATCATTGGTCCTAAATTTATTAGAGGTCAACAAGGTCAAAACACAAGAGGAACATGGAATATAAACTTGCTCCATACATCATGAGTAATCCAAATCAACTGACCTTTCAAAGCCTTGCAATACCAATGGATTATCAAAACTCACATTTATACAGTCCATACATGGGATCATTTGCTCCTACAAACCTTAATGGTAAAAAAAATGTGAGTATGCCCAGTCTGAATTTTGGAACACCTTTCCCCATGGTAGATTTAAATCAAAGTCCAAACCTACAAATCTATCAACCAAACACCCAATCTATGAGTCTTCCACAAGCAAACAACATTATCACACCAAATCCATACATGCCAAATGTGAATATACCAAGTACAAGTTTATCAAGAATGAACGTTTCAAATCGACACCTAGAAAAATTTGGGATAGATATGTTTGTGAATCATACAAAATTTGTTCAAAGTCCAAACAAGATGTTAACAACTCTGTGTATTGATCCAAGTCAAGGTAACACCATGCAAAATCAATTTTACCTAAACCACAACAAAGTTCAAATTCAACATATCATGCCAAATCTAAGCATCACCCCAAGTCAGAACATTGTCCAAAATAAAATTTTCCATGATTCCATGCAAACATCAAAAGTGTACATTCCAAATTTTCTTGAACAAAATCCAAATCAACTATATCAAGGGAGTCAAAATCAAAATCAAGATCAAAATTCACTAGATCAACTTGCTTCACTTGCCAAACTAATTGACTTATTGAGCCAAGAGACATCTTCACTCGAAAATAAATACACTCTTCAATTGATTGAACCATGTCATCAGAACATTGAGTTGTGTCCACAACCACATCAAGAACAATATCTCCAATGTCAAGAAGTTAGATAACAAGATCAACAACATCAACAACAAACCCAATCACCATGTCTCAATGATTAATCACCACATCTCCAAGATCAATCATCACAAGGTTAATTTAAAGTACAAATCTCACAAGGTAACAAACAAAAATACACACCACTTGGGAGACCACTCCAATCAGTCATGCAACAATTAGAAAAATAAAATCTCATCAAACTCCCTATTTATAAGAATTATCAAGAGCCCCTAGTTAAACCACCAGGGTATAACAAGAAGCACCTTTGTGACTTCCACAAAGTAAAGGGACAAACAACATAAAATTGTATTGGACTCAAAAATCTCATCCAAGACGTTATTGATCAAAAGATAATCACTATTGGGGACAACGATTAGGATTCAACCACTAGAAATAGCATTGACAATCTCTCCACCATAATTGGCAAAAACAATGATCAAAATCTATCAATCAATGAGCATATTGAAGATGTTTCTACCTCATGCAAAGGTCAAATAAACATTTATAAAGAGTCACTTTTTCAAAATCCACCAACAATACTCAACAATGATCCAATTCATGAAATGTCAACACCACTTGACCCTACAATTGAAGACATTAACAATATCTCTGCCACAATTGTTGAAAACATTGATCAAGATCTATCCATCAATGAGCACCTTGAAGATGTTTCTACCCCATCCAATGATCAAATCAACATGCATGAAGAATCATTTTTTAGTCGTGATCAAAATCCCTCAACAATATTCAGTCATGATCTATTTCAAGGAGTGTTAGAGTTTTTTGATCCTATTGACATAATCCACAACCCATCTACCAATGATCATGTTGAAAATGTCTCTAAATCACCTAATGAGTTAGAGAACATATCTCAAGGATTTATTCCAAAGCATGATCAAAATCTTTCACCAAAGTCTAGCAATGGTCATTTCCAAGACATATTGACCCCCTTTGACCTCATGGTTATAGATATTGAAGGAATCCTCAACTCAAGATTTGATCCAAGTCCATTTAGAGATCAAGAGGATATTTAACCACTTCCCATGACTAATGATGACATCCAAGGACCCTTTATAAGCAATCCATCCTTTGAAATTGACCCATGTTAAGAACTTGATCCAAAATATGTCAAAAGTAATTCCAACATTAATCAAGATCAAGAATTTGTATCTCCAAGATACTACAATGATCTAATGGATACTCTCCTATCAATACAAGATGTCCCAAATAATGATCATATCCATATAGTACATACTCCTCCATCTACCCATGAGATGCTTTCTTTGGCTGGACATGTAGATGATCTTCATTCAGAACATGATTCATTTACTCCTGACATTATTACACAAGAAAATAGGTTATTGATTCCTACAGTCAAACTGAATTTTCAACATCAGGATAAGATATATCCCAAATTCAGACTAAGGACATCATGTATGAAGATATCTAACATTATCCACTCAAGGAAATAGGTCAAGTAGAACAAGATATTCTAGAGTCAATAGAGCAAAAAAGTGAAATAACGTCATTTGCAGTGGTCATTTATTAGAGAATGCATTATGAATAAGACATCTCAAAATAGGGAGAATCAAAGAACAAAGATGCTACTACCACCATACTAGGGGTAACTTCATCTCAAGAAAACTTCAATATAGGGGGCATGAAGAATCCTTATGGTGAAACCAATGCCAATACTACAACTAATTGCATCATGAATCTTCATCCACCCATCACCCCATCCATGAATTGGGAACAACATCAAAAGAAAGATTTGAATCAAAGCACAAATAATGTTATCAAAGAAAAGAAGCTAAGAATCATAATGGAAAAATAAAATACACATGGATACCAAAATATACAAAGAAAGATTATCCCTATCAAACTCCATTAGTCAAAGAAACTATGGGGGAAAATAAAAAAGGGAAAACTATCCATCAAAGATGTCCACAAAAGAAAAATAGGGCTTCTGAAGTGACGTACAAAGTATATCAAACAATTGGTCCTAATTCCATGCACAATTCTGTATCCACCCATCAATGCTCATCTTCCCAAGTTTGGAGAGTCAAAGGTTCCAAACTATTAACCAAATTATCTTTTATTCCTAAACACACAACTCCATCCACACCTCCAGGCATGATATCAAATTCTCAAATTGACCATGTATTGACAATAACCCTTTATCATAAGGATTCAAAAGGAATTCAATCGCGATGTGTGCACAAAGACAAAGTTAACCCTAGTATCAACAAAGCACATCAGGAATCCCAAAAGTTTCATCCAAGTGCAGGTATCTTAGCAAAGCAGCTTCTTCAAGCAGTATATCGATGGCACATTATGAAAAAAGAATCTACATCGACACCACCAGATGGTTCAACATGAGCTTAAAATATTTTTTAAAAGTCCAAGAGAATCCAAAAAAAATTTAAAAAAGGATTGAAAATAGTACAGAAAAAAATTGTCCTCTAGTGAAAACCACTTTGGTGGTGCTTTGGACAAGTACCATGATGAAAACTTGGAAAACAGGGTCATGTGTAGAATTGATAATCTACGTATGCTAGTTCAAGTGGAAGCATATCATCCCATCCATAACAAATCCAACATTCCATCAATCTTATCCATAATAAATCCATTCATCCATCTGCATCCATAGTCCAAGTTATCTTAAATCTTGATGAAACTTTGGTGTACACTTTACACTTGCTTATGGTAAACATCTTAACATGGGTCATTTTCTTTGATTGTATCCTATCCAACGTTATTTGAGCTATGAAACATTATCCAAATGAGCATTCTTTATCTGAACACCCTATCTTCTCGTAAGGTAATCCTTGGCATCCTTTCGTGCTTACCATATCCATATATCCATACAAATATCCAAGCATCCACCCATAGCATTCCATACATTGCTTGACACTGGGGCCAGATATGTACATCTTGCTTTGAGAATAAATCTTGATCTATATCCTCCAACTTATGTGGTGATCCAAACATTGGCAAATGTAAAATCAAATTGGTCAATCATTTGTGATCCAAAATCCAAGTCACTATCCCATGGCATATTTTGACGAGAATACATTCCTTATAAAGCTTAATCTTTCATCGAATGTCAATCCAAACAATCAATATCAGTTGCATCTAACGTGTGCTTCAACATCACATCAAATCATTCAAATAGATTTTGATCCAAATCAAGCTTGAAAATCCTGATCAATAAAATCCAATGAATCCATCATCATCTCAGAATATCCTTCCCAATCCTTGTGTTTCTTAACATTATCCTTGCATTGTTGTGTATCCTCAACAATGTTATCATCATCAATCACGATCAATCCAATTAGTCCCTCATCATCTTGGGATGTCTATCCTAATCCTCGTGTTGCTTAAAACTATCCTTGCATTGTTGTGTATCCTCAACAATGTTATTATCATCAATCCATCAATCTAATCAACCAACCTTAGCTTGGTTTTCAACAAAATCCCAAAATAAAGCATTTATATCATCACACATATCCAAATCATCAAAATCGTGTGAAAAATATAAAAACATTCAAAACATATCAAAAATACAAAAACATAAAAAAACTAAGAAAATCCAAAAACATTCAAAAAACAAAAAATCCAAAAAACATTCATAAAATCCCAAAAAATCTAAAAATAGCTTCAAAATATTTAAAAACATCAAAAACATCTAAATATTTGAAAAATCCATCTGTCCCCATCTTGCTTTCACCCGCAATAAACTTCCATTCATAATAAATCAATCATCACACTCACCCTTTGGAAAAACACAAGGAAACAAGCACAAAAATCAGCAAAAGCAAACTTCAAATGCAAAATCAAATCAAAGAAACAAACCTTTAAACACAAAATCAAACTCTTGATCATTCGCAAACATGTGAAACAACCTTATATCAATAGCCTTTTGAACAACCTATCAACTTGTCACCATCCACTACCATGTCCTAGGATGAATCCTTCCTACAATGGGTATATCTTTGGCAAAACACTTTGGATAAACAAAATGATGTGTTGCAATCCACTAACATGTCCTATGATGTATCCCTCCTACAATGGGCACTATCTTTTGGAAATCATTTCAGTTCTTATCCTAAACAAAACAAATCCCTTTGGCTAGAGGTATGAAGAACATTAACTTGTTTGCTTGCTTGATCTTTTCTTTTGATTTATCTTATTATGCTCATTCCAATTACCTCTCAATGATGTCTAATCAAAATAATCTAGAGAGAAAGGAATGGAGCATTGATCATTATCTTTTTGTTTGTTGTGCTTATTGGATGTTCTTGTAATATAACTTGGAAAATACTTGCTTTGTTAAGTACATCCTAGCAAAGTTTCTATATGTCAAGTGTGAACAAGAATACTCCTATCTATTTGTCGAGTCAAACTCTATCACACTAGGTACAATGCCATCCTGGTTCTTTATACGTTGATGCATTGTATCTATGTGTGCTATCAAATATAAGGCAATTGGCCCTTTTAAAGTCGCAATTCCTAAAAGGAAAATCATCCATTTCTTATCATCATCTCTAGTAAAGTTAGTTTGTCGAATCCTCTTGTCATAATCTCATTTCTTCTTTTTCGTGCTAAAATCATGCTATGTCAGTTGATCATCATCGCTAGTGCATCCATCCTGCATCCACAAACATTCATCATGTTGCATATCATTCACATGCATTGCATGCTCATCATCATAATATAGATATGTTAGTCTAAGCATCTCATAAATCATACATTTGCATAAAACATCCATTGCATAACCATATAGGTATTATTGCATCATCTATCTCAAATGCATTCCATCATCATTTAAGTTGTTTAGGATAATATAGATTGGCTATTCTAAGCATCTTAAAACCATCTCATTTGTATCATTATCATAACCATTCATACATCCATCTTGAACCTATTTGTCATGAGATCGACCTTCAAATCAAAATTTCCGCTTGATCTCTCGAGGAGGAAATGTACTAGTATACTTCTTTCCACTGGGGCATCTTAAAAATAAATTTTCTTTTTAAATTTCACAATGGCAAGATTATTCTTTGAACCAATGCAACAAGTACATTTCTTCAAAGAGGGCCAAAATGTAGACATGCAAAATTGGCATCATGCATTTAATTAAGTCATATTCGTCCATTCATTAAATAAATCAATTTTATTTGATTTATCTCTAAAGTCCTCCATTTAAATTAAATAAATTCATATTTAACACTAACATCACCCCCTTTAGCTAAATAAATCAAAATATTTATTTAACTAAGTCTAAATCATTTTCCATTTCCTTTTGATTTATTTTAATCCATAAATCTAAATCAAATGGGTCAAATCACCTAACCTCCTCTTATTTAATCAAATCATGATTAAATCTAATCTAATCCATGTCCCATCCTCTAACTTTTGCCACTTGCACATGAAAATAGATTTAATTCATTTATTAAATCCCTATTTTATCTCAACATAGCATAATGGAGGAATATTCTCTCAAATTTGAATTCAAAATCCAAGTGGACTTTGTCCTTCCAACAAGACATTTATTTCATCATTGTATTGAGCCAAGTGGCATTTAAGAAATTCTTTTTCCCTCTTACATGTCATTTCACTAATTTCAAATATCACCTAATTGCATTTATGGGCACTTTCACCAAAATGTGCACATCCCTCATCCATTCTCATCTTGACAAGTGGCACCTTGCCATTGGTTGAATTTTAGTCCCACATTGCTTTATTTTGGGCATTTCTCCAACTTGTCACTCTATAAATAAGAGGCTTCATTCCTCATTTGATCATCCACAATTTGAGCAAAGTTATTATACTCAAATCCATAGCAATTCTCATCCATTTTTATCCAATCTTACCTAGGTTATGCAAATTTTCATCTTGGAGCACACTTCAATCTTCAACAAAGTGGATCACTCTTCATCACCAATCAACATTTGCATCATTGGAGTTGGGAAAAGGGCCAATTTTCACATCAAATTGACACTAATTCCCTGAAGAGATTAAAAGTTTTATTTGTATTTGAATAGGATTTAATACCTTTGGTTTATGCTTGTTTATGTTCTTCATTTCATTTCTTTTCCTTTGCAATTCAAATGGATTTCTTGGGGAATCATGATACTAACTTGCATTTGATCTAATATAGTGTTTGTTTCTTGTGTTTATGCAAGTTTAGGATCTTGGTTCATAGAAACCAACTTTTTAAAAAGAAAACTTAAAGAAGCTATTGCAATCCACAACCATCCATCCAACCTTAATCGAGATGAAGCATGGATCCTAAGTTCCTCTTGGAAACACCTTTTATCCAACTTCAATTCCCTCACCCCTTCCCCCCCTTAGCTCGACCCATCCTTCCCCCCTCCCTCAATCTCCCAACATCCTCTTTATCTCACTAGCTTCCTCCCATTCCTTCCCCTTGCCAATCCCCTCCTCCCTCCCCCACCTTGCTCTCTTCCTTTTTTTCTTTCTTTTAAAGTAATTTATTCAGTCTTTTGTTCCTTTTATATTCATCTCTTTATATCTATTTATTTGTATCTTTAATCTTTTCTTTATATTCATTTATTTTATCTTTTCATATATATATATATAATCTTTTTACCTTTATATATATTTCTTTATTTATATTCTTTTTTATTCTTTATTCCTTTATTTCATTTGAACTTTTTATCTTTATTTATAAATGTTCTTTTCTGACTATATCTTTATTTGTATTTTTATCTTCACCTCCCCTTTTTTATTTTTTATATATAAAGATGTATATATATCTCCTTCTTTACTTTTTGTTTAATACTAATTTATTTGGTCTTTTGTTCCTTTTATATTTATCTCTTTATATCTATTTATTTGTTTCTTTAATTTCTTCTTTATATTCTTATCTTTTCTCTTTTTATTTTTATCTCTATTTGTCTTTTTATTTTTACATACCTTTATTTATGTTGTGATTACTTATTCTTACATATCATTTATATATATCTTTATATTCCTTTATCTCTTTCTTTTATAGTTTCAGAATTATTGTCTTTATTTCTTTGTCTCCTTAATTTTATTATTTATTATATTTTTTCTTTTTCTTTCTTTTGTACTTCTTAGTCCTTGTTCTTTCTCTATTTTAACTTCATCACACCTTTTCTTCTTTGAATAGGTGTTTTTCTCCTTAAATTTTTTAGCATAAACCTTCATATTCTTTGTCTCTCTTTTTTTCTCTTTATTTTTAATCTTATATTTTTTATCATCATTGGGCTTTCCCCTTCTTGATTTGTGTGCATTTGTCTCCTCTTTCTATTTATCCCATCCAGATCTGCAATCCCCCACTTTTACTCTTACAGTGCTCTCTCATCCTGATGATGGATCATGGAGGAAAAGTTGATACAAAAAATTATCACACAATTAAATCAGAAGAATCACTGGAAATTTAATGCCTTTCATAAATATTTATTTAAAATATCTATACTTTATTCATTACTTATTAATTTTTATTTATTGCAGTACTTTATTTATTTATTGCAGGCCTTCTTTTGCATGGGTACCGTCGAAGCGGAAGCATCATTTCTCTCTAATTGCTTTGTATATTTTGTCCTTCACACATCGACGGATTTAAGAAATTCTGTTAGAATGCGAATTTTAAAAGCTGCCGGCGAAAATTCGCGAGAGCGACTCCGCATCGACTTGGGTTTTAAATTTGAAATCACCTCGCAGAAATGGCCCATCCAACTATGAAAAGACAAAGGAAACGAATGAAACAAAGTGCCTCGGATTCTTCGAGGAGATCAATTGTCTCTTCAATTCAATAAAGCAGTCTCCAAAATGCTCACAATCGGAATTGGCATACCTATTAATTGTTTTGAACAGTAGAACTTTGAGGATTGATAGATTTCATGGCTTCATCAATGGCAATATCTTCATCCTTTCAGGTAGGCCACTTGGAAGTTTGTTTATAATGGTTATACATTTGCGTGACTTAAAAGCTTTTCTATAATTATTTGCTCATAAAGAGAGAGATTTCAATATTGATTACTGTATCATTCTGCCGTGATTCTTTTCACAGTTTTTAAAAGTTGGGGGCTGTATACAATATAAGCCCAAAAAGCTGTTTTTCTCTCTTTTGCTCGTCTTATTTACTTTTCGCAGACGGTCATTTGCTTCCTTTCAGGAACACAAACCTGGTCAGGATTATTTTTACAGTTCATACAATAGAATAATTCAACCTTGTATCTATTTGTGTCCTCTTTTCAGTAGTGATTTAATTCTAATTTTTTGGAATTGGTAAAGCCATTTAGAAAATAAACGAGCAGAACAGTCGTATAAGTTTCGGAGAAAAAACATAATTACAGGGTACACTGTTTAAGATATTGGGTTTCATTGGTAGACCAGTTTTACTAAATTTTTGGTTTATGTAATATATTTAAAGTTTTAATTTGTTTAGGTGGATCATTTAAAATTCCATTAATGGATGAATCCTATTGAAAAAACTAGTGTGATTTTAGATAAGCTATCTAAACAAGTCAAAATTTAGAATGTGATGTTTAAGCTTGATTTTAACTACCAATCTCTACCATGTACGTTTGTTGTTGCATAAATAAAAAAAATATAGATCTGCCAATTTCATAATGTGCAGATTATTAAGAATAAAATTGTATTATTTATTTTTAAGAAAATGAAACAATTTGTATAGATCCAAGTCAATCGATCAAAGGTTTATTATATTTAGAAGAAAAGATATCAACATTTCAAAAGAGAGACCACCGATGGCAGATAAAAGTATTTAGATGTTGAGATACTATTCTATTATGATATTAAATTTGGAAAAAATATATTAAAATATTTATGTACATTGATGTTGTCTAATGCATTTACTTTTGTATTCTTTTGTTATTTTCTTTTAAATGGTGTTCAAAGTTTTAATTTCATTTTTAGATTTCTTTAAAATTTTGATATTTATATGTGTTCTTTGGATTATCTTTTACTTTTACTATAGGGATTATAAATTGTTGGAAATTAAGCACACCCAGATCCATTGGACTGACGACAAAAAGGTCCAGAAGCTCAGTGTTAGAATACTCCAATAGCAGATGAATAATCCCAGATTCGAATCCTACCTGATGCACTAACATAAAAGTAAAGCTAGCATTACATCATTGTTACCTAAAATTGTGCTTTTTTTTTAATGAAAAGAGCCAACAAAGAGGACTTAGGCTGAGCAATCACCCAGTCCTGCAACTTGCTCACCTTCATGGCAATCCACTAGAAGGAGATGTTCGTAATTTCGCAAGGGAGTAGAGCAATCGAATCTTTGCCTTCAGATCACTACATTTAAGCTAACAATCAGTACACTCTTTTTTCTAAGAAACCATACTGTGTAGGGACATTGGGTATTGAAGGCAATGTGGTACAGAAGCAAGAGTAAAGAGAGCTTTGTGTTTGATATTCGGAGATTTTATAGTATATGTTCATATGAATCATTTACTAAGATTTAACATTCATTTGAATTTTCAGAGTTAAAATAGATTTATATATTACTTATAACATTCATTTGAGTTTGACATCATGTTTAATATTTGTTTGTTGATGCAGAAGATGGCTTTGAACAAAGTAACCATAATAGTGTTAGTTGCTCTAGTGTTGTTAATGGGCAATATTGGGGTGAAGGCAGACCCAACATGCAATCCTGGACAATGCGAGCCTGGACGATGCTGCAGCGTCTACCATTGGTGTGGCGATACTGCAGATTACTGTGCCATTGGCCACTGCGTTGCTCAGTGCTGGCGTAGTGCCAATCCACATACTACTTTTTCTATCATTGAGACAAACCTCACCTCAGCCCAACTCAATAATACTTTATAATCTGCACCATCGTTTACTATAGCACATAAGCAATAAGTATGCTAAATGAGTGTTGCGTCACTGCTTTGTTTGGTGAAGCTCTCTTTGGATCTATACTGTGTGTTGGATACAGATTATATTATGCACTTGTATATATATTCTTTTTGTTCTTTTATTTTATTTTTGTCTCTGTTGTTTCAAGGGCGTGAAATATGCTTTTTATTGTAGACACCAATATCATCTTCCAATTTCGTGGATAAAATTCTCATTAATTGTATCATAAAATGATGCATGCATATCTAACTGCCGCAAATTTTTGGCAGTGAATTTTTCAAGGGTGAATTGCTGATGGTGAATTTGCCTAATGCCACCCAATATAAATACATGTTTAAGTATATACTTAAAATATTTTAAATTAATTTATTTATAAATTATTTTAAAAATAACTTTTCATATTTGAACATTTAGAGTTATCAAAATTTTCAAATACAATAGGTGGTTTTGGTTTCATTTATTAAATTCGATTTTTATTTTGCATTGGGTTAATAATTTTGGAATGTATTTTAATGTTTACTAATATTTAAATATTTTGTGTTGATAATTATAAATATCTAAGTTTTCTTTTAGTCTTTCTATTGTTTATTTAAGTGAACAATTTGGATTGTAAATTTATATTGGGAAATTGTTGTTTTTAATGAATACTTATCTTTCATCAATGAGGTTTAGTAGGTTCAATCATCAATTACTTTATGGAGTAATAAAAAATTCCTCCTCCAATTTCATGGATTCTCCTAAATAAATTTCAATGGAGTTTTCTACAAAAAGCCATGCCCTCTTTGCTATTGGTTGTCTAATCAAAGACAACACATAAAAATTCTTGTGTGTGCATCTTTAAAATTTGTCTAAGGGACAAACAATGATGTTGAAGCATATAAAATTCTTCTAAGAATCATGTTACCTCTAATAATGATTTAAAAAAAAGGAGGTTTGTAAGTTGGAAACTGAAAAGTATTAAGACATTGTTTTAGCCCTTTCTAGATTCATTAGAATTTTTCTTATTATGATGCAAAAAGCAAATAAGATTATTGTAGTGTAGAAAAATGTATTCCTTTACATTTTCACACCTTTTTGGGCCCTCCTAATTAAATTGAAGTTAATAATTCCTTAATTTAGTGCTAATAAATGTATCCCTTTATATTTTCACACTTATTTGGGCCCTCTTAATTAAATTGAGCTTAATTAGGGCTTAATAAGCCCTTTTATTCATTTACAAGCCTAATACATTACATTTTCCAAAGGGAAAACCCGACAATAATTAATGCCAACACAACACTTTACCATGAGCAATGTGTGTTCCAAGAATAGGGCCCCATTCACCCATGGGAAAATGGGTCCTCCCTAATCCTTTGAACCCATTTTTAAAACATTTTTGGACATTGTTTTATCATCCCAAATTTAAATTTCAAATGCCAACTTGTAATGTTTAATTTTATTGAAATTAAGGATAAATGTATATAAATACAAGGTTTTTTTATAAAATCAACGAGAATTTTTTAAGAGCAATTTCACAACAGAAAATATTATTGTCAAGAGAATTTAAGAGCAGATTTCTCCATCAGTTTTTGCAGCATTCAAGATCCATCCATCATGTCAAAGTATTCTTGCCTCATGCCTTTTTTGGAGTTAACATTGCGATGTAGGTTTCAAGATCTAATCCAAGTATTCAAGTTAAAGATTCAAAGCAAGATTCACATCCATTGAAGCAATTTCATGTAAGGTCAACATCAATATTTTAGTCTTTTAAAGGTTTATTCAAGGATTTGTTGAGTTACAACATTGATTTGTTCATTCATCATTCCATTTGTGCTACTTCATTTCATTTCAAGGTTTAATTACCAAAATAGGGTTTGACCAAGAAAAACCCCCATTCACTCAAAAACAATTTTTTTTTTCTCTCTTAGTGTGTTGCAGATTTAAAGGTTCATAGGTTGAAGAAATCTTGAAGATCTCAAAAGTGAAAAGTTGTAAAGTTGCATTTTTTGTCACCTTTTTTGTCATCTCACGGAAACTCAGATCTTGAAGTGCAGACATGGGAGGAGAGGACCCAAAAATCAATTTTGTCAGTGTGCCATAGAAAAATGGCCCCTTATCATTTTCATGGCCTTTTAGGTCGTGTTTCATGGTGTTTGATATATTTTTCTCTTATTTTATGTTGTGACATGGCTTGAACATGCATATTTAGGTACAAAAATTCAAATAATGACATCTTGTGAAGGTGTTGTGAAGTGTTGTAATAATTTTCTACATTCTTTTAGACTCTATTCATTAAAATTCACCTAAAAACCACATTTTTATTCATTAACAAGTCCTATTTTGAAGTGTTGTAAAGTCTTGTAACAAGATTTCATCATTTTCTAGGCACAATTTCACTATCTATCCCTTTCTCATGCTTTATTTGACCCCTTTATACCCTCATATGTCTTAATTAAGTGTATTTTTGAATGTTAACCTAACAAACAATATTAAATACAACTTAATTACTGACACATATTTTCAGTTCCTAAATGGGACCCATTCACCATGGGTAGCAAATGAGTCCCCCTTGGCTCCAAATTCAAAATTTTAAAATTTCCTTTCAGGTTTTTATTCAAAATCACTTGATGTCGGCCTATGATGAGGTATGAATGATTAACTAAGGCACATGTGTGTATAAATATGTGGTTTTCCCCTCATTTTACATCTCATTCATTAAAGCATTCCATCTCACATCTCAAGCATTCAAGCATTCTACAGCATCAATTCAAGCAATATTCAAGCACTTTGTAGAATCCATTAACATTACTTCAAATTTACATTATCAAGGGTTTGGTAAGTCGATAGCTATTTCATGTTATTAGTTTATCATTCTCTTTCTTTTCATTGTTTCATTAAGGGTTTGATTACCAAAAGTGGGGTTTGACCAAGGAAACCCCCTATTTGCTAACCCTCAACCATTTTTCCCCTATTGCATGTGTGTTTGCAAACCTAGGTATGCATATTTAACAAGATTTTTGGTGTTGAAAATTGGTAAACAAGTCAACTAGGTGCTTCAATTCAACTCATTCATATTTCAAGCTTGGAGAAGGTTTTATGTCTATTTCTTGTAGAATTGACTTCACCAACCCAATAATTAGAGATTTCTAGATCTATTGTCGCAGAGTTGTCTCTTGATTTTTCAAAAAATTAGGAGATGACCGATTCACCACTAGTGGCGAATGAGTCCCACCTTAGGTCTAAAAATATGAATTTTTTCAGATTCTATATCCCGACAAATAGAAACCAATTTCTGACACATTTTCACCAGTAGGAGGACTAATTCACCACCTTGGGCCAATGAGTTCCACTATGAAAATTCAATGATTTTATTCAGCATCCACAACATTGCAGATTCATCAGATATTGCTCAGGTGCACTCTTTTTTTGCCTATTTCTTTTTGTTTTGTATTATTTCTTCATTTACTTCATTGTTTGCATATCATAGCATTTTTTCAAACATAACTTAAATATTAGTATTCCATTCATATTTAGTCATTTAGATCACTCAATTGCATTTAGTTTACTTCATTTAGTTTAGACAACATTTCACATAACATAATTTGAATGAACTAGTTTACATTTTTTTCCCTACCTCTCTCCTTTTAGGTGAAAAACCCTAGAAGAGTTAGAGAAGTCCTAGAGAGCCAAAAATTAATGGTTCAATCAGACCCATAAATTTTTTCACAAAAGTTATATTCTAAAACCTAGCATAGAAAACATATTAAACAACTTAAAAATTGTATTTTTCATTTTTTAAAACCCTGAGCAAGGACCCATTCTCCCATGGGAAAATGAGTCCTTATACAGGCATTTTAGACAAGTTTTAGGGTGATTTTTAGCCTCTATTTTACCTTTTTGTTGTCGTTCTCAGATATGAGCATTGGTTATTTGTGAATTCAAGTTATTACTTCTTTAGTTAGATCTTGCAACATTTTGGAAAACATTTCTTCCATATTTCAATTGAGCATAGTATTAGGATTTTGTACTTTTCCTTTATTTTTAGCATCATTTCATAGATTAGATAGATTAATTCACATTTTTGAATCATTAGAAAACATAAAAAAAGATCAAAAACATCAAACAAAATAAACAAAAACTAAATGGTAAGACTTGGAGAAAGCATATCCTTTAAACCTTCTAGTTATGATGATTTTGATTTGTTAGATGAAGCCCTTGAGGACTTCATCTCACCTAGATCATCCACTAAAGATTTGGTACAAGAGGATGAAAGCATAAGAAAACATGAAAATCATAGTTTCCCTTCTCCCAATACCTCTTCTACTTGTGACGAAGGTATTATGGTGTTAGAAGACCCAATTATTTAACATCACAAGAACTTTGTTTGTCGCTCTTTCAATTCTACATTTCTCTCAACAAAAACTAAAATGGATGGCATAAACAAAGATGTTAAATTCACATTAGATCCCCCCTCATTAGAAGGTCATTTATGTTACTCAATTGATCTTATTAATGCAAAAATTCAATCTCCTTTATTTAGTGAGGCTCCTATGTAACCTCTCATCATAGAACCACCTAAAAAGAAACCATTATCCCTAGGAGATATCCTAAAATTTACAATGCAATTTGATAGTAACAATATTTCATAGAATTTAGTTATAATACCATTGCTCACACATATAATACAAGGAAAAATAGGTAACCACAAACCACTCTTGCTTCATTACCATTTCCTCAACCTATCTTTCCTAGTGCTCCTTTTTTTCCTTTACAAAGTGGAAAGGAGTGTGATTTTTTTGAACAACTTAAAAATACTCCTACTAATATATCCTTATGGGATCTTATTCAAACATCACCTACATGCAATAGGATGTTCCAAGAAATTTTGCAGAAGAATGATATCCATTTTTTTTGTGAAACTGAATGATGTAGCAACCTCCTTTGATTTTATGCAAGTGACAAATCTAGATATCACATTCCATCAACAATAATTACACTCATTTGAAATCCAAACTAAAAATGAGGCCTTAATGATAAAGGTGATCATCAATAAACTCTAGTTAGGCGTACTCTCATAGAAAATGGACCAAGTCTTAAGGTTTGTAGCATTTCTCTCCTAGATAAAATTTGTGTGTATAAGAAGCCTATTCAACTTAATGATGTTAATATTCGTTCCTTTGACAATGTTAATATGTAACCATTAGGAATGATCACATTACCTATTTATGTCAAAACTTTATTTTTACCTACCCCTATCCATATCATGTTAGGACCTCTTTCATACAACCTTCTCCGAGGGAGACCATGGATTCATGCTATGAAAGGAGTCTCATATACTCTTCATTGTGAAATGAAATTTGAATAGAACAAAAAGATATACATGGTTGAAGTAAATGAATGAAGTTATAACTCACAAGTTCAATGTGATCATAACACTTCCAAATCCCATAATACTTTGATTCCAACTTCCAAAGTAGAACATTCACCTACAACAAAACTCTTATGTGATGATTGGGGGTCATTATATTTTACATCTTGTTTCAAAGAAGATTCAAAAATATCACCCTCAAAGTCTAAAGATTCATATACAAACAATTTATCTTCAAACACATGTTTTAGTGCCCATTGGGGCTCATTATATTTTACACGTCCTTTATGAGAGAGTACAAAATCTCACAATCTAAGCCAAAACAGCCTTATGTTTCATTTTCTCAACCTGGTTCTACATCAACAACATCACCCATGGTGGTGATGGAGGCTCTTCAACTCCCATCCCTCACAAGAGGAAGATGTGTAATTTTAAGAAATATAAAAAAGGATTTTTTTTCTTGTGAATAAGCCAATCCCTCTTAGAAGAAAAAAACATCTTCATTTGAGCTGGAAGAATGTTATGGTCTTGGATACATAATCCTTTCTAAACATGGATATAATGAAAACATAGAGTAAAACGATAGAGAACAAGTGAAGTCTATATCACACTTTTTCAAGAAAGATATAGGTTTACCACCTTTATCTCCATCTTCATCTAAGGCCTTATCATCAACTATGTGTATGAAATCTTGTGATGAGAAATAAATGTCCCCTTCTATTGATCAAGAGAATATCTTGTCAAGGTTTCTCAAAGCCCACTTGATTACTCTTCCTCCAAAAAAATGAAATAAATTTTCCAACAAAATTTCATTCCATGCATATCGTCAAATTCATGGTCATTATAATAATGAATGTAAGGCTTTGAGTGATAAAATTCAACACCTTAAGGATTGTGGTGATCTTCCTTGTCTTGATGCACCTATGTCCTCTAATTGATACTAATTTTCATCTTATCATGTTGGTCATCACTATGTGGCATTAGTATATTTATGTGTCTTTCGCATTCCATTCATGGTGCCAAAATATTAGGTGCAACCATATCTCTCTTGGAAGTAACACAATAGTTCTTGGTGGTTTTATTTATCTCTATGATTGCGATGGAAGGATAACTAGGTTTTTGAGTTGTACATAATTTTCAAGTATCCTCTCATTCTCTCTTTCTACTTAAAATACTAACATTGAAAGTGTGTTGGAATTTTAAATGTGGTACATATGGTCCCCCATCCATTTTGTACATCTTCCCTTCTTAAGTGATGATGTCATATATCTCCTAGAAAGTGTGATATTTACATTGGAATTATTTCATTTTTGCATTTTGATATTTCTTGTTTAGAAGAGCATATTGATCATTTTGTCTGGCACCTTATCAAATTTATCAAGAGGTATAACTTTAGTATGGTTAGTATAATGGGAGCCTATAGACTTGGCGTGACTTTCTCATTGTATGGTGAGAGCCTAGATAGAGGAATGAATTTCTCACTAAGCCACTTTTTGTGGGCTCACCTAGTGGGTGATCGATTTCACTAGCCCTTGTGAGCCTATTTTTTTCAAAGGCCACATAGTATAGCACAACTTTCTTTCCTATGGAACCTTTTTACTTTTCATGTTCAGCGAGCATAACACAACTTGCTTTCTTGTAGAGCCATGTGTTGAATGGATGTGGCATAATAAAACTTGCTTTTCCATATTTATTTCCTCTTTACATAAATTTTGGCATTGTATTACATGTATCTTGTCTTGGTGCTCTATATCATACGTCTTGTGTTTTTCCCTTTTTGCTTATGTTGGTTTGACATGGGATCTTTGATCTTGAGGGATTGTGCAACCTCCTTGATCTTTTTTATCCTATTCCCTCAACATTTGTGCACTTGGACCCCTCTTGATGTATGTTTATCTACTCTAGTGTGAGTTTGATGCAAGGTCATGCTCTCATTAAAGTTGGGGCTAAATTTAGTGTAGAAAAATGTATCCCTTTACATTTTCACACTTATTTGGACCCTCCTAATTAAATTTTACTTAATAATGCCTTAATTTAGTTTTGATAAATGTATCCCTTTACATTTTCACACTTATTTAGGCTCCCTTAATTAAATTGAGCTCAATTAGGCCTTAATAAGCCATTTTATTTATTTACAAGCCTAATAAATTATATTTCCTAATGGAAACCTAACAATAATTAATGCCAACACATAACACTTTACCTTGAGCAATGTGTGTTCCAGGAATTGTGCCCTCCCTAAGCCTTTGAACCCATTTCTAAAACATGTTTTGGCAGTATTTTTATTATCCCAAATTTAAATTTCAAATGGCGTCTTGTAATGTTTAATTTTTATGAAATTAAGGATAAATGTCTATAAATACAAGGTTATTTTATCAAAATAACTAGAATTTTTGAAGAGTAATTTCATAAGAGAAAATATTATTTTGAAGAGTATTCAAGAGAAAATTTATTCATTATTAGTTGTAGCATTAAAGATCCAACCATGATGTCAAAGTCTTCTTGCCTCATACATTTTTTTGGAGCTAACATTGTGATATAGGTTTCAAGATCTAATCCAAGAATTCATGTCAAAGATTTAAATCAAGACTTAAGCATCAAGATCCACATCCATTGAATCCATCTCATGTGAGATTTCAATATTTCCAAGTTTTATTCAAGGGTTTGTTGAGTTGCAACATTGAGTTGTTCATTCATCATTCCATTCATGCTTTTTAATTTAATTTCAAGATGTAATTACCAAACCAGGGTTTGACCAAGGCAAACACCTATTCACCCAAAAAAAACATTTTTCCCTCTCTTTCTATGTTGCAGATTTACAAGTTCACAGGTTAAAGAAAATATGAAGATCTCAAAAGTGAAAAATTGCAAAGTTACATTTGTTTTCACCTTTGTTGTCATCTCATGGAAACTTAGATCCTAAATTTATTTTTGATTGGCTCATTATAAAGCCTATAGGATCTAGAAGTATATAAAAAGGAATAGGGGACCCAAAAATCAATTTTAAATAGCCTTGCGAAGACCTATTAACCCATGGGTGAATGAGTCCCAATACATCTTGTAGAAACAAAATTTATGATAGGTGCACAGTGTTCTCCTTAACTAGATCTACTAGAAGTTTTGTTCTATCTCTCAGCTTTATACTTTATCTACAAGATGTAGGTGGTAGCTTGAATTTTGGAGTTGATTTTCTATTTTTTATTTTTTCCAAAATGTGTTATTTGACCTTGACCCTCGTCTTGAGTGCATAAGGAAGCCTAAATATTTCTCACATTGGCTTGATTCACCTAAGGGTTGTTAATCAATTCATTATGGGGATATCATTTCCTAATGAATGTAATAAGATAGGGTGTATTTCCAACCTTTGGACTTAACCTTCCATTTTGGGAAAACCTTTTTTTCCTTCATTTCAGTTATCAACATTTTTTCTTATTTTGGATTTCTTCACTAATCCTTACTATCTAGTTTATGTGCATATAGTTGATTGAGTGTTGTGGTCTTTGTATATGAGGATGTACTCCATCTCTATAAATGATGTGGATTTTGAAGTGACATTAGAGAAATTTCATTGATGGGGTTGGAATTGATTTCATTTCAGTACTTTTTATAATTACAATATTAGCTCTATATCCGCCCTTCTTATATGGAAAGCTTGATATAGATGGCGAAATCACTATTTACATTCCTTTGAAGAAAATATTGTCATAAATTTTCTTGCTAATATTGGAGTTGCTTCATTAATCCTAGTGTTTGGTGTATGCGTTGATATTTTGTTGGGTGTTGCAGTCTTTTCCCATAAAGATGTATTTCCCCTCCTTAAATAGGATGAATTTAAAGGTGTCCTTGGAGGCATTGGGGATGGGAAATAGGGATACAATTAATTTCATGTCAATATTTATTACTATTATGCTATTAGCTCGATGTCCTTCATTGTTACGTGATAATCTTGATATATATAGATGGTGACATCTCTCCTTGGCACCACCTTTCTAGAATGACCTCCAAATAAGGTCCATTATTTTTTGATTCATGGCCCCCTTATGCATGTTGCATGTAGGAATGATATAATACTTCATCATTTGAGTGGCATGGGATGTTATAAGTATCTATGGAGACATCTTTTTTCATGTACTTACTCTTGCACTTCATTTTTCGCTTCCTTTATTTATGACATAATTTTGAAGTTAATGTTATTTATATTTTCCAAGAAGTAAAGGATGCTATTTTAAGAGGTTGTTATAGATATTATTTATGGAAAAATATATTTTTAAAACTTAAGGGAAAAAAAATTGCAAAATAAATTTGTCAAGGTGGAGTACCTAGAAGCTTGCATAGAAAACTATGTTACATTAAAGATTGCATCCATGCTTCTATGTATTTTATTGGAGCCAATTATTAATAGAGTGAGTTCTTTAAGTGTCAAGTTTTTTCATCAAATAAGAGTTATTTCATCATCTAGGAACCATTTTATATATTTTTCAGGGTACATCCATTGTGATTATGTCCTATTACTAGTGACAAATTGTAATTTTTATTTTCTATGGACTACTTCACAAAGATCAAGCTTGTTTCTTGATGCTAGTGGATGTTATGGTTAATTTATATTCACATAATTTAGAGGTAGTAGTGGGAGATTCATTCCAATAAATCTCTCAAATCTCATTCTTCACTTACATCCAACAAATCTTATAGGTGATAAATTACCTTCTGAAAACTTGATGAAGTGAGATGTATTATGTCTTTAATACTCATTTGGGATTATGAAATTTGGGACGTTTATGTTTTATCAACATCATTGACTCCTTAGCTAATGGTGGAAAATTGTGAAGCTAAATAAGAATTGATGGTTGGAGTTGAATATTCTTAAAGATTACTCAATTAAATGTTCAAAGGTAACTCTTTTGAAACAAAATTAAAATAATTATTTACCACTGAGTTGCCAATGGTATTGTAAAATTATTATTTTTACATGGAAATTAATACTTAGTGTATTGGAAAAAGGAATCTAGGTCTTAAATCATATTTCCTCCAATATGAAAATGGGGGAGGATTAAAAATAATCTCAACACCCACTTGTGTACAAACCTCATTAGAAGAGCTAGAATGATGGATCTAGATATTAATCCTTTGTGGTGGGATGATGTTGATTAGCTTAATGTCTCATCCTCATTGAGATGACCATGCCTTATAGAAATCGAGTGGTCAACAAAATAAATAATGAAAAGAAAGGAATGGGAAAAGGCTATGAGGAGAAGCAAGTAATTTATTAAAGGAGATAAATATCCTTTAAGAGGAGAGGGGTGTAGGATTGATTGGGAGGGAAATTCGATTGATAAGGTATGCCACCCCTCTTTTGGAAGAAAAAACTTGAGGTCATGTGGAGAAAAATGAAGCTAGTTTGCTATTAAACCTTCACAAATCCCTTGTCTATGGATTTTTGTGTGATATTTTTGAGGAATACATGAGAAGAGAGAGTGAGGAGAAGAATTGGAGGGCTTAGTGGAAGTGATGGAACCCTCCCCATTGTAGGGACCTAGAAATACACTTTAAATTGAGCTAATATGTGGAAAAGTAGAGGTTGTGTTGGTAAAAGCCTTAAACCAACTCTCACAACCTCTACAAAGGTCTACACACATGTTTTAGGTCAAACAAAAGGTTTTTTGAGGCATAAAATAAGTTGTAGATACAAACTAAGTTGTAAAAAATAAACTATTGATGTAGGTGGTTATATCAATGACTGTAGAGGACTATTTATTGTTTCAACTTCATATAAGACTTTAAACTTACAAATAAAAAATCATACTCTAAAAGAAAGAAAGTGATATAATATTTATTACAACCACACACACCATATTAGGGAACCATAGATTGAATTTAGAAGTAAAACAATTTTCATTAACTTAGAAAATGCAAATGGTTACAATATTTTTACATACTTAGAATTGTTTTTGTACTGTAGACAAGAAAAATTGGCATAATGCATTTCATTAGGTCATATTCATCCATTTAGAAAATAAATCAAGTTTATTTATCAATCTATTAAAGTCATCCATTTAAATTAAATAAATTAACTTTATTTTTTTTAAGCCTATCATCACCCTCCTTGATTAAATAAATCAACCCTTTGTTTAATTAAGTTTGAAATCACCTTTCATCCCTTTTTGATTTAAATAAATAAAAATATTCAAGTCAAAGGGGTCAAAGCATCTAATCATCATTAATTTAATCTAATCCTGATTAAATTAACCTAACCACCCATCACATCCTCTCTCTTTTCCCACTTGCACCAATAAAGCATTTTATTTATTTATAAAATCAGCATTTTCCATCAACATGGCATCTTTGAGGAATATTCCCTCAAATTTGAATTCAAAAGCAAGTGGACATGCACACCCAACAAATAATTTATGAGCTCTTATATGGCTCTTACATGTCCCTTGCACAAGTCAAACTCAGCATTTACTCTCAAATTCAAATTTGAAATCTGCCTCTCTTTGGAACAATGACCAAAATGTGCTCATTCCTCATCCTATCACAAGTTGAAAAGTGGCCTCTTTTCATTGGCTTGTTTTTAGTCCCACATCCTCCATGTTTGGCATTGTTATATCATTATATTCTATAAATAGAGAGCTTCTCTATTGTTCAAATCCTCCACAAATGATCCATAAATCTTATGCAAAGTCACTCTTCATTTGAGAACTAATTTTCCCCATCTTACTCCATCTTCAAAGCATTTTATCATTTATCTTATCTTAGCAAAGGATTGGGAAATGGCTATTTTCCACAATTGCACCAATCCACTATGAGATAAAGTTGGATCATGTTTTTTATATGCTTTGTTTAGTTTCCCTTGTTTCATTTTATTGCATGATTAACATGTTTCATTATTTCATAGGGATGTTGATAATTTTCTTTGTTTTAAATGCTAGTCATGCTAATGTGTGTTAGGATTTTAACCAAAATGCAGATTTTCACCATCCACCTAATGGTGCTAGAAGGATTTGGTTTATCCTTAACTTAACCATATCATTGGAACTTTTTTGTTTCTATTGCAGGATATAGATTTGATTCAATTTATTCAATTCTCTGCATTATCAAGGATTTATACATCCATTTTATCGTCTTTTGTTTTACCCTTTCACTAAGTTTTGCAGATTTGGTGATGATTGAATTTCTAACAGCTATTTAGATAGTTTGTTTAAACAAGATGCACTTTTATCTAGTTTTTTTTTCTTTTGTAGCATTGCATTCTGATTGAGAACCCAACTTGAGATCAAAAAAAAAAAAAAGAGCATATTTCTTGGTTTTTCTTGACGTGCTGCAAATTTCTACTGACTTTCTAAGTTGACTCCATGTCGATTGGAATGAATCTAACCCATAGCTAATATTGGTAGTTTAAAGCAGAATCATGGGGTCACCACTTATTTCTTTTCACATTTTTGTGTTGTTCAGCACACAAAATAGCTTACACATATAATCTTCAAATTTGAATAATTTTGAGCTTCCATTGGAAAAGAATTCACTGCTGGACAAATCATAATTTCATCCAATTTTTTGCTCTGGTCCACTTCTGAACATGACTTTTCTTTCAGTGACTTTGGTTGGATCTTACCTCCTTAAATAAAAAAAGAAAATAAAAAAGAACCTTCTATGGTCGATTCATAATACCCAACCATCTGAATCTATGTTCCTCTCCCCCACCTCCATTTTGGTCCATATATAATACTGGTTGTTTTCCCTTATCTATAGTCAATAACTCCATTCTAACCAGTCACTACTCCCAATAAATCTATTGAATTAAAAGCTAGAAGTGTGAGAGTGATGCATAGAGATGAATGCATTAGCGAGATGCATGCAAAGAGGGAATCATGAGGAAGAAAGATGACGCTACAGGAACACCTCACCAATCATTGCTTGGGGTAGGCATCCAATGGAAAATGTTGTGTAGGATTCCTTAGTTTGAGCTTTACACAAGGCATCATTCCATATGAGATCTCTAAGTCTGATGCTTCACCTTGAAAACCTTACTGCCAGCTTACATATCTGTTGAATTCTATTTGAAGATTCATTAATATTGTGGTCATCAAATTGTGTGAATCCATTTTGTACGAATTCTACCTTTATGGCTATTTTTCCATCTATTGTTTTATCAATTTTATTGTTGACTTCATCCACTATCTTTCTAGCATATTTATCTCACCTGACACTGTCAGTGTTATTCTAGCTAGGTGTTCTCATAGCCATACCTTTACAATAACTTTTTCTATCATGACAAGCGGCCTAGCTTAAGTTTTCTGTTCTTGATGTTTCTTTTGGTACGAATTTCTTGGACCAAGGAAATCCAAGTTGGCATGAGGAGCAAATAATTCTTGATCACTTTGAACATGGTGATTTACACCAGCAATTTCTAAGAAATTACCTAAACCTTGCGCATCCCTCCATGCATTCCATTTCTTGTGCAAACATCTATTACTCACGGCTTGTGGTTGTTGGTGTTTGATTTTGGTTATTGGTTAGAATTATTTGGCAATAGTTCATTTCTTTTGCAATGTACATTTCAAACTGTTCTCTAGGCGTGCGCTAAATTTTCCCCACTGTTCTTTGAGATGACAAAATTTATGGCTCTTAACCAAAAAGCGATGACCACCAACATATAAGTTGAAAGATATTGTTTTGTTTTCTCACTTTACAACTGCTAATTGCATGTTATCTTTGATACTATGATTTATTGACATATCAATGCAGATTTGCAGAATCAATTTAAAGCAATAAATCAAAAGAAACTAGTAGCGGTGGATTCAAAATCCATAAATGCATTGAATGAATCATGATGAAAAGACATCTTAGATGAAGGTTCCATCTCAAATTTTCATAGCCAAGAGATATGTCAAAATCAGGAAACATCATAGTCTGATTTTATAGTCTAGAAACAACTCCAACTGTCACCTTCAATCCTCTGACATGTCATATCAAAATAGTGCCACTCGTTGTTGAGGCATTTTGTCAAAAAGTGCAGGCACCCTCTCTAAGCATATATTATGGCATGGGAAAAGAGGCTGCCAATGTCATTAGCTTGCAGTGCACAACCCCCTATTGGACGTTTATGAAGGTGTTGTTCAAAGCATATAAGTTTCCTATTGTGTTGTTGTTGCTTGCTAGAATGGAGAAGTGAAAGGTCAATAAAAGAAAAAGATCTCAAATTTTTTAAGGCTGAGCAAAGATAGTAATAGGGTGCATTTCAAATTGCACTCCATCACATCACATTAAACAAATAGAGAGTATACAATGGGATGCAGATGCACAGATAAGTACTGTAGATTTATTGTTGAACATGAAATTTATTTGTAGATCTATGAAACAATATTATAGCTAGAGTCTATCTACAATTATTTTTCATTGTTTGATAATCTAATTATTTTGTAGGCGTGAAATCATTCTTGAGATAAGGACTATCATCATTTCAATATTGAATGTGGCATTAGCTTAAAAAAAAATGTCTCTATCTTTTTTAAATAACCTTCAAGTCTTTGGGCGCAAATGCAATCAAATATAGATGAATGCATTAAATAGGACTATAAGATAATGCTAAATTATTTCTCAAGCGCAAGTTGCATATACTAGATGATGTGTGGACAAAAGAGAAAATTGGCATTGATTGCATACGATGGCATGATCACATATCTACTTTAGCCACTAATCATTTATGTTATTTTTTGTAGGCATCTTTATTGTTTGGAATCACTCATTTATAGTTTTTTACAGGAACGTTCTTGAGTGGCATCTCTCATTTATTCATGTAGGCTAAGTAATTGGGAATAAAGATGTTACTTGTCTGCATAATCAAATCTGACTTGATTGCAATCTTATTTGGTTGTATTCAATGAATCTAAATCTTGACTAGAGGGATCTAATCAATATAATAACCAAGGGAATCGAAGCATGATACATGACGGACTTTTAATGTTGCAATTTGGTTGCCATTTTTTTACCTCTAGAAAAGGAAAAAATATTTTTCTATTTAAACTAAAATAAAATTATGGATTGATTTTTTGCTAATTTAAATTTGTTGGGTACAGATTGCTAAGGTGGAGTCTATCAATCAGTTCTTCATGCTTAACTATAAATTTTATGTACTTCCCATCAAGATGGATAAAAAGCAAGCATAACTTGAGTTGGAAAAAATGAACTTGAAAGCATTTTTTAATGCTTATTAGTCTAGAAATTTTGTAACTTCTTTAATTTTTTATTTCAAGTGAACTAGATCATTGTGTTTTTTTCAAAGTAGGATTCAAATTGAACTTAAAAAACTGACTAGTTTTCTTTTTGGGTTCTAAAATTGAACAATCAACCTCACACTCAAGTTTGGTGCTTTAAAATGAATTCATCATTTCTTTGAGGCTTAAAATGACATGTCTTTTTTGTGTTTCATAATATCTTATTCAAAGTAATCTCATTTAAAAATGTGTATGCACTTCTCTCATACTTCATGGAAATCTTGAGAATCAAAAGTATTTTTGATGACATTAAGTTGCATAAAAGATTGCCAGGACCACACTTCAATTTGGGTTTTAAAATCAAACAAAATCTTGTGTGAGTGTGAGTGGGGCATTATTGTGCATATTCTCTCTCTTTGTTGCCAACAAAGAATGATCGAGTTACGGATTTTGTCTTTGCTTGCTTTTTTTTCTTAGAGGGCCTACCTTGGGGAAAAAGTACTCACCCAAGGGAATGACTCAACTGGTAACACTCTAAAGCCAAGAGTATTTCCAACTAGTATATAAATGTGGGTATTGGAGTAAACACCAATATCACATGGTTGATTCCGACAAGATGGATTCGAAAGGGGACTCTTGCCATATGGGTCAATCTCTATGAATGGAAAGTCTAAACTAAATCCTTTGTTTGTAGTGACCAATTTATCCGTTCAACAAGTTTATCAAATTGGTGCATTCGAACTTAGATTCCAAGAAGTTACTTGCCATGTACGATCTTCGTTAAAGTATAGAGGTTAAGACTTCATTCTTAACATACCTTTATACTCTTTCCTCAGTTGCATGTAAAATCATCTCTTCTACTACAAAAGACATGATGCAAGCCCACTAAGAAAAATGTACCAATCGAGCTAGGATGTTATATTGCTTGTGACTCAGTTTGAAAACATAGTGCTTTGATCGAAAACATTCGAAAACCAACATTCAACATGAGCATCAAATCTCAAACCCTTTAGGAGCAGCAAATATCCTTGAACGAATTCACATGTTATTGCTTTCCCTTGGGATTCTCATCCTTAGAGGCTTCTAAACATTTGGATTTCATCTCAATTTGCTCCTACTAATGTAAACTTTAGGTAACTCTTGCCTCAAATTTCCTTGGTTTCCGCATAATACACTTTGCAGGATAAGGGGAAAGTTGAGACATTAGACATCTAGATTCAAAATCTAATCAAGAGTGTGTTTTTGGTAAAAAGAATCCATTAAGCAAATATTAAATCAATTGGACCCCGCATATGTGCTTGGCATCATTTGGTTGTATGGTTTTCATGCAAACAATGGTCTTTTGCTTTTGAACTACTCTTAGAGAAAGGCATGTTATTCACTATCTTGGTCTTGTAAACAAGTCCTTCCGAGGTTCATTTAGGACCAAATAAAAAACTTAATTCATCCCAAACATTTTTCATCTTCATCCCAACAAAAAACTTTAGAGCTTTGGAAACATCATTCTAAGAATTGGGTAGATCATCAAAATCAAAATCACCTTGTTTAGTTAGGTGTATGGGAACGCATCCTTTCTCATACATTTATTTAAATCAGAAATCCTTTGGACAATTTCATCCTAAGATCACATCCAAGATTTTAGGGTTTACAAGTCCATTATCCAAATCACAAGCAATCAAAATCAAACCCTAAGTCTAGCATTGATCCAAATTCCCTAAATGTTCAACACTCATATCATTTACACCTTTCATCCTTGATCTCATAATTATTCCTAAGAACCTTAGAGGTCACTTTTGTAACAAGGTCAAAACACAAGAAGAACATGGAATACAAACTTGATCCATACATCATGAGTAATCCAAGTCCACTAAGCTATCAAAGCCATACAACACCAATTGATTATTAACACTCACATCTATACAAACCGTACATGGGATCATTGCCTTCGACAAATGTGAGTATGCCCAAATAGAAGTTTGTGACACCTCTCCCAATGGTAGATTTAAATCCAAGTCCAAAACTACAAATCTGCCAACCAAACAATCAATGCATGAGCCTTCAAATGAACAATGTCATCCTATCAAATCCCTACATGCCAAATCAATCCATGTAACATCAATCAAGCCATCACATCAAATTCTTTGAATACACCATCGGCATCACACCAATAGATGGTATTCAATCAAGCAATAATGTTGATCCCAACCAATCAAAATATGATCTCCCAAGGGCCTATCACCTCATTCATTCCAACCATCCCTATCACTTCGATCATTCCAACCACCACTATCATGCGCATCACATCACAAACCCTCACGATCACTCCAAACGTATCTCAACCACTCATCACTACATCCAACACAATTCCAAATCCACCACCAAAACCAAACATAGCAATACAATATAATATTGCGCTAAAAGCTCACTAGGCCTACCAAAAGGCCATCCAACAATATCTAGACATGCAACAAGCAAGACAAGCTCAACAAGTGCAACAAGCCTTTCAAGCTACCCAACAAGCACAAGAACAAACATGAAAAATGATAACTATTGAGGATAATGATGAACATTCAACCACTGGTGATAGCATTAACAATTTCCCCACCACAATTGATGAAAACAATGATCAAGATCTATCCATGAAAGAGCACATTGAAGATGTTTCTATCTTGTCTGAAGATCAAATTAACGTATGTCAAGAGCCACTTTTCAATCGTGATCAAAATCCACCAACCAACAATGATCCAATTCAAGAAATGTCAACATCATTGGACTCTATGGTTGAAGACATTCACAATCTCTCCACTACAATTGTTGAAAACAATGATCAAGATCGCTCCATCAATGAGCACCTTGAAGATTTTTCCACCCCATTTGATGATCAACTCACCACACATCAAGAGCCACTTTTTAGTGATCTATTTCAAGGATTGTTAGGATTATTTGATCCTATTAACATAATGCACTATTCGTTAACCTATAATCATGTTGAAAAATGTCTCTACATCACCTTATGAGTTAGAGGACATATCTCAAGAATTCATTCCAAAGCATGATCAACATCTCTCACCAAAGTCTAGCAGTGGTCCTTTCCAAGACATGTTGACCCCCTTTGACCTCATGGTTACAGATACTAAAGGAATCCTCAACTTTACACTTGATCCAAGTCCACTCAAAGATCAAGAGATAATTGAACCACTTACCATTCCTAATGAAGATATCCAAGAAACCTTTATGAGCAATCCACCCTTTAAAACTAACCCATGTCAAAAAATTGATCCAAAGCATGTCGAAAGCGACTTCAAAAAAATTCAAGATCAAGAATTTGTATCTCCAGCATACTACAATAATCTAATGGAAACTCTCCTATCTATGCAAGATGCACATACTCCATCTACCCATGAGATGATTTTTGTGGATGGACATGTAGAAGATCTTCATCTAGAACAAGATTCTATTACACAAAAAGAGCAGGTTATTGATTCATATAGTCAAATAGAGTTGTCAACATTAGGATTAGATATATCCTAGATTCAGATTGAGGACATTAGGTATGAGGATATCCAACATTATCCACTCAAGGAAGTAGTTCAGATAGAACAATATAATCCAAAGTTAGCAGAGCAAAAAATTGAAACAACGTCACCTATGGTGGTCATTTATTAGAGAATTCATTCTAAACAAGAGCTCTTAGAACAGACAGAATCAAAGCATGAAGGTACTACTACCATCATACTGGGGGAAACTTCGTCTCAAGCAAACATCAACATAGGGATCACGAGGAATCCTTATGAAGAAACCAATACTAATACTACAACCAACCACATCACGAATCTTCATCCACCCATCATCCCTTCCATGCATTGGGACCAACTTCAAAAGAAAAATTTGAATCAAAGTACGAAGAAAATTATCAAAGAAAAAGAAGTTGAGAAGTATAATGGACAAATCAAATACACATGGATACCAAATAATACAAAGAAATATCATCCCTATCAAACTCCATTAGTCCAAGAAACTATGGGGAAAAATAAAAAAGCAAAAAGTATCCATCAAAGATGTCCACAAAAGCAAAAGCAAGCTTTTCAAGCGACGTACAAATTGTATCAAGCAGTTGGTCCTAATTCCATGCAAAATTTTGTATCCACCCATCATTGCTCATCTTCCCAAGTTTGGAGAGACAAATATTCCTAGCTGTCAACCAATCCATCTCTTATCCTTAAACACACTCCATCCCCGCCTCCACACATGATTTCCAATTCTCACATTGACCATGTATTTGCAATGACCCTTCATCATTAGGATTTAGAAGGCACTCTATTGTGATGTGCACACAAAGACATAGTCAACTCTAGTATCAACGAAGCAAATCAGGAATCCCAAAAGCTACATTCAATTGCACATATCTTAGAAAACCAACTTCTTTAGGAAGGATACCGATGGTACATTATGATAGAAGCATCTACATCAACACCATTAGGTGGGTCGACATAAATCCTTCAGAAAAAACCAAAAAAATAAAAAATATGAAAATCCAAAAGAAAATTAGAAAAAAAGATTGAAAATAGTAAAGAGAAAAAAATTGTCCTCTAGTGAAAACCACTATAGTGGCGCTTTGGGCAAGACCATGACAAAAACCTAGAAAATAGGCGTCATGTGTAGAATTAAGTATCTACGTATGCCACTTCAGGTGAAAGCATCTCATCCCATCCATAATAAATCCATCATTTCATCGATCTTATCCATAATAAATCCCTTCATCCATGAACCACTTATCCAATCCATTTTCATCCATTTGCATTCATCATCCCAGTTATCTTGATCTTGACAAAGTTTGGGGAACACTTTACACGTGCTTATGGTATAAATATTGACATGGGTTATTTTCATTGGTCCTATCCTATCCAACACTATCTGAGCCATGAAACATTGTCCAAATGAACATTCTTTATCTAGGAACCTTATCTTATCACAAGATAATCCATATCAATTCATCCGTACACCTATCCAATCATTTATCCATGACATTCCATACATTGCTAGACACTGGGGGTAGATATTTGCATCTTGCTTTGGGAATAAAACTTGATCTATATCCTCCACCTTATGTGGTGATTCAAACATTGGTAAACGTGAAACCAAATTGGTTAAAGCATTTGTGATCCAAAATCCAAATCACTAGCCCATGGCATATTTTGACGAGCAAATGTTCCTTATCAAGCTTCATCTTTCATCAAATATCAATCCAAACAATCAATATCAGTCACATATAATTCACTCTTCAAACATCACAACAAATCATTTGAACAAGTTTTCTTCCAAAATCAAGCTTCATCAATCATGATCAATCAAATCCAATAAAAAATTCATCATCTAGGGATATCCTTGTGCTGCTTAAGGGTATGTGCAGGATCATGCTGTGCCAAAAAGTGGCAATATTATGGGGGTATGTGGCTGACAACTTTTTTTTCACCCAAAATTAATGAAACAAAAAGGGTTTTCAGAGGAGATTCTCAGCTTTCCAAAAATATAAATTATGATTTAATTTGAATTTAATAAATAATTATTATTCATTTTCTATTAGAATTACGACTAAAATTGATCAATAGGCTGATTGAAAAACATCTATAACTTTCAAATGGTATCATATTTTTTGAATCCAAAACATGTGTCACATTCTATGCTTCACATAATATAGGATTAAAAAAGAAAAATTAAATTTCATGAAGTTTTGACCAAGTTAAGGTGATGAGACATGAGTTTTATATTTTCTAAAAGTTGTAATAAAAATTCATAATTAATTATTTACTTGGAAAATAATTACAAAAAATATGCATCACATCCAGACATGAGTCCTCTACTTATATATAAAATCTTACAAAAAATATTATTAATTTATTATGGTTAGGGTGGTCAAAACAAACACCTACTTCTTTTTTTCCTTGAAATTTAAGTACTTGCATTGAAATTTCAAATTTTCACCAAATAGATTTTATTTATTTTTAAATAAACCTAGTATTTTAGAAACTACATTCAATTTTCTACAAATTATATTCTTACATATTTTTGAAATAATATAGATAACTTATTCAAATATTTACGTCAAGTTGCCTAACACTAATTTTTCTAAATTTTTTGCCACTTAAGGGCCTATTTTTTGCATGATGATCCTGCACATACCCTTAACACTACCTTGCATTTTTGTGTATCCTCAACAATGTTATCATCATCAATTCGATCGATATATCAATCCTTGTGTTGCTTAACACTATCCTTGCATTGTTGTGTATCCTTGACAATGTTATCATGATTATCAGTCCATCGATCTGATCAATCAACCTTACCTTGGTTTTCAACAAAATCCCAAACAAATCATTGATATCATCAGACACATCCATATCCAAATCGTCAAAATCATGAGAAAATTCAAAAACATCAGAAAATCCAAAAATCCAAAAACATTCAAAAAAATAAAATCCAAAAACATTCAAAAAACATCAAAATCCAAAAACATTCAAAAAATCCAAAAACATTCATAAAATCTCACAAAACCCCAAAAACATTCAAAAATATCAAAAATCAAAACATTTGAAAAATCCAAAAAACCCAAAAATAGCCTCAAAACATTGCAAAATGTCAAAAATGTCCAAATATTTGAAAAAATCCATCCATCTCATCTTGCTTTCACTCAAAATAATCAATCATCTGTAATAAACTGATCACCACCTTCATTCTTTGGCAACACAAACAGAAACAATCATAGCAGTCAGCAAAAGCAAGCTTCAATCGTAAAATCAAAATCGAAACAACAAACCTTTAAAACAAACTCAAACTCTTGATCATTTTCAGACATGTCAATCAAACTTATATTAGCATCCTATCAATCAACTTATCAACCCATCATCATCCTATACAATGCATGTCCTAGGATATATCATTCTGACAATAGGCATCATTTTGGATATCACTTGGATTCTTATCGTATCAAAACAAATCCCTTTGGCTAGAGATATGAAGAACATTGACTTGTTTGTGTACTTGATCTTCATCTTTTGACTTATCTTATTGTGCTCAGTCCAAGGACCTATCGATGATATCCGAACGAAGGATTTGGAGAGATAGGAATGGGGCAACAATCATTATCCTTTTGTCTGTTGTGCTTGTTGGACGCTCTTGTAAAATAACTTGGCAAATACTTGCTTTGTTAGGTACGTCCTAGCAAGGTTTCCATATGTCAAGTGTGAACAAGAATACTTCTATATGTTTGTTGAGTCAAAATCCATTGCACTAGGTACAACGCCATCTGGGTTCTTTTTATCTTAATGCATCGTGCCTATGTGTGTCATCAAACACAAGGTAATTATCCCTTTTAAAGTCCCAATCCTTGATAAGAAAATCATCATCATTTCTCATCATGATCTCTCATAAAATTGGCTTGTTGGATCCTCTTGTCATCATCTAGTTTCTTCTTTTCCACACTAACATCATGTCATGAATAGTCAATCATCATCACCAATGCATCCACCAGTGCATCCAAAAACCATCAACATCCTCCATATCATCTAACATGCATGTTCATCATCATAATATAGATCTGTTAGTCTAAGCATCTCATAAATCATCTATTTGCATAATCATGGCATATCACATCATCAATCTCGTCCATCTCACATCATATCATCATTTAAGTTGTTTAAAATAATATAGATTTGTTATTCTAAGCATCTTAAAATCATCTCATTTTCATCATTATCCATAACCATCCAATTTGAACCTCTTTAACATGAGATAGACCCTCAAATAGAATATTTTTGCTCGATCTCTCGAGGAGGAAATGTACTAGTGTACTTCTTTCCGCTGGGGCATCTGAAAAATTAGAATTTTTTTGAATTTTGATCGCGGCAAGTTTATTCTTTGAACCAACACAACAAGTACATTGCTTCAAAGAGGGGAAAAATGTAGACACGCAAAATTGGCATATTGCATTCGATTAAGTCATATTCATCCATTCAGCAAATAAATCAAGTTTATTTATCAATCTCCTAAAGTCATCAGTTTAAATTAAATAAATCAACTTGATCCTAGCATCACCCTCCTTGATTAAATAAATCAATCCTTTAATTAATTAAGTCTAAAATCACCTTTCATCCCTTTTTGATTTAAATAAATCAAAATATTCAAGTAAAAAAGGTAAAATCATCTTATCATTAGCTAAGATAATCTAATCCTAATTAAATCTAAGCTAATGCATGTCACATCCTCTAGCTTTTCCCACTTGCACCAATAAATCAATTTATTGATTTATTAATATCAACATTTTCCATCAACATGGAATCTTTGAGGAATATTCCCTCAAGTTTGAATTCAAAAACAAATGGACATGTACATCCAAAAAATAATTTATGAGGCCTTACATGGCTCTTACATGTCCCTTGCACAAGTCAAAATCAGCATTTACTCTCAAATTCAAATTTGAAATCTCCCTCTCTTTGGAACATTGGCCAAAATGTGCTCATTCTTCATCCTATGACAATATGACAAGTGTCCTCAGCTCATTGGTCCAATCTTTATCCCACATTGCTCTCTCATAAGAATTCTTTCAACTTGAGAATCTTTAAATAGAGGCTTCATCCTTCAACAAATCCTCCACAACTCCAGAATCTTAGCATTTCATATCCACAAAGCTTATGCAAAGTCACTCTCTTCATTTGAGAACTGATTTTGTCCATTGCATCATCATCACTGGAGTTATCAAGGGTTGGGAAAGGGCTATTTTCCACAATAGCACCAATCCAATATGGGATAGGTTTGAGCATGCTTAGTCTTTTTTGAATTTTATCACTTTATTTATTTAGCATGATTCAATATCTCATATGGATGCTTGATAATTTGCTATGTTTTAAAGTGCTAATCATGCTAATGTGTGTGTGTTAGTGTTAGCCATTTTCAGATTTTCACCATCCACATAATGGTGCTAGAATTCATGTTTGGAAAACTTGTACTTGGTACATTCTCATTTGGCATGTAGGGATTTGATAGGATGACATTGTTCGTTTGAAGGCTCATGCATTGATTGTTTGGTTGGTGGATTTTTGTTTTTGGACTTGGATTTAAATCTACCATTGGGGAAGGTGTCACAAACATCGATTTGGGCATACTCACATTTTTTGTACTATTGACATTTTTCGAAGGCAATGATCCCATGTACGGTTTTTATAGATGTGAGTGTTGATAATCAATCGACATTGTAAGTCTTTGATAACTTAGTTGACTTGGATTACTCATGATGTATGGATCAAGTTTGTATTACATGTTCTTCTTGTGTTTTGACCTTGTTGCAAAAGTGACCTCTAAGGTTCTTAGGACTAATGACGAGATGAAGGATGAAAGGTGTAAATGATATGAGTGTTGAATGTTTAGGGACTTTGGATCAATGCTAGACTTAGGGTTTGACTTTGACTGCTTTTTATTTGGATAATGGACTTGTAAACCCTAAAATATTGGATGTGATCTTAGGATGAACTTGTCCAAAGGATTGCTGATTTAATTAAATGTATGAGAAAGGATGCATTCCCATACACCTAACTAAACAAGGTGATTTTGATTTTGATGATCTACCCAAGTCTTAGAATGATGTTTCCAAAGCTCTAAAGTTGGTTTTTGGGATGAATATGACAAATTTATGGGATGAATGAAGTATTTTATTTGGTCCTAAATGAACCTAGGGAGAACTTTTTTATGAGACCAAGATAGTGAAGAACATGCCTTTCTCTAAGAGTAATTCAAAATCAAAAGACCATTGTTTGCATGAAAACCATATGACCAAAAGATGCCAAGCACATATGCGGGGTCCAATTGATTTAATCTTTTCTTAAAGAATTATTTTTACAAAAAACACACTCTTGATTAGATTTTGAATCTAGATGTCTAATGTCTCAACTTTCCCCTTATCCCGCAAAATGTATTATGCAGAAACCAAGGAAATTTGAGGCAAGAGTTACCTAAAGTTAACTTTAGTAGGAGAAAATTGAGATGAAATCCAAATGTTTAGAAGCCTCTAAGGATGAGAATCCCAAGGGAAAGAAATAACATGTGAATTCATTCAAGGATATTTGCTTCTCCTAAAGGGTTTGAGATTTGATGCTCATGTTGAATGTTGGTTTTCCAATGTTTTCAATCAAAGAACTTTATTTTCAAACTGACTCACAACCAATATAACATCCTAGCTCAATTGGTACGATGATTGAAAATAGTAAGGAGAAAAAATTGTCCTCTAGTGAAAACCACTATGGTGGCGCTTTGGGCAAGGCCATGATGAAAACCTGGCAAATAGGCATCATGTGTAGAATCGAGCATCTACGTGTGCCACTTTAGGTGAAAGCATCTCATCCCATCCATAATAAATCCACCATTTTATCCATCTTATCCATAATAAATCCATTCATCCATGAACCATTTATCCAATCCATTTTCATCCATTTGCATCCATCATCCAAGTTATCTTGATCTTGATGAAAGTTTGGGGCACACTTCACACTTGCTTATGGTAAACATCTTGAAATGGGTCATTTTAATGGATCCTATCCTATCCAACATTATCAGATCCATGAAACATTATCCAAATGAGCATTCCTTATTTGAACACCTTATCTTATCACAAGATAATCCTTGGCATCCTTTGCGTGCTTACTATATCCCTCCATCCATAGACCTATCCAAGCATCCACCCATGGTAGTCCATACATTGCTAGACATTGGGGGAAGATATTTACATCTTGCTTTGGGAGAAAATATTGATCTATATCCTCCCACTTATGTGGTGAGCTGAATTGGTCCACCATTTGTGATCCAAAATCCAAATCATTAGCCCATGGCATATTTTGATGAGAAGGTATTCCTTATCAAGCTTCACCTTTCATCGAACATCAATCCAAGTAACCACTATCAGTTGCATCTAAGTTGTACTTCAAACCTCACATCCAATCATTCAAACAACATTTGTTCCAAATAAAGCTTCAATTCTGATCAATCTAATCCAAAAAAATCATCATCTTGGGATATCCTTGTGTTATTTAACACTATCCTTGCCTTGTCATGTATCCTCAACAATGTTATCATCATCAATCCCGATCAATCAATCCTTGCATTGTTGTATATCCTCAACAATGTTATCATCATAAATCCCAATCAATCAATACTTGCATTGTTGTGCATCCTCAACAATGATTCGTCATCAATCCTGATCAATCAATCCTTCCATTGGGGTGTATCATCAGCAATGATATCATCATCCATAACCATCCATCTTGAACCTCTTTATCACAACATCGACCCTCAAATTGAATATTTTCGCTCGATGTCTCGAGGGGGAAATTTACTAGTGTACTTTCCACTAGGGCATATGAAAAAATAAAAAATATTTTGAATTTTGATTGCAAAAAGTTTATTCTTTGAACCAATGCAACAAGTATATTGCTTCAAAGAGGGGCAAAATGTAGACACAAAAAATTGGCATAATGCATTCGATTAGGTCATATTCATCCATTCAACAAATAAATCAAGTTTATTTATCAATCTATTAAAGCCATCCATTTAAATTAAATAAATTAACTTTATTTGATTTAAGCCTATCATCACCCTCCTTGATTAAATAAATCAATCCTTTATTTAATTAAGTTTGAAATAACCTTTAATCCCTTTTTGATTTAAATAAATCAAAATATTCAAGTCAAATGGGTCAAAGTATATAATCATCATTAAGTTAATCCAATCCTGATTAAACTATCCTAACCACCCATCACATCCTCTAGCTTTTCCCACTTGCACCAATAAAGCATTTTATTTATTTATAAAATCAGCATTTTTCCATCAACATGGCATCTTTGAGGAATATTCCCTCAAATTTGAATTCAAAAGCAAGTGGATGTGTACACCCAACAAAGAATTTATGAGCTCTTACATGGCTCTTACATGTCCCTTGCACAAGTCAAACTCAACATTTACTCTGAAATTCAAATTTGAAATCTTCCTCTCTTTGGCACATTGACCAAAATGTGCTCATTCCTCATCCTATCACAAGTTGACAAGTGGATTTTTTCATTGGCTTGGTTTGAGTCCCACATCCTCCATGTTTGGAATTCTTATATCATTATATTCTATAAATAGATAGCTTCTTTATTGTTCAAATCATCCACAAATGATCCACAAATCTTATGTAAAGTCACTCTCTTCATTTCAGAACTGATATTTCCCATCTTACTCCATATTCAAAGCATTTTATCATTTAGCTTATCTTAGCAAAGGATTGGGAAAGGGCTATTTTCCACAATAGATCCAATCCACTATGAGATAAATTTGGATCATGTTTTTTATATGCTTTGTTTAGTTTCCATTGTTTCATTATTTCATAGGGATGTTGATAATTTGCTTTGTTTTAAATGCTAATCATGCTAATGAGTGTTAGGATTTTAACCAAAATGAATATTTTCACATCCACAAGTACAATATGGAGTGTATTGTCCCCCTCTTTCTACTCTTTCTATTTTCTATTGCCTCTCTAAATAATTTGAAAAAATTCTTCTTTTGTCCTCTAATATTCTTTGTTACCTTCTTCTATTCTTCACTATTTCTATTGTTCTGACCTCTTTTTTCTCCCTTTTTTCCTCCTTTATGTTGTTTTATTCTTCTCCTCAAAATTACTAAAATATCTAGAAGCTACCCCCTAAAAATTCTCCAAAAATCCTGCCTAAACCAATTGCAATGTTCAAAACCTCTCATAAACGCCCCCAACTACCTCTTTTAAACTCAAAAATCTCACTCAATTTTTCCCTTTTTCAATTTTATTGTTGTTGCTCATTAAATGAGCATATAAGAAGGTAGTTTGTTGCAATTTGAACAAAAAAAATAAAATTTTAAATTTTAAAACTTCTAACCTCCTTCATGTGGCATTAGTTGAGGGAAAATACTAAAATATATTTTAAAAAAGGTGATGCCCTTGCATCAAACTACTGGTCTAGAAAGTAATTGAGCTCATTCTCATTATGTAAATCATTTTATTGCTACAAGTTAGAATTCATGTTGATACAGTTCAAGACCATTGTACCAGATATCAGTTATGATTTTATGCCATTCTTTATCATTTAAAGTAATATTCCAACAATTATTGAAATTCTCACAAATGGTGTTTTCACAAGTCAAATCTTTGTAAATTATCTTTTCTTTAAGTTCAAAAATAGACCCCCCATCTTTCCAAAAAAAATCATGGGCCAGGTCAAGGACTCTTCCAAAATTTAGGGGAAATCAAGCTTCTTTACAGGCTTCTAAGAGTGCAGAGTAGGTCTTGGAATTGGAAGCTGAGAGGTCAAACTCAATTTCCAACTCATTCCAGCTTCTACTTTTCACTTTAGTAAAAATTTCACCAAAGATTTTTCTACCTTTTTGATTCCACTTCTTTGTTCGGCAACCTTGTAAAAGGATGAGGGTCTTGCCATTATGGTACATGTTCCACCATATGGAACTATAACTTTGGCATTTGACATTATTGCTTAGGGTTATGTAATTAGATTTTAATTGAGAAATTTACTTGATTAAGTCCCAAGCCTTACAAAGGCTTTTAAAGACCATTGACCCAACTAGGGACATCAATTTACTCATGAGAATTTCACTCATGGGTAGCATTTTCTAGGTTTTTACTTTCTTGGGAACTGCAAATTGGATATTGTTCCTCACAAACGCCTTCCAAGGTTCATTTCTGTGTCATAGAAAAAATGGCCCCTTGTCACTTTCATGGTCTTTTAGGTCTTTCTTTAGAATACTTTGTCCATTTTTCTTTGTAATGTGGCTTCAATATACACATTTAAGTCCTTAAAATTCAAATAATGGTGTCTTGTGAAGGTGTTGTGAAGTGTTGTAAAAAATTTCTACACTCTTCTAGACTTTATTTATTACAATTCACCTAAAAATCACCTTTTCATCACTTATCAAGTCCTATTTTGAACTGTTGTAAAGTCTTGTAACAAGATTTCATGTTTTTCTAGGAAAATTTCACTATTTACACCTTTCTTATGTTTTATTTGACCCCTTTATGCCCTTATAAGGCTTCATTAAGTGTATTTTTGAATGTAAACCTAATAAATAGCATTAAATGTGACTTAATTCTTAATACCCACTTTCAAGCGTAAGGTGGGACCCATTCACATGGGTGGCGAATGAGTCACTCTTGCCTCTAAATTCAAAATATTTCAAATTTCCTTTTGGTTTTTTTTTTCAAAGTTACTTGATGTCGGCTTGTGATGAGGTTTCAATGGGTTGATAAGGCACAAGAATGTATAAATAAGTGTTTTTCTCCTCATTTTACATATCCTACAATCTTCTAACTCATTCAAGCATTCAACTTGCATTTGAGCACTTTGCATCCTAAAATCAAGCATCTATCAACTAGTAAAGAGCAACCATTGACATATCTTTAGATTTTTCTTCAACAAGGGTTTGGTAAGTTGATAGCATTTGCATTCTATTTTTTTATCACTCTCCTTCATTTGATTATTTCATTAAGGTTTTTATTACCAAAGTGGGATTTGACCAATGAAAATCCCTATAACCTAACCCTTAACCATTTTTCCCATTTTGCATGTGTGTTTGTAGACTTGTGTATGTAGATTTGATAGGAATTTAGGTGTTGAAAATTGGACAAGAAGTCAACAAAGAGTTTCAAGTCAACTACATCCAATTTCAAGCTTGGAGAAGACATTGTGTCCATTTTCTATAGATTTGACTTTGACAACCCGACAATCAAACAATATCAAACCTGGTGCTACAAAATTTTCCCCTAATTTCTCATAATTTTGGGAGAGGACTAATTTTCCATCAGTCGTGAATGAGTCCCACCTTAAGACTGGAAATCTAGATTTTGTCATATTTGGATCCCGACACTCAGAAACCTGTTTCTAACAATTTTCATTAGAAGCAGGATTGATTTGACATCAGTGATGAATGAGTCCCACTGGTGATTTTCTATTATTTTAGATAGCATTCAAAAAATTCTATATTCTCCAATCTCTACCTAGGGGCACTCTGAATCAGCCTTTTTGTTTCTATTTTGTATTTGTTCATTCATAGTTCATTGTTTGCAAACATCACTATGTTTTCCAACATTGCATAAATCTTAGGTTTTGCATACATAATCAGTCAATTAGTTCATATAATTGCACTTAGATTAATCCATTTATTTTAAATAACATCATACATTGCATAATTTGAGTGAACCTAGCTACACTTTTGGCCCTACTTTCTCCTTTTAGGTTAAAAACCCTCAAAGTGCTAGAAAGGACTAGGGTCCCAAAGATCTATGATTCATTTTGGTGAACCCACATTTTGAACACCTTACACTTATGATTTCAATTGGATCTCTCATCCCAAACTTCATTTGCATCAACATTCAATTAGGGTATTATTTTGTTTTTGCATCCTAGGGTTTCTTAACTTGCATTAGTGAAAGACTCATTTAGATTACATTTTTGCATTACATATCATTGAAAAAACTGAAAATTTGCATCTACATTCTTAATTGGCACCTGAAAAGGATTAGAACCACATTAAATTTTCTAAAAAGCACAAAAAAATCTAATACTAGGACTCATTCGCCACCTTGGGCAAATTAGTCCACCTGCACATTTCAAACTACATTTTTAGCCTTTTTTTTGCATTTCTATTCTCTATAGTTACTTCCTTGTTTCAGTTAGCAGAATTTATAATATTTTCATTTTTCACTCCTATATTACCTTGCATTTACATTCACCCCATCTTTTATGGTACTTTTATAAATTTTTGGTGCTATATTGATAATACTTTAGTGAGAAAAAGTTCTAGACTCATGGCTTCCCATGATAGCACTTTCATTGTGGACCTTGGGATCTCAAAAGCTCCTACTCCTAGTATGGAAAATGGTGCATTAGGCATGGAAAATACCACATCTATGCCTTCACCTTCCCATCCAATGAGTGTTGACACACAAAACAATTACCTCCCACAAGTAAAGGTCATTAATATTCATGAATATTTTGCACACTTACAACAATACTTGTCCCTTGAAAACATTTCCACCACTGCCATACCAGCCATAGAAAACCTTCATCATTTAATTGAAAGTGATGATGGCTTACAAATTATGAAACAAATTACTAAGATTTACAATAAACATGCCTCTTCCAATTCCTAATCAATAAACATAGTGGAAAGCCAAGGAGGACCTCACATTACTCCCCCTTAAACCATAGCATCCATACCAACGTATACCACTCCTCATATTACAATAACTATGCAACATGTTAGTCATGCAGCTATTTCTTTCACAATTTCAACGAGCATTCCTAGTTCTATTGTGGCATCTCAAGTCCCCTCTACCACCTTCACCCCTCTTAGTGTTCCTTTCACTTCCCCTCACATTACACACACTCCACCATTTTCTCTTTCACCTCAAACCACTTAACCCAACCCCATCATTACACAGTGCCTTGATACCATTTCATCTATGCAACAACAAATTTCCACCATTATCCAAGGTCAAACTGCTCCACCCACATATCATGTTCATAGTAGCCCCTTATCCTTAGATATATTATGCACCCAGATGCCCCAAGGAATTGAAATGCCTAGGTTTGACAAATATATAGGTAAATGAGACCTTATTAACCATGTCTATGCTCATATAGCTTTATGTATGGATTTTTTCCTTGATGATAAACTCTTAGCTAAACTTTTTCCTCAAATTGGATGAAAGATACTACATTAGAGTGGTTTTCAAACCTTCCTAGTAATCATTCCATCCAATCATTTAATGAGCTCGTAGATGCCTTCATAAGTCACTTCCAAGTTCATATGACTCCTAAAAAGACAATGGCTGATCTAATGCACTATAGACAACATGTTGATGAGAAAGTAATTGAATTCATTTCACATTATCAGTTATTGTATGCTCAAATTGATGTCAAAATTCTTGATTCACATTTGCAGAAGATGTTTCTCAAAAACTTGCACACAAACCTTTAGGATAAGTTAACTATGATGAAATTCCCTTCATTCATGCACTTATGCACAACCTTGCGTGAATATCATGACTTGGTTTCAAGTCATGATTCAAAGTCCACTGTTAACTGATTTGATAAGTTTGAGCAAAACAATAAAAAAAACATGCAAAACTTTCACAAACCAAATAGAGGGTTTCTATAGTTCAATCCACCTCTATAATCAACCTAACCTGTTCCAAGTCAAGTGGTATTTGTTAAATTAGTAGTGCCCTATACCTATGGGGACCCAAAGAGACAATTTAGTCCCTTACCTGATACCCTCCATAATACAACAAACCAATTGATCCAACAACAAATGATCTCCTTGCCTACCGTCAAACCACTTGATACCACCAAACCTTTACCACCCACCTTTAAACCAAATGCTTATTTCCATTTTCATTGCCAAAATGGCCATGACACCGAACAATGTAAGCATCTCAAACACTTAGTTTGAGATCTCATTGATTTAGGTTGTTTCTCCATTGCGGGAGTCAATAATCAAGGAAATAAGTTCATTGCACTCCCTAACCAAACTTTAAATTTTTTACCAATCTCATGCCTAAACATAATATTTCATTTGTCAAGGCTAGTGAACCTTCAAATCCTCAAGTCATGAACATCAATACAAATACTGAACAACCTGATATAGCTCCAAATGTTACCCAAGTTAATCCTATCGATGAACTTGTGGGTGTGATAGACATTATCCCTCATAAGGGACCAACCAAAAACACTCTTGATATCATTTTTTATTCTAAATATATACTTCAAAAGCTTCCTAATGGTCCTTTTTACATAGCAGACATAATCTATGATAAGCCAACCAATAGCATATTAATAGATCCCACCTGTGGTGAGAATGTAATCATGGAAGAGTTTCTAGTATTACATGAGTTGTATCAAGATGACTAATAAACCAACTGAATGGATTAAAACACATACTAGTTTTGTGTGCCCTACAATTGGATTGATCATACTTCCCTTACAAATAGGACCCAAAACTTTGGAGTTAACATCTTCTATCATTTCATAATTAGATCAATTTCATTTGCAGCTAGGCCACCCTTGGCTTCACTCAATGAAAGCGGTCCCTTCTATTGTTCACAAATGTTTGAAGTTTCCACATGGCAATGAAATATTTACCATACACCATAATGGATTTAATCCATTATCATCTAAAGGTAATTTTTCTTTAGAAGCCTTTTGGCCTACACGTATGGAACCCATCACCCCTCGAAAGGAATTCTTTCTCATTACCTATCAAAAGTTTAAAGCCAAATGTATAGCCGAATTGTCTCTTCATAACATGTCCCCATCCACTTCCACTCTTCCTATCCTAGATGAAACCATGCTTCAGCATGAGTCTGACACCGAAAAAACCATACAACCTCAAGAACAACCACCCTTAGACACTTCCTCACCATCGTTTAAATGACCAAGGGAAAATGAAACCAATCCTATCATACCCCCTTGCATTAAACAAGTGTACAAAGCCAAAGAGAAAGTGATTGACCTATCTTCTTTAGTTTCGTTCATTCTTCCTCCACCAGAAGAAAAGGAACCTGTAATGGATCAATCTTCTCTTACACCTCAACAAATTCAAAATAAAATTAAATGCAACTGTGGTGCTAGGGAGCGTAGGCATCATCATTTTCTCCTTGCTCATCAGTCTCAAATGGAAGAAAATAAAGAAAAAAAACCTACAACTTTGACCCAAGCAATAGATGACCACCCTCTTTCTCTTGACCCACCAAAAAATGACACAATACAACTCCCACAACAAAATGAACAAATCCAACAGCCACAACTTTTATTACATCCTTCCTTGGAAATAACCCTTAACCCTCTTGTCATAATCAATCTTGATGATGATGATGATGAGATTGAAAAAATAAATGAAGAAGTGTATAATGATCTAAACTCTTTATTTTCCTCTACCTTGAGCTTAAATGATAAATATTTTCTACCAAGTGAGGAACTTGGTACATCTCCTATTTCAGCACTTGCAATTCTTCCTTTGGATTGTCAAACACCCCCACAATACACTGAGCATGATTTTGAGGTAGATGACTTGTTAGATAGTTGACTTGCATTCATCTTACTAGCCTTTTACATTTTTATTTCTTTTTCTATCATATGTGCATATTGTGTTCCCCCCCATATAGTGTGTTTTATGTTTTCTCTCTCGTTATACACTTCTTCTATTTGTACCTCTATTCTTCTATATGTTCTGCATTTCCTTTTTTGTTTTTCCTTTTGTGTTTTCCTTTTTGGGGATGATGCAAAGTGTTGAGACGCCCTCTGTCTCTTCCATGTTGACCCAAAAGGTCCTTTTCTTTTGATTTGTGTTCTCCTTTTAGGGATGATGCAAAGCATTGAGACACCCTATGTCTCTTCCATGTTGACCCAAACGATCCCTTTTCCTTTTTACTTTATCTTTTTCTTGTGTTTTTCCTTTTGAGGATGACGCAAGGCATTCAAAATGAAATGTCTCCTTCATGTTGACCCAAAAGATTTTACTTTTCTTTTTCGTTTCATTTTATTTTCACTTGTGTTTTCCTTTTGGGGAAGATGCAAAGCATTGAGACCACAATGTCTCTTCCATGTTGACCCAAAACAATTTTTTTTTTCTTTTTTTCTCTCTTTCTTTGTTTCATTATTCTAGTTCTATGTGCTTTAGGGAATGATGATAGTACTAAGATCTTTCATAAAAACATTGCAGCAATGAACATACTGACCCCAAATCCATAGATCCCTTATGTGTTTGGTGTTCTCTTTTTCTAGGGGGAAACTCCCTTTTCTTTTGCTTTTATTTATTTTTAGATGATGAAGCCTAACTCAGAAACATATGACTTGGCATAGGGATTTTTGAGTTTGCTCTCATGTCTTGTTTTTCCTTTTTGTATTTTCCTTCCTCTGCTACTTTAAATTAATTTCTCATAGAATCATGTGTAGAAATTCCTTTAAAGTGGGGGGCATACATTACCATATTTCATTTTCATTCTCAATTCTTAGTGTAGCCTTGTCATTTCATATGATGCATTTGTCTATTTTTGGATGACATTGGGTATGATGTCATTCATAAGTGTGATCTATCTTAGCATATTGCATTCATTTTAGTGGCCTGATGCAATGCACTACATGCCCTAAGTCATGATTATTTTATTCTTTGATTAGTCCTCTCTTGGAAACATTAAACACAATTTTCCCTAAGTGATTGAACTCGCATAAACTTAACAAGACTCATTTGAACATCATTTCCATTTTACACTTTTACATTTTACATTTTTGCATTTTACAACTGACACTTTTTCCCACCTTGCATAACACAACCTGCATGCCTATAGTACCTTGCTTTTTGTTCATGAGTTTTAAGCATACGAAGATTTTCTTGTCTCATGAAGCACAAAACAACATTTTTCTTTGTGGTGCCTTGTTAAAGTTATCGGGAGGTATAACTTTACTATGGTTGAACAAGAAGCCCACTCAACGGAATGACTTTCCCCATAGCCACCTATGTGTTTGTGAGTGCATACCAACTAGCGTATGTACTTCACTTTTTGGGTCTTCTCACCCAACAGACCGCCATGAGTTCTGGCACCCTAGAGTGAGTATGCATTTTCTTTTTCAAACAATCAAGCCTAGATCTAATCCACAAGTAGTTGGAGAGGTGATTGAAGCTTCATCCTATCTCTTCATTTCAAGTGTGTTTCTTTGTTATTATTCTTTGTTTGTCATGGGATCTTCAACCTGGGGGCTTGATCATCCCTCTTGATCATTGTTATTCCATCTTGCTAACACGATTACATTTGGAATCTCTCTCTAGATATGCAAGGCTACTTTAGTGTGAGCTTGAAGCAAGTTCATCCTCTCACTAAAGTGGGGGATAAATGTGCCATAGAAAAATGTCCCTTGTCATTTCCATGGTCTTTTAGGTCTTTCTTCATGATTCTTGGTCAATTTTTCTTTGTAATGTGGCTTGAGCATACACATTTAGGTCCTTAAAATTCAAATAATGGTGTCTTCTGAAGGTGTTTTGAAGTGTTGTAAAACAATTCTACACTCTTCTAGACTCTATTTATTACAATTCACCTAAAAATAACCTTTCATCACTTATCATGTCCTATTTTAAAGTGTTGTAAAGCCTTGTAACAAGATTTCACACTTTTCTAGGCATAATTTCACTATTTACACCTTTCTTATGTTTTATTTGACCCCTTTATGCCCTTATAAGGCCTAATTAAGTGAATTTTTGAATGTAAACATGAGAAATAACATTAAATGTGACTTAATTCCTCACACCCACTTTCAAGCCTAAGGTGGGACTCATTCACCATGGGTGGCGAATGTGTCCCTCTTGGCTCTAAATTCAAAATATTTCAAATTTCCTTTCAGTTTTTTATTCAAAATTACTTGATTTCGACATGTGATGATGTATTAATGGGTTACTAAGGCACAAGAATATATAAACAAGTTTTTTTCTTCTCATTTTACATATCCTACAATCTTCTAACTCATTCAAGCATTCAACTTGCATTTGAGAACTTTACATCCTATAATGAAGCATTTATCAAGCATTCAAGAGCAACCATTGACATATGCTCAAATTTTTCTTCAAAAAGGGTTTAGTAAGTTGATATCATTTGCATGTTAATTGTTTATCATTATCCTTCATTTCATTATTTCATTAAGTATTTGATTACCAAAGGGGGATTTGACCAAGGAAAATCCCTATAGCCTAACCCTTAACCATTTTTCCCATTTTGCATGTGTGTTTGTAGACTTTTGTATGCATATTTGACAAGCATTTAGGTGTTGAAAAGTGGAAAAGAAGTAAAAAAAAAGTGTTTCAAGTCAACTACATCCTATTTCAAGCTTGTACAAGACATTTTGTCCATTTTCTGCAGATTTGACTTTGACAACTCAGCAAGAAGACAATCTCAGACTTGTTGCTATAGAATTGTCCCTTGAATTCTCAAAATTTTAGGAGAGGAATGATTTTTCGTTAGTGGTGAATGAGTTCCACCTTAAGGCTAGAAATCTATATATTGTAAGATTCTAGATCTAGATCTCGACACTCAAAAACCTATTTCTAACAATTTTCATCAGAAGCAAGACTGATTCGCCATCAATGGCGAATGAGTCCCATAGCTGATTTTCCATGGTTTCAAACAACATTCAGAAGATTCTATATTCTCCAATATCTACCCAAGTGCACTTTGAATCAACCCTTTTCTATTTTATTTTGCATTTTTTTATTCATAGTTCATTGTTTGCAAACATCATTGAGTTTTCCAGCATTGCATAAATCATAGGTTTTGCATACATAATCAGTCAATTAGTTCATATAATTACACTTAGATAAAAAAAATTGTTTAGCTCAAATAACATCATACATTGCATAATTTGAGTGAACCTAGCTAGAATTTTGGCCCTACTTTCTCCTTTTAGGTGAAAAACCCTAGAAGTGCTAGAAAGGACTAGGGTGCCAAAAAATCTATGATTCAATTTCCATCCATGTCTTTCACAATCCATTTTTTTCCAGTACAATAGCTTGCAGTCTCAGGTCATTCATACATAAGCAACCTTGTATTTTGTCTAGGAACCACCATTCACAGTTCACTATGTGCTTTTTCCTTTTCCCTTTCCCATTAGACCATAGAAAGATTCTTATTTTTTTCGTATTTCATTGAGTATCTTCAAAAAAAATAGATTGGGCAAAGTAAATGTTGTAGGAGGAAAAAATATTTTGAAAAAATTGTATCTTTTGAGCAAGAGAAAGATACTACTTGTTCCACCCTTCTAGCTCCTTTTCATTATCTAATTCCACATTTACTTGAGGTTAGGTTCAATAGAAAATGGAGTACCAAGAAATCTCACTTGTAGGCTAGGACCACCCCATTGAAATATGAATTATTTGATCCATTATGATGGAATATAATCCTACCCAAGTGCAATATATTTAGCATTAGATATTCTTTGCCCAGAGGCTTTTCAAAAAGAAGTAAATTTTCAACATTAAGGATTCCATGTTTTGCTTGTCAAATTCTAAGAAGAGTTTAGTGTCGTCTTGAAATTGCACACTAATTAGTTCCCTCTCATCTGACAGCTAATTCCTTTGATTTTTGGAGATACTATGTATTCCTTTAACATGTAAAAGAGTACATGTGAAGCTATTACAAAGAGGGTAGGTGATAAGGGACAACCTTCCTAGATTGATTTCTTCATAGAGTGTCCCATTCACATCCACTTTGGGCATTAGCATGATCCATTAATAGGAAGTCTGCCATTTTACAAAATTTTTTTAGGAACTCAAAGGCTTCAAGAAAATTTCTTAAAAAGTCCCATTCCACAATATCATATGCTTTCTCGAAGTCCATAAGAAGCATTATAGCTTTTTGGGTGGATATCTTCACTCACTGCATAGATTCCCAACTTGTGATTAGATTCTCAATAATATACATTCCTTTAATGAAGCTAGTTTGAGTGTTGTTAACAAAATTTAGAACGATATTAGCTAGCCTTAATGCCATCACTTTAGCCAATATCATGTAAGACACTTTTAGGAGGGTTATCGACCTCTAATTTTTTACTAGAGTCTTGAACCCCCTTTGTGGAGGAGCTTAATTATCCCTTTGTTGATATTATTATCCAAATTCCTTGTATTCATGGCCTCCTCATAGACTTGTAGTAGGTCCTCACACACCTAGACTAAGAAGCACTTATAAAATTCCATAGGAAGCCAATCATACCTTGGGGATTTACTATTATTCATAGATGCAATGTCCTTGCCAATTTATTCTTTGGTTAGGTTATCCTCTAGCTTAGCGAAATCCTCCCTAGATATTTTCCTTGGAATGAGCCTTATAATTATGTCTCATACCTTATAGTGGAGTTCCTTAAGACCCCCTTCTGAGGTGAAGAGGCCCTTAAAGAATGGATAGAATTTCCTTAAAATCTCCACTTAAGAGGAGAGCACCTTTTCTCCATCCCATATTTGATAAATTTCTCTTTCACATTTTTTTCCTTTAGGTAATTGAAGAAAATCTTAGATCCTCTATCTACACACTTTAGCCAATTAAGTTTATCTATATTTCTTATCCCATTCACTTTGTGGGCTTGGATTTTCCTTAGGTTTTCTTTAGCTTTATCAATATCTTCACTAAGCAAAACATCACTTGGTGCCAGTTGTAGTTTTTCCTCTGCTTCAAAAAGGAATTCTTGAAGCTAATTTTCCACCCTTCTTGCATCAAGGGCTCTCTTATTTCTTATTGTTTGAAAGATTTTTCTCTAGTTGTTGACATTGGTGTTCCACCTTTTTGTGGAACTTGCCTCTTTTAACATCTATTTGTTGATTTCTCTAAGGGAGGAAATGCCTTCCCTACAATCCCTATCCTTAAACATACTTTTGTTTAGAATGAATCTTGGATTTTTCATTGACACTTTTAAAAAAAATTGATAGGTCATAAAGTTAGACTTGATTGGATGGTGGTATGAGTGCATGTAAGGGTCGATAGAAACCTTTAATCCATCTTCATTTGGGACAAAGTTGAAAAATTCTTTGTTTGCATACATCCTATCAAGCCTACAATAAATTATATTGCCACCTTTTTGGGCATTACACCAACTATACCATACTTCTTTTCATTCACTCTTCCCCTTTTCCATAGGGCCTACCAAGTTGAGCTTGCGTTTCATTCTGTACTAGAAATGATTTCCATTGCTTTTTTAGGGCATGTCAATTCTCCACACTTATACTCCATTTACTCAACCTTATTGAAATCTCCACCTATAATCCATGGTTCCTCTAGGAGGCTTGTGAGCCATTTCCACAACCTTTTTTTTTCTCTATGGTGGTTAGTAGCATATATGGAGCAAACCACAAAAATAATTTCTTCTTTAGTGTAGCCCACACTACCCTATTGCAATGGAAGGTGCCATTGTCAATGACCAAATGGGCCCATTGTTTGGATATTACTATTATAGCACCTCTCCTTCCTCTTTCATGTGAGGTAGTGAGGAAGGTGGACCCATCCCAAATGAACTTTTGGTTTTTTTCAAGGTGAAACCTATAGCTTTGGTTTCTTGCAAAAGGACAAAGTCCTTTTCCAAATTTAAAAAACCTCCTCACAATATACTTCTTGTTAGGTGATTCTTACCCCTAACGATCCAATAAACATAGTTAATGTTCATAATTAGCAACCTTAGAAGTGTTTCTTTGGTCATTCCTAAATTTCTTGAAGCATTTAGGCAACTTTTCATTTGTTTCCACCCTTTTTTCCATGGGTGGGTAAATGACTAGGCTAGTTTTTTTCCTTTTATTCTTAGCAATTGATGAATTATTTCAAAATTTTAGTGAATTCTTATTCTTTATTTTTCTTCAAGGACCAATTTTTTTCTAAGGAGCCTCACAAACTACTTGGGAGTGTCATTTTCATCTTTTTCAACTTCTATATCCTTACCTTGGTCAGGGTATTTTCTCCCTCTCCATTAGACTCCCCACTCTCAGAAGCCTTATTGTGGTTGCACTTATAATCTCCTTCAAGGCCTTCACTTGTGGGAGATCCCTCTAGAGACTGGCCATCAGTAGAATTTAAGCAAGTAGGGGGGTGGGAGGGATAATCGATAGAATTTTAAATAAGATTGAGCCTATGGATCTGGTCAAGGGAAATGGGGGATCTGATGCTAGTAGCCACATAATTCTTGGCCCAAAGAAAATAAGGTCTCATACAACAAACCCATCTTGATTTTTGAAAGACAATTCAGAGGGTGAAGAGAACCCTTTGTGTCATAGGCTAGGTTTCTAGAGGTTGACACCACTAGGGGTTCACCATGGGAATTGTCAATAGAATTAACAAGCTCTAGTGATGGGTTCGTAGAGCCCCCACCCACACACACATTCCCCACCTTGTTCAAGATGTGTGGCTCGAACTGGAAGAAAAAGGGATTGGAGCCTTCTTGAATTGGAAAACATAATTTTCCTTAGGGTTTTTTTATATTCAAAACATTTTCCACAATTCATTTCCCAATTTTTTTCATGGAAAGCTATTGAGCATTCAACCTCTAGAGGAGAAAGACATCCCTAGTTTCCTCCTGCATGGGTGCTTGATGAGGGAGGTCAAGGATTTTGACAACATCACTTGTGGTGAGTGTGTGATCCTCACCTTCTCTTCCATCATCCTCTTGTGCTAGGTCACTAAAGGAATTGGTTAATTTCAGGTTTTGATCCTTGTTAATTGGGAATGAAAACTCTGACTACCATCCTTAGAAGTTGAGTCACCCTTGATAGCCTCCTTCACAGGGGAAATAGTATTCTTTGATTTTGGCCTAATACTAGGAATTAAATCTTCAATAGGCTACAGGGGGTCTAGGTTTTCGCCAACCTCCCCAATCACCTGCAACTTAGGAAATAACCCATTAGGGTTAGCTAGGGTTTCATCTCATATGATTACCCTTCTTTTTTTAGATTATTGGGTAGTTTTTCCTAATGTTTCCATTCCTCCTATAGAGAGAACAAGTATTAATCCCACCCAAAACCTCAAATAGGCAGAAAAACACCAAAATATTTAATGATTTTAAGGATTTTAGGGATTTTGATGTCATTATTTTGTGAAACTAAGGTCCAAGTGTCCAAGTTTGCTAGTGCCACCTTGATCTCATCGAACTTAGTGACTTTACCAACTAGTTCTAAGATTTGGGGGAGAATTTTATAAAACTCAGAGCGGATATTTTTAATAATTATCCATCTAGGGGTTGAGAGGGAAATTATTTCATCTGCAATGGTTGCAAGCAACCAAGTGAGGCACAAAATGTACACCCCCAATATTCTAGTAGGGTTTGGCTAGGACCATTTCTTGCATGGCATGGCTCTTGACAAAAAACACAAATAATTTTTTTTGCAAAATACAACAATAAGTTAATTGAATTCCAAATTTATTCAACCAGACATTCAAAAACCAAGCATCAATAAATTTTCTAGCAAAAAAATTCTTTTATCTACAGCCCATAGAAAAATGGAAAAATATTTAAGTCTTAAACTTTAATTATTAATTTTTTCTTTCATTACAAAATTCAAAATGAGATGAGAACCCTTAGGGTCTTTAGAGGATTCCTTAACCTCCTTTCCATCCTCACTTCTCACCTCTTCAACAACAAAACTAGCTCCTTCCAAAGTGACGACCCCTTGATTGGACCACTTTGCCAAATGATTTTTGATAATTATTCATGGTAATGTCACTACCCATATTAAGAGGAGGGTTAGTGGGTTTCATAACCACCTCCATAAATGAAATTAAAACTTAGCATAGAGAAAAATATAAATTTGAATTGAATTACAAATCTTGACACATGCGAGATAAGAACACAAGGGCGAAGACAAACAAAGAAACAAGACACAACAAAAAGCATTAAATGACTCCAAAAATAAAGGAATAGAGGCCCTACAACAATACAATCCTCCATAGAGGAGGGTATAGCCTCCCCCACCCATAGCTGATGCCTAGCATGCTTCTCCAAGCTGTCAATCAGAGCACCTCCTCAATCTCTCCTAGTGCTATTTTTTTATATAAAAATGATTCATTATATAATTATGTAATATATATATATATATGCATATATATAAATTATTGAGTGGATAATTATTCATTAATATTTATTATTATTGTTTAATAATTTTGTATAGTTTATGGATTCTATATATATATATAATGATCCCTTTTAGGTATGATATCATAAAGGTTAAGTTCAACAGCACACACATTCTTTTAGGAACCCCAAAAATTGACTAATTGGAGCTAGTAGGAGGAGAAGGGAAGTTATGTTAATATAATAAACTCACACAAACTAAGTTGCAAAGGTCTAAACACTTGCTGCAAGTGAAATATTGTTTTAAGGGGAAACAAAAAAATCTCTAAGGGATCAAGAACTATATTGAAAATACGCTATTAGATGATAAGACAATAAGATCTACGCTCCAAATAACATAAACATATGGTGTATAGGTTTTAACTTCACAACACTATAGTAATAGAAAAAGTATCCCTTTCTCCTTAAAGTTTGAAATAATTAATAATAAATGAGCTTAATGTTGCCTTCATTTAGTGTTGTAATGTATTTTACACATTCACATTAAGTTTAGGACCCCTCTTAATAAAATGGAATTAATTATGTTTCCTTATTTAGGATTTTGTAAAGTTTATCTTTCAACTTTCACACTAATCTAGGGCTTTATTAATTAATTGAGCTTAATTGAGCTCAATTGGCCCCTTTAATTCAAGGCTAAGCCTAATTAATTGTAGATTATAAGGAATAAAACCTAACATTCATTAATGCTATAACACAACACTTAATTTTACAAGGTGTGTGTCCTAGCTTAGTGATCGAGGACCCATTCGCCACTTGGCGAATAGGTCTTTAGTAGGTCCTAGGACACTATTCTCACAGAAAATTTAACAATCCCTAAAGTGTGTCCTAGTTAAGTGAGCTAGGACCCATTCATCCTATAGTGAATGGGTCCTCACTTAACCCTAGGACACCCCTTTGGAAAAAAAAATTCTTGGTATTTTAACGATTTCAAATTCAAGATCTGATGTCCTCTTGTGTTATTAGAATTTCTCAAATTAAGGCTAAGATAAGTATAAATACAAGGCTATTTCACTTAGTTTCATCTAATGTTTTTAAGAGAGCATTCCTAATAGCAAGTTAATCAGATCAAGATCATTCAAGAGCATTTTTTAAGGCATTCAAGGGTATATTTAAAGGAGATTATTTCACCAATTAAGAGTCTTATCATCATGTCAAAGATTTAATGCATCATGCATGTTGTTAAGTTAATATATTGATGTAGCATTGAAGATCCATCAAGTGTTATGATCAATATCTACATTCCTTGAGGCCGCTTCATGCTAAGTTGCAAATTTATCCAAGGTTTCAATTGAGAATTGGTGAGTTGTGAAATTTCTTTGTTCATTCATCATTCCTTTATACATTATTCCATTTCAAGGTTTAATTACCAAAATGGGGTTGGACCCCTATTCCATAAAATTCAACATTTTCTCCTCTTTGATGTGTGATTGCAGGTTTTAGGTTGAAGATCATTTAGAGAGAAAATTTTTCAAAAGTTGTCAAAAAAGTAAAAATTGCTAAGAAAGTTGTCAAATCACAGAAATTGAGCTACATAATTTATTTTAGAGTTTCCAACAATTCTCAACTAGGATCTAGAAGTGTAGACTGAGAAAAACATAACGCAAAAACTAATTTTATGGAGGCCTATCTTGGACCCATTCACCATAGGGAAAATGAGTGCTTAGTGAGGCTCAAAAAAGCACTTTTCGCAATAGGTCACAACATTTCACCGTCTTAAAACATACATTTTGATTGCTATATTGGTTAGGTTTGATTTATGATATTTGATTACACATGACAACCCTCATAATTGAATGAAACACAAGTGAAAATTAGGTTCATCATTTTGCTAATTCATTGTGGTGAACCTCTTTTTCAATGTTTCAAACACAAATTCACAAATCACGTTAATATTTACTTATAGAAAATAACCCACTTTGACAATCAACCTCATAACCATTTATCATTCATTAGTAACATGCACAATACATGAATACAATGCTTCTTGAAAGATTAATATTCTATTATATTTTAACTCAAAAAAAAATATTTTACAATCAGCTATACAAATTTACAAAATAATCAAAAAAATATGATATTATTTTATTTCCCTTTTTCTTCCTCTTGGTATATCATGTGCCCCTTTGTTCCTCCTTACCCTCTTCTTTATAGTTTGGTCCTTTATCTTATATTCCTCCACTATCCTCCATGTGCATCTTTTTGTATTTTCTATCTTTTACTCTTCTCTCTTTTTTTTTCTCCTAAAAAATAATCTTGAAATCTAGGAACTTTTTCTCCAAAAATCCCACCTAAATTAGGTGCACCATTCAAAAATCCATCATAAATGCTCATAGCTCATGTGTTGAGTTTAAAATCCCGCTTAGACTTGATAACCTCCATTGAAATTCTTACTTTTCCTCATTAATGAATTTATGAGTAGATGGATTTTAATACTAGGAAAAAAATAAATAAATAAATTGAAGACATGTATGTAGGTGGAGTTTAGAGGTGTTTGAAATAAAACAAAATAAAAACTAGAAAAAAATTAAATATATAGGTTATGCCCCTGTATCAAGATACTAGGGTAGAAAAAAATTGTGAGCTCGTGCTCATTGAGTAAAACTCTATGTTACTTTAATTGTTTAATTATATTGTTGCAGGTCAATAACTCTATTGTCTTTGGTTAAGTGGAAGACATTAAATTTTTTGGGATTGACCACATGGCATCTTTGACTAGTTTTTCCTTCCATTTCACTAAATACTCACTGTGCTCCTTGCCTCTTATCCTTCTAACCTCTCTAGAATCCAAAATACATTCAACTTCCTCTCTTTCTCTCTTAGCAGCCACTCCTTTTTTTTTTTTTTTTAAATAAAAAGAGGGTAAAAACTTTATTAAATCAGAACAGCATTACAAAGTCAGAAGAAAGAAGCCACAAGGGGCCCAACAAAACAAGAATTAATTCACACCCAAGAAGCATCTCATATCCTCCGCAACCCACTCCTCAAGATCAGGGGCCATGTCATTAGGAAGATTGCCCCAACCATCCACATACCAAGAATCTGTCTTCTCCGACGCCCATCTAGCCAAACAATCAGCCACCCTATTCCACTCCCGCGGAATATGGCGAAAAACAATGGACTCCAGAGAAGAGCACATAGAAATAATCTGCTTGACAACCACAACAAGCTACCAATTCATATCCTCCAACTGCCGCTTATTCAACATATCAATAACCACCTGAGAATTAGACTCACAAACAATTCGCCGCCACCCAAGGCCAACCGCCCGCTCAATCACCATAAGGATAGCACTAGCCTCCATAAGATTATTGGTATGCAAACCACGATACATGGAAAAGAAAAACACCACCACTCCCAAGCTGTCTCTACCAATACCACCAACTCCTGCATGCCCAGGATTACCCCTAGAAGATCCATCCGTATTGATTTTTAGCTCCCCAAGAGCAGGTGGACACTAGGAGCCATCACGAACCACCCTCTCACGCCCACATCTACGATGCACACTGCCCAAATTTCTCCTATCCCTAGCAACAAGACCCAGGGAATTAACAACACCCAAGTCCCCAGGATCAACTGGCACCGACAAATCACACTTTACAAAAAAAGACTCCTGCAAAGCCCCAAGAATCCGCCTCCAAAGTTGCTCAAAGACTAATTTTTTATCCAAGAAAATCCGTCTGTTGCACTCCAACCAGAGATGCCAAACAATCAAGCTAGGACCAATGCTCCAAGCAATTTTCAGAAAAGAGGTTTTGGCAGGAGATGATCCCTGTCTCCTCCAAAAATCATCCAAGGCAGAGACATGGCAACACGGTAAACTCCAGAGATTCCACCAGTGATGCCAGATATTCTTAGCAAAAGAACATGGAAAAAAGAGATGTGAGAGGCATTCTTCATGCTGACCACACAAAACACACACGAAAGGGCCCTGGAACCCCCGTTTCCAAAGATTGTCCCAAGTAAGACACTTACCTTGGACAACAAGCCAAGAGAAAAAATTACACTTAGGCCAAGCAAATTTATTCCAAACATGCTTCCACCAAGGAACCTTAGAGCTCCCAAAGGCCTGTTTATCCAAAACCTGATAACCAAAGGCAACCAAAAATTTACCTCGCAAATCAGGACCCCAAGCAAGAACATCCCTCTCAAGAAGAGAGTTGCAGGTGCGATCTGCCAGAATTTTAGCAAGCATTTGACGATCCTCCAAAGCCCCACCAAGAGGCCAATCCTGAGGATCCTTCCACCTGGAAATAGTAATCTGACTCAAGGAATGTTGAGATTTGAAGTCAGCCACATGACACCAACCCGCCTCCTCAAAAATCTGGCACAAGTCCTGAAGTTGGGGATGAGAAGAAAAAATAGGGGGATGACCATCCCAAGAGTCATGCTAGAAGAGAGCTTCCTGACCCCCATTACAAATCCAAAAAAGGCCCTGTTTCACAAGCTTGGCACCCCGTTTGAGGGTACTCTAGATCATAGAACCTTTCCCCTCCAGACTGAATCTTACAACCTCCATGCTTTCCACTGCACCCAAATATTTGAGGGTAAGAATTTTAGCCCACCACATATGCTGTTGAGAACACCAACGCCAATACAGCTTAGCAGCCAAGGCTTGCCCATTCAAATCAGTTCATCGTAAACCAAGACCCCCTTCATGCTTCGGCCTACAAACAACATCCCATTTCACCAAGCTCCACTTTCTATGAAGGAGATTACCAGACCACAGGAATTGACGAGACAGTCTCTCAAAATCTTGGATAAAACTTAAAGGAGCAGAAAGAACAAAGCACTTATAAAGAGGGAGAGCCTGGATCACGGACTTAAGAAGAGTCACTCTTCCAGCTGAGGAAAGCCACCTACAAGTCCAATGGCTGACCAAACTTTGAAACTTGTCAAGGGTCTCTTGCCAAAACCTTTTTGGGAGAGAACGAACGGTAAGAGGGATTCCAAGATAGAGAAAAGGAAGTGAACCGATTTGGAAACGAAGAATACCTGCTAATCTCCTTTGGATACTCTTAGGAGTATGAAAGAAGTAAATGAGAGACTTACCCTCATTAATACACTGCCCAGAGGCTGCCAAGTAGCTATCCAAAACATTGTGCCAGTTCAAAGCCTCCTCAACCCTTGCCCTACCCATCAAGGCAGTATCATCAACAAACTGAAGATGAGTCTGAGGAGGAAGATCATTTCCCCAATTCCAACCCTGAATCAAGCCACTTGCTACCTGAGCACGAATAAGCCTTCCCAGTCCCTCAGCAAGAAGGATGAATAAGTAGGGCAACAAAGGATCTCCTTGTCTAAGGCCTCTAGAAGCACCAAACAACTCAGTGGGCTCACCATTGAGAAGCACTGAGAAGGAGGAAGAAGTAACACAACTCCTAACCCAATCAATC
>VDFB02086081.1:217299600-217329463 GCA_007258455.2 Sequoia sempervirens | reverse complement strand
ATCCTATCAAGCCTACAATAAATTATATTGCCACCTTTTTGGGCATTACACCAACTATACCATACTTCTTTTCATTCACTCTTCCCCTTTTCCATAGGGCCTACCAAGTTGAGCTTGCGTTTCATTCTGTACTAGAAATGATTTCCATTGCTTTTTTAGGGCATGTCAATTCTCCACACTTATACTCCATTTACTCAACCTTATTGAAATCTCCACCTATAATCCATGGTTCCTCTAGGAGGCTTGTGAGCCATTTCCACAACCTTTTTTTTTCTCTATGGTGGTTAGTAGCATATATGGAGCAAACCACAAAAATAATTTCTTCTTTAGTGTAGCCCACACTACCCTATTGCAATGGAAGGTGCCATTGTCAATGACCAAATGGGCCCATTGTTTGGATATTACTATTATAGCACCTCTCCTTCCTCTTTCATGTGAGGTAGTGAGGAAGGTGGACCCATCCCAAATGAACTTTTGGTTTTTTTCAAGGTGAAACCTATAGCTTTGGTTTCTTGCAAAAGGACAAAGTCCTTTTCCAAATTTAAAAAACCTCCTCACAATATACTTCTTGTTAGGTGATTCTTACCCCTAACGATCCAATAAACATAGTTAATGTTCATAATTAGCAACCTTAGAAGTGTTTCTTTGGTCATTCCTAAATTTCTTGAAGCATTTAGGCAACTTTTCATTTGTTTCCACCCTTTTTTCCATGGGTGGGTAAATGACTAGGCTAGTTTTTTTCCTTTTATTCTTAGCAATTGATGAATTATTTCAAAATTTTAGTGAATTCTTATTCTTTATTTTTCTTCAAGGACCAATTTTTTTCTAAGGAGCCTCACAAACTACTTGGGAGTGTCATTTTCATCTTTTTCAACTTCTATATCCTTACCTTGGTCAGGGTATTTTCTCCCTCTCCATTAGACTCCCCACTCTCAGAAGCCTTATTGTGGTTGCACTTATAATCTCCTTCAAGGCCTTCACTTGTGGGAGATCCCTCTAGAGACTGGCCATCAGTAGAATTTAAGCAAGTAGGGGGGTGGGAGGGATAATCGATAGAATTTTAAATAAGATTGAGCCTATGGATCTGGTCAAGGGAAATGGGGGATCTGATGCTAGTAGCCACATAATTCTTGGCCCAAAGAAAATAAGGTCTCATACAACAAACCCATCTTGATTTTTGAAAGACAATTCAGAGGGTGAAGAGAACCCTTTGTGTCATAGGCTAGGTTTCTAGAGGTTGACACCACTAGGGGTTCACCATGGGAATTGTCAATAGAATTAACAAGCTCTAGTGATGGGTTCGTAGAGCCCCCACCCACACACACATTCCCCACCTTGTTCAAGATGTGTGGCTCGAACTGGAAGAAAAAGGGATTGGAGCCTTCTTGAATTGGAAAACATAATTTTCCTTAGGGTTTTTTTATATTCAAAACATTTTCCACAATTCATTTCCCAATTTTTTTCATGGAAAGCTATTGAGCATTCAACCTCTAGAGGAGAAAGACATCCCTAGTTTCCTCCTGCATGGGTGCTTGATGAGGGAGGTCAAGGATTTTGACAACATCACTTGTGGTGAGTGTGTGATCCTCACCTTCTCTTCCATCATCCTCTTGTGCTAGGTCACTAAAGGAATTGGTTAATTTCAGGTTTTGATCCTTGTTAATTGGGAATGAAAACTCTGACTACCATCCTTAGAAGTTGAGTCACCCTTGATAGCCTCCTTCACAGGGGAAATAGTATTCTTTGATTTTGGCCTAATACTAGGAATTAAATCTTCAATAGGCTACAGGGGGTCTAGGTTTTCGCCAACCTCCCCAATCACCTGCAACTTAGGAAATAACCCATTAGGGTTAGCTAGGGTTTCATCTCATATGATTACCCTTCTTTTTTTAGATTATTGGGTAGTTTTTCCTAATGTTTCCATTCCTCCTATAGAGAGAACAAGTATTAATCCCACCCAAAACCTCAAATAGGCAGAAAAACACCAAAATATTTAATGATTTTAAGGATTTTAGGGATTTTGATGTCATTATTTTGTGAAACTAAGGTCCAAGTGTCCAAGTTTGCTAGTGCCACCTTGATCTCATCGAACTTAGTGACTTTACCAACTAGTTCTAAGATTTGGGGGAGAATTTTATAAAACTCAGAGCGGATATTTTTAATAATTATCCATCTAGGGGTTGAGAGGGAAATTATTTCATCTGCAATGGTTGCAAGCAACCAAGTGAGGCACAAAATGTACACCCCCAATATTCTAGTAGGGTTTGGCTAGGACCATTTCTTGCATGGCATGGCTCTTGACAAAAAACACAAATAATTTTTTTTGCAAAATACAACAATAAGTTAATTGAATTCCAAATTTATTCAACCAGACATTCAAAAACCAAGCATCAATAAATTTTCTAGCAAAAAAATTCTTTTATCTACAGCCCATAGAAAAATGGAAAAATATTTAAGTCTTAAACTTTAATTATTAATTTTTTCTTTCATTACAAAATTCAAAATGAGATGAGAACCCTTAGGGTCTTTAGAGGATTCCTTAACCTCCTTTCCATCCTCACTTCTCACCTCTTCAACAACAAAACTAGCTCCTTCCAAAGTGACGACCCCTTGATTGGACCACTTTGCCAAATGATTTTTGATAATTATTCATGGTAATGTCACTACCCATATTAAGAGGAGGGTTAGTGGGTTTCATAACCACCTCCATAAATGAAATTAAAACTTAGCATAGAGAAAAATATAAATTTGAATTGAATTACAAATCTTGACACATGCGAGATAAGAACACAAGGGCGAAGACAAACAAAGAAACAAGACACAACAAAAAGCATTAAATGACTCCAAAAATAAAGGAATAGAGGCCCTACAACAATACAATCCTCCATAGAGGAGGGTATAGCCTCCCCCACCCATAGCTGATGCCTAGCATGCTTCTCCAAGCTGTCAATCAGAGCACCTCCTCAATCTCTCCTAGTGCTATTTTTTTATATAAAAATGATTCATTATATAATTATGTAATATATATATATATATGCATATATATAAATTATTGAGTGGATAATTATTCATTAATATTTATTATTATTGTTTAATAATTTTGTATAGTTTATGGATTCTATATATATATATAATGATCCCTTTTAGGTATGATATCATAAAGGTTAAGTTCAACAGCACACACATTCTTTTAGGAACCCCAAAAATTGACTAATTGGAGCTAGTAGGAGGAGAAGGGAAGTTATGTTAATATAATAAACTCACACAAACTAAGTTGCAAAGGTCTAAACACTTGCTGCAAGTGAAATATTGTTTTAAGGGGAAACAAAAAAATCTCTAAGGGATCAAGAACTATATTGAAAATACGCTATTAGATGATAAGACAATAAGATCTACGCTCCAAATAACATAAACATATGGTGTATAGGTTTTAACTTCACAACACTATAGTAATAGAAAAAGTATCCCTTTCTCCTTAAAGTTTGAAATAATTAATAATAAATGAGCTTAATGTTGCCTTCATTTAGTGTTGTAATGTATTTTACACATTCACATTAAGTTTAGGACCCCTCTTAATAAAATGGAATTAATTATGTTTCCTTATTTAGGATTTTGTAAAGTTTATCTTTCAACTTTCACACTAATCTAGGGCTTTATTAATTAATTGAGCTTAATTGAGCTCAATTGGCCCCTTTAATTCAAGGCTAAGCCTAATTAATTGTAGATTATAAGGAATAAAACCTAACATTCATTAATGCTATAACACAACACTTAATTTTACAAGGTGTGTGTCCTAGCTTAGTGATCGAGGACCCATTCGCCACTTGGCGAATAGGTCTTTAGTAGGTCCTAGGACACTATTCTCACAGAAAATTTAACAATCCCTAAAGTGTGTCCTAGTTAAGTGAGCTAGGACCCATTCATCCTATAGTGAATGGGTCCTCACTTAACCCTAGGACACCCCTTTGGAAAAAAAAATTCTTGGTATTTTAACGATTTCAAATTCAAGATCTGATGTCCTCTTGTGTTATTAGAATTTCTCAAATTAAGGCTAAGATAAGTATAAATACAAGGCTATTTCACTTAGTTTCATCTAATGTTTTTAAGAGAGCATTCCTAATAGCAAGTTAATCAGATCAAGATCATTCAAGAGCATTTTTTAAGGCATTCAAGGGTATATTTAAAGGAGATTATTTCACCAATTAAGAGTCTTATCATCATGTCAAAGATTTAATGCATCATGCATGTTGTTAAGTTAATATATTGATGTAGCATTGAAGATCCATCAAGTGTTATGATCAATATCTACATTCCTTGAGGCCGCTTCATGCTAAGTTGCAAATTTATCCAAGGTTTCAATTGAGAATTGGTGAGTTGTGAAATTTCTTTGTTCATTCATCATTCCTTTATACATTATTCCATTTCAAGGTTTAATTACCAAAATGGGGTTGGACCCCTATTCCATAAAATTCAACATTTTCTCCTCTTTGATGTGTGATTGCAGGTTTTAGGTTGAAGATCATTTAGAGAGAAAATTTTTCAAAAGTTGTCAAAAAAGTAAAAATTGCTAAGAAAGTTGTCAAATCACAGAAATTGAGCTACATAATTTATTTTAGAGTTTCCAACAATTCTCAACTAGGATCTAGAAGTGTAGACTGAGAAAAACATAACGCAAAAACTAATTTTATGGAGGCCTATCTTGGACCCATTCACCATAGGGAAAATGAGTGCTTAGTGAGGCTCAAAAAAGCACTTTTCGCAATAGGTCACAACATTTCACCGTCTTAAAACATACATTTTGATTGCTATATTGGTTAGGTTTGATTTATGATATTTGATTACACATGACAACCCTCATAATTGAATGAAACACAAGTGAAAATTAGGTTCATCATTTTGCTAATTCATTGTGGTGAACCTCTTTTTCAATGTTTCAAACACAAATTCACAAATCACGTTAATATTTACTTATAGAAAATAACCCACTTTGACAATCAACCTCATAACCATTTATCATTCATTAGTAACATGCACAATACATGAATACAATGCTTCTTGAAAGATTAATATTCTATTATATTTTAACTCAAAAAAAAATATTTTACAATCAGCTATACAAATTTACAAAATAATCAAAAAAATATGATATTATTTTATTTCCCTTTTTCTTCCTCTTGGTATATCATGTGCCCCTTTGTTCCTCCTTACCCTCTTCTTTATAGTTTGGTCCTTTATCTTATATTCCTCCACTATCCTCCATGTGCATCTTTTTGTATTTTCTATCTTTTACTCTTCTCTCTTTTTTTTTCTCCTAAAAAATAATCTTGAAATCTAGGAACTTTTTCTCCAAAAATCCCACCTAAATTAGGTGCACCATTCAAAAATCCATCATAAATGCTCATAGCTCATGTGTTGAGTTTAAAATCCCGCTTAGACTTGATAACCTCCATTGAAATTCTTACTTTTCCTCATTAATGAATTTATGAGTAGATGGATTTTAATACTAGGAAAAAAATAAATAAATAAATTGAAGACATGTATGTAGGTGGAGTTTAGAGGTGTTTGAAATAAAACAAAATAAAAACTAGAAAAAAATTAAATATATAGGTTATGCCCCTGTATCAAGATACTAGGGTAGAAAAAAATTGTGAGCTCGTGCTCATTGAGTAAAACTCTATGTTACTTTAATTGTTTAATTATATTGTTGCAGGTCAATAACTCTATTGTCTTTGGTTAAGTGGAAGACATTAAATTTTTTGGGATTGACCACATGGCATCTTTGACTAGTTTTTCCTTCCATTTCACTAAATACTCACTGTGCTCCTTGCCTCTTATCCTTCTAACCTCTCTAGAATCCAAAATACATTCAACTTCCTCTCTTTCTCTCTTAGCAGCCACTCCTTTTTTTTTTTTTTTTAAATAAAAAGAGGGTAAAAACTTTATTAAATCAGAACAGCATTACAAAGTCAGAAGAAAGAAGCCACAAGGGGCCCAACAAAACAAGAATTAATTCACACCCAAGAAGCATCTCATATCCTCCGCAACCCACTCCTCAAGATCAGGGGCCATGTCATTAGGAAGATTGCCCCAACCATCCACATACCAAGAATCTGTCTTCTCCGACGCCCATCTAGCCAAACAATCAGCCACCCTATTCCACTCCCGCGGAATATGGCGAAAAACAATGGACTCCAGAGAAGAGCACATAGAAATAATCTGCTTGACAACCACAACAAGCTACCAATTCATATCCTCCAACTGCCGCTTATTCAACATATCAATAACCACCTGAGAATTAGACTCACAAACAATTCGCCGCCACCCAAGGCCAACCGCCCGCTCAATCACCATAAGGATAGCACTAGCCTCCATAAGATTATTGGTATGCAAACCACGATACATGGAAAAGAAAAACACCACCACTCCCAAGCTGTCTCTACCAATACCACCAACTCCTGCATGCCCAGGATTACCCCTAGAAGATCCATCCGTATTGATTTTTAGCTCCCCAAGAGCAGGTGGACACTAGGAGCCATCACGAACCACCCTCTCACGCCCACATCTACGATGCACACTGCCCAAATTTCTCCTATCCCTAGCAACAAGACCCAGGGAATTAACAACACCCAAGTCCCCAGGATCAACTGGCACCGACAAATCACACTTTACAAAAAAAGACTCCTGCAAAGCCCCAAGAATCCGCCTCCAAAGTTGCTCAAAGACTAATTTTTTATCCAAGAAAATCCGTCTGTTGCACTCCAACCAGAGATGCCAAACAATCAAGCTAGGACCAATGCTCCAAGCAATTTTCAGAAAAGAGGTTTTGGCAGGAGATGATCCCTGTCTCCTCCAAAAATCATCCAAGGCAGAGACATGGCAACACGGTAAACTCCAGAGATTCCACCAGTGATGCCAGATATTCTTAGCAAAAGAACACTGAAAAAAGAGATGTGAGAGGCATTCTTCATGCTGACCACACAAAACACACATGGAAGGGCCCTGGAACCCCCGTTTCCAAAGATTGTCCCAAGTAAGACACTTACCTTGGACAACAAGCCAAGAGAAAAAATTACACTTAGGCCAAGCAAATTTATTCCAAACATGCTTCCACCAAGGAACCTTAGAGCTCCCAAAGGCCTGTTTATCCAAAACCTGATAACCAAAGGCAACCAAAAATTTACCTCGCAAATCAGGACCCCAAGCAAGAACATCCCTCTCAAGAAGAGAGTTGCAGGTGCGATCTGCCAGAATTTTAGCAAGCATTTGACGATCCTCCAAAGCCCCACCAAGAGGCCAATCCTGAGGATCCTTCCACCTGGAAATAGTAATCTGACTCAAGGAATGTTGAGATTTGAAGTCAGCCACATGACACCAACCCGCCTCCTCAAAAATCTGGCACAAGTCCTGAAGTTGGGGATGAGAAGAAAAAATAGGGGGATGACCATCCCAAGAGTCATGCTAGAAGAGAGCTTCCTGACCCCCATTACAAATCCAAAAAAGGCCCTGTTTCACAAGCTTGGCACCCCGTTTGAGGGTACTCTAGATCATAGAACCTTTCCCCTCCAGACTGAATCTTACAACCTCCATGCTTTCCACTGCACCCAAATATTTGAGGGTAAGAATTTTAGCCCACCACATATGCTGTTGAGAACACCAACGCCAATACAGCTTAGCAGCCAAGGCTTGCCCATTCAAATCAGTTCATCGTAAACCAAGACCCCCTTCATGCTTCGGCCTACAAACAACATCCCATTTCACCAAGCTCCACTTTCTATGAAGGAGATTACCAGACCACAGGAATTGACGAGACAGTCTCTCAAAATCTTGGATAAAACTTAAAGGAGCAGAAAGAACAAAGCACTTATAAAGAGGGAGAGCCTGGATCACGGACTTAAGAAGAGTCACTCTTCCAGCTGAGGAAAGCCACCTACAAGTCCAATGGCTGACCAAACTTTGAAACTTGTCAAGGGTCTCTTGCCAAAACCTTTTTGGGAGAGAACGAACGGTAAGAGGGATTCCAAGATAGAGAAAAGGAAGTGAACCGATTTGGAAACGAAGAATACCTGCTAATCTCCTTTGGATACTCTTAGGAGTATGAAAGAAGTAAATGAGAGACTTACCCTCATTAATACACTGCCCAGAGGCTGCCAAGTAGCTATCCAAAACATTGTGCCAGTTCAAAGCCTCCTCAACCCTTGCCCTACCCATCAAGGCAGTATCATCAACAAACTGAAGATGAGTCTGAGGAGGAAGATCATTTCCCCAATTCCAACCCTGAATCAAGCCACTTGCTACCTGAGCACGAATAAGCCTTCCCAGTCCCTCAGCAAGAAGGATGAATAAGTAGGGCGACAAAGGATCTCCTTGTCTAAGGCCTCTAGAAGCACCAAACAACTCAGTGGGCTCACCATTGAGAAGCACTGAGAAGGAGGAAGAAGTAACACAACTCCTAACCCAATCAATCCAATCACTAGCAAAGCCAAAAGCTCCAAGAATCTTGAATAGAAAGCTCCATTTAACGCGATCATATGCTTTTGCCATGTCCAACTTGATAAACATAGATTTTTCTTTTGAGGATTCCATAGAATGGATGGTCTCTGCTGCAATCACAACACCATCCATGATCTGTCTGCCAGCAACAAAGCCCCCCTGCTCCTCAGATATTAACCCACCAAGCCAAGGTTTCAGCCTTTCAGCAATCAACTTAGTAATAATCTTATAAACAACATTACATAATGCAATAGGCCGAAAAAGATCCAAAGAATTAGCCCCCTCCTTCTTTGGAATGAGAGCTAAAAAAGTTGCATTCAAAGACTTCAACATTTGTTTATTCATGAAAGATTCCTTAACAACCTCTAAGAGGTCCAACTTAACCACCTCCCAAAACTCCTGAAAAAACTCAATAGGGAATCCATCAGGCCCCGGGGCTTTACCTTTCTTCATATGAAACACAACGTTCTCAAGCTCCAACAAGGTAATAGGAGACATCAGTGATTCATTCATTTCATTAGACACTAGCTGCGGGATACAATTCAAAATCCTTGTTTCGGCCTCCTCAGCTGGAGGCGAATCTTCAGAAAATAACGAAGAGAAATATCTTATGCATTCCGCAGAGATAGAAGCAGAAGAGGACAAAATTTCCCCATTAGACAACACAAGAGAAGAAATAACATTACCTTGCCTCCGGTCTTTAACTGAGTTGTGGAAAAAAGAAGTATTCCTATCACCAGCCTGAAGCCATTCAATACGAGACTTTTGTTTCCAAAAAAATTCTTCTCTTAACTCCCATTCCTCTACTGCTTTTGTTGCAGCAATCTCTGACAAACTCAACTCTTCAGTTAGGCCTTGATCATGAATCTGCCTGGTGATTAAGTCCAAATTATCCTGAGCCTTTTGTTTTGCATGAAAAAAATTACCAAAATGTTTCCTATTCCATCTTTTCAACTTGTATTTGACGTACTGTAACCTCTTTGAGAATGAATACATAGTAGTGCCATAAGCTGGCTTCCCAAGATCCCACCAGCCAGAAATCATATCATGAAGAGACTCATCCTGGAGCCACATAAGTTGGAACTTGAAAGTCTGTCTAACACATCGTTGAAGCACATCAACCACAAGCTTAATAGGCCAATGGTCGGAGCCACGACAATCCAATATTTCAGAACTAATCATCCACCTATCCCCCATCCAAAAACTAGACACCAAAAATCTATCTAGTCTTTCAGAAATAGCAGCATCTCCAGTTCTCCTATTATTCCATGTGAAGACTCCATTAGTTGGTTTGACATCAAATAACCTCAAAAGAGCCATATTATCCTGCAAGAGCCTAGAGGAAGGCTCCAAATAAGCACTACCTCCTCTCTTCTATTCTAAGGAAATGATCGCATTCAAATCACCAACCAGGATCCAAGGCAGGTAAGGATCCACAGACCTCACATGTCTAACATGATCCCACAGTTGTGCTTTACCTTGGAAATCAGTCGGAGCATAAATATTAGAGAGAATAACTTTCTCCCCTGACTCTAAATGAGAAGCAACACAAGAAATTGAACTCTTACAGGAGATCCACCAAAGAGGACTAACCTTTCGAGGATCCCAGAAACAAGCCGTGCCACCAGAATTACCCAAAGCACCCACACATTGACATTGGCCATGACCCCAAATCCTAGGAGCCACACTTAACATACTATCCACTGATAACTTAGTTTCCTGCAAGAAAATCACATCCGGAGAATGAATGCGAATCAAATCTCGAATAGCCTTTTGTCGAGGGATGCTATTCATACCCCTCACATTCCAAGAAAGAACTATCATCGTTGGGGTTGGGAAAAGTGAGCATCAATAGTCTTCACCGAGCCAGCCTCAACCAATGTCTCTCCAGCAAGCTTCACCTTTTCTTGGTCCTTTTTGCGACCAACCTTAACTGATTTCTCAGGAATCCCTTTCTTAAAATGTTTTTGTTGCACACCCAAAATAGAGGAAGAAGGTTTAAGCTTACCTAAATCAGGCTGTCCCGAGCCTCCGAGTAGACCTTCCCAGCACCAGAGGAGCCACTAGAATCACCAACAGCCCCATCCCCCACACCAATACCTAGAGCAGAAGGAGCTAGGCCAGACACCATCTGAGGATCCTGGTCACCAAGTTGATCCACACCAGGGACCACCAAAGGCAGTACCTCAACCAACTCCTTAGGACCAGAGCCATCCACCATTTGCATATCAGCTGTAAACCCTTCCTCTTGAACTAACTCATCCAAAGCCTCAAATCTATTGAAAGTTTCCCCTTCCTGTCTATCTTGAAAGGGCCTCTTTTGGCCCCGGCCTCGATTGCGAGGTTTAACAGGAACAAAACCTTCCTTGTCTGCTGCCAAGCCCTGCGTTGGATCCTTACCCTTTTCCACCCTCGAATTAGATTGGGTATCCGCATTAATTTTACCTCCTGTGCTCAAAGCCCGAGGACACCTCCTCAGCAGATGTCCATATTCATGACATAGCCGGCACCGAAAAGGCAACATTTCATAGTCCAATGGCTGGGTCCAGGAATTAGAGCCAACAGTCAAATCAATAGAATCAGGTAGAGGCTGACTTAGGTCAATCTCGACACAAACCCTCGCATACGAAAAGATTCTCTTATCCAAGGTATGTTGAGAAGGACCAATAGGCTTCCCCAACAATAAGGCAATCGATTGTAAAATATCAGTTCTCCAACATTCAAGAGGTAGTCGAGGAAGGCGGACCCAAACTGGGACCCTAGAAGGCAGCTCTTCTGCCGAATTAAAGCCTGCATGCCATGGTTTTATGAAAAGACCTACTTGGTTATAAAAATAAGGCCCCCCTTCAAATGCCTTATTTCGATCTGAAATGCATGAGAAGTCTACCAGGAAGAAATTGTTTGCAGCCACCAAAACATCAAAGTCACCCTCCGGAGACCATGTCTTGCGGATCCAAGTGTCCAAGAAGGAAAGAGAAACCCTCATCCCCATAAACTTGCAAATCAAAACATGTTTGCTGTAATAATGTAGATCATCGGCAACCGCCTCTGATTGAATCACCAAAACAGGACGAACATGTGCCCTCTCCAAGCATCCATTTACCTTATGCATTTTAAAGGTATTCGATTTTGTCTGACCCTCTCCAGGAGAAGCCCCATCACCAGCCTCCGACACAGCCTTGTCTCCCCTCACCTCATCAATCGATACATTCATTGCCATTGAGACCCCCCACCAAAAACACCAACCAAAAAACCCCAACCAAAACCAACCCACTGCTATTGCATGCAAGAGAATAAACTTCAAGAAGCGCCACCCTGCACAAGGAAGCAAGAAGATCTCCACCCAGCCAGCAGAGGAGAAGAAGATCGCAGAAAAATATCCACTCCTGCGTCCGTGCCACGCACCCAACAGCCAGCACCAAACAAAACTGAAGAAACCAGCGCTTAGAGAAAAAGAGAGCAGAAATGGCCACCCCTGGCCTCAACCCACACCACACTAAATCCCGTCCCCCACACATCGACGCCAGGAACACAGAGCAGAAGGAGCTAGGGCGTGGGTGCCCTAGCTCGCCCGCAGCAAGCTCCCAGAAACGCCATCCTTCCCCCTCATAAACTATTTACTTATACAGATAAGAAAATTGTGATCAGCCACTCCTTTCATCTTTCTAGTAAAATTTTATATTTTCATTGTTATTATGGTGTCTTTTTGTCATAGTAAATATATAAAAAATGGGATAAATTTACAAACCTATAAGTAGCTCCAATTCGTAACCATTTGGTGAAAACTTGTTTACAATTTTATATGGTCCAATATTCTTCCACTTGAGATTGTTATAGTTGTGTTTGAGAAATATTTCCTTTCATAGGTGTGTCAATACCATATCTCCTACTTCAAAATTATTTTCTCTCCTTTTCAATTCAACCTTCACTTTATATTGTTGGTTGCTCCAACTAATTTTTTCTCACTTTTTGGTGCAAATTTTGCATGTGTTTGAAAATTTCTTCTCCTTTAGCACTTCTCCTATATCCCTCAATATTTGCAAAGTCTCTTAATTCTAAAATACCCCTAGGGTTGTCCATAAACAATTTAAAATAAATTCTTACCAATAATTTTGTTGACTAAGCCATTATATGTAAATTCAACTTGAGGCAATATCAAATCCCACTACTTAGGCTTATCACCAATCACACATCTTAGAAAAATTTCTAAGCTTCGATTAACAACTTTAATTTTCCCATCTAGTAGGGGATGATATGCAAAGGTAAAATTTAAATCAATTTATAATTTCTTCCAAAGTGTCCTCGAAAAATATCCTACAAAATTAGTGTCACGATTTGAAACAACAATTTTTGGTAAGCTATGTAATCTTAAGACCTCCATAAAGAATATATTTTATACATGTGTGGTTTCATTTTTCATCTTACATTCTATAAAACAAGTCATTTTCAAAAATGTAACAACAAAAAAAAAATAGAATCCTTTCCTCCCCATGTTCTTGGTAATCCAAGCACAAAATCCATGCTTACATCATTCCACAGTTTCTTCAATATGGGTAATGGCTAGTATATTCTTCTATTTTGACTCACTCCTTTGGCACATTGAAAAAATTGACATCCTTGCACATTTTTTTTTTAATACACTCATCCTTGACAAAAAATATCTTTCAAGTGTTCTGCCATAGTTTTATGAGCTCCAAAATGTCTAGCTAATCTTTCAAGTGTTCTACCATAGTTTTATGAGCTCCAAAATGTCTAGCTAAACTATCACAATTTTTTTATCTTATGAAATTTTGTCTCATAGATCCTTTGAATAAGAATCTATCTTGTATAAATTAATCCATCCATTGTGTTGTATCCACTCTAGTAGGCTCCATACATGTTATCTATGCATCCTTAAATTACAAATTATATTTATGGAAAAGAATTTTTTTTGAATCTTTGAACAATGGAGCAGGTCGTGGACTACAATCTAAGGACTCCCAAGTTGAATCAGTGCATGTTCTGAGTGCGGAGAAAGGTAAGGATGAATCTTATGAGAAGGATGCCAGAAACAAAATCCAAGTGGACCTGGGAGGAAAGATAAATCAAGGGGGTCCCCTGAAGGACAAGGCAAAAAAGAAGAAATTTCCAATGAAGTGGTAGGGATCGTTAATAGGGAAGGAGCTAAGGGTAAACCTTGGTCTTCATTGTTTGGTGTTAAACCAAATGGTAAATAGATTTTCCCACCAGTGAGTAATCATTCTGACCCATTGAAAGGTAATTTTTCCATCTCTGTGCCTAATCCTATTATTGATCATAATATTGCTTTGATGGAAAGAGTTATTGTTGGAAATTTTATGGGCCCTAGACCAAATGTTGAGGTGGTTAGGGAATTTTTAAAAAACAAGCGGAGAACTAATGGGAAAGTTACGATGGATGCTCTTCCTAGAGGTTTCTTTTCCTTTGAGTTTACCTGCAAGGAGGATATTTTGGCAATGATGAGTGGTGGACCATGGGTCATTGGAAAATCCTCCCTAGCCCTAAATAAGTGGACCTCTCTCCTAGACCTCTTTGACTCTATCTTTGAGAATGTTCCACTTTCGAAAAAAATTTCAGGTCTCCATCTAGAATACTAGAATGAGGACATTTTCAATGGCATTGCTAGTTCTTTTGGAGAACTACTTTCTATTGACCCTATGACAGCTGCTAGAAATAGGTTGGTGTGTACTCATATTTGTGTGGGAGTTTCACAGAGTGCTAACCTTCCTTCTATAGATATTCAATCTAAGATGGGAACCTAGATGTAAACTCTAGAGTTTGAATCCATTCCCTTTTCCTACTTCAAATGTAGAAAAATGAGGCACTGGGCTAAGAAATGCCCATTAAATGTAAGTAAAGAAAAAGAAAATATCTAGTCCAACCCTAAGACTATTTAGAGAAAGAAAACTGGTGGGGAAGGACAAGCAAGCAATACCAGTGAGGAGGCTGGTAGGAAAATTGAAACTCGGAGGAATACCTCTGACAATATTGATGAAACAGAATCTAAGGATTCTAATACACAAAAGAATCACCAAACAAGGGAAGAAAATAATGATGGTCCTAAGGAAGATGAAAAAAAATTGGAAAATACGGATGAAGGTAAAAGGGATGAGGAATTTGTTTCCTCCACTCTAAAGATCTTACCAGAAGGAAAATAAAATGGGTTTCCTCAATTGGAGGGCATTCCTATCTAGGGTCTATCTCTATATATTGGCATTCCAATCCTGAATACGACCTCTATTGAATGCTTCCCTTTGAGCGACCCTCTTAATCTCGGGGAAAATACAACCCCAGATTTTGTTAAGGACACCTTTGAGGATCTGAGCCAAAATATTGAACTTTCGAGTGAAAATATAAATCAGCCTAGGAATTTCCTAATGGATACCCTCCCTTGGTAGCAAAGAAGAACGCATGACAAGGAGTGGGAATCTAGTAGAAAGATGTAGAGCCAAGAAGATACTAGGGTATGTACAAGATCATCATGGAAAAAATAGGCCCTTGAGTGGCAAAAAATTTAGAAAAATTAGAGTTAGGCAACCTGACATAAAAATTTGAATAAGTTATCTATATTATTTCAAAAATATGTAAGAATAGAATCTGTATCAAATTGAATGTAGTCTCTAAACTATTAGGTTTATTTAAAAATAAATAAATTTGTTTTGTGAAAATTTTAAATTTCAATGTGAGTACTTAAATTCTGTGGAAAAATAGAAGTAGGTGTCTCGATAACCCTAACCACACTAAAATGAAAATATTTTTATAATATTTTAGATATAAGTAGATGACTCATGTCCCAATGTGATGCATATTTTTTTTTAAAAAAAATTCCAAGTAAATAATTAATTATGAATTTTTAATTACAAATTTTAAAAAATATAAAAAATCATATGTCTGACCACCTTAACTTGGTCAAAACTTCATAAAATTTAATTTAATTTTCTTAATCCTATAGTATTCAAAGCATAGAATGTGACACATGTTTTGGATTCAAAAAATGTGATACCATTTGAAAGCTATAGATGTTTTTCAATCAACCTATCAATCAAGACTTTAGTCATAATTCAAATAGAAAATGAATAATAATTGTTTATTAAATTCAAAGTAATATTGGTGGAAAGATGAAAATCTCCTTTAACAACCCTTTTTGTTTCATCAATTTTGGGTAAAAAAAAGTCATCAGCCACATGGGCCATCATATCACTTACATATCGCCAATTTTTGACCCATCATGGTCCTACACATACCCACTAACTAGGAAGAAGTACTCTCTCATTCTAAGAAAAAGAAGGAGAAATGAAAACATTAGAATACTCTGAGTCAAGTTGTTACCAAAACAAGAGCAAAGGTGGATTGTGGAGCTACTAAACTTGGCCAGGGAAGAAGATCGGGAAAATGGTAGAGAGCATGAAATCTTTCAGGAGATAGTTGATGGTGTTCAAAAGACAATTTTGGAGATTCTCCAATCCCTTGGTAAGATATGAAGATTATGTCCTAGAATATAAGAGGGCTTAATAGCCTTCACAAGAGGGATTTTTTGCACAATTTTGTTAGGCATCATAAACCTAATAGACTCCTCATACAAGAAACTAAAATGCCCAAAGAAAAGGTGGAAAAGATCAAAATGTTTCAAAATTATGGGATTCAAGGAAATAGTTCAGATGGTGTGTCAAGTGGCATTGCTACCTTTTAGAACTAGAACCTCATTAAAGGGGAACCTTTTTTGGAGAGAAAAAATCATGTGGCTACTAAATTCAATCATATCAGAGATAACTTTAGTTGGATTCAGTCGAACATCTATGCTCCCAATGGGAAAGGAGCTAGAAAATCCTTATGGAATGAGATTTTTTCTTTCTGTAGGATTTTTGATAATGACCATTGGATAGTTATGGGAAAATTTAATACCACCTTCTAAATGAGGAGAAATTTGGAGGCTCTTAGGTGAATCAGGAGAGTAAGTGTGATCTTTTTGATTTCATAAACAACAAGGAGCTGATTGATATGGAATTGCAAGGGGCTCAATATACATGGTTGAATAGAAGAACTAGTAAGGAACTTATTCAAGTTAGGTTAGATAGAATTTTAATTTCTCATGAGTGGATTTTAAGCTATTTTCTCTCTCTTAAGCTCTTTCTAGAGTTGGGTCAGATCACTTTCCCAAAAGTTTTTTGGAAAACCTTATAAAGGTGAAGAAAAAATTTCCCTTTATATTTCAAAGAATGTGAGTGTCCCATCCCCTTATCTTTGATGAAGTTAGGAAATGGTGGAATATTCATGTTCCAGGTATTGCTATGTTCAGAATTGCTAAAAAAATGAGAGAAGTCAAACACAATTTAAGAAGATGGAAAAAATAGTCCTTTGGAAAAAAATTTGGTATTGAATCTAAACTTCAAATGGAGCTTGCAAAGATCTAGGACAAAATCTAGAAGGAAGGATACATTGAAAATAATAAGGATAGAGAAAATGAGTTGTTGATGAAATTGCAAGACATAATAGCAAAAGAGGAGTTCTGGAGGCAGAGATCGAGGGTATTGTGGCTCTCTATTGGAGAAAAAAATACAAGGTACTTCTGTTTATTTACTTCTAAACATAGGGCCTCCAATAGAATCTCTTCCATAGAAGTTAATGGTACTAGATTTGAGGAAGAGGAAGACATCAAAAAGAAAGTTGTCCTTTTCTATAATAACCTTCTTTTAGTGAATAGGGAAATCAATCAAAATGACAAAGAATTTTTATTAGAGGCCATCCCCAAGGTTGTTGTTAGGGAAGACAATGAAAAGTTTGCAGCCATCCCCTCTATGGAGGAAATTAGGAAAGCTATATTTTCTTTTGAAGGAAACAAGTCCCTTGGGCCTGAAAGATTTCCTATGTTCTTTTTTCAATGGTTTTGCAAAATTTTGGAAAATGATGTTGCGAATGTTGTTAAGGAATTCTTTGATTCCAGAAGGCTCCTTTTTGGTCCTTATTCCTAAGAAACTAGGGGCAATGGAGTTTGAGGCATTCAGACATATTAGTCTTTGCAATTCTCTCTATAAAATGATATCAAAGGTCTTGACTTCAAGGATCCTTTCTATCCTTCCTTCGTTGATTTCCCCTTAGCAGAATGGTTTTCTTCCTAGTAGGAAAATCTTAGATTCCATAGTCACAGTCCATGAGAATATTCATTCACTTGTGGAATCTAAAAATGAAGGGTTTCTTCTTAATTTGGACATCTCCAAAGCATATGACCATGTTGAATGGCATTTTTTATTTAAAATTCTAAGGGGGTTTGGTTTCAGTAGCAAAGCCATTCAGTTGGTGAATTAGTTGGTTACCATAGTTTCCACATCTATTATTGTGAATGGATCTCCCTCTAGATTCTTTCAAAATTCAAGAGGTTTAAGAAAAGGTGACCATATCTCACCTATTCCTTTTACTATAATGGCTAAAAGCCTGAGAAGGAATCTTAAGAGATTGATTGTTCAAAGGTCTCTTGCAAATCTTAGTCCTTCCACCACAAATCTAATTTGTTCTCATGAACATTTTATTGATGACACAATTTGTTGATAGGAAGATCTTCTATGAATGAGGCCAAGGCTTTGAAAAAAACTTTAGACGTGTATGAAAAGGCGACAGGGTAGATGGTTAATAGATAGAATATTTTCATCTTTTTCTTCAATACCCTTGAGCATAGACATGTCAAGATTCCTAGAATCCTTGAGTGCAGGGTGGAATCATTACCTTCTTCTTATCTTGGACTTATGTTATTCGTTAAACCTCCAGAATCCTTTTTGTGCTCTTTGGTTGACAAGTTCATAAAGAAGTTGGTAGGTTGAAAAGGAGCTCTTTTGAGTCAAGCGGGAAACATTCAACTTCTTAAAGCCTCTCTTCAAAATCCCTGCTAAATATGCTAAAGCCATTGAAAAGATCCAGAAAATATTTCTTTGGTCTAGAGTGGAGGAAAGAAAGAGAATGCCTCTTATAGGGTAAGATTTGGTTTACAGATTGAAAACCTATGGGGGTTTAGGTCTTAGAAAAATAAAAATTATTAATAATACTTTCCTGGCCAAACAAATATGGAGATCTTTCTCATCTAGCGGAGAAAGGAAAGACATTTTAAGAAGCAAATATATGGCTAACTACATGTCCCTCAAAGCTCTATTGGATTCTCTTGTCCTCCCTCATGGCTTAGCTTACTGGTAGAAAAATTTTGGAATTAGGGATAGGATGGCACATTAGAAGTGGCAATCAAGCTAGATTTTGGGAGGATAAATGGCTCTTTAAGGAACTCCTTATTAATATTGAAAGATTCAATAGATGGGTAGAGCAATGTAAAGTTGCTTTTAGGGAACTTGTCAAAGATTACTGGTATGAAGGAGACTAGGTGAACTTATGCTTAATTAGTCAGAAGTTGGCTTAGCTTCAATCCTCCTTAAAGGCTATTAGTTTGGGATAGACTCAATAGGATGACACTCTTGTCTATATGGATAACCCTTTAGGTGACTAATCTATCTCTTTGGCCATCTCTTTTCTATCCATTTCTCAAGCCCCCTCCCTTCTGAGCTAAAGATTGGATTAAACACTTGACACCAAAATTCAATATATTCTTTTGGATCATGCTTCAAAATAAGGTTCTCATGGTGGAAAATATTTGTAAACAGGGATTTCAAATCCCCAACAGATGTTATCTCTACAAGAGTGAGGTGGAGTCATCCAACCACTTGCTTCTCCAGTATCTATTTTTCTCCTTAATTTGGGGAAAATTATTATCTTTCTGGAATATCTCTTGGGTGTTCCCCCAGACCATTGAATAGTTCTTTTTACAATGGAAAGCACCTTCTCAAAATCCCTTAATTTCAAGGTTATGGGATTTATTATTACCTTTTACTACTTGGGAAGTGTGGAAAGAATGTAGTAATAGACTCTTTAGGGACAAGTAGATGTCATGGAATAATGTATTTTAGAAAAAATTTAGGCTTATAAAGGAAAAATTTAACATGATTCCTCAAAAATATCTTAACCTAGAAGTGGTGGTGTGCACTCCCTATGACTTAAGGATAGCTAAAGATTGGAATATTAAAGTGGGTATATCATCTGCTTCCAAGCCAGCTAAGAAAAGTAGGGAGTGTGTCTACTAGACCTTTCCTCCAAATGGTTGGTACAAAGCAAACTTTGATGGAGTTACGAAGGGAAATCCAGGTATGGATGGAAGTGGGTGTGTGCTAAGGGATTCAAATGGTAACTTTATGGTAGCAGTGGCAATATCCCTAGGCCACCAAACCAACCAAGTGGCAGAGGCTATAGGAGCCTTTCAAGTTTTCAATTTAGCTCATAATTTGAATATAAAAAAACTATGGCTAGAAGGGGATTCTAAAAATATTATTGATTGTATCTTAGGAAGGACCCCACTATCTTGGCCAATAAATAATTGGATAGAAGAAGAAAATTCTATTCTTGAAAATTTTGAAAAATTAAAAGTTTCACACGTCTATAGGGACGCAAACAACGTGGAAAACTACTTTACGAATGAAGCTGTTAGGAATCAAGGATTGAATATGTGGCAAAATTGTAGGGACTTGAGAACTAAAGTTAGGGTTGTACTATATTATGATGTTACACATGGGAAATAGGAAAATAAATTTAATGATTAAAGAGAAAGGGGGTAGGTACATCGAAATCAAGAGATTTTATGGGGCCGCATCATGTTACTTAGAAGGTAAGAAAAAGCAGCATGCTTTGTGGGTGCATTAGAACAGTTGCATAATTCTGCAATAGGTACTCGGCACTGGTAGAGGTTGCATTAAGGAGAAAATGAAAATGGGGGGGAACAAGAAAAGATTTGAATCTAAAACCTATGAGGATCACACTAGGAATGACAAGGTTTGGGAGAAGATTGAAAAAGGTGGGCTAGTACCATACCTGGAAAAACTTCATGGGATCGATTATATGGCCATGTACTACTTTGAGAAGAACTAGAACGATAGTGAAATAATTCTCTTTGGAAGAAAGGTGAAGTTGGGTGAGAAAATAATAGGGGAGATTACTGGGATGTCCATTGAGGGCATGAAGTTTTATGACAACAGAAGGTTTTCTGATGAGGCGGTCATCAAATTTCCTAAGAAGGTCAGAAAGAAATTAAAACTGGTTAAAATTTCCAATAGCTACTTTGAAATTGACACCATCAAGGTATTGTGGAGAAAGGTAGTACATGTTATCATGGAGTATATCACGCTGGATGAGAGATTTACCAAAGTGTATGGGCATCATTTTTCCATTCTTAACCACTTCCACCATAAGGTATGGATTTCTCTACCTCATTACTTGCTATGTTTGTTGAGTAATAGCCTCGAGCACCATAAGAAAAACACCAAGAGATACCCTATTCTTCATCCTGGTCTTATTAGGTTAATATATGAACACTATCAAAGCATGTTGGCTTTATCTAAACTTTTTGCCTCCTTAGCTTTTGAGGACTATGACACAAATAGTGGGGGTATGGAGATTCCGCCTAGCTAGGAGAGAATTGTTGAAGCCCGCCCATCCTCTGAGATGTCTAGTAAGAAAACCCAACCTAAAAACTCCCAGCTTGCCAAAACTAACCCTGATACCTACCCTGAATGCTTTGTCCCTATTGTGCCCTTAGCACGCATGACCTGTTCGGAACAGGGACCCTCTTTTCTTTTACCCTGTCGGGTCATTTTTGTCGTCGCCTCTTTTTGTGTGCCCCCTTTTTTTTGTGTGTCCCGAATGGTTAATGATGCTTTAAGGTCCCACCATAAGTTGATCGTGCCTTCCCCTTTTAATTTTTTCATGTTTTGGTGCCTCATGGAGTCACTATGGTAGTTTTCCCCTTCCAACGGCCCTGGGTCCTACTAGCCCAAGCCGTTCGGGCTTCCCTTGTTGAGTTTCCCCATCGCGCCTACCGTTCCCAATGGTGTTTGGTCTACATCCTCCCGGACCCCAGGATTTGAACTCCTGCTCTTCATCTGTAATCCGTTTTAAACCTCGACGACTGTTTAACCATCTAGGACCCAAACCCCAGAGTTCTGCTCCCGAGGTTCCGGGAGTGTTTCACCATTGCTTACGGTGAACCTTTGGCGGTGTCTCACCACAGTATTTTTCATCTGGGGAGTTGCAAGAAATCCTGTCTTCCGTTGAGTGTTCCGGGCCTGATCTTCCAAAATTCTTACTCTGAAATTCTGTGATGGTTCCACCGTCTCCAACAGCAGGACTTTGGTGGAACTTCGCCCACTAGGCACCAACTCTCTCTCCACCGCCGCTGACCCAATCGAGCTGAAATCCTCAAGCAGCTGCCATCCTGTGCCCCCCCAGCTGCTAGACCCCAGGTCTCCTGCCACCGTTGCCGACATTCAAATTCACCAACTTTTCTCTCGTCGTACCTGCATTTAATGGGGTCATTAATGGTGATTAGGGATATAAAAGACCTGCTTGAGCCCATCATTATCACTTGATAGAGTTGCAGAGTGATCGGAGAACCTGTTAGAGGAGCCCACCATCTTCAACACCTTCACGCTCATCGCTCTCCCCGTCACTTCATCGATTGTTCGAGGTAAGTCCTTCGTTCGCCCTCCCAAGAATTGTTTTTGTGATTTCTAAGGATTTAAATGAATAAAAATTATCAAGAAGGCATGAAAATGATAAAATATGATACTGCACACAAAACCCATGTTTTGAAACCTAAAAAAACCTTCGAAGTTACCCTCATCACGAATCCGAAACTCTACCTCACTGCAGCTATTCTTCGCATAGGGAGATCATCACCTTTAGCCTTGGGACCTGCCTTGGCCATTCATACCAAATGATAAACCTTACTTCCGATGCCAATTTCCTCTTTTGGGCCTGGGCCATCAGACTTCCTTAATCAGAAGTCACCCTAGATGCCGCTGTGAAAACGACGAACTCTTGGCGCCCCTCCGAGCTCTGGGGTCTGTTGTTTTCCTCGTTGCAGGCATTTCAAAATTGATCAGGCACCCTTCAAGTTTGTGGATCCTTCCCTCTAGAGTTCCTCTCAGTTTTTGATGTATCTACCTTCGAGTTTCTGGTGGATCCCCGCCATCCGGGCCTCGGGCCTTCATTCTCCGATTGGAGTCCCGGCTGAACTCAGAACATCCTTATCTGCTCTGGGCTCTAGGTGCTAAGTCTCTGTGCTTCCTTATCCGCTGTCCTGATGAGAAATTCTCATCCACCCTTCCATCCACTATGGGGCTGAAAACAAGGTTGAATGGTGGCCCCATCTGTCGGTCTGGTCTTGGCCCTGGCTGTTGGCATAACTTCACACTTCAGCATAACCTTTGCTGACCCCTTCCCCGACGTCCTTCTAACCTCTGGGCTCCAGACTATCGTTCACCACTGGGATGTCACAAGAACTCGAAACACCCTCATTCCCACTGAGCTCCACCGGCCGGGAGCCCTGTCATCATCCACCGTCCCGAGGGGAAATCCTCACCCATCCTTCTGCCCATCGGACTCCGCCTTCCCATTCGCCACCGAACTAAGAAAATGAAATCAAAGCAGCAAACACTCGTGTTGGGTCCGGTCTTACTCCTGGCTGTTAGTAAGACTTACGGATCTTTCCAGAACTTTACCCCTCTGGGCCCTAACCATCGGGTTGCCCCCTCCAGACTGATGTCCTACGTTTTCCATCCCAAATAGTGAAAGGTGAGTGCCTTCCCGGTACCATAGACTTGAATGCTGAAAAGTGAAGTCACAAACTGGTGGTCGCCCTACAGCCTACCAGACCTCGGACCCTAGAGTTCAGTCTTCAGAATTTTTTTTTCAGTCTGCTGTTCCAAACTGCCATCTCCAGGTGGCTCTCCGGCCCGAGACTTCCGGATTCTTCCTAAGCCAATCCAAACGAGCACAAATTTGAAATCTAACTTTGACCCACATGCTTAATTTCACTCCTCTTCATTACGAACCTCTCAAAGTGCTAAAATCTGACCAAAGAGAATCTCTGAGAGCCCTCCACCGTTTTTTCCCTTCTAAACAGCATTCCTGCCGAGGAAGTCCGGTCCTCTGGGCCTGAACTGTTCAAATGCCCTTAATCAAAAGATCAATGACATCAGGAAATAAAAGATCATGTTATGCCTAACAGATGGATTGTTTAAAATGGATGTTACCTTTAGGATTTTGGCTAACATGAATGCTTTTGTAATCTATTGTGCTGGCTACGCCTTTGCTTGCAGAATATATGGAATCAGGTGCGGGACCTTCAATGACACCCGTCAAGAAGGACAAAGGGAAAAGGCCAGACAAGACTCATCGAGGAAAGGAGGACAAGGACTAGATGAAGTACCAATTCCAGGGCGAGCCTTTGCACTCAAAAGTCACCATGGATTGGAAGGAGATTACTGACACCAACATAGGCCACGTCAATATTAAAGAATTCACACAAAGGGTCAGGGTCAATCCAACGACCAAAAATACAAGACTGATAAGGCAAAGCAGAATAGAAAAGGCTGTTGGATTCCCTCCATGCCTCGTGGCCCCCGAATTGGTCATGGCCTATTGGGAGGCATATCAAGTCGACACAAGAACAATCATTGATAGAGAAGGCAATGTTCTAGTGGACATGTCACTTGAAGGGATCACAAAAACTTTCCACATTCCCACATTTCAAGAGATGGAAGCACCCAACATAGAAGAATTCCAAGCAGCATGGGACAACAATCTGGTAGGCTGTAAAAGAATGATAAATCAACATTGGCTCAAAGAAAAGCAGGGCAGCGTTACGAAGGTTCCTCAAGAACTCTTCCACAGTGACTTCCATGAAGATTACCATGACTTGGTCACCATGTTAAGAAGAGTTATGGGTCTTCTTGTGGCCGCCTACTTTTAGGAATGGATGGTGTACTTCATTGAACAAATTCTTTGGGGGAATGAGGATGTCACCACAAAGACTTCATTCTATTGGGGAGGTATAATAAGCAACTGCTTCCATGAGAAATTCGTCGACGTGAAGAAGAGATCTAAATTTTATATGACTTCCTATCTTGTCTATTCCTTGGTGGATCGAAGATAGTACAACAGGTTGTTTGTGGCACCCGATTAGGAGCAAGGGCAAAGACTCAAAGCATATGATAGGTACTTGTAGCTCCAGTACCGGAACTTCAAGAAGGAATACTGCAGAGTAAACGATGCCTTCATTGGCTATATTATCAGAATGATTGTTGGAGACTTCGAGAGGAGGCTCTCCCACAGTGCCAGGGCACTTTTGAAATAGTATGCCTTCCTCTTCATCCAGTATTGTAAGTTCATGTACATCTATGCCTAGGGCTTTACTGAAAGGCCAAATAGGTTGCCTCGATACCCTAATGACCGGATCATCCTTCTGGAGCTTTCCCGGCAACTCCAACACATACAAGAAATCTTCAATAGTAAACAAATAGTAGGGATTTCTTATCCCATGACTTTGGGCCAGGGCATGTATAGACTGTAAATGTCCCAGTGTGCTGGTAACTCCAAGAAAGAGCTAAAGGATTACCATTTCTACCTACAAACTGCTCACCCATGGATTGACCCGCATGGCCACATCAGGAAGGCATTGGGACCAGGGTTCACTCATCTGCATCACATTGAAGACTTTTGGGGGGATTTCCAAGATGACAAGGAGGTAAGGGAAAGGCACTATATGCAAATGACTATGTAGTTTGTAAGGAAGGTGCAGCCTTTCCCCATACCAGACCAAGTTGAGGAGGATGAGAGCACCATAATGCACCCCAGGTACCCTGCAATCGCCAATTTGCCAATACCATCAATTGATTGCGATGAGCAGGAGGCCGATGACCTCGACACTATAACCAAGAAAATCTTGGCTCATACTAAAGAGTGGGTCGATGGTCAAGTAGCTCAATTAAAGCAGCGAGGAGAAACTTTGACTTACGAAGGGATCAAAAGTGAGCCAAGTGCCACAGAGGATGCCGCTGCCACCACTTCTACCGGCGGGACCTCCAAGTCTCCTCTGCTCACCAGATCCAAGAAGAGAAAGGGGATATAAACAGAATAGTCTCTAGACCCCAAGGTCTATGCAAGGAATGAAACAGGAGGCTCACCCTCTAAAAGGCTCAAACAAGTGGGGAGTGCCATGGAACAACCCTCCACCCAAGAAGGGGTGGTGAGGGGTACGGATCAATTGGAACCTCTCTTGGCTCTCCCTGCCCCTGCTACTGTGCCACCTACCTCTCTGGCTATGGTTGCCACATCCCCACCGGCAGTGGATATTTTTGTCCATCTCGCCCCTTCACCTCCGGCCGAGTCTATAATAATTGTCGACTCCTCTTCTATCATGACCACACCCCCTTCCTCCACTACCATGTCACCAATGACATCACTCCCTTTGGCAACTGTGACAACACCTATTCCCATTTCCACCGTGCTTGAGGCTCTCTCGAGGCATATGTAGAATGTTCTCCCTGAGCTATCCCAGATCTTAATGGATCCTACTCTTCAAGCATTCCTTGCAAAAGCCCTCACTACTGCTCAGCCTTCACAATTACTGACAGGGCCACCGACTATGGAAGCCACCATGCTAATCTCTAAGGAGTGGGAGGAACGAGAATGAGAGGCCTCGAGGGCCTATGGGGAGGAGGCTGATGAATATCACGAGCACCCGAAATACGAGCACCGGGTAATTGACAGGGTGGCTTATGAGGAAGAGGGAACTGGTTCCTCAGAGAGAGGGGATGAGGAAGGTAGTCCTGGTGGTAGGGTAATCATGTAGGCCTTTGATGATCACCTTGAAGAAGAGCTGGCCTGACAGCCAAAGGACACCAAATCAAAAGAAGAAAGGTCACCCCTTGAAGAAGAAGAGCGACAACAAGGAGACAAAAATGAGGGTGGGTTCCAAACTATTGAGAGCCTCGAAGTCAGGAAATTAGTAGAACATGTGCACAAGATTGAACATGCTAAGGAAAAGAAAGAAGAAGAGACGGTGGAGCAAGAAAGTCCCATACAACAACTGTCCTCCATGCTTCCTATCAAACACCTTGTGTTTGTCCAAGATTCCGATGAGGAAGATGGAGATGCTGCCAAGCATAAAGAAAAGTCCCCAAATGGAAAGGGAGCAGAAACCTTGGCCTTGATTAAGAAGGGTGAGGGTGGCCATGATTCACCAAAGGGGAAATCTGTTGTGCTTGAATGGTTAGAGAGGCAGCTCGAAAGAAAAACCCCTATATTAAAGGACCCAAGGGTGAGATTAGAGGCCATCTTGGCTTGAGCTCAAATCATGACAAAGAAGGAGAAGAGGCCCAAAGTCTGATCTAGGGTGACAATGGATGTGTCTGGGTCTCGAGCAGTGCAAATAGCAATGCATGTGATTGGCCAAGCTTGGGTAAGTTACAACATCTCCACCATTGACTTGGGGACCACCACTAGAGAATAGAAAGTCGGGCACCTTGAGGAGTCGGTGGCTATGGTGGTGCATTTGATAAAACAAGATAAGATTTTGAAGGATGAGATCAAGGCACAAGTCGTAGCCTTAACGGATTACATACAACAATGGTCTTCAGTGGATGACCTACCTACTACATCCATAGCTTCTATCCAAAGAGCAGATCGATAAGATGGAAAGAAGGAGGAACTTAGAAAAGACTATAGAGTACTGGTTCTAACAAGTCTCATATGTCAGAAACATGGGAATTAGCCGGGCTGTGCGAATAGCCAACAAGTTCTTAGATCTGTTGCAGTCTCTTGAGGGCACGACGAAGCTCTGCATAGATTTCCCTATGACCTATGACTCCACCTTTCCAAGGATTGAAGGTATCCTTCAGATGCCAGAAGCCATGTGGGAAAAGGAGCTTACATTTGAGAAAGACGATCACTGGCTAATGGATGTATGGTGGCGGGACTTTGACAACTGGAGGGAAAGACTAGAACAAATCATGAGCAAGGTGGATCCAGACATTGAATGGATCAAGGAAATCAAGGCAGAGTGCACTCGTTATCTCAAGCTGATGATGGACTACAACATGCCCATAGTGCAAATGGATCCAGAGAAGATAAAGCCCTACTTTCAGGAGAAGATGAAGGACGGGATGGCTAGTGAAATCATAGTGGAATTCCTAAGTTTTGCTACCCGTGCCTTCGATCAATCAGAGCTGTTCAGAGACCAAGGCACAAAGTATGATGAGGATTGGAAAAGGCTGAAAGATAACATGAAAGAATGGAGCTACCAAGTGCTGCGATATGAAATCATGGAAATAGACAAGCTCCAAGTAGTCATCCTCAAGTTCATAGAATACACCACTTCTAAGAGGTAGGAGGACAGCCTTGCCAAAGATGAAGAACTCCCTAAAGAGTAGCTATAGTGAAAACAACAATCTACTAAATGACAAAAGAGCTATAGTGTTGTCACTAGATGACAAAACTGGAAAAATGACAAAATGTAATTTTAAATTGTGATATATTGAGGGTAGGTGAAACACTATTTTGTAATTAACATGGCCACACAATAAGAATTTATCTTGGCCATTCATTAGATCTTTTGGAAACTATAAATAGAGCTCTCCTCTCATTTGCAAAGTTGAGTTGAGTTGTTGTAAAGGCATTCTATAGAAATTTATAAAGAAAAGAATATTAACTTGGTGTATTTTCTGAGTTTCTCACATGTTGCTTGATTCAATCTCCATTGTTAGATGTTGAACTTAGGTTTTATTGCTGTTCTAGTTAACTATTTCCTTGCTCTCGTAGATTTTAGGAATGTTGTCTTATGATCATGAAAATTCCTATTGTGTTGATAACTTCTTAGTCCATACTTTTTGTTGTTTGTTGATGGTAGATAGCTATGTAAAGTTAGCCTGGACTTGAAATTGAAGCTGCTCCAAAAATTTCATCTTTTTTCATGCATGCATATGGTGAATGATAGACGAAACATTCACAGACCTTAGAAGATAGCACAAATTCCATGAGACTATGAGATTTCTGGTTAAGTGGAATACTGTTTCAAGAAGTTGTCCATTGAAAGAACTCCATCATCACTGTTCATAATTAGTTGCAGATCCAGGAACCTCCTCTCTTCCTTGCCCTTTTTCATTTTGTTTAATGATTAACCTATGCTAAGGTTCATTGCACATTGTAAATCTAAATCCAATGATAAACATGGAGTCTACGAATGTTGTTTGAACCTACAGCAAAATTCCTAATAACTTCCCTATCTTTAAAACTCCATTTCAAGATCCAACTTTCCAAACTTTGTATTACCTATGTAAGACCACCTTGTGATTCTAGCAAATCACATCAAACAACTGAGATATTCCAAGTAGTGTCAAGACTTGACATTAGAGACCTTGGGATAGTGTTCTGCAACCTGATTGTGGAAGATTGTCTTTCAAGAGAGGTAGTGCACCTACACACTATCTATGTTGAGAAGTGCATAAAAAACACATCAACAGTCCCCTTAAAGAATCATGTTCTTATGGGCTACCCTGCCAACAAGTTGGTTTCCTACTCTACAGACTCCTTGGAAGATAAAGCCGAGAACCTTGAAGTTAGTAGAAATTATGTGCCCTCCCCTCTGCCTCTTTCAAATTTGAAGGTACCAAAATTCCTCTCTTCCCCAACCCGGGTGATGTTAACCTAATAATAGACTGAGTTCAGTCTAGTGACATTCTGGCCTCTGCTAAAAATGACAACAGTGACATTTTCAGGGTCTTGAAATGGTCCTATCAAGAAATTAATGATCTAAATCAGAGAAATAGGGCTCTATATAGTAAATCAGAGGAGTTGGAACTGAAGCTGGCTATTCTCAGCAACAAAGAAGGGAAATAGAAAAAAAATAGTATTGGGAAGATAGGAGGTGACATTCAAGGAAAGCACAAATCTCTAGAAGAGGAAATGGTTAAAATAAAAAATAACTTGAAAACAATTGTGGAAAAAAACCATAAAATGGCTAGGAACAATGCCATTATTATCAATGCTATGTTTGAAAAGCTAGAAAAAATGCAACAGGGATCACTAGTTGTTGATTTGGAAGAGAACAAGGAAAGCAAGATTTAGGACTAGGGTATTTCAAAAAGAAACCATGCCAATCTCAAAAGGAAAGTGCATCCCACTACACAAATGGTTCAGATCTTAAAGAGGGGGGTTTAGGATATGAACAAGCTAGAAGCTAAGACTGCTAATTTATTAAAGACACAAGTTTAGCTGTTGCTGGCTTTTTGTCTTGTTTTTTGTTTTGTAGCCAGGTATGTGTCGAATCATCATGAAAAAAATAGGCCCTTAAGTGGCAATGAAAATTTAGAAAAATCAGAGTTAGGCAACTTGACATAAAAATTTGAATAAGTTATCTATATTATTTCAAAAATATGTAAGAATATAATCTATTGCAAATTGAATATAGTTTCTAAACTACTAAGTTTTTTTT
>VDFB02086081.1:217276940-217299500 GCA_007258455.2 Sequoia sempervirens | reverse complement strand
TCACACACTCACTCCATCTATCTCTCTCCCCTATACCCTTACCATGAAACCCTAAACCCTTATAATCCTCTACCATAAACCCTTAACCCTTAAACCCTTTACCATATACCTTAAACCCTAAACCTTTAACACTTAAACCCTCTACTATCTACCATTAACCCTTAGGTCTATGTGTACATAAATCAGATATCTGATTTGAAGAAATAAAATCATACCATTGCAAAACATCGTAAATTTTTAGAATGAATCAAATATCATATTATTATAGATATCAGATTTATGGGCCATAGAAAAGCCCCATGTGGGTCATTTTGTGCATTCCAAAGGACCCTACATTCTATTTGCGGGTCACAAACATGTGGTTTCAGATAGGAAGGGACAAAGAACAACTTTTTGAAGTGCAATCTTCTATTAAAATTTGTCATAAGGAATTATTTTTTAGCATATTTTATGAGGTATAATGGGGAGCAATAGTCATTGGAAGAAAAAATGTAAGAGAAAGCTTACAAAAGAAGAAATTGAAGCATATAGACAAAAAGATAGAGAAAGTCATAGGAAGAGAAGACAAGGTATGTTAAATATTGGTGAACCTAACCCTTATGGTCTTTCAAGTGAAGAGGAAATTGAAGATGTTCAAGGTGAAAATGTTGGAATTGAATATGTTGAACATGATATTCAAATTAGGAATGAAATTATTGAAATTGACAATAAAAATTTTTAAGGTGAAAATGTTGGATTTGAAGATGTTGAACACGATATTGAAATTCATAATGAAAATATTGAAATTGATAATGAAAATGTTCAAGGTGAAAATGTTGGATTTGAAGATGTTGAACATGATATTGAAATTGGGAATGAAATTATTCAAATTGATATTGAAAATTTTCAAGGTGAAAATGTTGGAAATGAAGATTTTGAACATAATATTGAAGCAAGTGTAAATTATGTTTCACCAAATTACATGAGAAATGAAGAACCTTGTATGGAAGAAAGACATATTCCACTTCAAGACCCTCAAGAACCCCTAAATGGTTACTTTAATTTGATGAGAATATTATAAACAATTTTGAAGGAAAGAGGTCAACACAAACTATTTAGTTGTGGGCTAGAAAGACTTTTCAACCAATATTTTAGTGATAAGACATTGACCGAGCAATGCCAAATTTTGTACAATTTCTAAAGATGCAAAAGATGAGACCTTTGCTAGCAAAATTAAAGATTCGTGTGAACAAGAAGACTAAAAAAATTCTATTATTGTCAAAAATCTTTTTAATGCTCTCAAATCTATTGGAAAAAGTAACAAGGAAAAGGATAAGAGAGCTGCTCAGAGAGTCATTACAACCTCCCTAGTAAGCTATCAATTGAAAATGGCTTGCTTTATGAGACAAACTAGTATTGATTTTGACATAAATCATAAAACTTTGGATAGAGCACTTGCAAGAAGAGAAAGAATAGATGATTCTCTTGAAAATGATACATAGGTTTTTCGGGAGGCTTCCACATGTTCATAAGAAGCTAACCAATAATGTAAAGGTGAAATTCAACAATTTTGGCATGATAACTCTAGAGTATTAGCCAATGCAAAGGATGTTTTACAGCTTAAGAATTGGGAATCGAGACCGACACCACATCCTAAACATTTCTTGGAATCAAGCCAAACAATGTTGTTCAAAAAATTTATTGAAACAAATAAAAATATGGAAATCTTGCAAAGGACTTTTGAGGGTTTGAAACCATTTTATTGTGTGCCTCTTAAGATTCGTAATACTTGTTGTTGCAAATACCATGTAGAGTTTTCAATGTACCATGAGCTATTATGCTATATCCATTCTACTTTGCATACTAATGAAATTTTGTAGGAGTGTGGTGCAATGTATCTTCCAAAATCATCAAGGGACTTGCTAGATCTATTTTTATGTTCTAGAGATGATGGTTTCTTTTTCTATAGAAATGATTGTTTGAATGTAAAGTGCTCACAATGTGGTGGCTTGTCAAAGTTTGTTCAATGTTTTCATGAGAGTTTTGAACATGAATTTGGAAAGAAGCTTGTTGAGAAAAATAGATATGAGATAGTCAAATATACTTTGCAATGTGGAGGTGAAGGTTCTAGATGTGAGTTGGTTACAAAAGAATACAGTGTTGCTGATTTTATTTCAGATTTTAAGGACAATCTTTTCTACAAGTATGCAAGGCATAGTCATAGGTCTCAGTGGTTGGATCAACAATTTAGGATGTGTAAGGACTCTTTTTTTATTGGCACTATTATATCAGTGGTTGAATTTATAGAAAACTACACATTGCAACCACAAAATGAGGTACAATCTTAGTGTTACAATTCCATTCAGATTGCTATTTTTGTCCACATAACATTTAGACATGCACCTGATAGTATAGAGGAGGATCGAAAGATAATCAGAGAGTATCATTTTTATATGAGTGATGATAGATATCACTCGTCGGAGTATGTCCAACATTGTTTCGAGAATTTTTTTGAGTTCTTGCAGGAGCATGATATAGCATTGGGTCAACATCTAATTTGGTCAGATAATTGCACAGGTCAATTCAAGAATGCTCGTATGTTTTATTAGTTGAGTAGAATGCATGTAGAGAGGAGTCTACCTCATATTTGGATTTTTTTTGAAGCTGGACATGGGAAAGGGGAGAATGATGGAGTAGGTGCATGTGTAAAGAGAGCTATAGTTAAGGAGCAATTGAAGATTTTAGGAGAAAAATTCAGCGACATACTTTCTATAGTTGATTGGTGTAGTTCAACATTGTCACAGGGAGGGACACTTGATTCAACAGTGCATAGATTCTTTTGGTTCGTTGAGGAGGGTATAGTGGGAGGAAAATTAGATTGTCATACAATCAAAGATTCTTCAAAGATGCATTCATTTCAAAGCTCAGATGCAGGCACATGGACCATTTGTACATGAGAGTTGGCTTGTTTTTATCATAGTTGTATTCAGTGCGAGTGGGATCAATGCAAGTCAAGTGAGTGGGTGGATACATGGGTACCACAGTATCTAAATCCTTTATCTCAAACAATATCCATGACAAATGACACAATGGAAAGTTCAGTTGATTACGACTTGCTTTCAAATCTACTATAGCTAGGACATATTTTTGTAGTTGTTGCATTGTAGGGGAATGAAGAGAGATCAGACTATTGGTTGGCTCGATGTGTGCGAGTAAAACATAAGCTAACACAACCGATGGAAGATGATGATGGTTTCATGAATCCTACAAGCTCAATTTTGGTTGCAGGAACTTGGTTGCGAACATACATGATTAGACAGAATGGCATACCTGCATTTGAAGACTATGAGAAACACAAAACCATTCTCATGTATTCGTACCTTGTTATAGCAATAAATGTTAAGTTGTTGAAGTATCATGCTAGAACAAAGAAAAAATAACTATGGACACTTAGTAATGTTGATCATGAAGCAATATTGGATACTCTTAAGCAAAGAGATGATCCTTCAGGCACACTTGAATAGCATTTTCAAGAATGGAAGGTAGAATGCTTATGTTCTTTATGATTAAGTTCATTAGTGTTCTTTATTTAATACTGATATTTTATATACTATTGCAATGTAGGTGTCTTTGATAATTATTTTGTATGCACTTTTGTGATATTTTTGGCTAGATTGATCATAGACCTACTACAACAATAGACAACTCTAATCCTTTCAAAGAGGTATGCGTCTTTTATAGTTTGCATCACTAGCTCATCATCATTCAATTTGTTTAGATTAATATAGATATGTTAGTCTAAGAATATTTTCTATTGTGACAATATAGATTTCTCATTTTCCAACTTTTGCGATATTCCTGGCATGATTGATCATGGACCTGCTACAACAATAGCCAACTCTGATCCTTTCGAAGAGGTATTCATATTTTATAGTTTTCATCACCAACTCATCATCATTCAGGTTGTTTAGATTAATATAGATATGCTAGTCTAACATCTTTTCTATTGTGACAATATAGATTTCTCATTTTTCCATTTTTGTGATATTCCTAGCATGATTGATCATGGACCTGCTACAACAATAGCCAGCTTTGATCCTTTTAGAGAGGTATGCAACAAATTACAACAATATAGATTGGTTATTCTAAGCATATTTTATAGTTTGCATTACCAGCTCATCATATTTTGTGTCATTTAGAATAATATGGGTAAAATGTCTGGCATTGTATAAAGGGTATGTTTAAAATGTAAAGGGGCCTATATTTTGGAAACTCATATGTTTTGTAAAGGGGTCTATTTTTATACTTAATCGAGCTACAACTGAAGGTTTTTTTCCTGGTTCTTTCCTGTTGATATGCTCATTTGAACCAGGTTTTATAATATTTCCCATTTATATATAATAAATTATAGTGGCTTGCAAATTTTGCTCCTCAAACCCTTAATTATGTTAGGTTGATTTTTTTTGATTGATTGGATTTTATACATCCTTGTACCTCATTGATACATTTTTCTATTAGGTTTTGCATTTTTTATGTTAAGATATAGTAAATTATATTCACTTGCAATTTGAAGTGTAAATATCTTGTATTGTTAGAATGAGTACTTGAAAGATCATGAGGTGTTGAGGGAAATATTGTTTTCATTAGTATTCTTTGGAATGCTTTGGATATTGTTGTAATGGCATTGAATAAAGAAGGTCATCAATGGGAGTCACACAATCGTTGCCATCAATGAAATTGACCATCTCTCACATGTAATGCTTGGGAGTTACATTGGGAGAAGTGGATCATATTTCCATAATTCTATGGGTTCCTACTTAGTTGATATGTTCATGGGAGGGCTATCTTGAGTGCTATCATAATTACACGTTGGGGTGGTTTGTGGTTTTAAACTATCAACAATGGTTTTGGTGGCCATTAGTTTGGGGAAACCACTTACATGGTTTTATCTTCCCATTTCTTTGTATAAAAACTTTATGTAGAAACTTTATTACATGTCTGGATGTTATTTCAAGAGTGGAAGGCATGGAGAATTGGGTTTTGAAATAAAATGAAGAGTTAAAGGTCCAAAAATGGTGGTTTTTTTCACTTGAAAATAGAGTTTTTACCATAGGGGTTGCAAAAATATTTGAGATACCAGAAGTTTCTTTGTTTTCTAAGCATATTGGGGCCTAAATAAAGGTTTCTAAGGTGGTGGAAAGGTCTGAAAGGTTCTGGAAGTGCTACATCCAATAAACCCTCAAGAATTACACTAAAAATAAGGGTTTTTTGATTTGACAGTTACAGGGCCATACAAATGGAATCCAATTGGAGAATCTTCGTTTTCTTGGTAATTTATTTTTTTTCCCAAGGTTTTAGGGGTCTGTGTGGTGTTTGAAGGTATGTTGCTTTGCATTTTTGGGCTAATTGAGTAGCCTACTCAAGGGTGAATGTATAGGAAGTCAACATTGGTCCAAAGGAGTCTATGTTGTTTTTCATATATGTTGTGTAACTTGGATATGGATGTTTTAATCAGTTATGTTTTTGTCTAGTGTTTTGGAAAATTGTGGAGTAATTGGACAAAAACTAGCTTCTCACTATTACAAGGGTTTAGGGGGTTTAAAGAGGTAAATGTGTATTTAGTTGCTTGTCATGTTTTAAGGGAGTTTTGGACTGTCCAAAGAGGTTAGAATAATCTTGTTAGATGCCTCAAATAGGCAGGTTGCAAAGAGTTTGTGATTGTACCCTTGTGTCTGCATCAATTTTTCACATAATTTGACTCGGTCTAATTTAGCTCGGAGTGATTCGACATATTTGGGTGCAAGAGAGAACCATCCCTAGCATAAACGTACCCATACAAACATGTTGGAATAGTCTATTTGGTTGTTCGAGCTGCGGAATGAAAGTTGCACCAGTTTGCAACTTTACACTGCTTGCATCTGGCAACTTTTCCCTCCATTGAAAAGTCATCACCATAGGAAAATTCACCGGAGATAGAAAAATACAAGAGAGGTTTTTGTAGATGGTCCCAACACGATACCATAGCCTCAGATAGAGAGTCTATAAGCATCATGGTCTCTAAGAAATAGACCTTCAAATATTGTTGCCTTTTAGCACTTTGGACTCTTAAGGGAAATCGTCGGTCTAATGTAGCTCCGAGTGATTCAGTGTATTTGGGTGCAAGAGAAGACCATCCCTAGCGTAAACGTACCCATCAAGATGTTTTGGAATAGTTTGTTTGGTCTTACGAGCTATGGAATGAAAGTTACACCACTTTGGAACTTTACACTACTTGCATCTGGCAACTTTTCCCTCCATTGAAAAGTCATCACCACAGGAAAACACCTCCGAGATAGAAAAATCCGAGAGAGGTTTTTGTAGATGGTCCCAATATGATACCATATCCTAGGACAGAGAGTCTGTAAGCATCACGATATTTGAGAAATAGACCTTCAAATATTGTTTCCTTTTAGCACTTTGGACTCTTAAGGGAAATCGTCGTTCCAATGTAGCTCGGAGTGATTCGGCGTATTTGGGTACAAGAGAGGACCATACCTAGAATAAACGTACCCATCTGAACGTGTTGGAATGGTCTGTTTGGTCGTACGAGCTACAGAATGAAATTTGTACCAGTTTTCAACTTTACACTACTTGCATCTAGCAACTTTTCCCTCCACTGAAAAGTCATCACCACAGGAAATGCCTCTGAGATAGCAAAAAATGAGAGAGGTTTTTGTAGATGGTCCCAACATGATCCCATAGCCTTGGATGGAGAGTCTGTAAGCATCAGGGTATCTAAGAAATATACCTTCAAAGATTGTTGCCTTTTAGCCATTGGATTCTTAAGGGAAATCGTCGGTCCAATGTAGCTCAGAGTGATTCAGCATATTTGGGTGCAAGAGAGGACCATCCCTAGCATAAACATACCCATCCAAATGTTTTGGAATATTCCATTTGGTCGTACAAGCTGTGGAGTGAAAGTTGCACCACTTTGCAACTTCACACCGCTTGCATTTGGCAACTTTTCCCTCCACTGAAAAGTCATCACCACAAGAAAATACCTCTTAGATAGCAAAAACTGAGAGATTTTTTTGTAGATGGTCCCACCACTATCCCATAGCCTTAGAAAGAGAGTCTTTAAACATCATGGTCTCCACGAAATATACCTTCAAAGATTGCTGCCTTTTAGCACTTTGCACTCTTAAGGGAAATCGCTGGTCCAATGTAGCTTAAAGTGATTCGGCATATTTGGGTGCAAGAGAGGACCATCCCTAGCATAAATGCACCCATATGGATGTGTTGGAATAGTTCATTTGGTCGTACGAGCTACAGAATGAAATTTGTACCACTTTGGAACTTTACACTACTTGCATCTGGCAACTTTTCCCTCCATTGAAAAGTCATCACCACAGGAAAACGCCTCTGAGAGAAAAAACCGAGAGAGGTTTTTGTAGATGATCCCAAAATGATTCCATAGCCTTGGATGAAGAGTTTGTAAGCATCATGGTCTCTGAGAAATAGACCTTCAAATATTGTTGCCTTTTAGCACTTTGGACTCTTAAGGGAAACTAGTGGGCAACATAGTTAACTTCTTCACAAACTTGGTTTGAAGTAATTTCATTCTTTTTTGTGCATTTAAAATAGAGTTTTAAGTCTTCCACCCTAAAAGTGACCTCTAAATAACTTGAAACACCTTTACTACCTCATTCTTATTCATTTGTTTTGCAAAAAAGTATTTTCATTCCAAGAGGCTAAGCTTTATTTTTGCTTGTTGGATTGAATGTGAACCGTGACACAACTTTCTTTTTTCTAAATTGTTCAACATCATTGAACTAAGAATTTATAACACATCTATAGAGAAAAAAAGGAGTACCACAAACTAAAACACATTACACTTCGGTTCTCGCTGACTTGATGTACTCTTCAACATCTCTCTTCTCCAAAAGCAACCTCTAAATCACTTCAAACACCTTAACTACCCTAAAACTGGCCCTAAAACTGACCTGTAAATCACTTCAAACACTTATATTAAGCTACCACTCTCAAGACCAATGTAACAATGATACAAAATAATGCTTTGAGTTTGAAAGATGGGCCACTTTCCTACTTTGGGTGGAATTTCAGACTCTCTAATACTATCATGCATTTCTTTCATTCCTTGTGCCTCCACCTCCCACTTCCTTCTCTTGCGGGCCTTTGAAATTTTTCCTTTCCATTCACATAACACCCTAATACCTTGACCACTACTTCTCAAACCATACATTCCTCTTTGGATCTTTGGGCCTTTTGATGATGTCTCACGTTTGTAAAAGAGCCAATGGGGTATCTTAATCTGCAAACCCCTAGATCCCCATTATCTTGTGTCCTAACACCCAAGAATCCCATCGCCTAAACCCTTGATGTTGGACCTTGGGATAATTATTTGCTTCAACTTAAAGCAATCATTTCCCTAGATCTCCACACTCAAGCAGGAACTTTCACAAAACCTCACCATTTGAATAGACTCCACCCATGACCATGACTAACCAAAAATGTAATTAATGAGCCCAAATTTGAATGTGAGAAAATGGCAAGAAAATTTGGACCCTTGTTAGGCCTTCAACCTCTATATAAGGAATAAAACTTCATTAGTTTGGATAATATTTGTACATCATCTCAAAAATCCCAAAATTGCAAAGTCGGACACTTGTGTTCACTTGTTGAATCTAAGGACAAAAACCCTTAGGTTATGGAGATTTTTCGACGAAACCCCATTGGTTTCCTAGAGTTTGGAGGATGAAACTTGTTTGGATTTGTGAGGGAAATTTCACACAAAGGTTGCATCTGTACGCCAAGCATAGTGGATTTTAGCATCCCAATATTTTTCTATTTTATTTTTTGATCATTGTAATCTTGATTTTGAGCAAACAATTGAAGCAAAAAAATTGTAATCATGAAGTGAGTTATTTGAATTAAATACTCTATTCCAACCAACTTATATGCGTAGATCTATTTATCATATGTGAATGTTTTAGATCTAAATATCTTGTTTAAATGTTTTGGCTGATTTTCATTAAATTATTCCAAATCTAAGAAATTTGTATGAATAATTTAGTTAAGGATCATTGCATTTATCATTGAGCCATGTTCTCATCCTATGACATAAGTCTTGAATTGCTTTAATCAGTTCTGAAAATTCATGACCTCTTGATTGGGATAGCTGTAACTCCCCCATTCATTCAGACATCCAGATGTATGTTTGTTGACAATATCAAATAAAACCTCCAGCTGGGGTCTGCTAGTGTAGGGAGAAGCAATGCATGAACTTTTCTTTTTCATTTGGGCTAAATGTGATTAGGACAAGCTCTGATAGGGTTGTATCAAAGCCCAAGAGAGAGATATGTTGAGGAAGAAAATAGAGAAATTATAGTGAAAATGTGCATTAACATGTCTCATTTTATTTATAGAAGAAAGTACAGTGCACAACAATCAAGCAAAAGCTAAAATCCATCTATGAAATAAATTACTCACTATCAAAACTAACCTTCAAATTAAAGAAGAATTTAAGAAGCTATAATTTATTTTCATATAACTTCTTCAAATGTATTTAAATTATTGTACAAGGAACATAAAATATTAGAGATGCACTTTCCCAACAATGTTGTTTTCCTATCGGATTATGTAAAACATAATTATTGTGGGAATTCTACTTAAGATTCAATTAATCAAGGGAATCAGAAATGTTTTGGAGTTTTGTTCTACCAATGCAATTATTTTCTATACTAGCGATTATGGAATGATTAAAATATGGAACATTGATGAAGGCAGAGGTAGTTGGGCAACAACTTTTGGCTCATCCAAGAAGACACAAAGTGCTAGTAAGTATATGAAGAATGGTCATATGATATATTATTAGTATTCATATGGGAGTCTAGCCATATTAATTTTTTGAAAAAGGTGAATTTATGTTATATAAAAAAAATGATGGTTACAAATGGACCACCAAATTTACTAAGGCATGGGCAAGTTGGCAAAGAAGAAAATCAGATGGTGTAGGGTTAATCATATGAGTATCTAGTTGTTACTTATGAAATGTGAAATAATGCTTTGAGTTTGAAAGATGTGCAATGCAATGTAATCAGAAGTATGAATATAAACTACATAATATTTAACCATTCTTTTTATACTATTGTACATTGATATTTAACCAAATGTGCTTCAAAGAGTTTAATAATGCACATGAGGAGGAAACTAAATTTCGATTGTCAACTTCTATATATATCAAATTATCCAATAATCAAGTGTATGTCCATATACAAAAATGTCATCAACGCCAATTCAAACAAAGTTTTACAATATGTGGCATATGCCATCTCAGTATCTATTCAAAATTTACATTCCAAAATGTCTATCTCATCCTAAACTATTGGTGGATCATCAAAATGGAGCCTCTTTGAAGCACTCGTTGGCTCTTAAGGTAGCTGCACAAGAAAAAGTCAAACCACAATTGAGATTAGTTACACTATATAATTTAAAATTGAATAATTAACAAAAAAATCAATACACATTGAATTATAATTGAACTCTAAAATTGAAATATTGATTACCTAAAATATATGTCTCTTTGAAGGGTCAGGGGTCCTAGAATATACCCCTCTCAAAGAACTAACCAAACCAACTTTTGTAATGCCAATCTATATATGTGAACAAAAACATAAAATTGATCCAAGTTAGCATAGAATTGCTAGTAATAAGAACATATTTACCAAGTACAAAATAAAATAAACAAATACCTCTTTAGGTTGATCTTTTTTTGTATCTCCTTTAGGTGTCTCAACACCTCCTCCTTGAGGTGTTTCAACACCTCCTCCTTCAAGCGTTCGAATGCCTACTCCTTCGGGTATTGTGGCACTTATAAAAAATGATGTATAGCTCACAACCGCCTATACATAAAAATTACAAGTACATATGAAATTACAAATCTATGTCAATGTATGCATAATCAATAAAAGATCTTATAAATTTTAATTCAATCAAATTTGAGTTCAATTACCTTTTGCTTATCTAACACTGTGCCTCCATAGTCTAGAGAGCATCACACCTCACTCGCACTAGGTGTTTCCTACAAGCAGAGAGTAAGATAAACATATAAGTTAATATATAATTTCATTATTGACAATTCAAATGAAAAGCAAATATACAGTAAAAAAAGGTAAATGAGTGAGTGTGAAAATGCATACTTTGTGTGTGTCAAGTCCAAATGAAATGGCACTAAGGGTGCTATTAGTCATCTATATGAGCTCCTCCTCAGAAATTAACTGTTAAATAGACCATGTAAATAAATATTAGTAATTGATACTATCTCTTATTAATATTCATTTTTTTTAAAATGCAAGTTATGAATTTACACATTAAATATTACCTATGTAACTACTCCAATGCCCACCTCTCTAGTAGAAGAGGACTTTGTAGGGTGTGCTCAACTCCCCTGCGTGTGATCTGCTATAATCTCCACATCCTAGATGTCATAATTAGAAGTGTCTAATGGATGCTCAGCGGGCTGTACAATAGGACCCAAGCATATTTGCTTGCACGTATTGTAAATATGTGGCACACAAATATGTGGACTGGAGGAGGATGATGCAATGGCACTAGATCCATCGCCAAGATCACCAGACTGTGGCTAAGCTACTGAAGAAGCATGGGAAACAAAAAGACCACTCAAAGAGTGAATGGCCTGGATAGCTTGTGTGGCTACATCCTTCGTAATATATGGATGTTGTACTGGAGGTGGTGGAGGAAGGGGAGGACGAGGAACATATGGGCACCTAACTACTCTAGTTTCACCTGGCCTATCCTGAGGCATACCTCTACCAATGCCTTGCAAGGGTTTAATATCAAAGTAATTGACATGATGCCCTAACAAAAACTCGGCATATAATTTTTTAATAATGTAAAAAGGTACATCAAGATTATTGTTGGGTGGTTTATCAAAAAACCATACACCAATGATCCCAAAAGTTATCTACTATGCCCCTATGCGTGCACCATTTTATAGAAAGTTTTGGCTTGTTAACATTAACTGGCAAACCAATGCTGGGGTTAATAAATAAAGAGGCTATTTGGGATTTTGTTATTTCGAGATCTTTCACATCATCATAAGACAATCCACATGCATAATATTGCCTCATGGTTTCTCACCATGAATGAAAGGCATTATGTTGGGTGGAGAGGGTTTCTACATTTGTAATTATTCATGTCAATGTGTTTGACATATGGGATAATCGAGGGATTTTCTTATAAAAATCACAAATGCCCCTCAATTGCTCCAATTTTTCATGAATTAAGTCTTCAATTGATGGTTGTGGAGGTGGTGGAGCATTTGGTATTTCTGCATTTTGATTCTCAACTGGTGGATTTTCATTCCCAATTGGTGGAATTTGTGCATTCTCATTTTCGGCAACCATAATGCCTAATTAAATTTAAAAAATAATTAATCTAAAATTAGACAATATAAATGAAACACTATTTTTAAATCAAAATCCATTAAAAATATTCATTTTTTTTATCAAAATCTATTTTGAACTCAATTGTTTCATAAAAATTCAATCAAAAACCCTATTTTGAAAAAAAATCCACAAAAAACATTCATTTTTTTTATCAAAATCCATTCTCAATTCAATTTTTTCATAAAAATTCAATCAAAAACCCTATTGTGAAAAAAAATCCACAAAAAACATTCATTTTTTTATCAAAATCTATTCTAAACTCAATTTTTTCACAAAAACTCAATCAAAAACCCTATTTTTAAAAAAAAATCAACAAAAAACCATATGAAATTATTCAAATATAAATCAAAATTGAATCAAATCAAATAAAAATAAAAAAACTTACCTTTCCAAATCGAATTTAGCCTAAATCGGATATCCGTTACATGAAGAATGGATGCACTGTGCGCCGCAGGTTCTTCTCAGCCAAATAACTTTAAAAAAGTGACGAAAGTTTTTAATATATGCTTTTTACAAAACGGATATCCGATTTGTAAAAGTAGGTTTGGTGTTTGGTATGGTGACACCAGAGCCTAAAAAAAGTCAACACGTTCTTTTCACATTTTTTCGGTATGAAAGACGTGTTTTTTCCCTCATTGCCACTTTTTGACCCACCATTAACCTACACATTCCTAGCCTTTGCTAGCATTTTTTGTGGTTGTGGTCTTTTACTATTTTTATTCTTATATCCTTTTTGACTTTTGTATCTTTAATGATGCTTTCTTTATTTTGTAAACTTTGTGGTTTCAGGTCCCTGTAAAACCCATTTTTTCCTCTTTCAAAAACTCTTTCATAGCATCAAACTCAACTACTTCAAATCTCATTTAAGTCAATAGTGATTCTCTCCTACTTAATGAATTTGGTAGTTTTTTTGAATTCCCACTTTTATGGCTGAGAATAAAAGTATACCCTTATATGAATTCTACCTAGAATTCACATGTCACTGATTATGTTTGTTTTGACTGTTAATAGATTGCAAAGCATGATGATCTAAAATGAAGAATAAGCTCCTTTCAAAGAAAATAATAATGCCACTTCTCTAAAGGTTGGACTATAGAATAAAATTCTTAATAATAAATAGAATATCTCTTCTTGTTATTATTAAGTTTTTCACTAAAATATGCAATAGGTCTTCCCTCTTGGCTAATGATTGCTCATATGATTGTCTCACTTGCATCACAATCCAATTGAAACACTTTTAAAAAATTGGGTAATACTAATGTTGGTTCCTTGATAATCGTCTTCAAAAACTAAAAAATTTATCTACTAATGTTGCCTAATTAAACTTCCTTTTTGTATCCCTTTATGGTTTTAGTTATGGGTGCACATATCTCACTAAAAATTTGAATACATCTATGAGAGAAGCTAGTTAAACCATGGAAACTTCAAACCTCATGCACACACCTAGGTGTTGGGAATTTAGTTATAGAACATACATTTTCTAGATCCATTTGCAAACTTTGTGGTGAGATAACATATACCAGATAAACCAATTTATCTTTCATAAAACTACACTTTTTAAAATTCGCAAAAGCCTTTCCTCCTTGAGCCTTTGTAAGACTTGTCTAATATACAATAAATGTTCCTCCTTGATGTTACTAAAAATTAGAATGTTATCAAGATAACAATCACAAATTTTATTAAAAATAGTTTCAACACTTGTTCCATCAATCACATAAATGTGTTGGGTGCATTTGTTAATCCAAAGGGCATTAAAAATCACCCATATTTCCCCTATTTGGTCTTAAGAGAAGTCTTCGATTCTTCACCCTCTCTTATCCTAATTAGGTGATAGCTACATATTAAATGAATTCTTGTAAAATACTCAGCATTCCATAAACATTCCATGAGATCATTCATTCTTGGTAAAGGAAAATTATACTTGATTAGTTGATGGCTCTTGAGTCCAACAAAATCCTTCAATGTTGTTGGGTAAACTTTCCCTAGAATGAAATCAATATGATGGCTAACACTTCTCATGTTGGTGTGAATAAATGTCTTTTACCTAGCTACTTCACTCACTAGGTAATTAGGGAAAATATTCGCATGTTAAGCTTAGTCAGTCCCTAAGATTCCTTCTAGATGAATGAGTTGTCATTTCTATATCTTACCTTATCCTAGGCTATTATGACATAGTTGTCTCGTGTGATAGGATGAAGACACTTGTAATGATCTTGTCTAATCTTATTCACCGCCTTTCTTATATAAGGAATCTTATGTACATTGTCAAAGTCAGTACTTTTCATTTTGGAATTCTTGCATTCTTAATCATTACTTGATATTTATGCCATTTCTCTCTTGTGGAAGTTATTTTTTCTTGTAGATGATCCTGGAGCATTGAGGATTTCACCATAAACTCCTACATAGTATCAAAGCTTTAGTGATGCAAACTTCTTCCTAGATCCAATGGACTAATCTTCACAAGAAATTTTGTTGGTTGTGAGCTAGGATCTTCAAAACCTTTCCATTGAATCCAAGGAGTTTGAGAAAGTAAATCCCAACCTTCATTTTACCAAAATTTGATATATTTTATCATATCTACGAGGGTTTGAAGAAATTATTTCAGCTGCCAGATCTTGTAGGTTGTTGATTTTTCAGAGAAGTTTGAGTAAAAATCAACACTGCCAAATGTGCATCTAGGAGGCCTAAGAATCCTAAGATTGACTACCAAATCATCAAAATCTAACACTTTTAATTAGAGGGAAAGGAAAAAATGTTAGGCCATATGGCCCAATCAGTCGTCAAATCTACACAATTAGGTGACATATTCTAAGGGTACCTATGCCTTCGTCATCATCATTGTCTATGGGTACTTCATCCTTTTCTAGAATTTTTGGTTGTTGTACAATCTAGTCACATCATTGTCTCTTTCTTGATTTGTTGGGTACAAATTCGTTAAAGCATAGTTTTTAATATTACAAAACGTAGCTTAAAGTTTTTATTTAGTGTCAACTATTATATTGTTCTCATGCCACTCTCAAATTGTCCTTCCATTGGTATGAAAGCACATTTTTATCTATAGGTTTTTCTTTCACAAGGACTTATATATTAAAATTTCTTATTTTAAAAACTTTGGTTTAAAAATATTAATCAACCAACATTGCTTTACTATCAACAAAGGTTAGTGCTAAGGTTTCTAATAAGTGGTTGCATGTCTAGTGCTTAGTCATGGAGGGGCTTAGTGGCCTAACTAGCATTGCGAGAAGCCCGCTACCCTAGACCACTGCATGCCAGTGGTGCCACCACTAGGAGAAAAGATGAGATTCTTTTAAAACACTTTGTTAGCACCTTGGGGTTCAAACTTTTGACCTTGGTTAGTCTTCAAGTTCCTTTTTATAGGAATTTTTTTTCCATAACTTGCAATCCAAGAGGCAAAATTTTGTAAATGAAATATCATCGAAAAACTGAAACTGTGAATTTTGTAGTGGTGTAGGTTATTTTCAATAATTTTGTTGTTTGATACCATTTATTGTTGGTTCGATCTTCATTTTTGGCTCCCAAGCTCATAACATTTTTTCATGATCTTTGATTTTCACGATTCTTGCAACATTGGAAAGGTATTGAGGAGCTCTACATTGTCATTGATGCACTTTTTCTTGTATCTATCCTAGGTTTATCATTATTTTAGTTTTTCCCCAAAAGGTGTTCTACAAATTACTTGGATGCTTTGATAGTTGGGAGGGTGCAATGTTGATCTTTTCACTTCATTTTGGTTCTAGATCATTTGTCAATAGACTATTGCATCATAGATTCAAGAGTTGTGCTAGTTTTCAAGCTTTTTAGTGTTCCTTGGCATTGAATCTGCTATTGCTTTCCCACGAGTTTGGCCTTAGTCCTTTATTGACTCTAATATAGTTTCTAACAAATAGAAGTATCTTTCCTTGCTTGCCAGATAAAGGATTTCAGTGTTACTCAACAAGTGTGCTTCTAATGCTTCTTTGTAGTAGGTTATCTCATTATGGGGAGGTTCAATGGTATCCCTTGTCATCCTTTGTGTGGATGAAGATTGATTGGATTTGTGATGGATAACATTATTGTATTTATCTCTCTTTTGAGGAGGAGTTTGTCCCATTTTATTTTCTCCTTTCTCTGTTTGAGAGAGATTTCAATTGCATATGTATATGGGTATCTAACATGGACTTGTAGCCGGAATGTATCCTTGCATAGTTTGCATAATAATTTTCTCCCTAAGTTCCACTAAAGGGGGGTGTTTGTGTGAATAAATATCTTGTACTTAGTTAATTCACTTACTAGGTAATTAGGGGATATATTCACTTGTTAAGTTTACTCAGGTCCTAAGATTCCTTCTACAAGGATGAGTTGTCATTTCTAAATCTTATATTATCCTAGGTTGTTATGACATAGTTATCTCCTATGATAGGATTAAAACACTTGTCATGATCTTATCTAATCCTATTCACCACCTTGCCTATATAACCAAGGCATCATATGTACATTGCCATATTTAATGCCTGCTATTTTGACATTTTTCCATCCTTAATCATAACATTATATTTATGCCATTTATCTCTTGTGAAAATCATTTTGTCTTGCAAGTGATCTTGTGGTGTTGAGTAGTTTCATTTCAACATAAAATCCTACACCTCATAGGTGGCAGTCCTTCTGGTAATACCTTAGACACAATTTCATCAAAAATTTCAACCAACCTCTTTACTTCTAAAGAAATGGCAATTCTATTAGTTGTTAAATCTACCTATAGCACTTTGGGAACCACTGAAAACACATAATTTTTCCGCTTAATCTCCTTAAAAAAATTATTTCTAAAAGATCATCCATTAATACTTTCAAATTGAAGATACATTCCTTAATATAAATCTAAGTAATATAATTTTAGAAAAGAATTTACATAAAGATGTAAATATCTCAAATATATTAATCTCAAATCACCTATCCAGTACCATGTACATATCATGCTAGTCTTAATAGGTGATAGAAGAAATATATTAACAAAATTACTGTTATTAATTTTTTAATATTATAAGCTGCTTATGGTATAATTTGAGAAAACATTAAATTCCAAAAAACATAACATTTATCAAGAATGACATACACAAACAATAATTATTACTAATGTAGAGTGGCAATTTACACTAGCAACAAAGTGAAGAGTGTAGATGAATGTAATGACATGAGCATGTTAACAATTACTCTTATCTTTCACCATACATTTGATAGCCTTTTACAGATCAAAATAATAATATTTAATAATAAACCTAATGTTTTTTAAAAATATTCTAAATTGATATTTATAGATATTTATGATATCTATATTAAATTAATTGTTTCTATTTATTCATTGGAGGCCTTCTTTTGCATGGGTAGCATAACACAACATCATTTCTCTCTAGGGGAGATGACCCAATAGTTGAGCACCCTAGCTCCGTGCTTCTTAATTATCCTACATGAAAATTTCAAAACACTCCCAATTTTTTACAGCAGCTTACTTGGCAAGTCCCCTGCTTATAGCTTTCGTTTCAGGGCCACACCATCAAATATGATGCCACATCAGCATGTTTTTTGTCAAAATGTAGTTGACCAATACTTGTGCATTCACAATCATGGGTAGTTGAGCGCTAATGTGGCATCACATGACTAGTTGCTTTTTAGATCAAAGGAATACATTTTGTTTAATTATGGATAGTCATGTCACAACTATTGATCATTATATAAACAACTACTATCACAACTATTAGACATTATATAAACAACTACTATTGAAACATGCTCAACTAATAGACCCTCTTCCTAGTTGCTTTGTATATTTTGTCCTTCACACATCGATGGATTTAAGAAATGCTGTTCGAATACAAATTTTAAAAGCTGCGGGCGAAAATTCGTGAGAGCGACTCCGCATTGAATTGGGTTTTAAGTTTGAAATGACCTCCAAAAAATGGCCCATACAAGTATGAAAAGACAAAGGAAACGAATGAAACAAAATGTCTCGGATTCTTCAACGAGATCAATTGTCTCTTCAATTAAGTAATCCATTCTCCAAAATGCTCACAATCGGAATTGTCATACCCATTAATTGTTTTGAACAGTAGAACTCTGAGGATTGATTGATTCCATGGCTTCATGAACGGCAATATCGTCACCCTTTCAGGTCGGTCACTTGGAAGTTTGTTTATAGTGGTTATAAATTTGCGTGACTTAAAGCTTTTCTATAATTGTGTGCTCATAAAGAGAGAGATTTCAATATTGATTACTGTATCATGCTTCTGTGATTGTTTTCACAGTTTTAAAAAGTCGGGGTCTGTATACAATATAAACCCAAAATGCTGTTTTTCGTTTACTTTTGCTCTTGTCTTATTTACTTTTCGCAGACGGTCATTTGCTTTGGTTTAGGAAGACAAACCTGGTCACAGTTCACACAATAGCATAATTCATTCTTGTATCTATTTGGGTCCTCTTTTTTAGTAGTAATAAGAATTCTAATTTCTTGGGATTGGTAAAACCATATTGGGATTCATTAGAATATAAGTTTTATTTACTTTTTGGTTTAAAGTAGTTCAAGTTTTATGTTTAGGTGGATCATTTAAAATCACATTAATGAATGGATCTTATTGGAAAAACTAGTGTGATTTTAAAACTTAAAGTGTGATATTTAAGCTTACTTTTAACTACAGATCTCTACCTTGTATATTTATAGTATGCCATTTGTAATATGCATAAATTAGAAAAACATAGATCTGCCAATTTCATAATTTACAAATTCTTAAGAGTAAAATTATATTATTTATTCTTAAGAAAATGAAATAATTTGTATAGATCAAAGTCAATATATCAAAAGTTTATTATATTTAGATGAAGCAATAACAACATTTGAAAAAAGAGGCCACTGATTTCGGCAGATAAAAGTCTTCAAATATTAGGGATACTATTTTATTATGAGATTAAATTTGGAAGAAATAAATTAAAACATTTCTTTCGTATTGCTTTCTTCTTTTCTAATTTTTGTTTTTAAAATTGCCTTGGACTTTTAATTTCATTGAAATTTTGATGTTTATATGTGTTATTTCGATTATCTTTTACTTTTATTATATTGACTATAAATTGTTGGAAATTAGCCACACTCAGATCTGTTGGACTGACCACAAAAGAAATCCTAGATTGGAATCCTACCTGAAAGTAAACCTATATGATGCAGCATTACATCACTGTTACCTAAAATTGTGCTTTTGTTTTTATGAACCCTTTGTCACTTATCTTATGGGTCATATTCTTGCAGTTCTGTAATCTCTATTTGAATGTGCAAGTGATACAATTATCTAAAGAACACTACAGACATGCAATCAGGTAACCGGTCTTATATTGTTGGCATGCAATGATCATCAATTAAATCTAGGGCTATGGATACCATGAGGAGAAAATTTATCAGCTAAATGCTAGGACTGCTTTAGAATCAAATGAAAGAGCCAACAAAGGGGACTTAGGCTGAGCAATTACCTAGTCCTGCAACTCTCTCACCTTCATGGCAATCAGCTAAAAGGAGATATTGGTATTTTCCCAAGGGAGTAGAGAAATCGAATCTTTGCCTTCAGGTCACTACTTTTAAGCTAACAATCAGTAGACTCTTTTTTCTAAGCAATCATACTGTGTAGGGATATTGGGTATTGAAGGCAATGTGGTACAGAAGCAAGAGTAAACCGAGCTTTCTGTTTGATATTCGGATATTTAACAGTATATGTTCATATGAATTATTTAGTAAGCTTTAACATTCATTTGAATTTACTTAATTAAAATAAATTTTCATATTACTTATAACATTCATTTGAGTTTGACATCATGTATAATATTTGTTTGTTGATGCAGAAGATGGCTTTGAACAAAGCAAGCATAACAGTGTTAGTTTTTCTAGTGTTGTTAATGGGCAATGTTGGGGTGATGGCAGACCCAAGATGCGTTCCTGGAAAATGCGAGCCTGGACGATGCTGCAGCGCCAACCATTGGTGTGGCGATACTGCAGATTACTGTTCCTTGGGCAACTGCATCGATCAGTGCTGGCCATGGGCACATAAGCAATAAGTATGCTAAATAAGTGTTGTGTCACTGCTTTCCTCTTTATGGTGAAGCTTTGTTTGGATCTATAATGTGTGTTGGATACAGATAATATTATGCACTTGAATACATTGTCTTTTTGTTGTTTTTTTTTCTCTGTTGTTTCAAGGGCGTGAATGCTTTTTATTGTAGACACCAGTATCATCTTCCAATTTGGTGTATAAAATTCGCATTAATTGTGTCATACAATGATGCATGCATACCCAATATAAATACATGTTTAAGTATATATTTTAAAATATATTAAACGAATTTATTCATAAATTATTTAAAAAATAATAACTTTTCGAAGGTATTTGGGCATTTAGAGTTATAATTCCAAACATAATAGGTGGTTTTGGTTTCACTCACTTATTAAATTCGATTTTTATTTTGTATTGGGCTAATAATTTTGGAATGTATTTTAATGTTTAATAATATTTAAATATTTTATGTTGATAATTATAAATATTTAAGTTTTCTTTTGGTTTTCTGGTTTCTTTAGACCCCTCCTCGTATATACTTAATATGACCATAATTTGTTATATGTTTTTTTTGAATTGGTGATTAAATATATTGTGGATAATAAATAAGATGATCTTTTGGAAATATTCTTGCATATCATCTTGACATTTTGTTTCGTTGTTACTACCATGAAGGTGGAATACACTTGTATACCATGTAATACAAATTGAAATTCTAAATGGATTATTATATAGTTAAAATTTAGAATATAGCTAACAAATTAATGCAATACATAATTGATACTTATGATTGTGTTGGTCATGTGTAGGAAGAAAATTATGTTAGCATGAGAAGGGAGGACCATCAAGAGAAAATGGGAATTTAGTTGTGATTCATGTGAGGTGTAAGTGGTGATTAGGCCTTGGAAACCCCTAGCTAAGTTTGAAACTCGGATGTAACCTTGAGTGGGCTTTTAATGAGAGTTGGTGAAATTTTTGGGTTAGGATGCAAAAATAAGCCCCCTAGGGTCTGTACCATAGTTGTAGGAGTCAAGTGGGCATACAATAGTGCCCCTACAACATGATTTGACCCCTAAAAAGCTATCATAATGGAGAGTGACGAATTTTGAGAAGAGGATGGAAATATTGAGGGATTGTCCAAGTGCATGTATCTTCATTAATAAGGAAAGGACCTTCATTTATGGAGGAAAGGACACTCCACACATCCCCATTCAAGAGTTGCAAGTTGAAACTTCTATATATTTTGAAGAAAAATAATGAGTGGGGTGTTACCCACTTCTTCCTTTGAAGAATTTTGGTTAGGATTGAAGAGAGAAGGAGAGAGAAGAAGAGATTTTCCCTTGAGGAGATGGTGCTCAAGATGGTGGTCTTGGAGATGAAAGGATGGTAGAAGAGTTGATGGTGGTATTGGAGATGAAAGGATGGTAGAAGAGTTTATCTCATCACCTAAGTAAAAAAAAGATAAGTTTCCCTGCTTACATCCTCCTTTGTTTATGGCTGCATGATGTGGGTATGTTTGCAAAAATCATTATGGAATGTAGTTAGTGGTGAGCCTATAAGCATGCAATTTGATATTATGATATCTTATCTTTTCTTTGAAAAATTTGAGAAAACCCCATTCATCATTGTGGGGTTTAAATATTTTTCTTGCTCGAGGGTATGGCTACTGCCCATGTTGCTTCATGATGCCATTACGGTAGGGTGGAGAGTAGGCCGTATTTGATTTTATGCTATTGTTGTATTTCTGAACATTGGTGGTAATATGGATTAATTGCTATCCTATTGTAAAATGAAAGAATGGAAAGAGGTAGGTTTTATTTCATTGCAGGTTAGTTGATTCATAGTGACTGTCAATTGGATCATAAGAAGATGAATAAAGAAATTGAACCTTCTTATGAGGAAGGTGAAATCCTCTATGGATCTGCCCTCAAATATTAAGAAAAAGACTAAATACTCAGACCCCAAACACTTAGTTCATGCAAGACCAAAGAATAGCTAAAGTAAAACTTGTTTTTTAGTGACTACTAAAAAAA
>VDFB02086081.1:216763239-217270248 GCA_007258455.2 Sequoia sempervirens | reverse complement strand
CTAATGTCATAGCTATAATATTCAGTTTAAAAAACAAGGAAAAATAACACAATGGAAATAAAAAATATAGAGTTGAATCCAATTAAGATGTGATTTAGCCAATAAACCTTGTCAAAAAAATAATGAATAAGAAATTTGAAATTAAAAAAATCCTAAAATATATAAACCTTAATGGTAGATATATATTCATTATTTTAGAAAGAAAAATCCACCACCAAAGAGATATCAAGAATTTATTAATCTTAGGAACAATATTACACCAATATAATCCACTTTATCTTCTTCATCCAATTAATATTCTAATATTCTAGCAATAGCTCACCTATCTAACAATATTATTTTTCTCTCATTGTAAACCTTAATGCATGTGTAGATATTATAGGCAAATAAAAGAAATAGTTTTACAATACCATGTGAAACCAAGAAAGAAACACAAGCAACACCCAAAAATGACCAAGAGACACCCTAGTATTTTTTAGGGGTGGATCTATGGGCTCTAACTTTTTTCTACTAATTTTCCCTCTCCAAAACCCCTTTAGTGGGGCATGGCTTTGTCCCAAAATTTTTAATGGAAAATATATTAGTCCTCACAAATGTCCAAGTACATAGTCATTATACATAATATTACACTAGATCCTAAAAACACACCATAATAGAATTGATCTATTCAAAAAGTAAACACTTCAACCACTTTGCTTAAACATCACTTGGTTTAATGGTAAAATAGTTACTATTAATTTTACACCTCATTTACACAAAAATTGGTAAATAATTATTTTAATTTTATTTAAAAAAAAATAATTTTGCACATTCAATGAGTAATGTTTAAGAATATTCCACTTCAACCATCATTTAGTATTTAGTATGACCATCCACCATTATTAGCTAAGGAGTTAAGGATGTAGAAAGACCATACACATCCTAATTCTATAATACATAATGAGATCTAGACACAACATATATCATTTCATCATTATTTAGAAGAAAATTGATCACTTTTACATATTTTTTAACATAAAGAATCTCTTGTTTTAGAAATGTAGAATGTAAGGAAATAATTTGGTCTAAATTTTTTATTGGAATGAATCTCCCACAATTTCCGAACTAAATATGACTAGTTATTAACCATATCCTCCACTAGCATCAATAATAACCTTGAGGTTTTTAATGGAGCTCATATAAACTAAAATAAAATTTGATAGTAATAATGGGAAAAAAATCACAAGGGACAAGCCTTAGAAATCTCTAAAATAGTTTCTAGTGATGAAATAACTCATCTTTGATGAAAATTTTTTCCACTAAAATCACTCATGCTAGTGAGAATTAGATCCAATAAATTTTATAGGAGCATGGATGCAATATCTGATTTAAACTTGTTTCTTATGTTAGGTATCAAGTAGTCCACCTCTAGATAAATTTTGTATGAAAATTATATTCCCTTTACTTTGGATAATAAAAAACTTTCCTCACTGAATATCCATAATTTTCCCTTAAAATGGAATTTTCTTCTTCTTAAAAAATTGAAATAATATCAAATAAAAAATTTTAAAAAAGAAAGAAAGCTAAAAATGTAGTGCAAGATTAAGTGATTAAATTTTTTCTTTGTAACTCCTTATAAACTTCTCATGTCATCTCACAATGAAGTAGAGTTCTATTTCTATAGGGAACATGTACAAGGGTGGAGAGGGTTCAAATATCCATAATGACATCCCAATTCAAGGTGATTAGAAAAATTTAGTACTAAGGAGAGATGACACCATATATATAAAACTTGCTACATAAGAATGAAGGATATGGAATTGAGATTGTAAGTGTAAGAAGTATTGATATGAAACCAATTCCTAGCCCCATCAACTAACTCCAATACACTAAATCCACCTTTAGATATGGAGTACATCCTGAAAGACAAATGATACAACACTCATCCAACTATCAACACATAAAATAGACAGAAGGGATTAGTGAACCAAAAATAAAATAAGGGGAGTGTTTGTAACCTCATTTGCTTCTTGAAATCAATATAAATAAGAAATTTTTTAAGAAGTATAGAAAGGGTAAAAATAACATCTAAATGTTTTTAAATTTTTAAATTGGAGATCTCCTTCTTTTGAATGCATTCAAAATGATAACTGAAACAACTTCTAAAAAATGTTTCATATAGCCAAATATTATAGATAGCTTGAATATGAGAAGAATTGTATGTGCTTCGGCACCATTGTTTGTCCCTTGAAAATTTTTAGAGATGCACACCCAAGATGTTTTATGTGTTCTTTGATTAAGCAACCAATATCAAAGAGGCCAAGGTTTTCTCTAGAAAACCCCATTAAAATTTTACTTGCAAAATGAATGACATGGCAGGAGCCATTTTTCATTATTCCATAAGGAAATTGAATATTGAACCCACTAAATGTCATAGATGAAAGATATGTCTTAAAATTATTAATTACAAACAACAATTGTCTAGTATAAAATTACTATCCAAATTATTGACTTAAATAAACTATAAAAAGACAGCAAAAAAATTACATATTTGTAATCAACTTAAATTATTTCAACATTCTTATATGTTAATATACACCTCAAAATCATTAATTACAAACAATAATAATCCAATGTAAAATAAAATCCAAATTATTAAGTGAATGAAACAAAAAAATACCATTTATATTTGTAACTATAACTTAAAGTGCCCAAATATGAATTACAAATTATTATTTTTAAGTAATTTATAGATAAATTTGTTTAAATATTTAATAGTTTGTTGTGAGTTGTTGAATATATATATTTTTTAAGAGAAAGGGGGTAAAAATTTATTGAATCAAAGAAGGATTACCAAGCAACAGGAAAAATCCCACAAAACTAACCAAGCGCACAACAAAATTCCCCAAAGGAACCCAACCAAGGAACCAATTACATATGAAGGTATTCCATGATTATCTTATTTAGGGACACAAAGAGTTTTGAGGATAGAAGTCCCTAATATTCATAAACCACCTCTCCACGTGCTCAGAAGCCCACTTCACTAGAAGATCAACCACTCTATTCCATTCCCTAGGAATATGATAGAAGGAAATAAATTCAAAAGAATTGCACATATTCACAATTTGTTTGATCACCACAACCAATTTCCAATTAACACCATCAAATCTATGCTCGTTTAGCAAATCAACAAAAATCTATGAATTGGATTCACAAATAATCCTCTTCGATCCCATAGAACAACCTCTTTCAATAGCATGAAAAATAGCCAGAGCCTCCATGAGATTATTAGAATGGTGACCCTTATAAATAGAAAAGAAAAATACCACACCTCCATTACTATCTTTGCCAATACCACCAATCCCACCATACCCAGGATTCCCCCTAGAAGAACCATTAGTATTTATCTTCAGAACTCCTTGTGGGGGAGGTCTCTACCTACCCTCCTCATTAACCTTCTTCTTGACCTGATGAGAGCCATTACTTGTAGAACAACCCGACCCTCTAACCTCCAAATGAAGCTTCCTCACAAATGACAGATCACTTGGATTACAATAATCAAAAAATCACATTTAACTAAAATAGTCTCCTGGGTCTTGTTGAAGATCTCCATAAAAGATCTACATTGTGTCTTCAACAAGATACAAGAAAGATGCAAAGAAAAATAACTAGAGATAACCTCTTAATAACATCATTGTACATTGGAAGTCATACGATGCAAGTAAGGAATTAAATGCCATTATAATTTTATTGCACCAAAAGGTGATGCACAAATAACAAAGAATGCCAACTTCATTATGCTAATAAATAAAATGATAGATCCATTCCATTTGTCTCAATTTTGATCTTTGGTGATCTCATTGTACTAGGATACTACAAATTTGAATTAATGATAAGATATGAGGATCATCAGTTCCGCTAAGTGCATGAGCCCAATAATAATTGGTGGCCCACGTACACCCAAACATTCCCAAATTTCATGAGAAAATAACATGTGAGGGGGACATTTGCACAGGTCACAAGTACCAAAAAAGTGGTAGTAGATGTGAATCATTAAATTAAATTCCAAATAAAATATCTCTGCAGATTTCAAATTTGGTAATGTTGCTATATATGGAATACTTGCCCCAAACAAATGGGAATGTTTCCCCAATTTGGAGACAAGTAAAGGTCCGTTAACCACAAAGTATTGATCTTGGGAATGAAGAATGACCATTAGTGTGCATTATTCCCAAGAATAATGAAATTTAAACAACGTTTCCAAAGCTCCCACATACTAACCAAAAAAAGGGAATAAATCCTTAAATGCAATTAGTATGGAGGAGGGGCCCACAAGAGATATCATATTAATAGAGGTAAGATTGCCACATATGCAAGTCAAAGAAGTCATGTCATCATTATAGTTAAGTGTACATCTTTTAAGGCCTCAACATTGTGATTAGGATAGTATTGCCACCTATGCGGCTTTTAGGCCACAATATCAAATTTGAACCACAATTATGAATACATACCAATATATCGAGACATATAAGGGTTGATCCATATTCATACCTGACCAAATAAGATCATTAATTTAGGCCAAGAACCAAGATAAATGTATAAAATTTGGGGCATGATCATACAACTAGGAGTCAATAGAACAATATTTAGCATTATGAATTCACCAAATTCAAATATTCTTGATATGAAAGAACTTTTAAATGCATATTCTGATCAATGGCTTTAATTGCAAGTTGGTTTTCTTGTTTATTAGCTTCCCTGTAGCAATGCATTAATTCATAAGAATAAAATTTGTTCAAAAGATGAGAAATATGAGAAACAAGATAATTCAAATGCCAAGTATCTGAGTAACCCTTCAAAACTGTTGACACTGCAATCATGGAGTCTCCTTCAATTTGAATATAGCAAATGGATAGATCAATTGCTACTTTCAGACCCAAAATCAGGGAATTAAGTTCTAAAATATTATTAGTTCCATCTGGAAGACTCAAGCAAATTACTCCAATGAAATTACCTTGATAATCTCTTAGGACTAAGGCAGCCCCAGATTTTCCAAGATTTCCTCTAGAGGCTCCATCAAAATTAAGTTTAATGTAATCCTTGGGTAGTGGTATCCAATTGATAACATATCTATCCAAATGAGGATTTTTATTCATTATGACACTAGGGATGAGAGACCAATTTCTAAGGATAAAAGAATCCCAGGAGGAGAATTAGTTATTAGTAGATGCATTCTTATATAGGCTTGACATTATTGTTTCAGCAATGGAAATTTCAAATTTTTGGATGATTTTTCCCACAGAAAGTTGTTCCTTTTTAAATATCCACCTATTCCTTTCAAGCCATATGTTCCAAATGAGGATTGAGGGAGAGATCTCTCAAAGACAGGAAAACTTAGAGGTTGAATATAATCTAGAACTCTGAAAGTGGTAGAAGATCATATTTTGTAAAGGAGAGTGCCAACCCAATCTATTCATTAAACCATTTCCAAAATTCATATGTAAAAGTGCAATTAATAATTAGATGATCAATAGATTCTAGTGCCTTACCACACATCACATAGGGGAAAAGAGGAACTATTCCAATCTATTAAGTCTCATGCTCAAAAGTATTTTATCCTTGATTGCCAACTAGCTAAAGGTACTTGCTTTTGGAAGTGAATTAGGACCCCAACAAAGGTGAAATGGCCAAGAAGGAAGGACATCATTTTATACCAAAGAATTATAGCTATCTTTAATAGTATAATTTCCTAATTTGGATCTTGTCCACATTATTTCATCAGGTTTTTCTGAAAAGATAAATTTCCTTTTTAAGAGTTCAACTTTAAGAGATTCCTTCATGTGAGAAGGTACTGGAAGGAAATTGAATTCTTTCCATTTGAAAGAATGTAAAGGATCCTCCTTATCAATGGATAAATAATCTTTCACTTTATTGCCCCAAATATTTTTCAAAGAAGTCTCTAGTTGGGACCAGTCTCCAAGATGTTTAAGCTCTCCTGGGTTGATATCCATTCCATGCATCATCCCAAAAAAGAGCCTTCTCACCATTAATAACTAACCAAGAAAGGTGAGGAAGAATGACATGCCTGCAAGCACATATAAAATTATAAATTTTTGACCCAGTTGGGAGGTTCCTTTGGGTGAAGATCCTTTCCTTTTCCGTGGAGTGCAAATATTTGTGCCTCATGGTTTGGCATCATTTTTTATCTGAATTGAAGTACAACTGCCAAACCAATTTGGCACCAAGGGCTTTATTTTGTAAGAAAATATCTCTCATGCCTACACCCCCTGATGCTTTCAACTTGCAAACATTATCCCAAGCCACTAAGGGGAGTTTCTTTTTTTGTGTGACATTTTCTTCCCAAAGGAAATTTATGAATTTTTTTTAGAGCTAGTCCTTTCTCATATGGAATTTTCAAGACCGACATTAAATAAATAGGTAAATAATGAAGGAAATCCTTTAGTAATATCAACTTTCCTGCAAATGAAAGGCATTTGTATTTCCAAAAAAGAATTTGGTTGGAGGTGGAAGAAACAATATTATCCAAAAAATTATCCTTTTCTTTACCTAAGAAGTTGGGCATTCCTAAATATTTGTCGGGTAGTGTACCACTTTGGAAACCCCAAAATTTTAAAATCTTAGCTTTAACCAAGGGGTTCACATTAACTAAGAATTTTTTTGATTTCTCTCTCATTGGTGAGGTTGGATAATCAATAAATTTTCCTAGACAAAGGAGTTTGGGTTGATGTTGATGTACAGTTGAATAATCAAGAGATTTTCCTAGACAAAGGGGTTTGGGTTGATGTTGATGCAGGGTTGGCTAATCAGACCATTTTCCTAGACCAATAAGTTTAGGATGATGCTGATACAATATTTTGGTTTTCTTTTTGTAATGTAAACCTTAAGGGAGGGATGTTAGGAATTTAAGGTTTACACTTTTACATTTTTCTTTTGTTTTTTATTATTTAAACTTTAAGGGGGGGTTGTTATGAAATTAAATTTTACATTTAATAAATTAGTTATTAGGTTATTTTTTAGTAATAAATAAACTAATAGTTAGTTTTTGGGAAGTTATTCTCGTAATGTAATTTGGAGTGGTTATTCATGGGAAAAAAATACCTTTAAAAATCCAATGTATTGGATGTAATGTGCCAAATGATTATAATGAAATTCATCTTTTTTTTTACAATGTAAATATTTTTCTCTTCTATTTTTACTACTCTACAGTAATGATAGTTGAACAATTACAATTACAAAATAAAAAACATATAGGTGAGATGAGAAGAAGCATACCCAAACATTTATAGCTGATGAGAAAATACTAAGAAGTAGATTACGAAGAAAAACATGTCTAGGTAACTCACTAATCTTAAAGACAAGAAAGACAAGAACAAAATTGTCAAGCTATTTGAAGGTATTACCATTAGTCAAATACTAATGTTAATAGTAATTATGAAGAATTAAATTTAATATCCATAGATTGTATACTTAAAAAATTATAGAATGTACCTCAAATTCAAAATAAGATGTGTTGGAAATGTTGCTAAAAATATACTCAATCCCAATGGATTCAATGAAATTTGAGTATTTTCCAAATGGTCTAGATATTTTGTAATGCGGCCCCGCCGTGCAAACCCCAAAGGACAACTATGGCAATTTTTTTTCTTTAAATATGAAATATATAATATATGCATATTAAGTTCCATTGCATGAGATTCAATTACATGAATACAAGTTCGCCACCAAAGTCCTTTGGGGTGCACGAGGTAACATTACATATTCAAGCCCAAAACGAAAAGATAAACAAAATTCTAAAATGCATTAGTTTTAAGTCCATTCATCCATCATAACTATAACATCAAAGCATACACAAGAGATAGACCATTAAGAACAAGATCAACTCTATTTAATAAAAGCTGGGTATGTGCTGGCGAGGATCATCTGATATGGGCCAAAAGGTAACTGATATGTTGGGTATATGGTTGATGAATTGTTTTTATTTAAACTTGATGAGATGAAAAGGGTTTTTAAGGAGATTCTCAGCTTTCCACCAATATAAAATTATACTTTGCTTGATTTAATAAATGAGTATTATTCATTTCTATTCAAATTATGACTAAAAGTCTAATCAATGGCCCGATTGGAAAGCATCTATAAGCTTTTCAAGTAATTTATTACATTTTTGAATCAAAACATGTGTCATTCCATGTTTGCATAATATAGGGTTAAAAGAAAAGAATTGGAATTTTGTTTATTAGGAACTAAATTCAGTGGAGACATCTGAGTTTTTATATTTTTAAAAGTTGTAATAAAAAAATCTATAATTAATTATTTGGAAAAAAATTATAGAAAAATATGCATTACATTAGGGACATGGAGTCCTCTACTTATATCTAAAATCTTATAAAAATATTATTATTTTATTGTGGTTAGGGTGGTCGGATAGACACCCACTTCTTATTTTTTCCTTGAAATTTAAGTACTACTACATTGAAATTTCAAAATTTCACCACATAGATATATATATTTTTTAAAACAAAACTAGTAGTTTAGAAGCTACATTTAATTTTCTCTGATTCTATTTTTTTTTACATATTTTTTTGAAATAATATAGATAACTTATTCAAATTTTTAAGTCAAGTTGCCTAACTCTAATTTACTTGTTTTTGCCACTTGGGCATGTTTTTTCCATCATGATCCTGCACATACCCAACCATACACATACATACAATATGCTTATATGACGATAACCACTATCTTTTCTCACATAATTACAATGATACATTTATACTTTACATCAAATTCTAGCACAATACCTAGATCATATACATAAGTTTATATCATGAGCTTCCCAACACATGTGAGAGTACTTCATCAATTAATGAGTATAACTGAAATACATAATTAACATTTAGCTACAAGAAAATCTCTAGCTCATGTTCCATTAGGAAGACACCGCACCATAGGAACGCTGGTGGGGAACACAATAGGGTGCATAGCATGTTCCACTCAACCACGTGGGTTTTAGAAAAACCCATCCCCCATGCTAGGAGATGACAAGGAAGAATCCTCGACTAAGGAGGTCCAACAGAAAAGACAAGACTCAACTCCAAACAAGAGTAACATGAGAATACATAGAAAACACAACACCTATAGATTCTAAAATCATAACATCAATAGATCACAAAACATAACATCAATATACCACTCCAAAAGACTTGCAAAATCAACCAATCACAAAGAGCCACTCTCCTGAAAACACTAGGTTCAAATCCACAAATCTATGGGTAGACAAGGTGCACAATACTGATAACACATCTCAACCTTAAAACATAAGGTCACACAACCCATTCGTAGTAACCAGGTATCCATACTATATCACATATCCCGTCCACGATAACTAGACATTCAAACTGTCTACACCCACATACACTACCCAACACAAATCAAAAGTTGAACTAACATATATAACAACCCCACATAGAAGTAATTCTCTAGAAGAGTTACAAAACCAAACAACCCAATTGCCCAACAATGCAAACAAAGAAAAACTCAACCAATAAGCAATTCAGGCATATAATTAATCTAACATTCAGATTCTCTAAATCAAATCAAATCATCAATGCATTACTTGGAATTAATAAACCTAATTTAATTTTATTTACAAGCAATAAGAAAATTAACACTAATAATTTAACTCTAATTTCCACAATAACACATATAACAATAAAATCAATTTCTCTATAAAAATCATTTCATCTTAACTATTCATGTTTTGCATGCACCAAATAATACATAATATTCATTTCTCTTTTAAAATCATTTCATCTTAAAATAACTACTTGTCCATTTTCATGCAGCTAATTAAAATTATTTTTTCTAATAAAATCATTTTATTATCAAACATCTACTTAAATTCAATTTCCTTAAATTAATTATAACATTCTAAAGATAATTTATTTCATGCATTTGCATGCATCTATTGTCAAACTACATTTAAATAAATAAATATATATATATATATATTTTAAATATTTAAATATTTTATTTAGAACTTTCAAACGTAAAAATTAAGCATATATATTTAAAATATATATTATATCAAAATAACTAATTAAATAAATATATTTAAATATATATATAATTAAATATGCATAATACATATAATTATACATATATATAAATATATATTATTTAATAAATTAAAAATAATTTACTATATTCAAACAATACTAATCATAAAACTAGTGTGTTGTGCCTTTAATAACTTTTGTTTTATGATCTAAGTTTTTCTAAAATTTTCATTGAAGGTGCACCATCAAGTATTTTAAAGCATATAAAAAAATCAGTCATACCCGTATATTTTGAGTTATGATTAATTTAGTGACCCTCTCTCTTTGCTATTTTTTTTTTAATATAATTTTTTCTACAGGAAAAGATTTACTAGATGTTATTAGAGGATTTCATTTTCCCTAATTTATGAAAGGATTTTTTTTTTCAATCCCACGTAGTTTTCAAAATTATCTATTATTTTCTTTTTGAATTTCCTACCATTTAAATTCATTTCCTTATAGAGGATCTAAATTTTTCACAATCCTTCTACAAAGGTTTCCAAAATTTCACAACAAATTAATAGACAGTATTTCAAAATATATAAACAAATCCTCTAATTTTTTAATTCCACAAAACCAAAACAAACTTCTATAGTTTTGTACAAACAATCTTTTAAAAACATAATTTAAACAAACATTTAAAATAAAGAACCTGGATCCTCAAGCTCAAATTGATGAAGATTGAAGCTGAGCTTTTGTATTTCAATCCTTAAGCTTTTCTCAAAGATTTCCTCTTCCAAAAGATGTGCAAAATAATTCTGGACAGCTAAGAACTTCCTTGAGAGTCTTTTTTAAAATTTTTACCAAAAAACTTCGCACAAAATTCATGTATCCAATTCTCGTGAAAAACAAAACAAAACCAATTTTTTTCTCTTTCCCATTAATCCCAATATTCTTTTTTTGAAAACCCAAAAATTAGAATAAAATAACAATTTTCCATTCTCTCTCAAATTTTCAAAAATAAACTAGAAATGCATTGTTCTTTTTCTTCTTTTCTTTATTTTTTTCTTTTCTAAATGAAATCTTTAAGTTTTAAATTTCTATTTTATTAATTTCAATCATAGTTGACACATTATTAATTATTTAAATCCTTTATTCTATTATTTATCCTCAACTTACTATTTACATTAAATTATCAAAAATGCCAAGTTTTAAAATTATAAATAATGTTATTTACACAATTAATTTATTTATCTTTAATTAGTTACATAACTTTTAGTTTAACACTTTTAAATTTTAATAAAGATATTTCTAATAACTAACTAATAACACTTATTTTAATTATTTAATTATTTAAATTAAATAATATACTATTAATCCACTTAAATGCATAACAACGGAAACATTAAATAAATAACACAAATACAACTCACGATAGACAACTATCACATAATACCAAAATAACTAAAGTCAAGGACACACAATACCACTAGATGCATGATGGGTTAACGGACTTGGGACGGGGAGACCTTCTTGTCATCTTTGTTTCAACATCATACCCGTTGGGATAATTTAATGCTCGCCCTGTCCTGCCAAACCAGGTGGAATCGAGACTTTATTCTTGCAATTCCTGCATATAAACAAGGTTGTGTACAACATATATATAAACAAATGCATCACATCGTGAGAAGGAATCACAATGTAGCAGGGCACTCGCAAACGAGTGGTGCTACACTCTCTCCTCACCAAAGCTATAATAACAACATCAAGTATAAAGTAAGACTGTTAAACTAAAATGATCACATCATATCATCAAGAAATAATTACTAGTCTATTGCATAATAGCATAATACTACATCTAGATATAAACATACCCAGTTAAATTCAACCAAAATGTATCATCATAACCTCAATGTCATATAAGAAGTATCATAAGCAACAAGTAAGTTAAGCTACCTAATTAAATATTTGCATCAAAGCAACACAATGTACCTCATACCCACAAGAGTACCATCAGAAGTCCTTGTTCCATCTTCCTCTTCAAAATCCTTAGTTAGACTACCTACACATCCCAAGTGAGAATGAAGGGGCACTACATATTTGTATATATGGTATGAAGGTATTGATTATTTTAAGCGCTTTCATGCACTAGATGCTGATAAGAGAAAGGAAATAAAAAATATGAATCTTTGGCCACAACCACTAGAACTTACAAACTTGACACGAGTAGATAAAATATTGATAAACAATGAACAAGTGATAACAAACAAATAAAAAATAAAAGTATTTAGATAAACTCAATGATTGTAAAAGACAATAAAAATGAACATCCTTTTTTAGTTTTGAACAATATTTTCTATTTATTAATTATTTTAAATTTTTTTTGGAACGAATTGAGTTTGGAAATATGGCTAATATTTTTAAGATTTTTAGACAAAATTAAATCTCATTATAGATTACAATCCCTAATTTTTAAATTTGTAATTTTTAAGTGCAACATATATTTCCATTTATTAATTATTTTTTAAATAAAAAACTCAATAAACTCGAAATGACATATATTGCTATTTTTTAATTACTTTATTTTTAAAAAATTCGTTATGTTTGACCAATCTAGAAATCATTATGTACATGATAGAAAATTCATGCTATCATTATTTTAAGCCATATTATGTTGTCCATACGCAAGGGGTTTTAAGAAAACACCTTAGTGCTAGTATAAAAATTAGGTTAAAAAAATATTCAATAAAAAATCACATTTTTTTAAAACCAAACTTTAGCATAAATACATCTTTTTCTAAAAGGATTCTGAAAATATTTTCATTTCTACTTATTTTGTTGGTTGAATACATGCATGTTTTGGCCTTTAACATACTTTTTAAAAAGGCCACTTTCCTATATCTTATAAAAAGCCAAGTTTTATTATCTTCACATTAGAATAAATTATATGTTTAGAAACTAGGGACAAAATCCAATGTTTCATATTCATATAGCATTTTTATATTCTATGTGTAAGTGCTTCAAATTGTTATCTCAAATATGAAAAATTTCTAATTTTTAACAAAAAATTTAGGAGTGAAGAAAATCACGGTGTTTATGCTAAAAAAATTTGTCACTAGACTATAATAGTTGTATTATGGGTTGATGACATCTTTATTGGTAAAAGGAAGAGGATGATTATAGATTTAAAAATTCATCTCTCTAGTGTTCTCAATAACAAGGATTAAGGGGCAATATAATACATTCTTAAAATAAAGATTAATAGGGACCGGTAGATAGATATACTTGTCTAAGTTAGAGTAACTATATTTATAGAAATTTATAGAGATTTACTATGAAAAATGTAAATTAAGTAGTATTCTAAATAACTAAGCTTTATCTAGATATTTTCTCTAAATTGGGTAATGATTTTGAGGATATGACTAATGTGCCTTACGTTAGTATTATTAGTTGTATGATATATATAATAGATTGCATTGATGATGTATACATGTAATCGTTTACACTTGAGTAGATATGCCTAACCAAGGGGGGTTCTTATTAGATTTATATAAAAAATAATAATAGTTATTACTAGGTATTGATATTTAAAAGGACATTTTAGTTTATGCTTATACTATTATTGTACTAGTGACTAGTGATGTGGGCAAGGCATTAGATGCATAGTGTTTAGTTGGTATAAAATAGGAAGGTCATTTAGATAGTCAACAATCCACTAGTGGAGCCCTCTTTGTTTTCTTCATTTAGTTATACAGTTTGTTGGATGAGTAAGAGGAATCCCATTCTCTCTTTGTTCACTAGTGTAAACACGTAAAATGTATATACACTCGATCTTGATCTACTAACATCGCTTTATCCTGAATTATCCCTCTGTCTAACCATTTAATCAAATAGCCTTATTTGATTAAAGTCATCATAATTCCCCTTTTAATTAAATAAATCCATCAAATTAACTAAAACATTGTCTCTGTGTAATTATTAGTCGCTTTCATCTTTCCCATTCTATTTAATTAAATAATCCATATTATTTTGATTAAATTAACCATCTAATTAAATTAAATAAATCAAAAATTTATCTTAATTTAATCTAACATCATCTCTTTGTTAAATAAAACGTACCATTTATTTAACCAAGTCTAAATCATTCTTTTCTCATTTTGAGTATTTAAATCCTAAAATCTAAGTCAAAATGGTTAAATTTAGTTAATCTTCTTTAAATTAAATAAATCAAACATTTATCTAATTTAATCCATCAAATCCTCTAGATTTTGCAAGTTGTACATGAAAATAGATTTAATTCATTTATTAAATCTCTATTTTCCTCACAAGACATCTTTTAGAATATTCTCCAAGTTTGGATTCAAAAATTCCAAGTCAACATGTACATCCAACAAGGCAATAACTCCATCTTACATGTCCTTTACTTTGAGCCAAGTGGCATTTATTGCATTTTACCTTCCCTCTTGCAACTCATTTCAACAAATTTGATATTCAAAAATATGCATTTATTGGCACAATCCTCAAAACTTGCACATCCTCCATCCACTCATAGGTTGACAAGTGGCATCTTGCCATTGGATGAATGTTAGTCCCACATTTTCTCAAATTTGGACATTCATTCATCTTGACATTTTATAAATAAAGAGTTCATATCCTCATTTGATCATAAAAAAATTATGCAAAGTTACCATGCTCAAATATCTATCAAATTTTATCCATCACCATTGAGTTCTTAGCTAGGTTTTGTAGATTTTTGGCTTGGAGCTCTCATTCTTCATCAACAAAGTGGATCAAATCTCTTCAACACATGAAGCTTGCATCTTAGGAATTGGGAAATGGCCAATTTTCACATCAAATTGGCACCAATTCCCCCATGGGATCGTATTTTTTCTATTCTAATTAGGATTGAATCTATATTTTATCTTGTTTCATTGTTTCTTTTAATTGAATTTTGTAAATGGATTTCATGGGGAATCCTTGTTCATGCTTGCAATTTCTAACTTAATGTGTTTTTTCTCATTGTTTTGAAGGTATTAAGATTAAGGTTCTCACATTTGGCACTAGAAGGAGGGCTACCAGAATATCAAATCACATTTTTTGAGGAAATTCCATGGTTTTTGATGTTTTTGGTGTTTACAGCAAACAAAACCGCTCACAGTCCAGCGTCGCCATACAAAACCGCTCAAAAATTCAAACTGCACTGCTGGAATCAAACTGCGTGGCTCAAAAATCAAACAGCACCATTGGAAGCTCCAACATCACCATATAGCGCTGCTACAAAATCAAACAGAGCCGCCATCACAAACAAAGCCGCTGAAATTTCTTAATTTTTCATTCAAACTTAAAATGGCCATATCTTGGTCATTTTTTGGTTTTTTTCAAAGCTTTTTTTTTTGAAATGGGGTAGAATTTCATGAGCTATCCAATGGTGTTGGTTATTATCAACTTTTATAGGTTAAAATTTTCAAATTTTTATTTAATATCAAATTATAATGAAACTTGGTCTAACTTTTAGGGCTTTTATGCTCAATCATCTATCTAACCCTCATATCTTCTTATTTCTTGATTTCATTTGACATTTGGAGTTTATATTGCAGGTTTTCAAGGATAAGGGAGCATGGAAGTCAAAGAAAGAAAATTATCACATTATTGTAACAAGTGTTTTTAAACACTTTGGGAAGAAATTATAATCCCTCTTCTAAGGATTTTCTATCTTTCAAGATTTTAGGACCTACTAAATTTTGTTTGGGCTTTTAAAAAGAACCTTTTCAATTTTTGCAAAGGCTTAAAAAGAACATTAGGACTACAACTTACTAGAGTTTTTTTTTAGTTAACAATTGAACAAAACAACTCTCATTTATCCTTTGGTGCTTTAAAAAAAACTCACAGTTTCTTTGTGGCCTTAAAATGAACAAGTGCAACTTTGTCTTCGTGATGGTTTACTTAAACTAACATCTTTGAAAAAGGACATATGCACTTCTTTCATGCTTTATAGTGATCTTGAGAATCAAAATGCCCTTTTTTGTGGTTTTAGGTTGAGATAAAGCAATCACCTCTACACTTCATTTTTGGATTTAAAATTGAACAAAATCTTGTTCGAGTTTGAATGAACTTATTGCATGTGTTCTCCCTTTGTTTCTAAACAAGGGTCAATCGAACTATGAATATGTTTATTTTCTTTTGTTTATCTTAGAGGGCCTACCTTGGGTAAAAAGTACTCACCCAAGGGAACGACCCAACTGGTAACACTCTAAAGCCAAGGGTATTTCCAACTAGGATATAAATGTGGGTATTGGAATAAATTCCAATATCACACGGTTGGCTCTGACGAGATGGATCTGAAAAGGGACTCTCACTGTATAGGTCAATCTCCACGAATGGAAATTCTGAACTAAAACCCTTGTTTGTAGTAACCAACCAGTCTATCCAAAGAGTTTACCAAAGTGGTGCATTGGAACTTAGATTCCAAGAAGTTACTTTCCATCTCCGATCTTGGTTAAAATATAGAGGTTAATACTTCATTATTAACATACCTTTATGTTTTTTCGTTGGTTGAATATAAAATCATCTTTTCTACTATGAAGGGCATGAGGCAAGCCCACCAAGAAAAATGTACCAATTGAACTAGGATGTTATATTTCTTGTGAGTCAAAACAATTTGCTTGTTCAAAAACATTTGGAGACAAACATTTAACATCATCATCAAAATTTCAAACCCCTTAGTTAAATCAAATAGCTTTGAGAAAACCCAAGAACTATTGCTTACTTTGGGGATTATGTCCTTATAAGTTTCTAAGTAATTGGGTTGACATCTTAATTTTCTTCTACCAAGGTCAACATTTGGTAACCATTGCCTTGATTTCCTTGAATTCCACATAGCACTTTGTGGGATGAAAAGAATTTAGAACATTGGACGTTTATTTTGAAAATCTAATCAAGAAAGTGTTTGTGGTAATAGCAATTCACTAATCAAGATGGAATCAATTGAATCCCACACATGTGATTGTGCATCTTTTATCTTATGGTATTTTGAGTAAACATTGATCTTTTGGTTTGAAGGGAAAAACATGTTCTTCAAAACCTTGGCCTTGTAAACAAATTCTTCTTAGGTTCATTTAGGATCAAAATCAAACACTTCATCCATTTCAAACATTTATCATCCCATCCCACAAGCCAATTTGTATCTTTGGAAACATCATTATCTAGACTTGGGTACATCCTTAAACCAAATCAAAATCACCTTGTTTAATTAGGAGTATGGGAATGCATCCTTTCTCATACCTCTAGTTAAATTAGCACACCTTTGAACAAGTTTATCCTAAAGATCACATCCAACATCTTAGGGTTTAAAATTTCATTATCCAATCAAATCCAATCAAAATAAAATCCTAAAGTCTAGCATTGATCCAAAGTTCCTAAGTAAAACAACACCCATATCATTCACCTCTTTCATCCTTCATCTCATCATTGGTCCTAAAAACCTTAGAGGCCACTTTTGCAAGAAATTCAAAATACAAGAAGAACATGGAATATAAACTTGATCCATACATTATAAGCGGTCTAAACCAACCAAATTATCAAAGCCTTACAATTCCAATTGATTTTCAAAACTCACATTTATACAATTCATACATGGGATTGTTATCTCCTACAAACCTCAATTGTACAACAAATGTGAGTATACCCAATCTAAATCTTGGAACACCTTTTCCGATGGTAGATTTAAATCCAAGTCCAAACCTACAAATCTATCAACCAAACACTCAATTCATGAGCCTTCAAACGATTGGCATCATCCCATCAAATCCCTACATGCCAAATGTGAATTTACCAAGTACAACTTTACAAAACATGAACATTTTGAATCCAAACTTGGTAAACTTTGGGATGGATATGTTTGCAAATCATATGAATATTGTTTAAAGTTCAAACAAGATGTTAACGACTCCAAGTCAAAGTAACACCATGCAAAATCAAAGTTACCTAAATCAAGGCAATGTGATTCCCAACACCCACAATGTTCAATTTCAACCCATAATGCCAAATTTGAACATCATCCCAAGTCAGAACATTGTCCAAAATCGATTTGTCCATGATCCCATGCAAACACCAGAAGTGTACATCCCAAATTTGCTTTCACCAAAAGCCAAATCAAGAGAGTAAAATTCAAAATAAAGATCAAATTTTTCTAGAAGAACTTGCTTCACATGCCAAGCTAATTGAATTATTGAGCCAAGAGATATCTTCACTCCAAAATCAGTACACTCTTCCGTTGGTTGAACCATGCCATAAAAGTGTTGAGTTATGTTCACAACCACATCAAGAACAAAATCTCCAATGTCAAGAGGTTAGATGTCAAGATCAAGATCAACAACAACCCAATTACCGCATCTCGAAGATCAATCGCCACATTTCAAAGATCAATCACCACATCTCCAAAATCAATCACCATAAGGTCAAGTACAAATATCACAAAGCAACAAAAAAAAATACACACCCCTTGGGAGACCAATCGAATCAGTCTTGCAACAATTGGAACAAGAAAATATCATCAAGCTCCCCATCTACAGGAACTACCAAGAACCCCTAGTTAAACTACCAGGGTATAACGAGGAGCACCATTGTGATTTCCACAAAACAAAGGGACACACAACATCAAGTTGTATTCAACTCAAAAGTCTCATCCAAGATCTCATCGATCAAAAGGTAATCACTATTGGGGACAATGATCAAGATCTATTCATCAATGAGCACCTTGAAGATGTTTCCACCTCATCTGACGATCAAATCAGCATACATCAAGAGTTACTTTTTGATCATGATAAGAATCCCTCAACAATATCTGAAAATGATCCAATTCAAGAAATTTCAACATCATTTGACCCTATGGTTGAAGAAATTAAAAATCCCTCCACCTTAATTATTGAAACCAATGATCAAGATCTCTCCATCAATGAGCACCTTGAAGATGTTTCCACCCCATCTAATGATCAACTCACCATACATCAAGAGCCACTTTCTAGTGATCTATTTCAAGGAGTGTTAGAATTATTTGATCCCATGGACATAATCTATGATCCATCGACCAATGATCATATTGAAAATGTCTCTACATTTCCTTATGAGTTAGAGGACATATCTCAAGAATTTATTCCAAAGCATGATCAAAATATTTCACCAAGGTCTAGCAATGGTCCTTTCCAAGACATGTTGACCCCCTTTGACCTCATGATTATAGATACTGAAGGAATCCTCAACTCGACACTTGATCCAAGTCCACTCAAATATCAAGAAGATATTGAACCACTCCCCATGTCTAATGAGGACATCCAAGAACCCTTTAAAAGCAATCCATCCTTTGAAATTGGCCCATGTCAAGAAACTGATCCAAAGTGTGTCAAAAACAATCCCAAAATTAATCAAGATCAAGAATTCGTATCTCCAAGATACTACAATGATCTAATAGACACTCTCCTATCTATAAAAGATGTCACAAATGATGATCATATCCACATAGAACATACTCCATCTACCCATAATATGCTTTTGATGGATGGACACGTAGATGATCTTCATTCAGAACAGGATTCCTTTACTCCTAAAATTATTACACAAAAAGAGCAAGTTATCAATTCCTACATTCAAACTAAGTTGTCAACATCAGAATCAAATATATCCCAAATTCAAACTAAGGAAATCATGTATGAAGATATCCAACATTATCCACTCAAGGAAACCAGTCAAATAGAATAGGATATTTCAGAATCAGCAGAGCTTCCAATCAAAATAACATCATCTGCAGTGGTCATTTATCAGAGAATGCATTCTAAACAAGAGCTCTCAGAACAAGCAGAATCAAAGCATGAAGGTACTACTTCCACAATACTGGGGGAAAATTTATCTCAAGTAAACGTCAACATAGGAAGCACGAAGAATCCTTATGATGAAACCAATGCCAATACTACAACTAGCCACATCATGAATCTTCATCCACCCATCATCCCATCCATAAATTCTGACCAACATCAAAAGAAAGATTTGAATCAAAGTACAAAGAACATTATCAAAGAAAAAGGAGCTGAAAAGTATAGTGGAAAAATCAAATACACATGGATACCAAAGAATACAAAGAAAGATTATCCCTATCAAACTCCATTAGTCAAAGAAACTATGGGGCAAAATAAAAAAGGGAAAAGTATCCATCAAAGATTTCCAAAAAAGAAAAAGAAGGCTTCTCAAGTGACATACAAAGTATATCAAGCAGTTGGTCCTAATTCCACACACACTTTCGTATCCACCCATCATTGCTCACCTTCCCAAGTTTGGAGAGTCAAAGGTTCCAAACTATCAACCAATCCATCTCTTATCCCTAAACACACTCCATCCACGCTTCCACGCATGATATCCAATTCTCAAATTGACCATGTATTGGCAATGACCATCATAAATATTCTGAAGGCACTCTATTGCAATGTACACATAGAGACAAAGTTAACCCCGATATCAATAAAGCAGATCAAGAATCCAAAAAGTTGCATTCAAGTGCATGTATCTTAGCAAAGCATCTTCTTCAAGCAGGATATTGATGGAAAATTATGATAGGGCACCTACATCAACAACACCTTGTGATTCAGCATGAGCTTAAAATCTTTCAAAAAAATAAAAAAATAAAAAAATATGAAAATCCAAAAAAATTAGAAAAAGGATTGAAAATAGTAAGAAAAAATCATCCTCTAGTGAAAACCACTTCGGTGGAAATTTGGGCAAGTACCATGATGAAAACCTGCTAAATAGGTGTCATGTGTAGAATCGAGCATCTACGTGCACTAGTTCAAGTGAAAGCATCTCATCCCATCCATAATAAAGCCATCATTCCATCTGTCTTAGCCATAATAAATCCATTTCATCCATGAACCATTTATCCAATCCATCTTTATCCATCTACATCTATAGTCCAAATTATCTTGATCTTGAAAAATTTTGGTGCACACTTTACACTGGCTTATAGTAAACATCTTGACATGGGTCATTTTCACTGATCCTATCCTATTCAAGGTTATCTAAGCTATGAAGTGTTATCCAAATGAGAATTCTTTATCTGAACACCATATCTTATTGCAAGATAATCCATGGCATCCTTTGTGTGCTTACCATATCCATCCATCCATACACTTATCTAAGTATTCACCCATCGCATTCCATACATTGCTAGACACTGGGGGCAGATATTTAGATCTCGCTTCAGGAATAAATATTGATCTATATCCTCCAAATTATGTGGTGATCTGAACATTGGAAAATGTGAAATCAAATTGGTCAAACCACTTGTGAGAAAAAATCCAAATCACTAGCCCATGGCATATTTTAACTAGAAGACATTTGTTATCAAGCTTCATCTTTCATTGAACATCAAGCCAAGTAATCACTATCAGTTGCATCTAAGTTGTACTTCAACATCACATCAAATCATTCAAACAACTTTTGTTACAAATCAAGCTTCATCAATCTTGATCGATCAAATCCAATCAATCCATCATCTTGGGATATCCATCCTAATCCTTGTGTTGCTTAACACTATCTTTGCATTGTTGTGTATCCTCAACAATGTTATCATCATTAATCCGTCATCATCTTGGGATATCCATCCCAATCCTTGTGTTGCTTAACACTATCCTTGCATTGTTGTGCATCCTCAACAATGTTATCATCATCAATCCATCAATTTGATCAATCAACCCTATCTTGGTTTTCAACAAAATCCCAAATAGGGCACTGATATCATCACATATCCAAATCATCAAAATCCAAAAACACTCAAAAAGTTAGAAAAAACAAATCAAAAACATGTCATTAGAACTACATCATCTTTGAGCTTAAACGTAGGCAAGGCTAGTCTTTGATTAGCCCTCGAGACACAAAATCCAAAAACATCAAAAAATAAAAAAATCCAAAAATAGTCATAAAATCGAAAACCCAAAAAAATAGCCTCAAAACATTTCAAAAAAGATAAAAACATTCAAAACCCAAAAAATTTCATCCATCCCATTTCAATTTTCACCCACCATAATCAATCATCCATAATAAATCAATCATCACACTCTACCACCCTTTGGCAAAACAAATAGAAACAATCACAACCGTAATACCCTCCATTTTGTCCTTTTGATCGAACAGTGTTCGTTATGTATATTTTTGCCGTGTTAGCACGCTGGTTATAAACATGGTTACTTTTGATCACTAATTATTAAGCGATGTAAACATTATGTTTTGATGTGATGGTACTTTTATCAGATGATGTTATTATTTCATGTTGTGGATTAAATTATCATGTATGTGAATTATTGATGCTTTATGTTTTGATTTTGCAATTAATGATTAGAGGCGTCAGTTAGCGATATTGTATTGGTGAAGGGGACAGGATCACATCACTCGCACGTGAGTGCCCTGTGATTCCGCGATTTCCTCTTCACGGTGTGTTTTGATGTTTATATATATATATATATGTATGCATGTTCGACACTCGTGTTGTGTGCAGGATGCAGGTACAGAACATTGACTCCACATGATTTTGTAGGTCTGAGCATGTCCCTTGTTCAACAGAAATGATTGGGAGATCGTAGCTTGGGTTTCTGTGTCGTGACATCACCCTAGCCATAGTGGGTCGTCGGGTTGTCAGTTGGGATAAGCTATTTGTTGTGTCACCTTGTCTCTCCTTGCTTGCATGATTTAAATTTCCTAGTGAAATGGTGTTGCTTTATTTAATTGTATTGCCAAAAAAATTTATAATAGAATGCTCATTGATTTATTAGTTGATTTAATGCAATTGATGAATAATCTAACCATGAATTAGATTTATTGTGGATTAGGTAAATTAGTCCAATTGTGTTAGCATTATTAAATAATGAGACAAAAAAAAAAAAAAAAAAACATTAGAAGTTGTATTGCCTTCCTCATGTAGGAAAATAAAATTTAAAAATGATTTGTTTTAAATGTAATAGTTGGATTCAATTTTGTGAAAAAAAAAAAAAAAAATTTAGTTAGCATGGTGGGGTAAATGGAATTTGAAATTAAATGAGTAATATGCATTTGAAAAGAAAAATGAAGTTTTATTAATTTAAAAAAAAAAGAAATATCCAAAAATATCCAAATTTGCAATAACTTTTGGTGGGTAGCTAAATTAGGGGTTTGACATTTTTTTGGAGGCCATAAGGAAAATGCATTCTTTTTTTGAAGGATCTTGTTTTTTAGAATTGGGTAATTTTAGAGAGAGCAAGAGGAAACTTGGAAAATTTTTGGAGAAAATTGTTGAAGAAAGATTGGAAAAGCTTGGAGGAAGGGAAGATTTGAAGGAACACAACCTCCATTGAAGGACTCTACAAAATCTTGGAGAAAACAAAAGGTTCCATTTCTTTTTTTTTCCTTCTTCATGCAATTTTATTTTAACCATTTTTGTTTGAAGTGGCTCAAATCAGTTTTTAAAAAAAATCAAACATTGCCTTTCAAAACCCATCATAGAATCACCATTCAAACTTGAAAATGAAGAGTTTTGCAAAAAAATTTAGAAAACAACATGAACCAGAAATTTTATTCAAACCATCATTGAAAAATTTGAAACAAATTGGATATTTCAAATGGGTTTTGTTGAACTCTTGTTTTGTTGAGAAGTTTCTATTTCATTTGGGTGAAATTTTGGAATTTTGGTGTTAAATTGTGATGCTTCTATGAGAATTCAGTTTGTTTCTCAAATTCCCAATCTGGGTATTGAACAAGAATATTTTTACAGTCATGAAGTATGACTGTGTGTATATATATGCCTTTATATATGAATATATATGTATATTATTGAGTGTATATACATATATATGCATATATATTGCATATATAATGTTGTAATGTTATTAAATTTTTGACTGGTAAAATAAATTTTAATGTTGTAATGTTGTAATGTTATTAAATTTTTTACTGTCACGGGTCTCTGTGTTGAAACCCAATGTTTGCATTGTTTTCTTTGAGCGCCCTTTGTAGGGGGATGAAACCCCAGCGCGTTTGTTTTTCACTGGCCGCCGCTCCCGTGGAGGGAGGCGCTGCCAGTGAAGGCAGCGCCGCTGCCTTCCCTGGCAGCGTTGCCCCCAGCGCAGGGAGGCCGCGACTGCAGGGAGACCTGCGTCTCCCCTGCCGCGGCTTCCTGGGCGGCGGGGGTGTTTGGGTTTATAAAACCCTGGCTCTTTCTTTGTTTTTTTATATATATATAATTTCTTTATTTTATTTATATATATTATATTAAATATAATATATATATATATTATATTATATTATATATAATATATTTTATATATATCATATTTAATATATATATATATGAATATCCAAAATTTCAATGTTTTTATTTATTTATAATAATTATTTATTATTTAAATATATAATTAATATATTTAATATATATGAGTTATATATATATATATATAATTTTTTTTTTATATATATATTGAAATATATTTTTATTATATTTTAAATAATGAAATAATGCAATATGGTTTATTTCAGAATATTTTAATATTAAAGTAAAAAGTTAAGTGTTAATTATATATATAATGCATAGTATTATATATACGTCGAGTATACACAATCTATATATATGCTTTCTTTCTTTTTAAAATGATAATTGTGTATTATCATCAAGTTATTCTTGGCAATGTATATGGAGTTATTATCATTATGAGAATTTTGCATTATGATTTAATGATCAAGCGTAGATTACAGAAATAATTGCAATACATTAGATCACTCATGTAATTGTACCAAAATTGATTTTAATTAATTTGAGTAATGCACCAAGGCGTTGAGTGAATCGGATTTACGAAATCCTAAAGTAGTTTGCTTTATATTGCTTATGATGCTTCTTCTTGGTGTGGGACAATCTAGTCAGTGTTATGTAAGTCTTCCAGATAGGACTTTATTTTATGTGTTTTGGGTTGTTGTTATATTGGTCAACCCTGGTTTACCTTGGGTAGTGCATTCAATATGTCCAGTCAAACCCGGTTATCTTGGATGGGATAGGTCGACTTGTGTTGTGTTAGGGATTCATTATCCCTAGGTTGCACTTGAGTACCCTTTGGTGGTGGCATAGTTCCACGTGCTGTCTTAGAGAAGTGGCTTGCATTGAGGGCCGACACACAAAGTGGTGCCAGGAGATCTCAATGTAAGTTGGTTAATTCAGTGATAACTTAAACCAATTAATTAGCATAGGTGGTACCAACATTTAAAAAGATTAATTTTGCCTCGCTCATGGACACAAGTGCTTGCATAGGCTTGGGATGAGACGAGAAGGCCTAGAATGGCAAGATCGTTATCTTGTCCCTTCGAAAGATAACTGATTCCGCATTGGTTTGCATGTGGGGCCGGGAGTCGTTAGAGGTTACCAGGATATCCCGAGATGGGGGCCGGGACCTAGGAAGACTTGCCAGGATATCCCATGCGACATTGTGATGACACTTCTCTTAAGTCAGCATTATGTTTGTATTCGTGTTGTGTTCATGTATTTAAACTCTAGAAGCATTGTAACCTTTATGTCATGTTATGTCATGTTCGTATCCTTTTCCAGTTGAGTCATGTTGCCTATGTATAGAGGTTGTTGGTCATGCCCTGAAATCCTTGTTACTATCTCCTAGCACGGGGGGTGAGCCTTGGGTATCACATGGTTGGGTGGAACGTGCACCATACTCCGTTGTTTTGGCATTATCTTTTGTGGACGAGACTTTCATGTTGGAGAGCTCGTGGGATTCCAGTTGCTACCTTGGTTTCATTTATGCTAGTGCCTTTGTATTTTATTTACCCCTCATTTTATCGAGGTGGAAATTGTAATAAACAATATGTCATTGATTTACCTCATTCCGGGAATGAGAGATGTAATTGTAATTATTATAACTTTTGTCTTGGAACCATGAAGGATCTCATGGTCTAAATGGAAATCTCATGTATGGAATGTATGTGCTTTAATTAGTTTACGTGAATGTTGTTACGTTTCATTTCATGCATGTTGTTTTAACTGTGAATTATTTAATCTTTGTCTCGCAACCTTAGGGGATTGTTGGCGTTGTGTTGTTATCATACATGTAATTGTATTTTTTTTAAAAAATTGTAGCTAAATTGTTTGTAGTTTGCAACTTCCCTAGGGTTGCATAAGTACTACAACAACAATCGTAAAATCAAGCTTCAATCATAAAATCAAAAGAAAACAACAAACCTTTAAAACAAAATCAAACTCTTGATCATTTTTAGACGTGTCAATCAACCTTATATCAATAGCCTATCAATCAACTTATCAAACCATCATCATCCCATACAATGCATGTCCTAGGATATATCGTTCTGACAATGAGCATCATTTTGGATATCACCTTGGATTTTTATCTTATCAAAACACATCCCTTTGGCTGAAGGTATGAAGAACATTGGCTTGTTTGTGTACTTGATCTTTTCTTTTGATTTATCTTATTGTGCTCATTCCAAAGACCTCTCAATGATGTCCCCAATGAAGGGATTTAGAGAGATAGGAATGGGGCAATGATCATTATCTTTATTTGTTGTGCTTGTTGGGTGTTCTTGCAATATAACTTCGAATACTTGCTTTGTTAGGTACATCCCTAGCAAAGTTTCGTATGTCAAGTGAACAAGAATACTCCTATCTTTTGTCGAGTCAAAGTCCATAGCTATAGGTACAATGCCATCCACGGTTCTTTATACCCCGATGCATCGTGCCTACATGCATTATCAAACATAAGGTAATTGCCCTTTGAAAATCCCAACTCCTCAGCAAGTAATCATCATCATCATCATCTCATGTGTTATTGGAATCTCTTATTTTCTTCTATCTCTTCCTTTTTGTGCTAACATGGTACCATGATAGTTAATCATAAATCATCACCATTGCATCTATCTTGCATCCACAAACCGTCATCATACTGCATAATGAATATCATACCATATAGAAAACATTAATCATACCACATGCATTCACCCCCATCATTGCATAATATAGATTAGTTATTCTAAACATCTCATAAACCATACATTTATCATCTATTTTCATAATCATCCATGCATCATCATATGATCCATTACATATAAACATCATAATCATCTCATCATCATTAATGTAACTGTCATGGTATAGATTAGGATCAAGTGGGTGTAATATATCAAAATAGGCATGAGGCTACCCATGGTTGATGATGTCTACATCATCAAATCTGTCTACATCAAATATTGAGTTGAACTGATCTTGAACCTCTTTGTGAGAGATCAACCCTCAAATCAAACCTCTTCATGCGATCTCTCGGGGGGCAATATACGGTGTAATTCTTCATTCGCTAGGGCAAGGGGCATCCAAAAAATGAGAGAATTTTGGATCTTTGATCATGGTAGAAAGTTATTCTTTGAACCAATGCAACAAGTGCATTGCTTCAAAGAGGGGAAAAATGTAGACACGTAAAATGTACATACACTTGATCTTGATCTACTAACATCGCTTCATCCTGAATTATCCCTTTGTTTAACCATTTAATCAAATAGCCTTATTTGATTAAAGTCATCATAATTCCCCTTTTAATTAAATAAATCCATCAATTTAATTAAATCATTGTCTCTGTGTAATTAGCTAGGTCGTTTCATCTTCCTATCTTTATTTAATTAAATAATCCATATTATTTGATTAAATCTCTAAGGTTCATCTAATTAAATTAAATAAATCAAACATTTATCTAATTTAATCTAACATCACCCCCTTTTGGTTAAATAAATCAAAATTATTTATTTAACTAAGTCTAAATCATTCTTTTCTCATTTTGAGTTATTTAAATCCTAAAATCTAAGTCAAAATGGTTAAATTAGTTAATCTTTTTTAAATTAATCTAATCCATGATTAATCTAATTTAATCCATCAAATCCTCTAGATTTTGCAAGTTGCACATGAAAATAGATTTAATTCATTTATTAAATCTCTATTTTTCTCACAAGGCATCTTTTGGAATATTTTCCAAGTTTGGATTCAAAAATTCAAAGTAAACATGTACATCCAACAAGGCAATAACTCCATCTTACATGTCTTTTACCTTGAGCCAAGTGGCATTTATTGCATTTTCCCTTCCCTCTTGCAAGTCATTTCAACAAATTTGATATTCAAAAATATTCATTTATTGGCACAATCCTCAAAACTTGCACATCCTCCATCCACTCATAGGTTGACAAGTGGCATCTTAGGAATTGGGAAATGGCCAATTTTCACATCAAATTGGAACCAATTCCCCCATGGGATCATATATTTGCTATTCTAATTAGGATTGAATCTATATTTTTTCTTGTTTCATTGTTTTCTTCATTGTTTTCTTTTTTAATTTGAGTTTTGTAAATGGATTTCATGGGGAATCCTTGTTCATGCTTGTAATATCTAACTTAATGTGTTTTTTCTCATTATTTTGTAGGTATTAGGATTGGGGTTCTCACAACTAGTAAGTATATAGATACTGTTTCTGTCACTAGAGAGATGGTATGGATATAGATATTGTGAATGTGTACTAGATTTAATTCTATAGTAGTTAAAATTGGATGTGAAGATTAGAGGATGATTTGTTGAGCTACAAATCTCATCTATCATGCTCATACTAAGAATGTGAATGCATAGTATATTTATAAAATTTGACTCCATTTTCCCTCGTAGGTTGATATTTTAACTAGTTCAATTCAAAGATATATTTTTGTATAAATTTCATGGTATCTACATCATATTTATAAAATGATGGAATTTTTAAGGAATTTTGTGGGTTATTTTTTGAAGCATGATATGTTATTTGAGGTATAACATTAGCTTATATCCATGTTATTAATTATTTATAGATGAATGGTAGGCACAACTAGAAGGAGTTGATAGTCTAACCTATTCTTTTTGTCATGCAATTGGTTGAAGGTTGACACAATAGCTCAAGTGGGCCCTATGATGATATAGTTACAAAGAAGAAACTATAAGAATAGACACATAAGTTAAATTAAGGAATATCTAATAGTTGGCACAAATTCTCAAAAAATTTAGTCTAACAAATTGAAGCTTTTACATTATTGGATAATTTTTGATGCATGAACCAAGTTGGTGGGTCCAATAGTTTTATATATTTTTAAGGACTATGAGAGAAGGATTTAAATTTATTTATAATTTCGGAAATATGTTACCTCTATGCTCCTTAGATCAATGCCAAAATTGACACAATTTTATCATAGTACTATTTTTTAAAAGATAAAATGCTAAATAAAATGGGTCCCAATTTTGAAAAAGGTGAAAGGTAATTGTTTCAAGTGATGAAGTTGTGAAACTATCAATTTTACTTCTTTATAGGGGTTAGCCTGAAAAAACACACTAACAACAAAGATTCACCCATGAAAATATGTATTCTTTTATTGAGAGTAAACATTGATTATTAAATAGTAAATATGGAATTCAAAAAAGGATGAAATATCGAATAAGTCGTATCACTTTCCCTTCTCTTTTGACCACTTTGGAAAATTTCAAAAATATTCCATTAATTAATTTTGACACCTGCACACATATTTTTGAAATTTGTGGCTCCCAACACCAAAAAGGTATTCATAACTTTTGATCTAGGCATCTGATTGAGCCTATTTATTTTAAATTGTAGTTCTTGAACAAATCTACATCCTTGAGATTTTATTTCTTTGATTTTTCCAATTTCTAAGGCCTCATTGAAATATCATTTAAAGCCTCAAAAATCATTTTTAATGAATTTTTTAATATTTTTTAAAACTTAAATCTTTAATATATTCACATATATGCCTGATCCCGACTTAAAACTCACCCACACTATGCAATTTTTAATTCTAAAGATTTGGGGAAAATTTCAAGTCCATGCATGCTCAAATGACAACTATATATATATATAATTTGATAATAGATCCCTCTTACACTTTTGAATGCTTCTACATCAAACACCTAAGGTAATTTGAAAAGTGATATTCTCACATCTCTAATGTTTAAGGAAGACTAAGATGGTCAACCTTTTCTTTAGATAACCACAATGAATCTTAAATAGGCCTTCCTTGCCATTTGACCAACTATTCTTCATACTACCTATTTATTCTTCTCCTTCACACATGGCTATCTAAGATATCCTCTATTTATTTTGTCTATGAAATAGGCGATGGGATATGTCATTTCCCTTCTACATTTCCATATATATTTCCTTCATGATATTCTATAAATGAAAAATAATGAAAATGGGTGAAATATTAATTCCTCTTGGAAAATCCACTTCATAGGAATTCCCTGACTTGTGCTTCTTCAAAATCATACAAGGTTCAAATTTATTTATATTTAACTTATTAAATGTTCATATAGGGAACCTTCTCTTTCTAAGGTGGTCATAACATCTTCTCTAACTTTGAATTATTTAAATCTCCTTTTATTTGTTTTCTCATACTAATTATTCATCTTTGTAAGATGCTTCCTGACCTCCTTTTATAGATTCTTTACTTGTTCTATAAGATATTCTATATCTTCACTTCTCTTCTTCCCCTTATTGATGTTATTGAATTCTGAAAAAAATTCTTGGACCATTTCCATATACAATCTAAAATGGTGGTTTTAATGTGCTCCTACTTAAAAAAAAAATTATATGTGAATTTCAGCATGTGGTAAAATTAACTCCCATCACTTTGGCTTTCCTCATACCAAGCATCTAAAAAAATTTCCAAAAAGTTTAGTTACTAAGTTTCTAATTTGCTATTAGTTAGTGGATTGTGTGTAGAATAAAGTCGTCCAAAAATATCCCACATTTTGAGTCTTTATTAGAAACTATGCTTTTGGGTAGACCATGAATTCTAACCACCTCTTTGAAAATTATCTCTAAAATATAATTGCATAATTTGTCTTCTAGAAAGGAATAATTTTTTTCACCTTTTATCAATCACTAAAAAATGGAATTATGACCTCTTTGAGTCCTTGGTAACCAAGTGTAAAATCTATGTTGATTTCTTCTTGTGGTCCTTTTGGTATAGGCAAGGGATGATATAAACCAATGTTTTGACACTTCCCCTTAGTCATTTGACACTCTCTAAAAAAATTACAAACAATTTTTGCATCTTGATACAATTGTAAACAATAATAATTCTCACACAAAAATAACTATCTTGTATGTCCTATTGTTTTTGGATAACCCTCCATTTTCCTTTCCTTTATTAAGTTCTCTCTCATGAAATTTATTGGAATATGTAATTTACTTCCCATAAGTGAAACGCCATATGGGATTATTTAATCCAACCATTGTGTCATTTTCATGGTGATAGGTTCTAAGCAATCTCTCCAAGATTTTTCAAAATCTAGATCTTCTAGATACAAATGTTTTGAGTTTTTCAAACCCAACAACTTCAACTCTCATCTCAACAAATAAGTTATGCCACCTACTCAATAATTTTACAACCTAGATAGAATTTCACTTCTATCCACCAACACAAATGTATAAATTTGTTAAAAGTTAACCTGGATTGTAAATTTATCTAAGTTAAATTAGGTATTCAAATATTATAATGCTTGATGATCAATATACAAAAAATATCCTTAGGAAAAGTTAATGTCTCCATTTCTTTAAGGCTTGAACAAACACATTAAATTATTGATTATAAATAGAATACTTCTTCCTAGAATCATTGATAATTTTATTAAAATATGTAATGGGCCTTCCTTATTGACTTAAGAATTCCCATATGACACTACCACTACCAACTCAATCTACATGGAATACCTTTTTAAAATTATAGAAGTGGTAAAATAGGTTTCTTTTGAATTTTTTATTGAATAAATCTAATCTCTTGGCTAACCCCATAGTCCATATAAATTATTTCATATCTCCCTCCATTGTTTTATTTAAGGGTTCACATATGCTACTAAAATTATTATTGAACTTTCTATAAAAACTAGCCAATCTATGAAATTGTATTACCTTAATAATTTTCCTTGGTGTAGGACATTTGAAGAGAGACCTTACTTTCTTCAAATCAATTTTATGAGCCTCAACTAATATTATAAATACTAAATACACTATATTTCTCACAAAGAGCTACATTTATTCAAATTATCAATAAATTATCTTATCTCAACTTCTCAAAAAATATATAAACATGCATCAAATTCTCCTCCATTTTTTTACAAAAAAATAGAATATAATCTAAATAAATAGTAAAATACTTACCAAAAAATTCCTTCATTACTTCATTCATGAGTCTCATGAAATTTCTTGATGAATTTTTTAATCTGAGTGATACAACCAACCATTTATATAATCCATTTTTTGTCATGAAATTTATCTTCCATTAATCTCCTTCTTCTTTCTTTATTTGGTGATATCAACTGAACACAAGGGAAATAGGAGTGTCTACCTTTTAGGAGATAGACAACTTAAGGAACCTACTTCACAATTTAGCTCATTAAGAAGCCAAGATCCCTCAACTAAGAGATTCAATTGAGGGAAAGTATTTTTTTTCTAGGTGTTTTCCTCAGGTGTGATTAAAATGGAGGGGTTCACCACTAAGAAAATGCTTATAATGAAAGAAATGAAAATAATATGCAAGTATAACTATATGACCTAGAAAATGAAACTTAGAATCAAAATAATAAAATAAGGATAAATAGAGAAGCACCTAGAAGACTGGAGAGTTCCAAAACAAGGCCAACAACTCTAAAATTCTAACTTTTGATGTGAACTGGGACTCATACGCCAGATTGGGTGATTTAGTCCTAGTTAGGGTTTTTGGGCTGAATTTGGAATTTGCTACAGGAAAACCAAGATCTACAGAAAATTGATGAAAATAGGTATACCAAGACTCATATGCCCAAGGTGGCGATTTAGTCCTAGTAATCCTTTCCAAAAAAGTAGGATCTAAAATTGTTCTCTTATCTCTACACTTCCTATTTTTTTCAAACATCACTTTTTGGATCCGAACCTATTAAAAATCTATAAAATAATTTTTTTTGTTGATTTTCTTATGGGGGATTTTCCTTGGTCAAAACCCTAGTTGGTAATTAAAACTTGATAGAAAGAATGAATCTGAAATGGGAATGTATGTAAAGATCCTAATCTTAAGTGTGCCTAAGATGAAGAGATCTAAAATGCAATGAAACCCTACTCTAATGTGCTAGAATAGGATACAAACATGAAAATGATGATGACTCACTTTGGGAGATCTCTAATCACCCCAATAAGCCATAAGAATGCATGTACCTTCCTTTAGGTAGAAACTAGAAAGATAATGGAAGATGGAATCATTTAGGAAACAAGTCATTAGGCTTGGTTCATGGCTAGTTGCATCTCTCCAACCTAGAATCCATCATGATTCTCCATAGGAAATCAACATCAATCCTTGAAAATGCTAGATCTTGAAATGAAAGTGAGCTTGAAGACCTGTAAAAACACTATAATGTTGCCCCAATCCTTCAACTTTGCTTGATCCTTGCTCTTGAATGCAAATTCTTGAATCTCTTGCTTACTTGATCACTTGTCTTGTTCTCTCTTAGTTCTTAGTTGTTAAAATGAGTATGATGTTGAATAGGAAAACTGAGATGGGGGGGGGAGAAAATTAATTGTCATAGATTTAATCTTATAATTCAATCATTGAAAGTAATTCTTAACACTGCTTAAATGAATAATCATCAAATTCTAATGCAAAAACTTAAATCTAACACATAAACACAATAACACCAGATTTACATGGAAAAACCAATAAAGGAAAAACCATGGTGAGGATTAACTCACACTATAGCGAATATCAAAGTTGATTACAAAGGATCATTTCCTGTGAAACAAGGCTCACTGCCAAAATAAGGACTCACTGTTGGAACAAGGAATCACTGTCCAATAGGGCTAACAACCCAGAGGGCTCACTGCCACATAGATATAAAGAAGACAAAGAAGACTTGTTATAGAAAGAAGACAATCTCAATGCAACAAAGGATTCCACTACAATCACTCACAGACATGCATGAATGATAAAGTTCACCTTCAGCTCACCACTTCTAGAAACTCAATATTAAGGCTTCACACTGATCTATCATACTTGCATTACAACCACTCACTAGATAGCATCATTGTCGCATCTATCTGCTCTTTTTCTTTTTCACTTATCTCTCTTCTTCGTTCTTGTATATTTTCCATCACTAACTCATCTTGTATTTATACCATCTTCAAATTTGAAACATGTCAAAAGTTGACCATCCAAACTCAAATTCAAATTAGGTCAGTTCCAAAACATTCTAGGGTGGATTTAGAATGAGAGAAACCCAAACAAACGCTTCATATGGACCCAACTAGATCCAACACGCTTCATCAAATTCAAAAGTAGTGTTCAACACAAGGTCAACCAAACCAGTGCAAAACACATAAAACCATTAAGCATGAAATTTCTAGATGCTGAATTATCTTCAATAAAATCAAGGAAACTCAACTCTAAAACTGCAAGTCATAAGAATTCATCAAAGAGAAATCCAGACCAACAAAATTTATCCCTGACTTCAACCAGAAACCTAGAAAACCATAGTTCACAACTGATGAACACAACTCACACTACATGTTGAATCAATAACCAAAAATTAGGATATAGCAACTTCCAACAACCAAGACAAACATATTTGAACCATAAAAATATAGGAGAAAATCTAGAGCAAAACTCAAAGCAACCACAAAACACTTGCAACATATCTTCTTTACAATTTTCTCAATATCCTCGACATATATAACCAACAACCTATATCCATAACACTAATGACAACAACAATCAGTTGATATCCAATTGACCAATTGACATCAATGAAAACACCTTCAATCTTTCCATTCTTCCAACATGTGAGACTTAGATTTTATAGGCATCCCATCTAATTTACCGTTTATTAGATCCCAAATGTTGAAATTTGTGAAATTTCAATTAAAAAATTGAATTTTATGGCTCAAACCCTAATAAGGCCCCAAATGGGACTCATATTCTAAAGGTGGCATATGGGTCCCACCTAGGGGACTCATACACCCATGGTGGTGTATGAGTCCCACCTTAGATTTTCGGGGATAGAGAATGTTGGGGAGTTAGAAAATTAACTGTATTTGTTGATTTTGTGAGAATTTCAATTGAAATAAGCATTGGGATCCATAATAAAGGGTCTGCGGGGCCTATTAATGATGATTTAAAGGGTAGGAATATAAGGGTACTAAAATAGGTCCAAAATAAGCGTGAAATTGTACTATCTCCAAGAAGGGAGTACAATTTTTGACACTAAATTTAGCCCCCAATTTAGTGCCCATATGACTCTACGTGCATATGGAAGATAAAGGAATTCAAACTATAACTTTATAAAAAGGATACTTATATTGATTCATTCACAAACATGGGAGAATGAATCCCCCATTGTAGCTATTTGCAAAACCACAATGCTAGGAGCAACATCCTACAAAACCACTTCGTTAGTCATTCAAAAAACCTCTTATCTAACTTCTTCAAGAAATCAAATTCGAGGGTAGCTATATGCCCCCCTTGATTTCGCTTCCTTTATGAATGAGGAATCAAGGTAGCAGTCTAACCACATTGAATTGCATAAGTCATATCATAGGGTATTTCCAAGTACCATACCACATAGTGATAGAAATTTGATGAGACTGAGAGCAAAATTATGAATCCAACACAATAAAAAACATAAAAAATAGAGTTATCTAGCCCCTAATATGCTAATTTGAATAAAAAGGAATTTTGTTTTAACATGTAAATAACCTAATTTGAGCATATATAAGAAGAAAAACGTTAAGTAATTTGTGATCATTTTTCCTTTTACCTTTTGTGTAGCTTGACTTTGGTGGAGAGTGATTGATGATGACGAGTGTACGACCATACGTGCCTCCAAGACTCGAGAGCTTATGTGACAAGGTAGCATAGGGTGATCTACAACATATAACAAGTAGATTCTTCTTTACCTTTACTTCATTTTATGTATTTATTTTATTTTTTTACGTATTTCTAAATAGATTTAGGATCCTCAAAGAAAAAGTCACAAAGCATCCATTTTTTTCACTAAGTGTCCCAATTTTTCGCAAAGTGTCCCACTTTGTTTCAAAGTGTCCCATATAAGGAATACAGTTTCTAGGATCCCTAGAAGAGTACACTAGAGAAAATTTGGCACACTTTTTGATTGTTGATGTGTAGATTTAATATTTTTAGGATGTTTATAGGTGATATTTTTTCTTTTTTATTAGGTTACTACCTACAAAAGCTCATCACAACACTTTTAGAGGAGGAGAGGGGGATATTACAATAGATAGGCATATGTTGGGCATATCTCATGCCACCCATGAAATACCATGATTCCATGCTTATGGCACTAGCTAAGAGATGGGATGCAGATACCTGTACCTTTCATCTACCCACCAGGGAGATGACTATTATTCTGGAGGATGTTCATCATATTCTTCAGATCCCTGTCCGAGGAAAGACTGTACATTTTGTAGAGGACCGCTATTACAATGAGATGAAAGCAGACATCTAGTATTGTCTTGGAGGTCCAATTCGGGAGAGGATCGTGGGGCCATGCATTGAGTTGACGTGGCTTCTTCACACATGATCACCACTCCTTAGGCAGATCATGATTATGAATACAACACTAGTACTAGTCCCAGATGGTCGGGAACCACATCTAGATTGAGGAATTTGGTACACATGTTTAAGGAGATTGAGTGGAATAGGGCTCTCTATGCCTGGGGTCGTAGTATGCTCACCCATCTATATGATGACTTGGGGTAGTTCACCTATCATGAGGTGGATAGTATGGTTCATTGTACACTACTACAAGTTTGGTGCCTAGAGAAAATCACATGCACTAGACTGATTGAATTTCCTTCTATAGGCATCATGGGCTACCCACGCTTCTTCATTTATTCATTTAGGCGAGCGTGGAAGTATGGGGATTTTCTATTCTGGAGAGTCAAGTTCAACTATCTTGATCAGGAGTAGATCCTATGGAGACCTTACTAGATGATAGCTCAATGGCTAGACGAGACCTGCCAATTGACTAGGATGTAGATGGATTGATTTTTATTGGGGAGGCATGATTATGTAGTGATACCTTTCTACTATGATCATGTAATGAGACAATTTGGATAGATACTGGTACCACCAGTTGCACAACCTTTCTGTAGATGATTAGTGCGGAGTACCCATAGGCTTAGAGATATGAGATGGCTCACAGTTGATGATGTTGTATCTAGTGATTCAGATGATGAGGATATCGAAATGCCTCTAGTATTTGATGCTGATGATGTTGGTTCTATAGATGTGTATGAGGAGTGGTGGCCCATAGCATGACCAACTCTCGTCTTTCCCATGGATTAGCTTATAGGCTATGTAGGGCCTCTTCCAGACCACAAGGATGATGAGGACGAGACATGCGAAGAGATTAGGGCTTCAAATTTATTTATGGATGAGGTAGAGGAGGATCACAATGAGGAGATGGAACTATAATATGAGGAGGAGGAGGATGACGATGATGATGACAATGAGGAGGAGAGTGATGGTAGTGATAGAGCAGGTGAGGATCCAATTTCCCCCAAGTAGAGAGATTTAGTTCCTACTCAGGTCACTAGATCATAGTTAGTAGCTGCAACACATTCCAACACTTATGAGCATGGGGAGGGTAGCACATATTCTATACCTCCTACATAGACTACATGAGACCTAGGTGATGAAACACTATTTATGTTTATGCTTATGCTTTTATAATTATGCTTGTGTTCTTTCTTTTCACTTATATATATGTCATGATTTGTACTGATTATATTTATGATTTCCATCTTGCAGAATCTGCTAGAGAGCTTTGAGATATCTACCAATGGACCACTACAGAGCTAGTTCCTCCTTTGCTAAAAGATGAGGCTGTCAGCATAGATTACATGCCCCCACCGATCATGGAGCAACATCTAGATCTATTTGAGTCTTTTGTGAGGTTGAGAGGAGCATAAGAGAGTGCTACTAGGCATGTCGATCAGGCTATGGGTGATCTATCAACACTGCAGACTACCTATGATGACCTATGATCATCCCAAGATCCAAGGGAGGTCGAGAGATTATGTGGAGAGGTTATCAGGCTACAGGAAAAGAGAGACCTCATAGATTGAGAGAACATGGAGGAAATTGTACATGAGGCTAGGGCTGTCAGGCGTGTACATGGCCTACAGGATGTACTAGGATCCATGGGAAGATCATTATCACATACTATCATCTCTCGACAGAGGTGATCACCATGTCTTGAGGGATCTGGTAGTCATAGGCCACAATAGCTTTGTATATTTGATGATTTTTACTTAAAACTTTCTTATACATATATGAGAATTTAAGTTTTGCTGGCTATGTTTATGTGTTTAAGTTAGATGGCAATGTGACTTATCAAATAATATTTGTAAGACTATTTAATAAATATCTTCATGATCTAATGTATCTTTTATGCGATCTAATTAAAACTATCTTAGTTTCTTTTAGATGCAACATTATGATTGAGTATGTTATGTTAAATAAAATGCACCTATGATCTAGTTGTAGAACATTAAATGCATATAAGGATCTAATCTAATGTAACATACAAGATTAACTTGAATAGTATGAAACCTAAAGTAATAACCCAAAAATAATTTGAATAATTACTTTAGTATTCAAGACACAAATAATTGTTTGTCAAGAATGAAGAAATGCAAGAGAGAAATAGCATACTATCTACTAACTCTAACATCACTGCTTTAACATTCACACTATTCACGAAGGTTAGAGATAGTACTAGTCCAAATGTGCAACAATAATAGGTTATTTAAGAGGTGTACCATCCATTTTTGTTAATGTGTATGCTCCAGACCCATAAATTTTGTCAATTATATAAGGTCCTAACTAATTAGAGCTATTTTTTTTTTTTTTCAGTTAGGCTAGAATTGACATTATGTTGATTCTCAAATTACACCAAATCACTTAAGTTATTAAATGAATGAGGGATAACTTGATCATTGTAACCACGTTGCATTCATCTAGAGTACAAGCTTGGAGATGCTCAAGAGCATTAATGCGTTGTTCATCAAGAATTTCAAGCTAATGCAACCATTGTTCTTTATAAGTATTATCATCAATAAGTTCTTGAAGAGCAATTCTCAATGAAGGAATCTCTAACTCCAAGGGAATTGTTACCTCGATACCATAGACAAGGTTATAAGGAGTATTTTCGTTTGATGTTCTAATACTAGTATGATAATCCCATAACGCATATGTCAACTACATGTGCCAACCCTTATTATGTTTTCTTACTATTTTCTTTAATATTTTCTCAAGAGTCTTATTAGTTGATTTATCTTGACCATTAGATTATGGGTAGTAGGGTGTTGAAAACCGATGTTGGATGTTAAAAGTTTCTAATAACTTCTTCACATCATTATTCTTAAATGGTGTCCCATTGTCCAAAACTAACATGGAAGGGAATCTAAAGAGAGCAATAATGTGTTCCAATATGAAATAATATATTACATCAGTAGTTGTTGAACAAAGGGAAACGACTTCTACCCATTTCATGAAATAATTTTTTGCAGTAATTATAAATGTATTTCTAATAGAAGGTGGTGATATTTTTCCAATGAGATCCAGACCCCATATTGAGAATGGCGAGATAGGAACATCGACATGAAGCTTAGAAGCAAGAGCATGAATCTAATTGCTATGTTCTTGACATTTGGGCTATTTCTTAATGTATTCAAAGCAATCTTGCTCTATATGTCTCCAATAGTATCCTATGAAAATTAGCTTTTGAACTAATCATCATCCTTAAAAATGACCTCCACAAGAACTTGCACAAGCTTCTACAAGTGCTATAGGAATTTCCAATTTTTTAAGGAATCTAAGTAGAAGACCATCAAAATACCTTCTATACAACACATTGGCAAGGATTATATCTACATGCAAGTTTTCAAAGAGGAGCTCAAAAAATTATTAGTTGTCTGCTTAGGAAAGATACCTTCTTTCAAATAATTAAATATTGGTGTGTACCATCACTAAACCTTTCCATAGAGGTTGAAAACACTTCTTTGACCTTATATTCTATTGATGGTTTCATAATTTTATGGATAATGAATGTGAAGTCTACTGAAGGACCTTGAGGAGATACAAGGGAAGCCACAATTGCCATTGCATCTATATGTCGATTATCTTTTCGTGGGATATTATTAATGGTATATGAACCAAAGATTTCTAAGAGATTCATTGTGAGATCCTTATATTTTAATAATTTGTCATGCTTCGCTTGATAAAATTCTTTTTTTAATCACTAATTGTGAATCATTGAATATCTTAACGCTTCGAGCTCCTAGAGTTAAAGCGACATGTATTCCAAAAATTAAAGCTTCATACTCAACTATGTTATTCATCCATAGGAAGTTTAAGTGATAAGAAAATGGAATAGTATTTCCAATAGGTGGGATTAGTATAACCCTTGTGTCGAAGCTAGTTCTACACTTACAGCCATCGAAATATAACTCCCATGTATTAGTTTCAATTGTCAACACATTATCATTAAGAAATGAGTCAATATTAGGTAATTCTAGGGCAGAGGGAGAATTAGCTAATTGGTCGGTTAAGGCTTGTCCTTTGATTTAATTTTGAGAGAAAAATTTAAGATCAAACTCAGTTAATAGCATAACTAACTTAGCTAAGTATCCCGATAAATTTGTTTTAGGGGAAAGGTGCTTTAGAGGATCAAATTTTGTCATCATGTGGATTTCAGCATTCAGTAAGTAATTTCTCAATTTACTAGTAGTGAATATGGGATAAAAACATTGTTTTTCTATCATTGTATATTGTGTCTCATAATCAATCAGAGTTCAGCTAATGTAATAAACTGGATATTCTTTACCACTCTCAACTTGTTGAGCCAACAATGCTATGAGAGCATGGGCCAATGCTACTATATAGAGGATAAATAGTTTGTCTTGCATAGTAGGTTGTAAAATAGGTGGAGTAGTGAGATAATCTTTGAAACTCTCAAAAGCATTTTTACAATCCTCATTCCAATTAAAATTAAACTTTGTCTTAAGGAGTTGCGTAAAGAGTAGTGTTCGATCCGATAAGGATGCTACAAAATGATAGATAGCCTAAATTTTTCCTTATAAATTGCGCAATTGAGAAACATTTCTAAGAGATGGTATGTTAATTATAGCATCAATATTATTTGTATCCACCTCAATGCCTCTGTGAGATACTATAAAACCTAAAAATTTTCCACTATCTACACCAAATTCACACTTTTTTGGGTTCAATCTCATGTTAAATTTTCTCATTCTTTCAAATATATTTTGAAGCCCATATTCACATGGTCTTTTCTAGTTAAAGATTTGGCTAGAATATCATCAGCATAATATTCCAAAATATTATGCATGTAATGATGAAATATCAATGTCATAGCTCTTTGATATGTTGTACCCACATTCTTTAATCCAAAAGGCGTAACTAACCAACAAAAATGTCCCCCAAGGTATAGTAAATGATGGCTTATATTGATCTTGAGGGTTAATAAAAAATTGATTATATCTAAAAAAATCCATCCATGAATGAAAACAAAGCATGTCTTGTAGTCAAGTCCACAAAATTATTTTAAAGATGCTTTATTCAAATCACGAAAGTCCATACACACACTAATACAATTATCGAGTTTCATGATTGGAACAATGTTTGAGATCAAAGGAGAATAATCAATAGGTAATTTAAAACCAGCTTCAAGGAGTTTCTCAATCTCGGTCTTAACTAATAAGGCTATCTTAGGATTCATTTTTTCATAATTTTTTTCTGACTAGTTTAGCATCCTCTGCAAGGACTATGTTGTGTGTCTCTATTTTAGCATCAATTCTTGATATCCAATTAAGTCCAAGCAATTTTTTTGGGAAAGTCATGAATTAAAATTGAATGGTCCTCTTGTTCATCTTCATCAAGGAACTTTCCTATTTTAATTACTTTCTCCTTATTAGTGATGTCCATCAGTATGTCGATTGTATCTCCTAAAAGAAGTGCAGCTTTTTTTGGAAATTCATAATTGTATTCTTCGTTGTCCTTATCACTCTCATTACTTTCCTTTTCTCCATTTTCTTGCTTATCAGTAATCATAGCACATGTAACCCATTTCTTTTGAAGAGGAGTAAATAGCTTGTCATAAAATTATAACATTTCTTTGAAGGCTTTATCATCTTTAAATTACTGCAATGATTCTTCACAAGTTGTATCAATCAATTCAAGATTCTTTAGAGTGAGAGTTATTTTATTAGGGTTACACATGACAACATTGATGTTTAGTGTGGGTCTTTTCATTGCTTGTGTTATCTTAGAAGGAAAATACCCCAAACAAGTTTTAGTTTCTTGTGTGTTAGGCTCTATAGGAACACAAATTCCTTGCTCTTTCCTTCCACATCCTTTTCAACTATAGACAAGTTGTTTCATAAGCTCATAACCTTTTCCATAAAGTTTCTCCATTTCTTTCAGATTTGGTGGTTGTTGGTAGTCTATCTCATTAATTTTTTTTGTATAGCTTGTGTCCTTTTCTAGATTAGATGAAGTAGTTGATTGTGAGTTTTCTTCTAAATTCTATGTTGAAATTACCATTAGTTGCTTTTGTTTTTCAGTTTCTTTTATTGTGAATTTGTACTCTCCCATGAATGAAGGTGTTAATTCTAAGTAACACCAATCATCTTCCAATAACTAAGGAACTTTTTCCATCTCTTGTTTCTTTTCATTCATAGGTTCTATCTTTGAAGTTGGAATTAATGTCTTTAAAGGACTTGTTCCTATTTCAATTTGTAAGCAATTTTCAAGCTCAAGATCTATTTAAATTTGGTATAATTTATTGTTATAGACATACTTCATGATAGGATGAAGAGTCGAAGGCACCGCATGCATCTCATGAATCCAGGTTCTTCCTAAAATAATATTGTATGAAAGATCATGAGGCATAACATGAATAGGAGTTTGTAACATGTATTTTCCAACTGTAATAGGAAAAGTGATCACACCAAGTAGTTGCTTTCGTACAATGTGAAATCCTCAAATTGATAAGGAATCATGTTCAATTCCCACTTTATCCATTCCAAGTTTATCCAAAAGGGTTACACTACACACATTAAGAGCTGAGCCATTGTCAACTAGGGTTCACTTTATTCTTGTTCTATTGAATTTAGCTATTATCATGAAGGAATCATTTTTATTTCTCACTTCCAAGGGAGGTAACTCATGTTGATGAAAGGTAATTTCTACATTAAATGCATTAATTCCTTGAATTAAAGTTTCTACATCACTTGGATTTGCAATAGAAGGAACCACAACTTGTTGCAAGGCTGTTTGAAGCATGGTATGATAACTAGGTGAATTTTGGATTAGGTCCCATAGGGATATCTTTGCAGGAGTATTCTTAAGTTTCTCAACAATATCATACTCTTTCCCACTATGAGAAGGCAAATGAAGAGCACTAGGAAAAATGGGTTGAGGGAAAGGGAGGGATGTTGAAGTTGTTTGTCTTGGTTGTGGATTGTTTCTAGTGTTATATGTATGAGCAATGGTATTATAACTTGATTACTATGAAACATTATTCTTAGGTGGTTCAAGGATGAGAATGGGTTTTTTTGAGGTTGAGATTGGTTTGAAGGTGGGTAAAGGATGAGTTGAGGTTAAACAACATTAACTTCTCTTTGTTTTGGTTTGTTATAACAAGCCTTAGTGGATGAACCTTGTGAGATGAAATCCTTAAGGGGTTCATCTAACATGTCAAAGTCATCACTACTAAAAGGAATGAAGGATAGGTTAACTTGGAAAAGGAGATTTGACATACTCAAATAACTATGCTTTTTCCAAGGGTTTTATCAATTTATGGCTGTTTTGGTTTTGTTTTCTAATGAATACCAATTGTAATCTAATCTTATAAAATTATGAACTAGTGCTAGAAATGAAAAGAAAGTATAGCAATATAATTCTATACACAATTGAAACATGCACTTGAAATGAAGTCAAATTAAAATAGATATACTGAAATGAATGAAATAGAAAATCAAAAAACTAAAATAGAGATCTATGTTCAACAAAAAAAAAGAGCACAAAAATGAAGTATTTAATGTTGTAAAATGCAGATCCAGGTTTGATATGGGACTAAATTTCCCAAAGGGGAGAATGAGACCTAGTTATGGTTTTTTGAAGGTTCAAATGTTGATAAAAAGTCCACACAAAATTCCCAAAAATCTATAAAAACCACCTATACAGTTACTAAATCATTGAGATGGGCGAATGAGTCCCAGATTAGGGTTTTAGACCAAATCCAACAAATTCTAGGTTGATTCTAAGGTTTATAACTTGTATGTTGATTATACTATTTGCAATTATAGATTTTTAGTGGCAACCTATATTAACTTTTCACTAATGCAAGATTTAGAAGCCCTAAATATTAATTAACTAATGCAAGATATAAGGAAAAGTTAATGTAAGCTAGATCTAGGACTTTAATGTACTCCAAATCTGAAATGTAAGTATCCAAAGGTTAGGTTCACCAAAATGAACACAATGGAAATAGGTGTGTCTACCTTTTAGGGGATATACAACTTATGGGACCTACTTCTCACTTTAGTTCATTAGGAAACCAAGATCCCTCAACCAAGAGATTCAATTGAGGGAAAGGACCTTTCAACTTAGTGGTTTCCTTAGTTGTGATTAAAAAGGGGGGTTCACCACTAATAAAATTCTTAGAAAGAAAGAAATGAAAGTAATATGAAAATCTAACTATATGACCTAGAAAATGAAACTTAGAATTAGAATAATAAATTGAAGATAAATGGAGAAGCACCTAGAAGGATGGAGATGTCTAAAAAAAGACCATGAACTCTGAACCTCTAACTTTTGATGTGAATTGGGACTGATACGCCAGACTGGGTGATTTAGTCCTAGTTAGGGTTTCTAGGTTAAATCTGGAATCTGTTACTAGCAAACCAAGATCTTTAGAAAAATGATGAAAAGGGGTATACCAGGACTCATACACTGAAGGTGGCGATTTAGTCTGTGTACTCCGTTCTAAAAAAACCAAGATTTGAAACTGTTCTCCTATCTCTGCACTTTCTTCCTATGTTTTCCAAAGTTTGCTTCTAGATTTGAACCTGTTAAAAATCTACAAAATAAAATGTTTTGTTGATTTTCTTATGGGGGGTTTGCCTTGGTCAAACCCCTAGTTGGTAATTAAACCTTGATAGAAAGAGTAGATTTGAAATGGAAATGTGTGTGAAGATTCTAATCTTAAGTGTGCCTAAGATTAAGAGATCTAAAATGCAATCAAACCCTACTCTTATGTGCTAGAATAGGATGCAAACATGAAAATGATGATGACTCACTTTGGGAGATCTCTAATCACCCTAATAAGCCATAAGAATGCATGCACCTTCCTTTAAGTAGAAAGTGGAAAGATAATGGAAGATGGAATCACTTAGGGAACAACTCAATTGGGCTTGGTTCAATGGCTAGTTGCATCTCTCCAACCTAGAATCCATCATGATTCTCCATAGGAAACCATCATCTATCCTTGACAATGCTATATATAGAAATGAAAGTGAACTTGAAGACCTAACAAAAACACTATAATGCTACTCCAAGACTTCAACTTTGCTTGCTCCTTTATCGTGAATGCAAATGCTTGAATATCTTGGTTACTTGATCACTTGTCTTGTTCTCTATTAGTTCCTAGTTGTTAAAATGAGTGAAAGACCTAGATTTTATAGGCATCCCATCTAATTTACTATTTATTAGATGCCAAATGCAGAAATTTGTGAAGTTTAAATTAAAAACTTGAATTTTCCCATTCAAACCTTAAAAAGGCCTCAAACAAGACTCATACGCCCAAGGTGGTGTATGGGTTCCACCTAGGGGGACTTATACACCCAAGGTGGCATATGGGTCCAACCTAGGAGGACTCATATGCCCAAGGCGGCGTATGAGTTCCACCCTAGATTTTTGAGGTGAGAGAATGTCGTGGAGTTAGAAAATTAAATATATTTGTTGATTTTGCCAGGATTTCAATTGAAATAAGCCTTGGGATCCATAATAAAGGGTCTTAAGGGCCTATTAATGATGTTTTAAAGGGTAGGAACGTAAGGGTACTAAAATAGGTCCAAACTAAGTGTGAAATTGTACTATCTCCAAAAGGGAGTATAATTTTTGAAACTACACCAACTCTTCAAGTCTATTTCTGTGAAGCAATTTTCTCCCACTCAAGCAATTCTTGAAATCATCCATCCTTGGTAAAGGAAATATATACTTTATTGTGATTATTTTGGTAGCCCTAAAATTTGTACACCTCCTCTATTTTCCATCATTCTTGGGTGTTAGTATTGTATGTGCTACACATGGACTCAAAATATCTCTAATAAACCCCTTTCTTAATAATTTATAAAATTTTATTTGAATATTCATTCTCTATAGAATTAATTCTATGGGCTACCTTGCTAGGAAAAATATCTCTTAATATCAAGTCCATCTGATAGCTTATGCTACTTACTGTAGGAGTTTATGATGAACTTCTCAACACTCGAGGATCACGTACAAGAAAAAAATAATTTCCACAAGAGTGAAATGGCATAAATATCATGCTATGATATGGACATAATATTTCTATCTATTGAATTCATGTACATATGATTCCTTTCTTATCAAATAAAGATGTGAGATAAGATTAGACAAGATCTTGACATGTGTATTAATAATATACAATGAGACAACTACCTCAACAAATATTAAATGATCTAGGACACAAGAATTAAATACCAAAATATAAGATAACATATAGTGATAACTAACAGTATCTAGAAAGATTCACTCCTAGGACCTAAGTGGACTTAACATGTAAATAGGACCTACATAGGTAAAACGCCTATTCACATGAACATCCCTACTTAAGTACAACTTAGAGAGTACATTATTATGCAATTATAAAAATATGGGTCCTAGCTATAAGGACATGTTAGGTACCCATATACATATGCAATGTAATCTCTCACAAATAGAGAAAATGGGAAAACCTAGTTGGACAAAACTCCTCCCAAAAAGAGATAAAAATAATATTTTCTCAAGGATGCATGAGAAGGAGAAAATCCCAGAATAGGAAAAGGACCCCCCAATAAGAGAGAAGAAGAGAGAACATGCAACCTCCTCAATGTATTGTATCATGCAACGATGGTAGATGCTTTAAAGTGAATGTTGAAGATGATCCAATACAATTGAACAACATTCCTCCCCTTAGGAAGAAACAAGACCAAGATAGTATGTAGGATGTCTTCATATTTTTGAAAGGAATATGTGAGAAGAAAGATGGTGTGGGATGTTGAATGGTTTTACACTCCAAACATGCATTTTGGGCCACACTAATAATCTATAAGATCATAGAAATGATTATATAACACAATCTAAAGAAAAATATACCTCCTCTAAAGAAAAATAAGCCTCCTCCAATTTTTTTCCAAAATAATGCACTCATGTAAAATTACAAAGGATGATCATGTAGATAATGAACAAGAGGTTAGAGTGTTCCCTCATAACAATTGAAGAAGAATCATCTTTATTAAAGAGAACATGTACATCAAGCAATAAAATCTCCCAAATCTAAAATGTGGGACTCACAAAACAAACCAAAAATGTTTGTCAAGTACTCATCCCAAGTAGCCATATCTAGAAGAAGATGAATGGCCTGTTGTATTAAATCAAAAGGACCCAAACCTATGGAATTACAAGTATCCTTAGGTAAAATAGTAGATGAATGAGATGAAGCATTAGCACATGTCACTTGATCCTTAGAAAGAATACCAAGATTCAAATAACCATATTGAATATCCTCAAAAGTGTCCACACAAGATGCCTTAATGTGAACATCTGTTGAATCATTAGGAGAAATATATGAGAAGGTGTAGACTCAAGATTGGTGATCAACCTCACCAAATGCAACTATATCTCTATTATGTAAATCTCAAATTATGATAGACTTTGGTGTGAATTCAACACTCCTGTCTACTCCACCATGTGTGATATGAAAAATAGAAAGGATATTGGTTGACAATGAAGAAACACACATAACATCATTAAAATATCTATCATCCTTGTCAATGGATCCCTTCCCATAAACATGTATATATGTTTTGTTAGACATAAGTATGTCTGGTAATGATTCATGTGATTTGAGGATCCTAAATTGAGTATCCACCTCTCTAACCGAGAATTTGTAACTGTAACAAGTGCTTTCCCCATAAGTTTATCACACTTTGATTAAGAAGAAGATGAACCTTTTGATGATGAATAAGAATTGATTTGAGTCTTATTAAGAAGATGCTTCAAATAATTAATTTATGCTCATAATGCCCCACTTTCTTTCAGTATGTACATATAGGTCTCTCCTTCTTAGTGATTCCCCTTTTGAGTGAGAGGATTCAGATTCTTTATGTGGATTATTCTTTTTTTTTTCTTTTTCTTCTTTTCAAGATTCCCTTATTCTTATGTACCTTAGACCTGATGGCACCTTCAAATTTACAGTGTATATGATGAGAAAATTTGATCTACGCACTCAGAAATGCCCCTGAAAAATCTACCCCAGTGACCTACTTTGGAGGGTCATAATTCGGAGCCAATTGGCTTTCATGCCAAATACCTTGGTGGATGTATTCATTTGAAATATGTGAACATGTGTGTCTAATTTCAGCCTCCAGAGATAAGTCTTAATAAGGTTTTGAAGAGCAAAGCTGGAGGGTTCTAGGACTATTTTGTTGTTTGCATACTCTCAGACCTGCAAAGTAGCCCCCTGTTTAGATTGATATTTCACAACTAGATGATCATCATGAAAAATGGATTGATTCCCTGCATTCCCCTCACATTCATATGCTCCCTGGTCCATTTTTAGAGTCTTAGGATCAGATTTGATATTTTTACCAGGTCAAAAGCAAATGCAGTTTGTTCTATTTTTATAGCTGCATTTCCTAAATGTTTTAGGGAGGTCAAATTTGACCCATAATATCTTGTGATGAACATGGATTCAAGGAAATACCTCTTGCAAAAATAATCAATGGACCTAAATGATCTAGTGTTTCCAGTGGTAGCTTCGTAAGAGCTGATTTGATAATTTTTCGAGAAGGTGACAGTGTGTTCGAATTGGTCTCTGATAGTTGCAATTGTTCGAAAGTCTAATTGAGCCACTTTGGGTGTTAATATCTTGCACCTCAGGATGAATTTTTCCAATCCATTTGTTGCGCTAAATTCTTGGGTCAAATGTCTATACACGTGCAGTTTCGTGTCTCTCGAGTGAGTGTTGATGGGTTAATTAATGTGTTGCTGATTGTGACAAGACCAAAATTGGTGTTCCAAAAAGTTTCAAAATTTCAAATTCTAAGGGCAACCCATTTCAATTTTTGGTCTAAAAAATCTCCAATTGCATTTTCGTCAAAAACGAAGGTCATATGATGCATTATTTTAATGCATTTTAGTTGCGGCAAAGGCATCCAACAAGCCAATTTACAAAGGAGGTCATAGAAATATTTGGGCAACACAAGTTTTGAGGAAATTATTTTTCTCTAAATAATTTATCATGGCCGCACACAAAAAATCTTGGCTTTAGGGGTCACCGTTTGTGCGCAGTGAAATTTCTCCATTTGGCCTATAGGCATAATTCAAATTTCAAAATTTTCTAATGTTTAAACTATTTAAAATATTTTAAATGTTGTACAAATGTGGAAAATGCATTTATGGAAAATATAGAACACATTTCCAAATTTTTTCTATCAAATCAAGTTTAGTTCTTGCTTCTGATTCGTCCAGACATGGTTGCACGCACAACTCATCGCTAGTTGTTGTTTTGATTTGTTATTCCCATTTGATATTGGTGATCAACAATGGTAGTTGCTCTTCCTCACCCATCTCAGATTTGGTTTCCTTCTTCCTCATCATATTGGCAATAAGCGATACTCCATCCTCTCTATCGCGTATCGCTATTTGTTGTCTCCATTTTCTCAGTGCATTAGCAATATGCGATGGTTGCTGGGATGAGTTATTGTAATGTGGTGGGAGCATGAGAAGTATTTGAGGGAAATTTTAAAAGTATGTGAAGATAAATCAATGGATATTGCATGGTAAAATGAGAGGGCTTTCTACAAATGAAGAATGTAATCACGTTTTTGAGCTTCCAGGCATTTTTTGGGTGTGTTTTGGAGCTCAAAATACTCTTCCATGTTTTAATTTCATCCCATGACCATTCCTAATGCTTGGAAAAAATATTTAAGCATATTTATGATGAATTTTGGTTGCCAAAATGGTAAAAACTGCTCAGCATTGCCAAAAAATGACCTGCACATTTTTCTCTTGCTATGGCTGCAATAAGTGTTTCCAAGGTTCATGATGAAGCTATTGAATGTGAGGAGTATTGTTCTATCACCCATCACTGTTTTATTTTCTCTTTTCCTTAGTACATTCGTGATGCGCAATGTTGTGTGGCTTCTATCACGTATCACTGTTTGAGGTCTCATCTTTCTTGATGCATCCACAATGAGTGATGGTGCATTCTTTAATTTCGCTCATTGTTGTTTCAATGGCTCTTTTCCACATCCCATTCATGATGAGCGATGGTGACTGCTTAGAGTAAATTTTTCACAAATAAAATCAAATTTTCTTTGTTGTGGTGGAAATAAATCAATGTAGATTAAAAGGTGAAGTGCAACAAAGTCGTTCCATATAACATATTTTACATCGCTATTAGCTTTTCAAATGCATTAGCGATGTGTGAAGGTAACTTGGGAATGTTGGAGTAAATAAAGTGGGGTGGGCCCATTGCATATGTTTTAAATTTATCATTTGATAAATTTAAGTGGTGAAAAGTGGCTAGAGAATAAATTAAGGTATGAAGGTAAAAAGCCTGAATGACAAAGTTAAGAGCCTTCACAAAGTTAAAATAAAACTTTGTTCTAGAAAATATTTAAAATGTGAAGGTGAAAAATAAAGGCCCAAGTAAATTATTTTATTTCCCAATGGAATAAAATATCGCCCATCATTGATTTTTTTTCATTTCTCACACCAAATTGGAGATATGCGATGGAAGCTTAGTAAAGCTTGTGTGAAATGGTGGTGGGGCACATGACTCATTTTTTTTAAATATTTTCATTTGATAATGTTTTAAAGGTGAGTAAAAGTTAAAATGTGAGAAGCATTGTGAAGAGATTTTCTACATCAAATAAAAAAAATCAAAGCTTTCCCAATAAAGTCAAAAAACTATTAATTGTTGGGAGATAATTATGATAAATTATAAGAAGCATGGGTAAATGGCTTTTTGTAGCCAGGTGAAAGATAAATCAAACCCACTATGAGGGTAAAAGGGCTTTGTACTACAGATGAAGGTAGAAGGTAATTGCATAGGTGTGAGCGGTTCGTTTTTATAGAAAAGTGAAGATGATGAAAGGGATTTTTACAATAAAAATGGAGCAAGTTTTCATCTATAGGGTAAACAATGAAGAGAGCTTTCCTGGTAAGGGAATATTTTTTTGTTATAGGACAAAAAAATGCAAGAGGAAATGCAAGAGGCATGAATCAAAAGGCAAATTGGAGAGTTTTCACATGAGTTGGAGGTAGTTACAGATCAAAGGAAGATGAAGGACCCAGGTGTCACTTGAAGATGTAGTTTTAGGGCTTCTGCTTCTCCTTCTTATTCTCTTTTTTCTCTAGCTGAAAAGGAGATTCCAAGAGATTCATTTTCTCCAGTTTCTGAATAAGTGTAATTTTTTTGCAAAGTAGCTTTGCTAGGTTTGAAGCTATTCTTTAGGTTTTAGATTTGAATGATGTAATGTGTTTTGCTGATAATGGCAGGTAGATTCAATCTGTAGTTTTAGATAAAGAATGTCATATTGTCAATGTCTCCTTGGTGTAATACAATGATTTTTTGATCAATATAATCCATGATTGTTTAGATTTTCATTGCATACTTTCTATGGTGAATGCTTTTAGTTGATAGCTTTTATTCAAGGAATAAATTAAATTTAGCTGTTAGTTGAGCATTGAGAGAATTTTTATTATCGAAGGATTTGAAAGTAGATTGAAAGTATGTCCTTAAGTGGTTGCATTAATATAAAGCAGTGATGTTTCAAAGGCCATTGAATTGATGTTTATGTTATTATCAGGGAACTATTTCAGCTTGACTCTATTATGGATAAGACACTGGCTTAGCAGGTTTCTTTGTTTGCAAGACCTGGAAGGAATCATTATGCTTTAATAACAAACCATTCAGTCTTGTTGTTCCTATTTTATAGGATATTGATATTTACCATGTTCTCCAAGCTAGTTAATGAAGGTTTCCCAATATCTTAGCCAATGTTGAGTGATCTTTCATGTTTATTGGCATATTCTTGTGAGAGCATTATTTTTTGAGCATTACCCTTTTGAGTGTGGATGTAAATCATTAGGTGTTGCTAAAAGGTCATCCCACTTGGTCCTGCAGAGCTAGAAGTGTAGGAAATTTTAGTCTTTGACTGAATCTTGTTCATTGGAAAAATCCTACAATAGATCTGAGTATGAAATATGGCTTACTTCTAGGATTTAATGGATCTATTGATTTGGGGAACCAACAAGACCCACTAGCCAACAATCCATGTGACTTGGAAAACTTGTTTAGACCCATTTGCATTAACTTTTCTTCCTCTTCGTTTAGGATGTTTTTAGTTGTAGAAGAGGGGGACCAACCACACTAAGGCTCTAGGTCATGGAGATCCGAGAGTGGAAGGCTGCCCTAATCTACCTCAATTTAGATAGGAGTTCTTAGGTCAAGGATAGAGAATGAAGAGCACTCTCAAGTGCTTCTATCACTCTACTAATCCAAATGTTTGGAAGGGGATAAACGAGCCAGTTTTGGGAACATGAACCATACCTCAGGTAGCTCTCTACCCGAGGAAAATAGCATGGGTTAGGGATGACAGTGCAACACACTAGCATCTCTCTCGGGCATTGGCATCTATATGACTAGAAAATGTAAAAGTATAGTACAAAGTGCAAATAGCTACTAACAGTCTAACCAGTGAAGTTTAACACACTAGATAGAATGATAAATGAAAGAATACAAAAAATGACTAGATAAAACTAATAAAGGAGATGACCAAAACAAAGGTGATGAAGATCAACTCACTAAGAGTCAAGTTCGCCAACAAGCTCCACACATACACATACATACACATAGCCAAGAGAGGAAAAATGTTGGGGTTGTATATGGGTTTTCCTCAGTCAAACCCTCGATTTGGTGTTTCCACCTCCACAGATAGCTAGATAGATAAAGAGAAATATAAACACAATAAAGGAAATGATGGAAAGGAGAATACCAAACACTATGAAAAACACAATGCTACTCTATCAAACGACAATGAAAGAAGGATAGTGAAGCAATACCACCTCCACCCAAAGGCACTCAAGGCCAATGAAGGGAGAATGCAAGACTACACACTTGGCAATGTCAAAATGGTTGTAGCAGTGACAAAGGCAGTCTTGCAAGACACCAAAATCATAGCTTCTATGGTAGTACAACATGTTCTTAATGGAGTTGATGAAGCAAAAAAATTCTAAGCAATGCTCAAGAGTATGAAAGATCAAGAGGCTTGTATAAAATTTTCCAAGAGATGCTAAAAGAGATGAAGTTTAATAGTGAAAAATATCCATTTAAAGAAGAAAAGAGAGGGAAAGAGTCGTTCTCGGGTCGGTTGGTTGATGCAGAGGCATTATGCTTCATCCCTAATGGGGAACATAACGTCCCTATGGATTCCAGAGGTAGGAATCTCTTAGGGATGGCAGCGTGTCTCACAGACGTACGCGCACTGCATGCACATCCCTGATAGAAACTCCTTGAACGACACAAAGGACAAACACCAAGTGGATGCACTTCAGATAGGTGATGTGGAATTATTTAGTCAGGTTTTATTTTTCTAAATTAGAGGGTGTAAAAGGGGAATTTTTGAGAGGGGTACAAATTCACTCCTAAACAGTAGTCAAAAAACTTAGGATCAACATATTATGTCCCATAGAATTTTGATGTGTACGAAAGCTTGAAAAAAGCACTGAATACTCAAGACCAAGCTTGAATAACACATTCAAAATAAATTGTAAATCCTCATTATTAATGTTGCAATATTTTATCTATGTTCTTAGTTGTTTGATATTGGAGACATAGTCTTGGATGTGGTCAAAACTTTTAGGATCAAGATTCATCAAATCATTATCAATTTGATATCCCTAATCTTATTAGTTTTACAATGCAATTTCTCAAAATTCTCCCAAGCATCCTTTGGTGTTTTTCATTATTCAACATGAAATTGTAAATCAAATGAGACTAATGAACATATACATCCAAGTATTTTCTCATGATCAATCTCCTATTTTTCAAATTCTTTAGCATTAGAAGGTTTAGGAATATTTTCTTTTAGATAGCCTATAAGACCCTTCCCCATGAGATAAATCCATACTTATTTTCTCCATGAAGCATAGTTATATAGAGTAAGGAGTTCAATTTGAGATTTTTCCATTGTAAAAAATAAAACAAGCAAAAGAAAGAAATCAATTACTTTAAGATTATCCCATGGGAATAACTCAATAAAGAAACCCTCTAGCAATATGATTGTGAAAATTTATCCTTACTACAATTATAGGTGCCACTTACCAAAAACAATGAAGTGGACTTGATCTTAGTGCTTACAAATGCTAAATTTGGCCATAAGCTCAAAGTAAACCTTTTACATAAGTTGAGATCAATCTGATCACACCACTAGAAAGTAAACAAACAATTATAAACTTTCAAAATAAATGACCCAAAAATGTTACTGTAGGAGAAAGAACGAAGTGTCGGAAGTTCCCAAAATGAGAATGGCTCAATAACACATATGAGAATATATAATTAAAAAAAAAAGTCGATATAAAATTTGGAAAAAAATGTACCACATTGAAGATCTCAAATTCTACCCTAAATCCAAAAAAAATCTTGAAAAAAGGAGTCCATATGACCAAGTTATGACCCTCCAAAGTTTTCCTAAAAAACAAAAAACTAAAATGGAGAGGGGGGCTAAAATTTAAATTAGATGCTAACCTAACTACTAATGTAGTGATGGAATTAGTAGTTGAAGAATTAAAATTGATGGCTAAACAACCCTTACCACATGAATATACCTTGGCTATCAAAATATGCTCTAGATGGAATATTCTATTAGAATATTCTCAAGTCAAAAAATTTCATCAAGAATTTGTAGAAATGATGGAATATTCTCTTCAAAATGGTAGAATATGCTTAAGTTACACTGGTATAATTTTTTTGGTAGGTTTGGTAGGATATGTGGGTGTGTAGTGTGGGATCATGGTGGATAGGTGGCTCACCCATAAATGGCCACATAGTGGCTTACGATTCACTCGTGCCCTAGCCCAATAGGGTCTATGGATGCACTACCTTGAGGGTACCACAAAAATTAACTCTACAATTTTTTGATTTAAAATTATAAAATATTTTATAATAAGAAAATATAGATTTTTTGAAACCTTTTTTTTTTGACTGATTTTTTTGTGTGACATGATGACTACAACTATATTTTTGACCATATGACCATATAATTACAAGGGGGAAGTTCTACATACTCTAAGGTCTCGAGGAAAGTTCTTGTAATTTTACGATTTGACAATTGATCTTGGGGTTTTTGGGCCTCCTGAGCATGATGATAGGGTCTGACTTGGCCCAGAGTGCTCTGAAAGTTCAACTAGCTCTTGGATCTACTAACCTTTGCACACATTTTAACCCTTGTAGACCAAAAAAAATGATGAAATTTGTAGAAACAAAACACAAACCTGACTTCCTTTAACACCCTAGATTCAATACTGAGTTCTTTGAAACTCCCACTCACACCCAACAAAATTTTCATGCCAATATTGGTTTTTAAGGTCTAGGAAGAATTCTATAGAACTAAAGCTCTAGTAATATGATGCCTTGCTTATAAATGCACGGTGTAAGATATGATTAGATAAGATATTGACATGTGTATTAATCTTGTACCATGAAACAACTACCTCAAAAAATATTACATGACCTAAGACACAAGCATTAAATGCCAAAAGGTGATCCCACAATAATGGGTTACACTTTTTGGCCAAACTTGACACGAAAATCAACATTTTTCACGAGATCTTCACTTTCTTACACCTATAGCAGCTAAACCATTAAGAATTTGAAGATGAATCAAACTAGTGATTTGTGAGATTTGTGTTTAGATTCTAATTATTATTTTAAAAAAAAATAAAAATAAATTGTGAATCCTTTTATGTAATTTTAATAATTTATTTTTTTACTAAACAACATTATAAAATGTGGTGTTTACTTTAGACTACATAACTTTTTATAGAAAGGATACAAATCTTACTTTTAAAATATAAATTTGTCACACCAATATCTAGTGCATGGATATTTTTTCATAATTTTTGTTATATATTATTTTTTTAATTAATTTTCCAAGTCAGAGTAATTATAATTTGGAAAAAGGTGTACTTCGGACCACATAAATTTTTTTGTATGCATTTGAATTAACTTATTCTTTTTTTTTTCAAAAAAGGACATCAATACCTAGTTCAAATGTTTTTATTTTCTACTTCCCTATTGTTTTGTATGTGTGAAACAAAGAACATGATGTTCTTTAAAAAACCTATATTCCCAAGAAATAAAAAATAAATATAATAATCAAATTAAATATATTTAAAATTATACATTTTGGGAAGCTTATAATAAGGGTTACATACTTACAAAATATAAACTTTAAGTGAATTAATTTTATTTCCCAAAAGGTAAATCAAAAGTGGTTTTTTATTAGCATTTTCATAGGTGTAGAGGAGACTCCATTATAGGTATGGTTTGAAACTAACGAGGTTCTATCCATGGGGGATTGATCTAAGGGGGTTTGATCAAACCCTCTTTAATTAAAATCATTTAAATGAAACATTTAAAGGTTTAAATCATTATATTTTCTAAAAATATGTGACTTTAGGAAAAAATCAATATGTCCCGAAAAGTGTGACCCATTATTGTGGCAAGATAGGATATGATCTAGTGACAACTAACACTTTCTAGAAAGATTCCCTCCTAGGACCTAAGTGGACTTAACATGTAAATATGATGTAGATAGGTAAAACACCTATTTACCCCAACACTTACTTTTAGAAAAACTTATGGTACATTGTCTAAAACTATATCTTCTAATTCTTCTTAAAAATTAAAAATATCTAAAGGTACATCTCCTTATTCTTGACCAACTTTAGGAATCAAAGAAAACCACTTCATAATTTTTTAGAAGGGAATTTATAATGTATATACCTTGTTGGATGTAAACAAATCTCTTATTTTAGAGAAGTAGAATGGAAGAGAAGAATCCGATCTGAAATATATATTAGAATGAATATCCCACTTCTACATCTAAATTTGAGTAGATATTAACCATACCCCACACTAGCATCAAGAAATAAGGTTGATATTTATAAAGGATTCCATAGAAATTAAACATCATTTTTTTTATAGCAATAAGACACAATAACAAGGGATACACCATAAAATAGCAATCACATTCACAAGAATGCAATGATTAGCCAATAGGGTGCACCGCAAATGGGTATTAATGGAGTAGGAAGTAGGAGAGTTTTTTTATTGGGTGCAATTAGAGGTGTAAATAGGCAATATGAAACAATGTGAAGTGAGTTCATATTAGAAGGTGGATCTTATGAATTTGAACTCTATGTACAATTTAAAGTTATAAATGAAATAATTTTCACAAAAAGATTATTATTTTTATATATATTCATTCAATATGAGCATAGTAAAGTATTATAAACTCAAATATGACATTAAGAACTATTTGCATAAAAATGGGAAAATAGTTTTTGTGTTTTGGAATGAAAATTTATTAGTTGGAAATTGGCTATCAAATTCTAGAATAAAATTATATGTCATGTTGAACAAATGGTTTTAAATTCATTAAAGATTTTTGCTTTTTTAAAGAGTTATTAGTCATGTGTTTTATTGCTAAGATTGAATTAACAAGTATGATTTTGAAAAAGTGATTCCATTAGTATAGTTACGTCTTTTATTAGTAAGATTGAATAAAAAAGAATTCTTTTTTTTTTTTTTTTATTTAATTAGTTATAATGGTCATCACAAATGAGTTCTCCAAAAAGGAAAGATGTTATAAACAGTATCTACTTTGTAATTTTGCAAATGCGATGAAACGATACACATACTTTGTATTGTTATTTTAATTGAATTAGAAGGTACACATTGTTTTCAGGGAACATGAGAAAGATGTTACTAAATTTATACAAAAATTTATGTACGCATGTATATATGTAACAACATATATCGTGGAGATTCATCATACATTATTATTTTACTTGAATTAGAAGGTACACCTTGTTTTGAGGAAACATGAGAAACATGATACTAAATCTAGACAAGAATTTTCACACACATGTATGTATGTAACAACAAAACCCACATTCATTTTCCTGCCTACCATATTGGCATCATGGAACCCCATGGACTCTAGCCAAATCCCCAAGGAAGAGAAGGATGAAACTTCCATGAGAGATGTCATGGATTTTCATCATACATCACACAATAAAAATCTTGGGAAAACTCTGGTGTTTCCATATATAATATCTTATATTGTTGTGTTTTGTTTGATGTTGTAACTTGAAAGAAAAAATGTATCCTAGTTTTTGAATCCCTTTGCATGCTTAAACCTAGTTCCTACAAATGGAATATAAGGGTATGTTAGTGGAAAAGCAAGGAAAATAAAAAAGGAAGGATAAAAAGCAAGTATACAGGTATAATTAATATATACAATGTGAGGTTAAAAATAATGAATAATTTTTACAATTAGTTAACCAAAGCTGTCTATTGACAATGGGAAAGTGTTGTACTTACAATGTTGATCGTGTTCAACAAGGATGAGCTGCATTGGACTAAGTCATAGGAGCATGAAAGAATTTGAAATAGAGAGTGTACAATATACTAATTTTCTTGAATGCATATTATATTTTTGTAGGAATATAAACAAAATAATATACATATACAATAAAAGAGGTTAGCACTATTTGTTGAAAATAGAAATAGATAAAGTGGAATATTTTGAATGCATGGCATCTTGGTAAGGGATTGTCTATAAGCAATCTATTGGAGAAGTTAAAAAGAGAGCTATGAAAACAATGACAAATGCAATATTGGTATCATGGGATTTGAAGGAAAAAAAAATAGCCACGTACAAAATGAAAACCAAGTCAACCATGACATTGTAAACGGTTTAGTTGAAAGGATCAATAAAAACCATTCTCATGTGCTTCTGAGGATAAATAATGTGATTATATCAATAGATTGTTTGTCTGCTCAGAAGAAGATGAGAGCAGTGTTTTGTTTCCATCCACAACCACATAAACTAATGCATGTTCTCCTCCTTTCCATATTGGAATCATGAAGCCTCGTGGGCTCTAGCCAAACCCCCAAGAAAAAAAAGTAGTTAAGGTTTGTGGAAAATCCCATGGACTCTTATCATATACCACACATAAAGAAACTTTGGGAAGGACAGGTGTTTTGAATCAAATTTTGTAACATTGGAATGTTTTTTTTTCTTGAGAAGTTCATGGAAAACATATATCCTAGTAAAGAATTAGCAAAATGGGGTTTGAAGACCACTATAAGAAGATGGATAAATGGAATATATAGAACAATGCATAATAAGTAGAAATCTCCATCTAACTTCATAATGCAAGTTTAAATCTACCTATATTAAAAATACAACTACAATCTAAGGAAGAATATAGTAAAAATAGTCAACGAATTGAGACGTCAATTGTTACATAGATTTCCTACTGATACATATGGTTTTTGAATCCCTTTGCATGCTTAAACCTAGTTCTTGTAAATGCAATACAAGGGTATGTTAGTGGACAAGCATGGAAAATCAAGAAGAAGTACATAATAGTGGTTTACAATTCTGAGAGGAACAAATTTTAGCTGAAATCACATATTTTTAGAAAATATAATGATTTAAGCCTTAACAAGTTCCATTTTAAGGATTCCAATTGAAGAGGGTTTGATCAAATCACCTTAGATCAAAACCCTTGGATAGAACCTCGCTAGTTTTAAACCATACCTATAAATGTGTCTCCTTTACACCTATCAAAATGCTGATAAAAAATCACTTTTGATTTAGCTTTTGGGGATCAAATGAATTCATTTAAAATTTATTTCAAATGATTATGGTATTCCTCAGAACAAGCTATCTAATGAATATAATTTTAATATGTTTGGTTTTGTTATGTAATTATTTTTAAGTTTTATTAAACATAGGTTTTCATCAAAAAAATAATTTGTTCTTCACATGTGGGAAAATAAAGATTATCAAAAAAAAAAATTAAAATATGAGTGCACTAGATATTGAAGTCCTTGATCCAACAAAAAAAATAAAAAATTTGAAATATACAAAAAAAGTTAAGTTACACAGTCGCGCTGTGTTTGAATTGTAATTCGTTTGACTTTAAACTTGATTAAGGAAAAAATATTCAATAAAAAACTATCTAACCAAGTTGAAGCACTAGATATCAAGTTACAAATCTAAATTCGAAAGAATTAGAATTTTATCCTTCATGGAAAAAAAGTTGTGTTATACGTGTGCATCACTTTTTAAAAATGATTTTCTGAAAAATCAATTTTCGTTGGAGATAGAAAAAGAAGTGAAATTTGATTCCAACAATTTGAAAAAATATTTTTAGAATCTACAAACAAAATTTGATGAGACTCTAGTTTGCACATCTTCAAATTCCTCACAGTTTAGCCGCTATAGGTGCCGAATGTGAAGATTTAGTTAAAATAATAATCAATTTGGCCAAAATTGTAAACCACTATTATGGGATCACCCAAAGCAAGTATACGAGGTAAATTAATATATACAATGTGAGGCTAAAAATAATGAATAATTTTTACACTTATTTAACCAAATCTATCTAATGACAATGGGAAAGAAGTGTACTTACATACATTGTTGATCATATTCAAGAAGGGTGAGTTGCATTGGTGAGTCCAAGAGCATGAAAGAATTTGAAATAGAAAGTGTACTATAAACTAATTTTCTTGAATGCGTATTATATTTCTGAAATAATATAAACAAAATAATACACATATATAATAAAAGAGGTTAGTAGTATTCGTTGTAAATAGAAATAGATAAAGTGGAATATTTTGAATGCATGGTATCTTGGTACGGAATTTTCTATAAGTAATCTATTAGAGAATCAAAAAAGATAGATGTGGAAAGAATGACAAATGCAATGATTGGGATCATGGGATTTGAAGGAAGAAAAATTTAATCATGTACAAAATGAAAACCAAGCTAAACATGAAATTGTAAATGGTTTAGTGGAATGGAGTAACAGACACCACTCTCATGTGCTTCTGGGGATTAACAATGTGATGTTGTCAATAGATTGTTCATTCACTCAGAAGCACATGAGAGTGGTGTTTGGTTGTTGTTCATAGCCATGTAAATCAATGTTCATTCTCCTCCCTACCATATTGGCATCATGAAGCCTCATGGGATCTAGCCAAACCCCTGAGCTAAAAAAGGAGTTAAGGTCCATGGAAAATCCCATGGGATCTTATCATACACAACAGGAAAAGAAACTTGTGGAAAGATGGGTGTTTTAAATCAAATTCTATAACATTGTAGTGTTTTTTTATGGGCTAAGAAGTGCAAGGAAAAATAGATATCCTGGTAAAGAATTAGCATAATGGGATTTGAAGACGATTAGGGGAAGATGGGTAAATGGAATATATAGAAAAATGCACAATAAGTAGAAAGATCCATCTAAGTTCGTCACATGAGTTTATATCTACCTATATTTAAAAGACAACTACAATCTAACAAAAAATATAGTAAAAATGGCCAACGAATTGAGACGTCGATTGTTACATAGGCTCCCTACTAATACAGAATGGAAATTTTGCTTTAGGAGATGGGGGAAAAAGAATATCATAAAAAATATTGAAACAAAACAAGCAATGTATGTGACAGTTGGCTTGTCAATTTAGAATACAAACAGGTAGATGTAATAGAGAAATTGTAAAAGAAGTATTAGGAAATAATTTTAAGAATTAGAGATAAATGAGAGATGATTGAAACCGACAAGAAACATAGTGATACAAGAGAAGAAATCTCTGTAAGAGTTGGCTTGTTTAAAAAAAAGTACTCACATGGTTAAACACTTGGCTTTTGTTTCCATCTATGCAATTAAGGGGCTCTGTGGTTGTTATAAGCAGTCTCGAGTGGTTTTTTCCAGGGAGCTTGAAACAAATGAGGGAAAAAGAATATCATGAAACATATTGATATAAGATTCAAGCTACATTGTTTGGTAGTAGATATTGAAGAAAAATAGAGGAATTGTAAAATAGGTATTAGAATAACACTTGTTTGGTAGTAAATATCACACAAAAAGAGCAAAATTATATTGAGTTCCCTAAAAGATAGACATATACATATGCACACACACACACACATATATTCAATTCCATGATTGATATATAAAAAAAGATATATAGGTAGATATACATATACATATATATATATATATATATATATATATATATATATATATATATATATATATATATATATATATATATGTGTGTGTGTGTGTATTCAATTCCCTAATTGATATATGCAAATACCCATATAGGTAGATATACATATGCATAAATGTAGACAAAGATATACATACATATGTATATCTAAACAAATCTCTATACTATGTTTATTCATATTTATGTAGATTGCGATTTTAAGTAGAGTTTAAAATAGCATGTATAAGTATTGTCTACATTGTGTAAAAATCACCACAATACAGCCATAGCATTGAATGATATAGTATTGAGATGTTGTTAAGAACAGAGAATTTAATTGTGCAGTATGTGTAACATATTCATAATGCCAAAATGGCTCTTCTGGCAATGCAACTGAATCAATATATTTTCTTGTGCATATTTTGGAGTATACTTTCCCACACTGCAACATTGAATATTGCATTTACTTCCTACTACACCATTGCACCACAATACATATATATATATAGATAGATAGATATACATATATAGAAACATATATATACATGTATCTATATACATATACATATATACACATACATATATATACATATACATATATAGATACATATATATACATATATACACACACACATATATATACATGCATATATTGTAAATTTGAGTTCGATTATTTACCATTAAATATTATAGACAAACATAAAAATTGTAAAAGAACTATTAGGAAAACACTGGAGAACGACATACATCTGATTCTTAAGTATTGTCCTAATACCTCTTATAATTGTTACATAGACTACTTGCCTTCTACCAATATATTGCATGATATTCTTTTTCGGTCATCTGTTTAAAGCTCCCTATAAAAAACTGTTAATTGCCATTTTTTTTCTATTTAAGGCAAGAACATGTATTGATTAAATTGCATTGTCAAAAGAGCCATTGCACTGTTGCTTGCGTATAAGGCTATTGCAAGAATAGTCATCCTCGGGTCCATTCTATAACAGATTTGAGGGTTTTAAAACTATTGTGTTGTGAAGTCTATAAGTCATTTTACATGGGTATTTTGCATAAATGTTTTGTCCATAATATTGAATACCAAACAATGCAGCTTAAATTTCCAATTAAGCCTATGGTATTATATGCATTTTGGATAGATTATTCCATCATATAATTGTTGCCATAATAGAGAGAAAATAGGTATTTCCATGAAGAACTAGGTTTAAATAATTGATTTAGCAAGTTGGAAGGATAGCCGCATTTCTGAATGTTTATAGAGCTATATTTTCAGCTTGCTAATTCAACTATTTAAACATGGTTCTTTTTTGTGGAAATGTGGACCTTAGTAATTACATGGGTTGGGGGTGGTGGATTTGGTGTCCTCGATACGTGGAAGCTGAATGGTAAGTGTTTTTTGTGGGGTTAATGCATCCTGCCTTTGCTATGCGGCAACGATGAACGAAGTAAATACAATATTGAATGAACTAGAATATGTGAAAGTATACTTTGATGAAGTTATGCTGTCCAAAATGCCATTGTGGTGATGGTTTGATAGCAGACTATTGTCAAAATCATCGCATTTGCCTCCATTTTTTAGCAGATTGGAGGGTTTTAAAACTGTGGTGTTACAGAATCTATAAGTGATTTCACATGGGCATTTTGCTTACATTAATAAATGATTAATTTATTGTTCATGTCTTTTATACTATTCTTATTGTTCCTTTTGATAGGATCTTGGAGGGTTTTAACACTAATGTGTTGTGCAATGTGTGAGAAAGTATATTGATTAAGTTGCATTGTTGAAAGAATGTTGTCACCTTCAGTTCCATGGATGGTTTGGTAGGAGAGTATTGTAAAAATCATCGACTTTGGTTGTTTCCTGGTAGATTGCAGGGTTTTAAAACTATTGTTCTCCTGCATCTACAAGTGATTATACATGGGTGTTTTGAAAAATATGATTTATTTTTTAGTTTATGTTAAAACTGTTGTTGTATAGAATATGTAAGTCATTTTTCAAGGGTGTCTGGTGTTATGGTTTTGTATGGATGGAGAAATTGTAGTTAAATCCTCTTTCTTTCACCAAAAAATATCTTTTCCTAAAAATATGAAAAGATAAAATTGTAGGAACGTGGACAAATGTAATGTGTAGAATAGACTATGGTTATTGCAGTCAAGTGTATGTAAGTATGTGGTTGAAGTTTCCGCTAGGATTTCTATCAAGCCAGCGGTGAATTGGATTTGCTGACACTAGGGACACCTCATTTGGTGGGAACTTGTGTGAGATTTTTTTTTGTGGCGACATGGAGCTTGGTAATTATGTGAGTTGGCAGTGGTGGAACTGGTCTACTCAATACACAAGAACTGAATGCTTGTGTATAATATTTAGTAACAAATAAGTTTTATTCTAATACCTATCATACAATTCTTCTATTACACTTGAGTATATATATGTGTATATGTACCTATCTAAGTTTTGAAGCATTGATTTTCAGATACAATTCACATTGTATGTAAATATATATATATATATATGCCTAATATGATAGTGAAAGGTAGAAGTACAAATTGCATGCTTGCTCACCTACCCACCACATTGGAATCATGAAGCCTCATGGGCCCTTGGAAAACTATGAACCAAGTAAAGCATGAAACACTGACCAAAAATGTGATGGGGTTCCATCATATATCAAACAATGGCAAATTCGGTAAAAAAATTGTATGTTCCAATATATGGATTTTTTTTTCCTAGAGTTTTTTTTTCTCCAATAACTTTTTAGAAAAAAGAGAATGCTGATAAAGAACTATAGAAGATGGAATTTTTCTATAATGTTGATAAATATAGGGAAAGGAGAATATAGAGGTGTTGTTTCAAAGCAGAACAAATTTTGTAGATGAAATACACAAATATTGTTTAAAGGAAGACATCAAAGAAATAGAAAAGGTTTTGCTTCAAAGCATACAATGTATAGGAATAAATTTATAGACATGCCTGATTTTGGTATGTTTTGGAACACATCTAACCATGCAGAAAGAAAAGGGGCAAGTGTATGAATTTGGTATGTACTAGAGGATATCCAACCCTGTAGTAAGAAAAGGGATGAATCTAAAAGCTAGTAAATTTTAAATTTACAAAACAAACCTTGACTATGCAAAGCAAATTTTTGTTTCAATCTATCAAAATATATATCTGTGGTTAGGTGTGTATGAAATGACCAAAAAGATAGGGGAAAAACAACTTACAACAACAATACGTGTACGAGATAGTGGATATTACAAAACACAACACTTGTTAAACCATCCAATCTGCGAACCAATGGAGGTGCATTGTAGGTTTTGACCTTTCTGCACCCATCGAGCAAGGTAACCAACTCCACCACCACCAACCCATGTGGTCAACAAACTCCACCATTTTTGTTAAGAGGTCTAGTCAAGGCCTCACAAATTGCATGGAGTGTTATTATATATTAAGCAAAAAATGGAATATACACAAGACTATATATTTCTAAAAGCAATGCAGAGGAAGGCCAAAATAGTAAAATGTTGAACAAAAAATTTTATAGATCAACATTATACATATAAATATAAATATAGATACACATACATATAGATATAGATATACATACACATACACATATATATGCATATACATACATGTACATATACATATATATATATACCTACAAATATACTTTTCACCCTTTGTTTATTGTTTGTAGTTATCTCTATGCATCATTGGTGATATACTTATTACCATATGAGTAGTTCTAGTTAAATGTTCTTTCTTTCCTCAAAAAATATGGTTAGGGTTACTAATTTTTTCACTTCTATTCTTCATGTACCTTGAACTAAATATTATAGACAAATAGAGAAGACTTGCCTAGGGTTTTTATTGACAACGTGGAGCTAACCTCTTAAACAAAGGATCTGCCTAAATGTTCCTCATTGGTCAATAATATTTGTAAAGAAATTATGAATTTACAATTGACAAGGCAACTATTATATAGTAAATGTCTTTTTAATAGCTCTTTTATAGTTTCCCTATTTTTCTATAATATTTAGTCTCAAATAATGTAGCTGGAATTTTGAGTTGACAAGCGAACTGTTATATAGATTGGTTCAGGTATGATATAATTTTATCTTTGTCTTAGTTTTATATTTATTAGACCTGGAAGCACATATATATTTTTTTTCATTAAATTTGTAGATGAATAACGACTAAGAACCAAGAGTAATTAGTATTCGAAGAAAGTTTAAATTGAATACAATCAAATTAAACTAATGAAATAGATAATTTATGACTCCTCATTTTTTAATAATGAAAGAACTTATAACATTGATGTAAATTTTAAATATGACATAAAAAAAATTTAAACAAAAAGACAAACTATATGAAAAAATATAATCTACTAGAAATTCTATATTGGAAATGTTAATATGCAAATATAACAATTACTATTTTTTTTACAATAAAAAAACAAGATTGCTTATATTGAAATTTGATAACTCTTCAGCAATACATTTCAACTATTACCTTTATAAAAAAATATTTAAAATCTATATTAAAATAAAATGTAAATTATTACACATATACAAAATATTTAATATATATTAAAATATATTGTCAACTATTACCTGTATAGAAAATATTTGGAATATATATGGAAAAAAATTGTTAAGTTGTCTTTGAAATTTTAATGTTTGTAAAAATATTATATAATCGTTCAACTGATTTTAGATATTTGAAAGTAACAATGACAGAAAAATTGACTAGAATTTTATTAAGAATTGAAGCTTGAGGAAAATGTCAAATCTATGAAATAAGAGAACTATTAGCAACACACTATTATTTCTATTTCAAACATGAATATTTTAATATATATTGAAAAGAAGTGACTTTAGAATTTGCATAGAAGAACTAAAGATTCCACCATATTGTTGGTTATTTTTTAAGAACCAAATTGATCTCAAAAAATACCTATGGATTTTTCCATCTCCAATTATCAATAATTCTAAAGGGATTGGCCAACGAATGAATAGAGTTTGCTAAACTTCTATTCCTACTCTTTGGGCTACCTAAGAGGGTGATCCCACAATGTATACCTCAATAATTTTCACAATTACAATCAAATACATTGTCAATAACAGATATCTCATGACACTACTAAATAATATACATCAAATAAGTTGGTAGCTTATTATATAAATGTTATATGTATCAAATCTGAGAGAGTAGAGACAAAAAAAAACAACAATATTCCCTTGAGATTTATGATTAAAATATTGAGTAGTTAATGAATTAACACTTTAAATGTAACACAAATACCTTGCATGAACAAGTGTCTTTATCCCAAGCAAGGAGTCAATACCATTCTACATAACCTAATAACAATTCAGACAAGAGCACCTATAACCCCAAGAAATATTGCATTACAACATTCCTCTATGATGTTTTGGATTATTACAAGTTCTTACAAATATCCTAGCACATAGTTCTTATGAGTTATCAATCTCATACAAGCACTTACATCAATTCATTGAATCGATGATAAGCAAGCATGAAACTAAACATGCATCAGATAATGACAGGGACAAACGAAAGAAATTATTGATTACTTTCAATCACAACTCATAAAAAACATACAAGGAGAGAAAATAACCACGAAACTGATATTAATTTGTATTATAAATGCTATATCATTATCAATCTTGCATGCATAAGTATGAACTCCAGAAGAAACTTAAAACAAAGACTCTAAAACTTGCTTCATATTATCTTGACAAACTTAATAGTATTAACTCAAAATGATCAACTCTCTTGCTACTGGTCTTGAATTCCTTTTTATAGAGATGAAGGAGCAAATAAACATGAGGAAAAATTAACCTCAACTCTTTGTGAAGAACATGTCCCACCTCAAAAAACGTCATTAGTTTGTTATTGAAGCTTCAAAATATTCTCCATGTGCTCAAAATGCCAACTGTGAGAAAATCAAAACAACAAAACTTACGAAGCAAGGCAAGGAAAGCAGAAAAAGGTCAAAATTTGTTAATCCACATTAGCACCACGTGCTAATCATTTTCATTTTAAGGAGAGAATAATATTTTACCATGTTATACCAAAATCCTAATCTGTACCGTATTCAAGCTATGCATTATTCTTCTCTTGTCCATTATTCTCCTTACTCACTCTGTGTATTTCTCCACCCAAATGTTGTAATATGCTAGGAGTACCTTGCATCATTTAAAATCCTAGCTTCCTTAACAAACATATACATTTTTTATTCAATTTCCACCATTTGTTTTAATATTTGAATTGAGCAAGATGTAATCGTTGACAAAAAAAGTCATCATAGCCGCTTCAAGCATTCCTCCCAAATCTTTCTTCCAAGTGTCAAATGGATGTAGTTCACGATTTCAAACTCAATATTTGAGGCCTACCACACTCCTCCATCTCCTTGAATATTTTCAACTTGCTTTGGAGTTATATACTCGACTTTCCATGAAAAGTAGTTATCTCATTTATTGAATCAATAGTTTTCAAGATGTCAGGAATATTTTTGGGTGCCTCAGGATCCTCATTCATTTTTGGCATCATTTCTTTCAAAGCACTCACCCTAGCAATCCAATTATTCCATTCATTCCTAAAGGCCTCTTATACTTGCAGATACTTTTCATTGGCCTCATGAATATTCTTATACATGGCCCAGACATCATTAGCCCTGTGGACCAACTTGGTCACCCTATGCTTCAACACATCCTCAAAAATTTCATTGGCCACCCTAACTATTCCTAGTTTGGCCTGCTTGACATTTTCCTTCTTAGTAGTTAACTTTTCTTTCAAATCATCAATTCTTAGGGCCAAAGTCTCCCTATCCTGTGTAGATACATCAAATGAAGAAGAAGAAGAAGGTTGATTCATTATCTTTTGAGTAGCCTGAATAGTGGGTCTCATTTGATTTAGCTCATTCAAGGCCTTATTATATTCCTTAACCAAGGATTCATATTTCTTCTGAGAAATATGTGCAATATCCACACTAAGCATTGTAGCATGTGCAGTTAGCTTAGGTACCTAGATTGGAGTTATGTCAGTAGCTCTCTTGACCACTAGTGAACTAATAACTTCTTCAATAGGCCTAGAAACCTCATGTTTACTAGTATTAGGTGCCATAGACCAAATTGCAAGGGTATGTAGCTTTAGACTATATCGAGAATGAAATACTTTATCCTCAAATTGATCTTTAGATATCAAAGCTTGAGGATCTATCCTAACTACATCATATGCTACAGAAATACTGATAGTACATCCTGGTAACAACATGATTCCAGTATCTTTGACAATTCTTCGAGCTTCAGTGGGAGTAATAGCTACAATTTCAGCCCTAATTTTCTCTTCCTCTTCTTTCTCAGCTTCCTCCTAATGACAAGTGTCAACATTGATTCAGGTTGATTCAAATCTCTATTTTATTTCCTTACTCCACTGTTGAATCATAAACTCCTAAAATTCTTTGGTCTACACAAATTTATCATCAGCCGAAACTCATCACACTCCCTAACTCTGGGATTGTCATCATTTTCTCTATCATACTACCACTTGACAATCCTGTCAGGAGGAGCATCTGAACTATGAGTTTCTTCAATATGAGGAAGGGGAAATTTCTGCTCAATCTCCTCATTTCCTAGCATATGTTCTACCACTTGTTCTTCCCCAACCTCCTAAACATCTTCTGGCTATTCTAAGATATCCATAGCTTGTTGTTGTCGTTGTTGCTCCAAGAGGACCTAGACTTTGTCTTCAGCCTCCTTTACCTTTACCTTAAAGTCACCAGATTGATAATCCCTTATCATAATAAAAGACCTGTCAAAGGGGTTTGCAATTACATTGTATGGACTGATGTAGAAGGCATTCCTTTTCATAATATTCTCCTCAAGGTTTGTCATAGTTGTCCATTCCTTTTTCCTAACCATGATAGCCTCATCACTTGTCAAATTTCTTAGTACATCATCTCTATATAAAATTTATGATGTATGATTCCTAAGTTATTTTTTCTTCTTCTTCCTTCCAAATATCCTTTTGGATCAAAAATTCTAATCTCATTGATAGGCATTCTAAGATTATTCACCACAATACCCAATTTTTCATACCCCTCAGGGGTAGTGATCTTGAAATAAGAAAAAGTACATTGTGGATGTATTACAGTGCCCTTTCTGACCTTTCTAAATATTTCATAATCCATAACATCAATTTTCCACATTAGCTCCTTGAAATCCAATCTGTCTAAGACATACAAGGGTAAACAATGGGGTGCCAGCTTAGCTCCATAAACCCTGATCAAAGTATATTCAGAATGTAGAAACCAATCGGCCCAATTATGTGTTGTTGCAGAGCCTGGTACATCCTTTGGGCACATAAGACTTATGATTTTTGGAGAAAGTCTGAATCTAGGTGCTACACCCAATGACTCTAAGATACCATGTCTTACACATTGGAAAAAAAGATGTAATTGGAATTGGAGCAATCTTGATCCCAAATGTATGTCCACATTTGCACAGGGATAGCCTTATTTTCACTGTCCTTAATCTTTAGATTTCATTTCCTCTTCCACTCATAATCTCTTTCCCATAAGAGCATATGCATCAATAAAGAGTAATGGGGGAAAGATAGAGGGAGCATTTCCCTTTTCAAATTGAGTAAATCCTCATGCATTCGTTCAACAACAAACTTAGTATAATCAAAACCAGTGTTTTGATTATAGTCATGTATATCTACCACCATCACCAAAAAATAAAGAGCTATTCTAACCTCAAATCCTAAGCTAGCACTTGATTTAAACAATAGTAAGTGGTTTTGAAATAATCTTCAAATTCTTCACACTCAAAAGCCACAGCATCCTAAGCAGTAACTTTTTTCCTGCTCCTTCTGTGTCGCACAAGCATTACTTCTTTGAATGCAAATTTTCTCCTTTCATATTCAAAATATAAGTCAGCACGCTTGAACTTTGTATTATAATTAAGATTTAACCCAAATATATCCAACATTTTATTGTTTGTCACCTCCAGAATTATATCACCATTCTCACTCTTGATTTTCCTCTCAGTAGGGTTATAGTGCCTTGCTAGCTCCATCATTAAATCAACTTCTACAAACACATTTGGAACTACCAGCTTTCCAAGGTTCAACCCCCATAAATAGCATGCAAGCTTACTAGAATTTTTCCTATTGTTCAAGAATATCGAAACAATTGCCATCTAGTCTGGGGCTAAGGTTTTTCACCAGTTTCGCCAGCATTATCAATGAACCTAGTGGTAAAATCATTTTTTCTTGTGGGAATTTTACCAATTCGTGGCCCTCCTTCTTTGACACCTCCAGAGGTTTCTTGCATAAACTTTTTTGTTTCTTTCTTTGCACTTCTGGATCTAGTGGAAGCCGCAGGTATACTAGGCAAAGAGTTAGATATAGTCACTAGCTTAGGCTTAATTTTAGCTAAAGCATGCTGAGTTTTAAGTCTTTTAACCCTCTTTTGCTTTGGTTTCCTTTCTGGTCTAACACTAGATTCACTAGGCTTTGGGTCACTCATGCTTGTAACGCAAATGGAAACTAGGGTTTAAAATTTCTTACAGCCAAATAAAACCCTTCACAATTATGATAGGAAAAAACACTATTATTGAACAAGACACCTTTCTTTACAATTTAGATAGTTATCAATCACCAAATTGAAACTACTAGAAATGACTAAATTTCTAATTCGACCAATTTTCCTATCAACTTTCTAGGGCATTTACCTTACTACCTCAATTAGAAGGAAGTATCAGTTTTGCTTACGTAGATGGAAGTAGTGTCACTTTGGTTGTCGATAATTTTTGGAGATTTCCTCACAAATTCTTCTACTTCTGGTATTCTTTTTGCTAGCTAATGAATTAGGATGCATGATAAACAAGATATCTACTTTCTGTTATAGCCGAGAAGGGAGCATGTCACCATTAATAGTTGATAGTAAGCTCGCACGAGCGAATTGGCAACTAGCTGTTCAGTTTTAAACCTTGATCATTGATCTTTCAGCTTTAAAACTATATCAATGGTTATTGATCCACCTCGCCACCTTCCTTTTTTTTAATACGAAATCCTCAGGATTTCGCCATGTTTCCCCTTCCTATAGTGGTTGTCACCAGTCTTTGATTTACTTCATTCTCATCTAATTTTATTAGTGTTGCAAGTGCTTCATGTGCTAAAATCTCAGCAATTAGATCTACAACTAGTTTCCCTATCACATTCATCTCCATCATTCCTCACTAAATCAATCTTTGCACCTTGGCTTTTATCAATGATGAGATAAAAGCACTATACTTTGACATGCTCACCTACATAAATAATTAATGGCACAAAAATATATCACAAATAATATGTATTCAAGTTAGCAAGAGAAACTTTCTTAAAAGGAACCATATTGCTCATCGCTAATACCCCTCATAAGGTTTGTGTGCAATTAGCGATGAGAGATTATCCTAATATTATTACATATCGCATATTGCTAATTCAAAACTTAGCATTCAAAACAAATCCACGAGATGCGATGCAAGTGGAAACTCATCTCCTCACTCATTGCTATTTAAAACAATCTCTTCATAACACATTTGCGATAATCGATGAAAATATGATCATAAATCCAGAGGTCATCGCTCATCGCTATTACAACTTTAAGAATTCATAAATCATTTGCAATAAGTTATGCCTCAAGAACCTTGCTCATCGCTATTTGCAATCAGAAGTTCAAGGAAAATTTGTGATGAGCAATATGAAAGAGGCATTACCTCATCGCTCATCGCTAATTTGAAAAATACAATTAAAAAATGATCAGAAATGAGCGATAAAGATATAAGGCTAGTTGAACTTAAGTGAAAACCTTTTGGACGTGCTCATAAGTTGTCTTAATGGGGGGGGGACTTCCTAGAATGATACGACAAATAGAAAAAGACATAAGAGCCCCAAAATCATTATAATTAATAAAGGTTTCTGGACTTATGATGAGGGAACTGATTGCTAGATAATAAAAGTAGATGCAAAATTTTAAATAGTGACCTGTAGCAGGCAATAGGGAGTCAACAGTAAAATAGAACATTCAAGTGTATTAAGAAAATGAATCCTGAAACCCTCCTAAATGCAACAAGGGTTTGAGATGGGACATGAGAATTAAGGTTCCATCAGTGGCTCCGATTGGGGACATATGCCCCTTGCAAGCATGGCATGATCCCAAGAATCTTAGGTTGAAATAGACCAAAATGTGGATTAAAACCAAAGGACCCAAACCAAGGAACTACCTAGACAAGGTATCAGGACATAAAAAAAAAAAAACACACTTATGAGAAAATAGCATAACTAGGAGAAGTATGGCTTTAAGAACATCTATCCATGTACTAGCAGTTCAAAAATTTCACCTGTTAGGCTTTGAAGGAAATATGAATCTTCTCCATGAGTGTTGACTATCAAATAAGGGCTAGTCCATAATGCTTCAAATTTCCCATGCTTTCCCTTATCCTGAGCTCTTGCATTCTAGGCCAACACCATTATGTTTACTTCAAACTTCCTGGGAGAAGCTTTCATGTCATATAAATGCTTAACCTATAGTTGCATCTTCAAGTTTTTAAATTGAGCTTCCCTCCTAGATCCATCCAACTGCACCAAAATTTATCCTGTGCTGCATATCATCACATATTTCTTCATCATATTCCTAAAAAAACTTGTACATTTTGAGTAGGTTATTCTATGACAATATTTCCTCTAGACCATATACTAAGCCAAATGGTGAATAACCAGTACCCTTTTTCACAGTCACTCTATCCACCTAGAGCACCAGTTTTAATTTTGAATCCCAAGCCTTTTTGTTCTTCTCCATAACTCTCTTGATCTTCTTCATCAATCTCTTATTACTAGACTCAGCTTGACCATTTCCTTGAGGATGGTAAGGTGAAGAATAAGAAACTTGTATTCCATGTCTTTCACAAAAGTCCTTGAATTCATTTGATCTAAAGCACATAGCATTATCTGAGATAATTCTCTGAGGGACTCAAAATCTGATGAGAATACTATTCAACATAAAATAAACTACCACCTTACTTGTTGCCTTCTTTGTAGGTATTCCTTCCACCCATTTTGTAAAATAGTAAGTGGCAACAAGAATCCATGAATGACCTCCACTAGATTTTTTTTCTATTTCCCTGATGAAGTCAATTCCCCATTGTTAGAAAGCGGCTTCAACTATCATAGGTCTGAGTGGTAAATTTCCTAAGAACTTCAATTTTCTTGAGAATCGTTGATAGGCATCACAAGTTTTAAAAAACTTGTGAGCATCTTTAAAAATAGTGGGCCACCAAAATCCAACTCTCAAATTCTTGTGTGCAGTAGTCTTTGCCATGTAATGACCACCACACACCCCGTTGTGCATTTCCTACAGAATTCTAATGCTTGTTTTCCATCTACACACTTCAGAAGTACTCCATCCAAGCTTCTCCACTATAGGGGTGAAGCCACAATAATGGTTTACAATTGAAGTGAGGAAGAAAAACTTAGAAAAAATGAATGCATGGCAAAAAAATGATTTTAGGGGTTCGTATGAATCTATTGGTTTGACCGAACCCATTAGGGGTTCGCTAGAACCTAGGATTGGGTGAACCCTCCTAATACTTTCCTGCCAAAAAGGCCATCAAAACCCCTTATAGAAGGGGGGTTTGAATGAACCATTCGAACCTTGGTTTGAGTGAACTCCTAAGGGTTTGCTCAAACCCCCAGGGGTTCAGAACGAACCCCCTTTATTCCTCATCCCCTCCCTGAGACACAAAAAAAACTTGAATTTTGGCACTTCAAAGCTCGGGTTGAGGATGAAAATGGAGGAATCTTCACAAACCCAACTTGAATTAGGTAGTCCTCAGAACGAGCTATCCAACGAATATAATTTTAATATGTTTTGGTTTTATTATGTATTTTGTTTTTTAATTTTATTAAACATAGTTTTTTCATCAAAAATGAAGGTCTATGTTCTACACACGTGGAAAAATAGCAAATTATAAAAAAAAAAATTGAAAAATATGAGTGCACTAGATATTGAAGTCGTTGATCCAAAAAAAAAAAATTGAATTTCGATATATACAAAAAAGTTATGCATTATACGATCGCTATGTCTAAATTGTAATTGGTTTGACTTTGAAACTTGATTAAAGAAAAAATATTCAATAAAAATGTCTATCCAAGTGGAAACACTAGATATCAGAGTTACAAATCTAAATTCGAAAGAATTAGAATTTTATCCTTCATGGAAAAAAAGTTATGCATTATACGGTGTGTGTCACTTTTTAAAAATGTTGTTTTTGAAAAACACCAGTTTTGTGGGAGATGGAAAAAGAAGTGCAATCTGATTCCAAAAATTTTGAAAAAAATATTTTTAGAATCTACAAACAAAATGTGATGAGACTCTAGTTTTCATTATCTTCAAATTCTTCATGGTTTAGCCGCTATAGGTGCCCAAATGTGAATATTTAGTTTAAAAAAATAATTTCAATGTCTAGTTTGGCCAAAAATTGTAAACCACTATTGTGGGATCACCTATAGCTCATTGTCAATAATCACATACTTGATAGCATGCAATTTTAATGTTATTTTTTCATTATCAACCATATCAGTAGGACATTGTAAAGTTTGCAAATACTGGATAATTCTTCTATACCATCCGCATGTTTTCATATCACAGAGAGGTGCGACATCAATTATTTTATTTTGATAAACTTGATTAGCTTCCAAATTTTCCTCTTCCATCAACTTTGCTAGGCCTTGTCCTCTTACTAACTTGGGGGTATGTGCAGGATCATGATGGGCCCAAAAGTGGCGATATGATGGGTATGTGTAGGGTATGTGACTGACAACTTTTTTTTTACCCAAAATTGATGAAACAAAAAGGGTTTTTAAAGGAGATTCTTAGCTTCCCACCAATATAAATTATTCTTTACTTTAAATTTCATAAATAATTATTATTCATTTTCTATTTGAATTATGACTAAAGTCCTGATTGATACGCTGATTGAAAAATATCTATAGCTTTCAAATGGTATCACATTTTTTGAATCTAAAACATGTGTCACATTCTATGCTTTGCATACTATAGGATTAAAAAAAGAAAAAATGAATTTCATGAAGTTTTGAAATTAGTATACTTGGGAAATTCAGTTGAAGGCATACCTTGTTCATTTCTATTATCTTTCTATTGATTTTTGGCTACTTCAGCCTTGTGTTTAGAATCCTTCCTTATGGTTTCAGGGACTTGCTTCTCCGTCTTTGAATTTTTAGCAAGATATTTGTGTTTAGGAGTAGCTTTTGACTTCCCTATTCTCTTGGCCCAAATTTTATCTCCCTTTCCTTCTTTATTTTTGAAAGCTTCTATTTTTTCATAAGATTCATGTTCTTTGCCCTTAGCATTCTGTTCCTTGATGAACAAACTAGTAGTATTACCTTGTTCATCTCCAACAATTCTATTCCTCAAATGATAAGAGCTCCTAGCTTGAGCAGCTAAGACTGTTGTATACTTTGCAATTTCTTTCACATAGGGTCTTGTTAATGAAATACCATCCTCAATCACCTCCAAATTATAAGCCTCAATATTACTAGTGTCATCTTCATCAGAAAGAACTTGCTGATGATATGCATTAGCAATTTTCCTTTGATTGTCGACATCTACTTCTTAAGAACCTTCATCAGAAGAGCATTCATTGCACATGTTGAACAATGTCAGAATCACCCATAATCATAAGTACAGCATCCTCCTCTTGATCTTGTTGATCACACTCCTTAGGTATGCCATCTTCTACTTCCACCATCTGTGCTACTACACATTGCTACGAGGAATGTGGCATTTGGATTTAGTCATACACCAAGGAGTAACTTCTACAAAATTTCCTGAATTCTTTTGTAGATGGTCTAGAGGGACTTTTTGTTGGGTATTCCTCTGATTATTTAAGATAGGCTTCCCATTATACCAATTGGTATTGTAAGGGTGATCTTGCAATCTAGGGGGCCTTTCATTCCTTTGGTAATTTTTTGGTTGGGCCTTCTCTTTCCTTACAATTTTATCATTGATAGTTTTGATAAAAATATCAAGCTTGTCCTCAATTGTTCCTCCTTTAGTGCCTGAACTCTTTTCTTCCTTTTTTGAAATTTTGAAAAGTTTTGGATCATCTCTTCTACCAACTTTACCAATTGCTTTGTTGATATTTTCAATATGTTATACTATCTCAAAAGCTTCTCTTAAATATTAAGGATGCTTATCTAGCAAATGGTAACTCTTTTTTGTATCAAAAGCATTGCAATAATTTACCAAACACGTGCATGATCATTTAATTGTAAATGGGGAGGAAACCTTTTTCTAGCTTTCTGGAACCTTGTATTAAACTTAGCAATAGATTCATTAGATCCTTTTACAATATTATTGAATTAATTCAACAAAAAACTTGAATCAGTATTGTCACTGTATTGTTCTCTAAAAACCATTTTGAACTCCTCCCAAGAGCCAATGCTCTTAGTAGGTAAACTCATGTACCATTCTCTTGCATCCTCAACAAGAGACTACATTAACAAATTCATTATGAAATCTTCAACCTCCACCTCAAAATCATCCATAACATTAGTGAATGCTTTGAGATGGTCTTCACCACTTAAAGAATTATTTCTAGAGAATTTGACTAGAGAAAGCCTAAAATCTTTAGGGAATTGGTTAGGGTAGCCAGGTATTCCAGTGAAACACAACTACTGGTATATATCTACTTGGAGTGGCCTCCTAGTATGTTGATCCCTATGATCATCTCTATGCTCATCATCTTTCTTGCTGTAAGAGTGGCTACCATCTTTTTCCTTTCCAATTTCACCATCACCTCTCCCTTTCTTACTTCCCTTATCATCTTCAAAATAAGACTTATCATCCTTTTTTTTTCCTCTACCACCACCTCCTTGATCTCCTCCACCACTTCCACCTAGAGTATGTCCATCAGAGTTCTTCTTTTACAACTCACTATCAGTATTTCTAGAGCTTGAGCCCTCTTGAATATGGGTGGACATTTGAAGGAATGCAATAGCTCTATCCATTTCTGCATTAGAAGCTATTATTTCAGCTTTTTCCAAATCTTCTCGCAACTTTTCACTTTCCAATTGCAACCTTAATATCTCAGGATCTGGAGGTATATTAGATGGGGTTGGATCAACTTTAGCCTTATTTTTGGGAATTTTGGTAGATGAAGTATTGGTTTTATCATTGGTTTTAAATGTAGTTTTCTTGGGTTGGTCAATAGGCCTCTTCCCATGATCTACAAATGACATTTTCTTAGTACTGATAGGAGGGTCTGAGGCTCTAATGGTTGAGACAGACATTGTATAAGTATTAGTGGTTGAAACTCCCATTGAGACTGCTACTCCAGGAATATCATTAGTCATCTTAGAGGTGAATATAGAAATGTTTTCTTCAAAGGTTCTATGCCTTGCGGCCTCTTCTCTCATTTTTTTCTTCTAGCATCTCTCTCAAGTTGCTTAGCTCTAATCCTATCTTCCCTCTCTTTCAGTTCTTTCATTCTCTTTTCTTCTTGTTCTTGGAATCTTAACTCCTCTTCTTCAATGGCTTTCATGTCATTATCTATATCCTCCTCACTTTCCAGAATATCCCCATGCTCACTTGGGGTAGGAGTGAAATAAGTCTGGTTAGCAGGGTCCTCTTCAAGAGAAAAGTGGACTGGCTCATCAAGGGATTTACCTCGTGGCTTAAAATTTTTTCCATTGAAAATGGAACCAATTCTAGGGGTTGAAGACTATGAAAAATTCTTATTCTTTTCCCAAAACCCCCACCTATCTTCCTCTCTTGAGATATTTAACTCGGTATCAAATACTTGTTCAACAGGAAAACTTCCCTGGTCTATGTTAGACTCTTGAACATTATGTCCTTCTTCATGGACACTAGCACTACTTATGTCGACATGAAAAGTAGGAGATACATTAGGATGGGAATCAATAGACTTACTTGATTTAGAACGTTTCTTGACCCATTTAGGATGCTTTTCCTTTGTAGGTTTATATTTTTCCTTCTGCTCAGGATGCTTCTTCACATAACTTCTAGTCTTCCTCATAATGTCAAGTGCTGCAAAATATTTCTTGTTGTTTTCCTTTTGAGAACTAACCTTCACACTGGTACTAGAGAACTCAGAGTCACCACCTAGAATACCGGGAAACAAAAAATCATTGCACTTTGATTTTATACTTGTTACTCTAGAAAATATTTTAAACATTACTCGACAGAAAGTGGCAGAATGAAATAACACCTGATGCATAAGACCTAGTATGATGGGAAAAATGCAATAGATTTAAAATTGATTGTTCCTTAAATAGTAAGGAATATCAAAATGAACAAATGACTCTGAATGTACCTGATATGAACTTAGAGACTTTGGACTTAGCTAGTCCCCAACGGAGTTTCCAATCTGTTGGTTATTTTTAAAGAACCAAACTGATCTCCAAAAATACCTATGGATTTTTCCATCTCCAATTATCAGTAATTCTGAAGGGATTGACATACAAATGAATAAAGGTTTCTAAACTTCTATTCCTACTCTTTAGGATTTATAAAAACTGGGAGGGTGATCCCACAATGTATACCTAAAGAATTTTCACAATTACAATCAAATACATTGTCAATAACAAATATATCTCATGAAACCACTCAATAATATACATCAAATAAGTTGGAAGCTTATTATATCAATTTTATATGTACCAAATATGAGACAGTAGACATAAAAACAAACAACAATAGTATTCCCTTGAGATTTTATGATTAAAAGATTGAGTAGGTAATAAATCAACACTGTAAGTGTAACACAAATACCCTGCATGAACCAATGTATTTATCCCAAGCACGGAGTCAATACCATTCTACATAACCTAATCACAATTCAGACAATAGCACCTATAACCGCAAGAAATATTGCATTACAACATTCCTTTGTGATGTTCAGGATTATTACTTCTTACAAATATCCCAGCACATAGTTCTTATGAGTTATCAATCTCATACAACCACTTACATCAATTCATTGAATCGATAAGAAGGCATGAAACTAAACATCCATCAGATAATGACAGACAAAAATGAAAGAAATTCTTGATTACTTTCAATCACAACTCATAACAAACATACAAGAAGAGAAAATAACCATGAAACCGATATTAATATGTATTATAAATGCTATATCATTATCAGTTTTACATGCATACGTATGAACTCCAAAAGAAACTTAAAACAAGAACTCTAAAACTTTCTTCATATTATCTTGACAAACTTAATAGTATTAACTCAAAATTTTCAACTCTCTTGCTACTGGTCCTGAATTCCTTCTTATAGAGATGAAGGAACAAACAAGACTTAGACCAGATAACACACATGCCATGATCCCATTGGACCGCTTGCAACAATATTCCCCTTTTAGTTATACTTGAGTCTTTAGGAAGATTAAATAAACATGAGGCAAAATTAACCTCAACTCTTCATGAAGAATAGGTCCCACCTCCAAAAAAATCATTAGTTTGTTACAACAGCTTCAAAATATTCTCGATGTGTTCAAAATGCCAATTGTGAGAAAATTAAAACAACAAAAATTATGAAGCAAGGTAAGGAAAGAAGAAAAAGGTCAAAATTTGTTAATCCACATTAACACCACATGCTAATCATTTGCATTTTAAGGAGAGAATAATATTTTACCATGTTATACCAAAATCATAATCTGTACTATATTTGGGTTATGCATTACTCTTCTCTTGTCCATTTTTCTCCTTACTCTACGTATTTCTCCAACCAGATGTTGTATTCTTCTTTTGTGGGCCATTTAATATTCAATAAATCCTGTGCCTTAGTAATATACTAGGAGTACCTTACATCAATCAAAATCATGGCTTCCTTAGCAAACATATCCATTTTTTATTCAATTTCCACCATTGTGTTAATATTTGAATTGAGCAAGATGTAATCGGTGATAGATAAAGTAATCATAACTGCTTCAAGCATTCCTCCCAAATATTTTTTCCAGGTGTCAAATGGATGCAGTTTGCCTTTTGAATTCACTATTTGAGGCATATCACACTTCTCCATCTCCTTGAATATTTTCAACTTGCTCTAGAGTTGTATACCCAACTTTGCATTGAAAGTAGTTATCTCATTTATTGAATCAATAGTTTTCAAGATGTCAGGAATATTTGTGGCTGCCTCGGGATCCTCATTCATTTTTGGCATCATTTCTTTTAAAACGATTACCCTAGCAATCTAATTATTCCATTCATTCCTAAAGGCCTCTTGTACTTGCAAATACTTTGTATTTTCCTCTTGAATATTATTATACGTGGCCCAGACATCATTATCTCTATGCACCAACTTGGTCACCATGTGCTTCAGCACATCCTCAAAAATTTCATTGGCCACCCTAATTGTTTCCAGTTTGGCCTGCTTGGCATTTTCCTTCTTAGTAGTTAACTTTTCTTTCAAATCATCAATTCTTAGGGCCAAATTCTCCCTATCCTATGTAGACACATGAAATAAAGATGAAGAAGAAGGTTGATTCATTGTCTTTTGAGTAGCCTAAATAGTGGCTCTCATTTGATTTAGCTCATTCAAGGCCTTATTATATTCCTTAACCAAGGATTCATATTTCTTCTCAGAAATATGTGCAATATCCACACTAAGCATTGCGACATGTGAAATTAGCTCAGCTGCTTGGATTGGTGTTATGTCAGTAGCTCTGTTTGCCACTAGTGAACCAATAACTTCTTCAATAGGCCTAGCAACCTCATGTTTGCTAGTATTAGGTGCCCTAGACCAAATTGCAAGGGAATGCAACTTTAGACTATATCTAGAACCAAATACTTTATCCTCAAATTGATCTTTAGATATCAAAGCTTGGGGATCTCTCCTAATTGCATCATATGCTATGGCAATAGTGATAGTGCATCCTGGTAACAACATGATTCTAGTATCTTTGACAATTCTTCAAGTTTCAGTGGGAGTAATAGCTGTAATTTCAGCCCTAATTTTCTCTTCCTCTTAATGAGAAGGGTCAGCATTGATTCGGGCCGATTCAAGTCTCTCTTTTATTTCCTTTCTCCACTGTTGAATCATAAACTTCTAAAATTATTTGGTCTGCACAAATTTATCATTAGCCAAAAACTCATCACACTCCCTAATTTTGGGATCATCATCATTTTATCTATCATACTACCACTTGAAAATCCTTCTAGGAGGAACATTTGAATTGTGAGTTTCTTCAATATGAGGAAGGGGAAATTTCTGCTCAACCTCCTCATTTCTTGGTACATGTTTTGCCACTTGTTCTTCCCTAACCTCCTAAACATCTTCAAGCTATTCTGGGATATCCATAGCTTGTGGTTGTCGTTGTTGCTCTAAGAGGACTTGGGATTTGTCTACAACCTCCTTTACCTTTACCTTAAACTCACCGGATTGATAATCCCTTATCATAATAAAATCCCTATCAAAGGGGTTTGCAATTACATTGTATGGACTGATGTAGAAGGCATTCCTTTTCATAATCTTCTCCTCAAGGTTTGTCATAACTGTCCATTCCTTTTTCCTAACCATCATAGCCTCATCGCTTGTAAAAGTTCTTAGTACATGATCTCTATATAAAAATTTATGATCAATGTATGATGCCTAAGTTCTTTTGTCTTCTTCTTCCTGCCACAAATCCTTCTAGATCAACAATTCTAATCTCATTGATAAGAATTCTGAGATTATTCACCATAATGACCAATTTTTCATACACCTCAGGGGAAGCGATCTTGAAATAAGCAAACATACATTAGGGATGTATTATAGTTCCCTTTTTGACCTTTCTAAACATTTCATAATCCATAACATAAATTTTCCACATTAGCTCCATGAAAGCCAATCTATCTGAGACATACAAGGGTAAATAATTGGGTGCCACCTTAACTCCATAAACCCTTATCAAAATATATTCATAATGTAGAAACCAGTCAGCCCAATTATGTGTTGCTACAGATCCTAGTACATCCTTTGGGTGCATAATACTTTTGATTTATGGAGAAAGTCTGAAACTAGGTGCTACACCTAATGACTCTAAGATACCATGTCTTACAACATTGGAAAACATGATCTAATTGGAATTGGAGCAATCTTGATCCCAAATGTATGTCCACATTTGTACAGGGATAGCCTTATTTTCATTGTCCTTAATCTTTAGATTTAATTTCCTTTTCTACTCATAACCTCCTTCCGAAAAAAGCATATGCATCAATAAAAAGTAATGGGGGAAAGACATAGGGTGCATTTCCCTTTTAAAATTGAGAAAATCCTCATGCATTCGTTCAGCAACAAAGTTAGCATAATCAAAACCAGTGTTTCAATTATAGTATTGTATATCTGCCACCATCACCAACAAATCAAGAGCTATTCTAACCTCAAAATCTTGAGCGAGCACTTGATTTAAACAATAGTAAGTGTTTTTGTTCAAAATAATCTTCAAATTCTTCACACTCAAAAGGTTCAACATCCTGAGTAGTAATTTTTTTCTTGCTCCTTCTATGTCACACAAGCATTACTTCTTTGAATGCAAATTTTCCCCTTTCGTATTCAACATATATGTTAGCATGCCTAAAATTTGTATTATAATTAGGATTTAACCCAAATATATCCAACATTTTATCCTTTGTCACCTCCAGAATTATATCACCATTCTCACTCTTGATTTTCCTATCAGTAGGGTCATAGTGCCTTGCTAGCTCCATCATTAAATCAACTTCTACAAACACATTTGGAAATACCAGCATTCCAAGGTTCAACCCCCATAAATAGCATGGAGGCTTACTAAAATTTCGCCTATTGAAAGCATACCAAAACAATTGCCATCCACTCTTGGGCTAGGGTTTTTCACCAATTTCACCAACATTATCAATCAACCTAGTGGTAACAACAACTTGTCTTGTGGGACTTTTACAAATTCGTGACCCTCCTTCTTTGACACCTCTAGAGGTTTCTTGCATAAACTTTTATATTTCTTTCTTTGCACTTCTGGATCTAGTGGAAGCCGCAGGGGTACTAGGAAAATGGTTAGACATAGTCACTGGCTTAGGCCTAATTTTAGCTGAAGCATGCTAAGTTTTAAGTCTTTTAACCCTCTTCTGCTTTGGTTTCCATTTTGGTCTAACACTGGATTCACTAGGCTCTGGGTCACTCATGCTTGTAGCACAAATAGAAGCTAGGGTTTACAATTTCTTACGGCCAAATAAAACCCTTCACAATTATGACAGGACTAAACACTATTATTGAACAAGACACCTTTCTTTACAATTTAGACAGTGCTCAATCACCAAATTGAAACTACTAGAAATGACTAAATTGCTAATTCAACTAATTTTCCTATCAACTTTCCAAGGCATTCACCTTACTACATCAATTAGAAGAAAGTATCAGTTTTTCTTATGCGGATGAAAGTAGTGTCACTCTTGTTGTTGATAACTTCTGGAGCTTGCCTTGTAAATTCCTTTGCTTCTGGTATTCTTTCCACTAGCCAACAAATTAGGATGCACGATAAACAAGATATCTACTTTCTGTTATGGCTGAGAAGGGAGCATGTCACCATTAATAGTTGATAGTAAGAACGTGCGAGCAAACTGACAATATGTCGTTTAGTTTTAAACCTTGATCATTGATCCTTCAGCTTTAAAACTATATCAATGGTTATTGATCCACCTTGCCACCTTCCTTTTTTCTTTATACGAAATCATTAGGATTTCACCATGTTGCCTCTTCTTGTAGTGGTTGTTGCTAGTCATTAATTTACTTCAGTCTTGTCTAGCTTTATCAGTGATGCAAACTTGCTTCATGCGATAAAATCTCATCCCTTAGATCTGCGGCTAGTTTCCTAATCACATTCATCTCCATCACTCCTTGCTAGATCAATATTTGCACCTTGGTTTTTATCAGTGACAAGAGAAAAGAATTATTCTTTGACATGTTCACCTGCATAAACAATTAATGTTGCAAAAGATATCACAAATAATATGTATTCAAGTTAGCGAGAGAAACCTTCTTAAAAGGAACCATATCGCTCATTGCTAATCCCCCTCATAAGGTTTGCAAGCAATTAGAGATGATAAATTATCCTAATATTATTACATATCGCATATCACTAATTCAAAACTTAGCATTCAAAACAAATCTATGAGATGCGATGCAAGTGGAAACTCATCTTGCTCATCACTATTTAAAATAATCTCTTCATAACACATTTGCAATAAGCGATGAAAATATGATCATAAAGCCAAAGGTCATTGCTCATTGCTATTACAACTTTAAGAATTCATAAATCATTAGCGATAAGTGATCCCTCAAGAACCTCGCTCATCGCTATTTGCAATTAGAAGTTCAAGGAACAATTTGTGATGAGCGATATGAAAGAGACATTACCTCATTGCTCATCATTGATTTGAAACATATAGTTCAAAAATGATTAGCGATGAGCAATAAAGATATAAGGCCGATTGAACTTAAGTGAAAACCTTTTGGCACATGCTCATAGGTTGTCTTAATGGGGGGGGACTTCCTAGGATGATACGATAGATAGAAAAAGACTTAAGAACCCCAAAATCATTATAACAAAGGTTTCTAGACTTATGATGAGGGAACCAGTTGCTAGATAATAAAAGTAGATGCAAAATTTTAAATAGTGACCTGCAGTGGGCAATAAGGAGTCAATAGTAAAATAGAACATTCAAGTGTTTTAGGAAAATGAATCCTGAAATCCTCCTAAATGCAACAAGGGTTTTAGATGGGACATGAGAATTAAGGTTCCATGACATATAATCGGAATGAACAATCATAGTGACAATGCAAACCAAAAACAATCTAGGCACCATGTTAAAATAAAAAAGATGGTAGGTCAATGAATGTGCGAATATTTAGATGCAAACATAGGAATAAATTATGTCCATATTTGTAAAATATAAGTCTTATCATCCCATAGTGAGCATTTAAAAGGAAAGGCTATGAGAAATGATCAAAATTCCAAGTGGATTCAAAGCGTAGGTTGGCTAGTGGAGCCTTTTTCTAGAGCAGGCATAGAAATTTTCATTATGTCTACAAGCAACAGTTTCCACTTTGCTTCGAAATCAACTTTTGTTGCTTTGACAATCATTGTTTTCAGCTGATCCTCAGAATTATAAGTTTCTATTCTAATCAAAGCAGTAAAGATGTATGGTTTATAAATAAGGCCTTTAATAACAACAACAAGATCTGTTGTAGACTCAGAGTTGTCCTGCAACATGTAGAGGTATTTTGCTAGAATTCACAGCAAACTAGTGGTAGCTTCATCAAAAGAAATACACCAAAGGCTAGCCGAATGGTCTTGCAGCTTTAACTGTAGAACATAGCAATAGTTGCATTCCTCAATTTCCATTTGGCAATGATCACAAAACCAAACATTAGCACTGGGGCGTGTGCATTTTCTTTTGCATTCTTTCCCATTAACCAAGAAGGGGCAAGTAGGGTAACAAAAAGACTCAGTTTTTTGCAATTTGAATTGTTGATTTAAAAATGGCTTCAACAGTTTATGGCAAGCGAAGGCAGTTGTTTAAGATAAATGCAATAGTAACTCTATTATTTGAAGGATGCATTCTACGAGGTGCAGAAGAAGATGAAGCCATTTTCTCTACTTTAATTAGGCCCTTGGATCTAAGAGTGTTTTCCTCAGGAATAGAAGGGTTAATGTCAAGGACTGTTCCTATTGATGTGTTGATAACTTTACCATTAAAGTAGCCTACATGGCCACCCTGCACAACAACTATGACTATATCACTAGAATGGTACATCCACTCCAAGCTATCACCCTTTTCTTGCCAACTTGGGCCCCACAAATTAACATCAATGAAAGAAGCAGAGATATCATATAGTTTAATTGTTCATTGGATTGTTTTAGTTCCATTTTTCATATGAACAGTTGAAATGTACCCAACATACACTACAATGCTAATAATTTCAACCAAGCTATTATCACTATAGTTGCTTATGTCACTAACTGGCACAAAAGTTGAGATTTTTCTTGGGACGGAAATCTCATCTTCACACCGTTTTAATGTTGATTTTTCATGCAAAACAATTTCAAGATTACTATTTAATTTATTGAATCTTTTATTGGCTTCCTTGACCAATCCCCTCGATATTAAATAAGTTGACCCAACCTCAACTTGACTATAATGCTATTCAATAATATCATCAAAACAAGTAATACATATTTTTGTCCCCTCCATATCTATAATGTCAAAACTATATAGTTTCCCTTCACCTCTTTGTTTGTGGAAATGATACATCTCCCTAATATGTGTTACATGACTTTTCACTGTCCAAAATTTTTGATAAATGTTCAAAGCTTTAATAGGGCTGACCTTTGGAGGAATGTTTTGTTCTTTAGGGGACAATTATAGACCAAATTTAGGGGTCCTTTTAGAAGGAGAAGGTGAGTCAAATGCCAACATTTTCTCTTCTTGCTGCTTGAACAAATACCTAGGGGTCCCAATCATTTGGAAATCAGGCATAATAACAACTAAGTTGGATATGATTAAGGCCTTGGAAAAGAAGTAAAACAATAAATTGGACAGATTATATGAGGCAAATACGAAAGAGAGAGAATTTTAAAAAATATACAAGAAACAACACAACCCACCTTGAATCTTGGACATTCCTACAGATGTAGTCTCTTAAACATACAAGGGACCCTATTTTCAAGGAATTTGAAAACAACATATCATTTCATTTAGAAGGGAGGGTTCCTATTTGCAAATGGTGGCCATTAGACAACACAACCTTATATCACTCAACCTACCCTTCATCACCACCAAATTTTTTGACAGACAAAAGTTGAAGGACCAGAGAGGGAACAACATCTCCATCATTGATGGAACAAATTAAAAATGAAGTCAAAGTCAGTTGTTTCTTTGCAGCCTACAAATAAAAGTGTAATCAAGCAAAATGTGCATCATCACACCAAATGGATAGAATGAGTAAGAAAAAAAAAGGCTGGAAAGAGATATATTTTTATGTGTTCTAAAAGATCAATGCATGTCTACTTCCATATCTATATGCTCTACTAGGGCCAGCCATATATGTATGCACCTAAAGGATAATAAAACAACAATAACAAGAATGGTAGGAAATAATAACAACTAGTTTGTAGCAGGCACAACGAAAAAGCAGTACAAACTTACAAAATCAGGGTCTAGAGGCTGTTGGATGGCATCCTCAGAGCCGTACTCCGTAGTGTGACTTGTGGGAGGTGACAACAAATCAATTTTTGGGGGCTCTGGAGACCCATCCACGAAGCCCAATTCCATAGACATAGTTTTGGGACCTTTTAAAGGCAAGAAATCTTCCAATTGTAGTTGACTAATTGGAAACTCTATATCACAGTAAAAATCAAAGATTAAGTTATTGCAACATTCAATGGAAACTGGTAGACAACTTGGAAATATTCACAATCTTTGAGGTTGCCTATCTATGTATGCATGGAATTTTCTTGCTATATTTCTATAAATACCTATATGCAAACATTTGCATATGTTGCTACTTGTTGCCTTCATCCTTTTTAATAAAAGCAATGGAATATACAACAACAAGAATGAAAATGCTTAAGTACATATATGGATGGAATTTTTTCTTTTCCTACACATTTTGAAAAACACATATAACTAGATATATATATCCATATGTACACATGTATATATTTATCTATATATACAACAATATATCTAAATGATAACATATTCCATCCAAAAAAAATAAGCATGGTAAAGATTACATAATTTTAAAAATTAAAAGTTCAATCCTTGTTACAAGAACAATAGAATAATCTGTTACATGCAGCTTCAAATAGATGAGTGGAAAACAATATGATGGAAGTTATTGATACTTAAACAGATGAGGGAAAAATAATATCATGAGACATGTTAATATCTATGTAATAGTTGCCTTGTAAATTCTAGACTCATAATTTTTTGTACAATACTTATTGACTAATGAGAAACATTTAGGAACATCCTTTGTTGAAGAGACAAGGTCCATGTCATCATTATAAACTCTGGGTAACTATTTTCTATTTCAACAATTTTTAGGGTAGTCTATTATCAAAAAAACACCACAATGGTTCTTTCAACAATGCAATCTAATCAATATATTTTCATACACACACACACACACACATATATGTATATTTATACATATATATATATATACATATATACATACATATACTCTAGATTCAAGCTCCATTATTTGGCACTAACTATTATAGAGAAATAGGCAAATTGTAAAAGAGCTATTAGGAAAATACTCAAGAACCACAGAAAATGAGAGAATATCAAAACCCAACATTAAATAGAGCTTTGAAACAAGAGGAAAGAATATCATAAAACATATTCACACAACACAAGCAATCTGTGTAACAGTTGGCTTATCGATTCTAAATTGGACCACATTATCTGACAACAAATATTATAGACAAATAGGGAAACTGTACAAGAACTATTACAAAAAACATACATACATACAACACACACACACACATATATTTACATATACATACATACACACACAAACACACACACACACACACACACACACACACACACACACACACACACACACACACACACACATATATTTATAGATCTATACAAATCACATATTTTGGAGCACAACAATTTTAAATCCCTACGATCTACTATAAAACTAGCAGGGAGAAAGTGTCTTGGACAACACTCTGCTATCAAACCAACACAACAATGCCTCTTTCGACAATGCAACTTAGTCAATATATTTTCTTCACAAAACTTTAAAAAAAGGATAATAGAAGAGGAAAACTACCATAATGAAGAGTTTTTATGGGGGGAGTTGAGGAAGAAAGAATATATATATATATAATACCACAATGGTTGTTTCAACAATGCAACTTAATCAAAGTATACTTTCCCACCTTGCAACATTCAATATTGCATTTACTTGGTCAGCCCCCATCGTACAACAATGACATAATCCATTAACCCTCGCACAAGCAAACACTTACCATTCACTTTCTGCATATCAAGGTCACCACCTCCACCACCTCCAACCTATGTAATATATATATACATACACAGACACATACACACACATATATATATACATATATATCTACATATACATATACATATACATATACATATACATATACATATACATATACATATACATATACATATACATATATATATATATATATATATATATATATATATATATATATATATATACATACATACATATATATATGCATATATATATACATATGTAGATACATATATACTCTGTGCATCTTTGGTGTTATACACATTTTGTACAATTAGTCCCTTGGTATCCTTCTAATTGATTTAACTTCAAATCCTTACAAAAAGGATGTTGTAGATTGTTAATGGCTACGTAATTTATTCTTGTGTTTGCATATATACATTTGCATATTCATTGAGCTACCATGGTTTTGATTTTACTTTGGTGCCCATGTTCTTTGTAGTCTTCTAGCAAATAGAGTAATTGTATAAGAGGAGCTACATTATCTGGCATTTAGTATTATAGAGAAATGGAGAAATTGTAATAGAACTATTAGTAAAACATACATACATATATTTATGCATATATACATACATACATTTATATATATATACAAATATACATGTAAATATATATATATATATGTAGATATGTATATATGTACATATATATACATATATATATATGTACATATATATATACATATATATATATATATATACATATATATATACATATATATACAAACTTAATCGAGAATCCAAGCTACATTGCCTGCCACTAAATATTATAGAAAAATAGAGAAATTACAGTAGAGCTATTAGATGACAAATCCAATTTCAGTTCCTGTTATTTTAGAATTCTCAAAAATAGAAAGGCACAACACATATGCTTTGTTGTTTGTGTTTCCAGTTTTATTGGCCTTTAGGTGTATACACATATGGCTAGAGGTAGTAAAGGATATAGGTGTGGAAGTAGACATGCATTGATCTTTTCAAACACATAAAATATTGTTTTTCTTAATTGTTCTATCCATTTGCTATGATGATGTGTGTTTTCCTTCATTGCACTTGTTTAATGAAAAAATAAATATAGATGTTCTTCCAGGTCTAATAAATATAAAACTAGGACATAGATAAAATTATATCGTACTTGAACCAATCTATAGAACAATTCAAGTTTGTCAATTCAAAATTCAAGCTACATTATTTGGCACTATATATTATAGACAAATAGCGAAATTAAAAAAGAGCTATTAAAAAGTCATTTACTATGTAACAACCACCAAACTAATTTCATATATATACACGTGTGTATACAAGTGTGTGTGTATATATATATGTATATATATGTATATGTATTCATGTATATATGTATATATGTATGTATAGGTATACATGTATACATGTATATGTTTTACATGGGTATTTTGCATAAATGATTAATTTATTGTTCATGCTTTTCAGTCTCTACTTATTGTTCCTTTCGATAGCAAGTTGGAGGATTTTAACACTAATGTGCTGCAAAATGTGTGAGAAAGTGTATTGATTAAATTGCATTGTCGAAGGAGATATTTCAAATTGTAAGAGATATTAGAAAGGGGTATGTGTAGGATCATGATGGGCCAAAAAGTGGCAATATGATGGGAATGTGTAGTGTATGCGGCTGACGATGTTTTTTTTACCCAAAATTGATGAAACGAAAAGGGTTTTTAAAGGATATTTTCGATTTCCACCAATATAAATTATGCTTTACTTTGAAGTTAATAAGTAATTATTATTCATTTTCTATTTGAATTACAACTAAAGTCCTGATTGATAGGTTGATTGAAAAACATCTATATCTTTCAAACGGTATCACATTTTTTGAATCTGAAATATGTCACATTCTATGCTTCACATACTATAGGATTAAAGAAAGAAAAAATGAATTTCATGAAGTTTTGACCAAGTTAAGGTGGTCACACACGAGTTTTATATTTTTAAAAGTTGTAATAAAAAATTCATAATTAATTATTTACTTGGAAAAAATTACAAAAAAATATGCATCACATCGGGACATGATTCCTCTACTTATATCTAAAATCTTATAAAAAAATATTATCATTTTACTATGGTTAGGGTGGTCAGACAGATGCCTACTTCATATTTTTTCCTTGAAATTTAAGTACTACTGCTTTGAAATTTAAAATTTTCACCAAATAGATCTCTTTTTTTTAAAAAAACCTAACACTTTAAAAACTACATTCAATTTTCTACAAATTTTATTCTTACATATTTTTGAAATAATATAGATAACGTATTCAAATTTTTACGTCAAGTTTCCTAACTCTGATTTTTCTGAATTTTTTGCCACTTAAGGGCCTATTTTTTCCATGATGATCCTGCACATACCCAAGAATAACACTTAACAGCCACCAAATTAATTTAATTGAAGAACAAACAAATCATACATCTAATTAGTAGATGTATCTATGCATATGAAAAACATTTTTGGTGCAAGAAAATGAATATCATGAAGCATATTAATATAAGACATAACATGTTAGACACAAAGGAAAAAGCCACAACAATTAACACTTTAGTATGAGTAGCTTCAAACAGCCAAGGCGAAAAGAAATGCACACAACATATTGGTGCAAGACAAGCAATTTATGAAAGAGTTGTAAGGCATCTTAGAAAAACACTTAAGAAGTAGACATAACTAACAGTTGAACGGGACCATATAAATATATATATGTATATGTATACATGTATATATGTATGCATATGTATACATGTATATATGTATGCATATGTATACATGTATATATGTATGTATATGCACACATGTATATATATATGTACATGTTTACATGTATATATATGTACGTTTTACATATGTATTTTTCATAAATGATTAATTTATATGGGTGATCCCACAATAGTGGTTTACAATTTTTGGCCAAACTGCACACTGAAATAATTTTTTTAACTAAATCTTCACTTTTGAGAACCTATAGCGACTAAACCATGAGGAATTTGAAGATGATGCAAACTAGAGTTTTGTGAATTTTTTTCTATATATTCTAAATATATTTTTTTCGAAATTTTTGGAATTAGATTACACTTCTTTTTCCATCTCCCTCAAAAACTAGTTTTTTTCTGAAAACAACATTTAAAAAAAGTGATGCTCACTGTATAACACATAAATTTTTCTTCATGAAGGATAATATTATAATTCTTTCAAATTTAGATTTTTAACTCTGATATCTAGTGCTTCCACTTGGTTAGATAGTTTTTTATTAAATATTTTTTCTTTAATCAAATTTTGAATTCAGACCAATTATAATTCAGACATAGTGCGACCGTATAACGCCTAACTTTTTTTGTATGTATCAAAATTCAATTTTTTTTTATTTGTTGGATCAAGGATTTCAATATCTGGTGCACTAATATTTTAATTTTTAATTTTTAATAATTTTCTATTTTTCCACAAAAGAGCTTGATTTTTGGTGAAAAACCTACATTCATGAGAAATAAAAATAAATATAATAATTAAATTAAATTTATTTAAAATTATACTTTTTGGGAAGCTTATAATAAGGACTACATACTTGCAAAAAATAAATTTTAAATGAATTCATTTGATCTCCCAAAAGGTAAATCAAAAGTGGTTTTTAATCAGCATTTTGATAGGTGTAAAGGAGACTTTGTTATAGGTATGGTTTAAAACTAGCGGGGTTCTATCCAAGGGGGTTTTATTTAAGGTAGTTTAATCAAACCATCTTTAATTTTAATTATTTAAATGGAACCTTATAAGGCTTAAATCATTATATTTTTTAAAAATATGTGATTTTAGCAAAAATCGGTTCCTCCCAAAAATTGTAAACTAGCTTATTGTTGCTTTTGATAGCAGGTTGGAGGGTTTTAACACTGATGTGCTACAAAATGTGTGAGCAAGTACATTGATTAAATTGCATTGTCAAAAGAGCCATTTCAAATAGTAAGAGATATTAGAAATAATAACACTCAACAGGCACCAAACTAATTTAATTGAAGAACAAACAAAGCATACATCTAATTAGTAAATGTATCTATGCATATGCAATGCATTTTTGGTGGGGGAAAATAAATATGATGAAGCATATTGATATAAGACATATAACATGTTCCATACAAAGGAAAATGCCATAGCAATTAAAACTTTATTATAAGCAGCTTCATACAGTCAAGAGGAAAAGAAATGCACAAAACATACTGGTGCAAGACAAGCAATCTATGAAATAGTTGTAAGGCATCTTAGAAAAACACTTAAGAGGCAGACATAACTAATAGTTGAACGGGAGAAGAATATCATGAGAAAACATCAAGAATAGAAGAGGGAAATAACCTGTACAAAATGCTATGAGACCAACACCACAATGGTTGTTTCAACAATGAAACTTAATCAAAGTATACTCTACCACACTATGACATTCAATATTCCTTTTACTTTGGCCACCCGCATCTATTGTGCCCTCCCATAACGCACAACAACAACCTGGGATCCATCAACCCTCGAGCTAACAAACACTTACCATTCAGTTTCCGTGTATCCAGAACTCCAACTCCAACACCACCAACCCATGTAATCACCAAGACCCATGCCGCCAACAAAAACCCAGTGAAGTCACTACGAGCGAGTGCGTTTCCCACATGAGAAAATCCAATTCATAGCTAGGTTGACATAAATCCTGTCAGGGACCTCAAACACACCGCCTGCCAGTCGGGTCAGCTCCAGCGCTACCTATGAATCTTAATTCCTCTCCTAATGGTTTTTTACAATTTCCATTTTTTATCTATCATATTTAGTAGAGATTCCACATACGGAGCATGCTAGTTCCACCGCCGCCAAGCTAGATAATTACCAAGGTCCATGTCGCCACAAAAAAAAACTCGGTCAAAGAACTATTTAGATATTTTGAATAAATATTATGTCTGTCATATTTAATGCCAAACAACGTAGCTCCTATGTTAATCAGAATAACACCAAAGATGCACACAGATAACCAAAACAATAACCCAAGGAAAACAAAATTACTAACCATAACCATATTTTTTGATGAAATAAAGAAGATTTAACTACAATTGATCCTATGGTAACGGGTATAAAGCCAAAGATACACAGCCATAACTACAAACAATAAAATAGGGCCACAAAAATTACTGACCCCAACCATATTTTTTTGATGAAAGAAAGAAGATTTAACTGCAATTTCCCCAAAGCCACATTAAATAGAGCTCCTAAATCCAATACATAGCAATAATCTGTGGAAAATGATCACAACCCCACACACTTCATTGAAAATTCGATCTACATCACCTGACACTAAATATTATAGAAAAATAGATAAATTGTAAAAGATGTATTAGAATAACACTTAATAGCCAAAAATTAGTAACCCTAACCATATTTTTTTGATGAAAGAAATAAGATTTAACTGTATTTTCTCCACCCGTAAAGAGCGATAATCTCTTTGAAGTCTCCAAAATGGGTATAACGCCAAAGATAGAAACATATAATAAGAATACATTAACAATAAATTAATCTTCTATGTAAAACACCCATGTAAAAATCAGTATAACCCCACAAGCTTCATTGGAAATTCAAGCTACATCACCTGGGACTAAATATTATACACAAATAGAGAAATTGTAAAAGAGCTATTAGAATGACACTAAACAGCCACCAAAGTAATTTTATCTCCAATATGTTAATGGTTTCATACAACCCTAAACCCTACACATAGATAAATACAATTGCTCCTATGGTAATGGAGGCAATGCCAAAGATACACATAGATAACCAAAACACTAGACCAATAGCGAAAGAAAGAAGATTTAACTACAATTGCTCCTATGGTAACGAGTATAAAGCCAAAGATGCACAGCCATAACTACAAACAATAAACAAAGGCCACAAAAATTACTGACCCCAACCATATTTTTTTGATGAAAGAAAGAAGATTTAACTACAATTTCCCCAAAACCACATTAAATAGAGCTCCTAAAGCCAATACGTAACAAAAATATGTGTAAAATGAGTACAACCCCACACACTTCATTGAAAATTTGAGCTACATCACTTGGCACTAAATATTATTGAAAAATAGAGAAATTGTAAAAGAGGTATTAGAATAACACTCAATAGCCAAAAATTAGTAACCCTAACCATATTTTTTGATGAAAGAAAGAAGATTTAACTACAATTTCTCCACCTGTAAAGAGTGATAATCTCTTTGAAGTCTCCAAAATGGGTATAAATCCAAAGATAGAAAAATATAACAAGAAGAAATTAACAATACATTAATCATCTATGAAAAACACCCATGTAAAAATCAGTATAACCCCACAAGCTTCATTGAAAATTCGAGCTACATCACCTGGCACTAAATATTATACACAAATAGAGAAATTGTAAAAGACCTATTAGAATAACACTGAATAGCCACCAAAGTAATCCTATCTCCAATATGTTAATGCTTTCATACAACTCGAAACCCTACACATAGATAACTACAATTGCTCCTATGGTAATGGTTGCAATGCCAAAGATACACACATATAACCAAAACAATAGACCAATAGCTAACAAATTACTAACCCTAACCATATTTTTTGATGAAAGAAAGAAGATTTAATTGAAATTTCTCCATCCATAGAGAATGACAATCTATTTCAAATAAAAAAAATGGGTATAATGCCAAAGATACAAACATATAACAAGAAGACATCAACAATAAATTAACCATCTATGCAAACTACCCATGTAAAATGACTTACAGATTCCAGAGAACAATAGTTTTCAATCTGGCATAATTTTTTTTTTGAATAGTCTGCTATCAAACCAATGATGGAGCCTAAGGCAACAAATTTTACAATAGTCTTCTATGAAACCATCGATGAAGTCGAAGGCAATGATTTTTACAATAGTCTGCTATGAAACCAACACCAAAATGGTTGTTTTGACAATGCAACTTAATCAAAATTTCTCCTATGGTAATGGCTGCAATGCTAAAGATACACACAGATAACCAAAACCATAAACCAATGGTGAACAAATTACTAACCCTAACCATATTTTTTACGAAAGAAAGAACATTCAATTGCAATTTCTCCATCCATACATAACAATAATCGCTTTCAAATCTCCACAATTGGTATAACACCAAAGATACAAAAATTTAACAAGAAGACATGGCCAATAAATTAACCATCTATGTAAACTAACCATGTAAAACGACTAACAATTTCCAAAGAACAACAATTTTCAATCTGGCATAAGACAGTTTCCGAACAGTCTACTATCAAACCAGCAAAGGAGCAGAAGGCAACAATTTTTACAATTGTTTGATTTGAAACCAACACCACAAGGTTTTTTCAACAATTAAACTTAATCAAAGTATACTTTCCCACACTGCTACATTCATTATTGCATTTACTTCATCCGACCGCATTTACTTCGTCCACCCCCATCGTACAACAACCACATAATGCATTAACCCTCACGTGAGAAAACACATACCATTAACCTTCCACATTTCGAGGACACCACCTCCACCACCACCAACCCACGTATTTGTGAAGGTCCACATCGCCACAACAAAACCTAGTGAACTCCCTATAGGCCGGTTACATCCCTGTCATCGACAAATCCAATTCACGTCTGGGCTGACGAAAATCCCGGTGGAAACTTAAAAAAAAATAGCCTATTGGCTAAATATCTTAAATGGTTACTAGATGATGAGATAAATCTTCTTTGATAATAAAACTGCTTTAGAGACATTAGATTTCCACTGTCCATACTGATAAGAGAGTTTTTTTTCTGGATTCAACTATGTGCTAATTTTTTGCATAAAATGGCTACTAAAATCACTCACTCTAGTGAGAATTAGCTCCAATAAATTCCATAGGAGCATGGATACAATATTTGATATAAATTGGTTTCTTATGGTGGCTTCTATGTAGTCCACCTTGATAAAATTTCATGGAAAATTTATTCCCTTGACTTTGGAAAATCAAAAACCTTTCAAAACCTAATATCCATAATGACATCTTAAAAGGGTATTTACCACTTCTCAAAAAAATAGAAAGAAAATCAACTTCAAAATGATGACACAAATAAATAAAGCTAAAAATGTAGAGAAAGAGTAAGTGATGAAAAACTACCTTAGTATAGATTCTTATGATATCACATTCTACATCATAATTACGAAGTATAATCTTATTCCTATATGCAACATGCATAAGAGGGGAAGTGAACTAAAAAATCCATAATACATCTTAGTTAGAAATGATTCTAGAAAGGTGGTGCCAAGGGGAGATGTCACCATTTGAATATATAAATATTGGCACATATAATTGAAGGACATGATGTAGATATCACAATTATTTAAAAAATTAATATGAAATCAATTCCAACCTAATTACCCAACTCTAAGACTCCAATTCCACCTGTAAATTAACCTCATTTAATGTGGAGGAATACTTCTGCATTAGAAAATACCATAACATCAAACCAATGTCCACATATAAACCAAACACTAAGATTTTTGAAGAAACCCCAATATTAGCAAGAAAATTTGTGGCCTTATTTTTTAATAAGAAAATTTTGTGCTCTCACTTTCACATCTAGTGTTTTGCAACCTTAAAAGAAAGGGGACAAAACTCCACTATTCACTCAAGAACAAACCCTTGAGATTTCAATGCAAAGGAGATTGGAATCTGACAAAGGGAAGTTTCTAGGGAAAAGATAACAACAAATGAGGGTTCACCACCAAGTGTAAACTTGGAAAATACAAGATATTTGAAAACATAGTGTGATACACAAACTAGTAGTAAATGACCTAAGAGTGCAAGTAAAATGTAACAAAAAGTTGTAAAACTAGAAGTGTGCACCTGGAAACTTGCTAGAGATGGAATGGAGCTCTAGATCACTAAAAATTCTGATGTTGAAGCTGACTAGGACTCATACGCCAGTCTGTGCGAATCAATCCAGTTTTCTAGAAAATGTGCAAGAGCAAATTTTAGCCAAAAGGATACTCAGATCTGAAAAAATCCTATTTAGGATTGTATAGTGGGACTCATTCACCAATAGTGGTGAATCAATCTACTTCTGGATTTCTTGAAATTCAAAATTGGATTCTGTGGCTCTTGGTCTGCTTTGCTCTTCCCAATTGGTTTCTGGATCCGAAACTGCAAAATTCGGCCTGTAGACCTTCTCCAAGGCTTGTTTGCAACTTTGAAAACTTTGGATTGCTTTGACAATTTGATGAAAACTTTTCCAATCTTTCTCTTTGATAAATCTACAACCTAGACATGCAAATCACATGCAAAGAGAGGGAAAAATGTTGTGGGGTTAGTGAATGGGAATTTTCCTTGGTCAAACACCTTGTTGGTAATTAAACCCTTGAAATGAAATGAAATAGAATAGAGAATGATGAATGAACAAATAATGATGTTGGAACTCACCAAACCCTAGCAATAAGGTGTTGCAAACATGTAAGTATTGGATCCAATGGATGACAACTTGGAATCTAGCTTGATGTTGATAGATCTTGAATGCAATGCTTGCTTGAATCACATAATCTTACATCACAAATGTTAGCTCTAAAACAACATGATGCAAACAAACTTTGACATGATGAAAGACACTTGAAGAATCTCTTGAATGCTTGATAATCTGGCCTTGAAATGCCTTGAATGCTCTTATGAATGCTCAAATGCTCTTGTGAAATATATGCATGAATGCTAGTAAAATTTTCTAGGTATGAAAATGAGAGAAAGAAGCTTGTATTTGTATTCAATTATGAAATAATTCCCAAAATTACAACACTACAGGCCAACCTTGGATCTTGGAGAATAAAAACCCGCCAGAATTTTGAATTAAATTTGAATTTTGAGTTAAAGGGGACTCATTTTCCACCCTAGGTGAAAGGCTCCCACCTAAGGGGACTCATTCACCCATAATGGTGAATGAGTCCCACCTTAGGGATTTAAGGTGGGTTTCAGGATTTTGATATTTTAAATGATATTTCTCAGGATTACTCTAAAAAACACACATAAATAAGGCATGTGGATGTAAAATGGGGCCAATTAAAGCATAAGAAATCCCAATTATTAATGAAAAACTTAGGAAACTATGAATGTGTGTTACAACACTTTGAAATAAGGCTTGGTAAATGATGAAAATAGGTTATTTTATGAACAAGACCTTACAAAAGTGTGAAAGTGTATTACAACACTTTACAACACTTAGGTAAGGTACCATTTGAATCCTTTTAGTTCACAAGGGATTAAGACCTAATGTGAATGTGTTCGACATTACAACAATAAATCAAGGAAAAATTAAGCAAAAATCCATAAGAAGGACCCAAACAAGTGCGAAAAATGTCAAAGGATCCTTTTTTTGACACTACATTTAGCCCTCACTTTAGTGAGCATATGAACCTATTTGAAACTCACATTAAAGTAGACAATCACACACCAAGAGTGGTTCCAATGAACCAATGCTAGCAAGATGAGATAACAATAATCAAGAGGGGTGATCAAGCCCCCATGATCAAGATCCCATGGCAAACCAAACATAAGCACAAAGGAATGCACATAAAATGATGTATAGAGCAGCGACAAGACCAATTATACAGTGTCAAAGATGAAAAAGAGAAAAAAAAAGAAGTAAAACAAAGAAAACAAAGAAAATGATTGGATCAAGCTTTGACCATTTGTCGATCATGATGTGGATCAGATCTATCTTTTTGTCCAAAAAAACACATACTCAGTCTGAGGTGATGGAACTTAGATGGTTGTCTACTGGATGAGAAGTCCTAAAAGGTGAGAAACATACACTCATGGCTGGTATGCACTCACACACATGCAAGTGGCTATGGGGAAAGTTGGTGTAGCAAGGGTAGGAGGGTCCCCAAAGAGAACAATCTGGACCATGTAGCAAGAGTCACAAAATAGAAGCAACACAGAATATGGAGGCAAACATAGATTCAAACATTGTTATTAATAGAAATCTTAGTTATAGTCGACTGACAACATCCAAGCTTACAGATTCGGCTCATAGGCCTGTTACAACATGATCAAAATACAATATTCCTATATGCTCCTTAACACGAGCAAAAATATTACATATCAAATCTACATTAATCTTAATAATCAACTTCTCTATCTTAATGATCTATTACAATGCTTTATATCATATCTGCAGATCTAGAATCCCTCACGTCGGCCCAAGATCATCACAATCTCTGATGAGGGAAAATGTAACGTGTGCATGAATAGGTCATCCTTAAATTTTAATTTCTTCTCGGCGGGTGCATAAGATGAAGTGTAGACCAATAATTAAGGTCGGGGACACTCTACAAAACAATTTAAAACACACCGTAAGGATCCGCAAGTTACAAGAAAGATCCACAAGAAACAAATCTATCCACGTTAGGCTTTGAAACTATTTCAGTGTCGGTTCAAGAAACTGCCACTTAATCCAGAAGCAATAACTTGTCAAAAAAAGATCCAATCGAGCTCAAATCTTGGAATAAGGAAAATGAACATGTCCATAATGAAAATATAGATCCACTGGGTCTGGTGAGCAAATATGTTGAATTCGTCAACTTGAAATGAACAAGAATTGAACAAGAACAAAACCTAAAATGAAAATATTTTTGGTTGATGCAAGATTTCCAAGAACCAAGGATGCTCCTACATCAGACATCGAGGGTTATTGAAAAGTGAGTCCATCACCTTTTTTGGGGCTAAAGGAAAACCAATGTGGTCTACCTCAGCCTGAGAAATCCAAGAAGAATCTTCAATTGGTCTGCCTTTCCATTTCACAAGATATTCCTTGTACTGTCTTCCACGAGTTTTCCTCCCATCTTTGATATCCAAAATCTCTTCCATCTTGTGTGATTGTTGTTTAGGAAACTATTTCTCCAATTTTGCTTCATTGTCTTCACTGAATTATGTTTCATGGTACTGATGTAGATCTACAATGTTGAATATAGGTGATATATCCATGCCATTTGGTAACTCTACTTCATATGCATTTACTGAGTCAAATTTCTTCAAAATCTTATAGGGTCCAAAATTCCTCATCTTGAGCTTATTGTATGTTCCAACTAGAAATCTTTCCTTTCTCAAATACACCATCACTTCATCTCCAACTTTGAACTCCTTATGTCTCCACTTTTTATCAACTCACTCCTTATACTTCTAGTTCATATCTTCTAATTGTTGCTTTACTTGAGTATACATTTTCTCAATATGTTCTATAAATTCCTCTGCTTTTTCAATCCTTTTATCTTCCTTACTAATGTCTCACAACTCTAATATACCTCTAGGATGAACTCCAATAACAATCTCAAAAGGTGTCTTTCTGGTACTCCTGTTCACTGAATTATTGTAAGCAAACTTTGCTTGTGCAACGACTAAATCCCATCTTTCGGTCTTCTCTCCAACCAAAATTCTCAGCAAATTCCCCAAACTCCTATTTACTACCTCTGTCTATCCATCCGCTTGTGAGTGAAAATTAGAACTGAACTTTAAATTTGTCTTTAACTTCTTCCAAAGTGTCCTCCAAAAATAACCAACAAACTTTGTATCTCTGTCTCAAACAATACTCCTAGGTAATCCATGTAATCTAACCACTTCTTTGAAAAAAAGTCTACTACATGTACTGCATCTAATGTCTTCTTACAAGGTATGAAATGTGCCATTTTAGAAAATCTATCCACCACCGCGAATATAGAATCATTACCTCTATATTTTTGAAAAACCAAGTATGAAATCCATGCTGATATCCTTCCAAGGTCTCTCTAGAACTGTCAAAGGATTATACAATCCAACATTCTGACTACTCCCTTTTGCAACTTGACAAAGTCTGCAACTTTGCACAAATTTCCTAACAGGGTATGTGCAGGATCATCATGGAAAAAACATGCCCTTAAGTGGCGAAAAATTTAGAAAAATTAGAGTTAGACAACTTGACGTAAAAAATTGAATAAGTTATCTATATTATTTCAAAAATATGTAAGAATATAATCTATAGCAAATTGAATGTAGTTTCTAAACTACTAGGTTTATTTTAAAAAAAATCTATTTGGTGAACATTTGAAATTTTAATGCAATAGTACTTAAATTTCAGGGAAAAATAAGAAGTAGGTGCCTATCTGACCACCCTAACCACAATAAAATGATAATATTTTTTTTATAAGATTTTAGATATAAGTAGAGGACTCATGTCCTGATGTGATGCATATTTTTTTGTAATTTGTTTCCAAGTAAATAATTAATTATGAATTTTTTATTACAACTTTTAAAAAAATATAAAACTCATATGTCTGACCACCTTAACTTGGTCAAAACTTCATGAATTTTTTTATTTTTTTTAATCCTATAGTATACAAAGCATAAAATGTGATGCATGTTTTAGATTCAAAAAATGTGATACTGTTTGACAGCTATAGATTTTTTTCAATTAGCCTATCAATTAGGACTTTAGTCGTAATTCAAATAGAAAATGAATAATAATTATTTATTAAATTCAAAGTAAAGCACAATTTATATTGGTGGAAAGCTGAGAATCTCCTTTAAAAACCCTTTTCGTTTCATCAATTTTGGGTAAAAACAATTCGTCAGCCACATACCCTACACATACACATTATATCACCACTTTTTGGCCCATCATGATCCTACACATACCCAACATCCTTATGAATTTGTGGCCAAAAGTAATTCTCACTTACCAATGCTACTGTCTTATCAACTCCAAAGTGTCCTGCCAATCCTCCACTATGTTTTTCTTTCACCAAGGTATCCCTCATTGAATTCTAGGGTATACACAACTGATTACCTCTGAAAAACATATCCTCCTGAATGAAATAATCCAACCACTAACTCCTATCCTCCAAGACTGGTTATTTACAAGATCTCCAAGGTTCTGCAAAATTTTGTTCTTCCTCATACAAGTTCATCAACTCATCAAAGCCTAATACCTCCACTCTCATCTCTACCAGTAAATTCCTTCTCCTAGTCAAGGCATCAACAAATCTATTTGACTTTCCACTCCTATGTTTCAAAACAAAAGTATAACTCTACAAAAATTCTACCCATCTCATGTGTCTCTGATTCAACTTACCTTGACTGTTCAAATATTGCAATGCTTGATGTTCTATATACAACACAAACTCCTTAGGAAATAATTAATGTCTCCACTTCTTCAAGGCTTGAACGATTTCATAAAACTCCTGGTCATACACTTAATATCTTCTCCTAGCATCATTCAATTTCTCACTAAAATAAGCTACTGGTCTTCCTTCTTGACTCAATACTACTCCAATTGTATTTCCACTTGCATCATAGTCTACCTAAAATACCTTATTAAATTCTGGTAAAGCCAACATAGGCTGCTTAGTCACCTTTCATTTCAACAACTCAAAACTTTAATTTTCTACAGATGTCCACATAAAATCCTTCCTATCTCCTCTCATTTTTTCTGTCATAGGACAACAAATAGAACAAAAATTCATAATGAACTTCTGATAGAAACTAGCCAATCCATGAAATGATCTTACCTCTCCAATGCTTTCCAGTGTAGGCCATCCAACAATTGTTTTTACTTTCTCAGGATCCATCTTCAATCTATCCATAGATATCACAAATCCCAGATATACCAATTCTTCCTTCATGAAACTACACTTCTTAATGTTTACCAGTAATTGTTCTTCTCTCAACCTCTGCAAAACTTGTCTTATATGAAATAAAAGTTCTTCTCTAGTCTTACTAGAAATCAAGATGTCATCCAAATAGACAATAACAAACTTACCCAAGAATTTCTTCAATACCTCATTCATCAGCCTCATGAAAGTACTTGATGCATTTGTTAGTCCAAAAGGCATGACCAACCACTCATACAATCCTTCATTTGTCTTGAATGTTGTCTTCCACTCATCTCCTTCTCTAATTCTGATCTGAAGATATCCACTCTTCAAATCTATCTTTGTAAAGTATTTAGCTCCACTTAAACAATCCATAATGTCATCCATCTGGGGCAAAGGAAATCTATACTTCACCGTGTTTTTGTTTATGGCTCTAGATTCTATACACATCCTCCACTCTCCATCCTTCTTAGGTGCTAACACAATAGGTTCTACCCAAGGACTTAAGCTTTCTTTGATCAAGCCTTTCCTCAACAACTCTTGCACTTGTCTATTCAACTCTTCATTCACTATCAGTGTCGTACGGTGTGCTGCTTTATTAGACAAACTAGCTCTAGGAATCAGATCCATGCAATGACTAATACTCCTCAAAGGTGGCAATCCATCAGGTACATTATCTGAACTAATAACTTCATATTCCATCAGCAAATCCTTTATCTTCTCTGATTTTTCTTCTACATGCTTCAAGTCTTCAACCTTCTTAAGAACCAAGGAATAGCACATGTTCTCATGTCTCAATCCATCCAGAAATCTCCTTCCATCAGCCAAACAAATTTTAGAATGCATACAAACCCCAACTTTAGGAACATCCTCTAATGGCAATAAAGTCTGATTCATCCCATTAGCAAAAATGGTATATGTGTTCTTCTTTCCATCATGAATAGCCTGTCTGTCATACTACCAAGGCCTTCCCAACAAAACATGGCATACATCCATAGGCATGATATCACACAAAACTTCATCATGATAATTTCTTATCTTCAATTTCACCAAACATTGTTCATGTACTAGTATCTTATGCTCATCTTGAATCCATGCTATCTGATAGGGATGTGGGTGTTTCAATCTTTCCAACTTCAAATTGCTCAACATCTCTTCATAAACTAGGTTCTCAGAGCTTCCCTTATCAAAAATCACTCTACAACATTTACCAGCTACCTTGCATCTGGTTTGAAACAAATTCTTTCTCTGCATCGGTTCCTTCTCCATCTCACTTTGACACAATACTCTTCTATTCACCAACACTTCTCCCTCTTCTATTTTATTAGATGATCTGACATGATCTTCCTCAGCAAAGGATGTTCTTCTATTGTTCTTTGTCTTTCTACTTGTCTCCCCCTGATTACATTCAAATGCTCTATGTCCTTCTCCACCACACTTAAAACAAGTTCCCTTGAATACTCTTTTCTCCTATCCTCTATCATCTTTTCTATAACCCTCATTCCGGTAACCACCATATCCTTCTCTCTAGTAAGATTTTCCATCATCTCTATGATACGAACTATCATTCTTACTGACCTCCTTATCTTTATTTTGATCTACAAAAGAGCCTCTCCCTCCTCGAGTGAAAGTTATTCCTCTCTAAAATCTTATGCCTCTTCCTCTCTGTCTCTGCTCATGTCTTTTTTTTAGCTTCTCTTCTACTTTTAGGGCACATTGATATGCCTCCTCCACACTCAACAACTTGATGAAACTAATCTCATCCTATATAGATGGTCTCAAACGATTCACATATCTAGCTACTTTCTTGGTATCACCCTCTGAATGTTTGGATCTGATATTCAACTTGTAGAACTCCTCAGTATACTCTGTCACACTTAACTCCTTCTACTTCAAATTTTGCAACTTCCAAAACAAGTTGATTTGATAATCTGTAGGCATAAACTGTCTTTAACTTATTCACCATCTGATCCCATGATTTTATCTTCCCCTTTCCTCTTCTTTGCCTATCTATCTGCAAATGTTCCCACCAAAGGGATGCATGTTCTTTCAACTTTGTACAAGAAAATTTCACCTTCTTGTCTTTAGTGGTACCTTCAAAATCAAAATACTTCTCCATCTATGTTATCCAATCAAGAAATTCATCTGAATCCAACTTACCACTATAATTCGGTGGATTGAAATGTGGCTTAGTATCCACTCTAGTTAGGGCTCTTGTGAACCTCTCTTCTCCTTGATCCAGGCCAGGTTGATTTTCTCTTTCCCTCTTTTCATGTACTTCTACCTCTTCATCACTCACATCATCAACTGTTCAACGTTTCCTCTAGGCTGTTTCGACTGCATCTAATCTAGCAGCAATTCCTCTCAACATCTCCATCATAGCTAGGTCTACATTTCTGCGTGCTCCATTCCTCTACCATTTATTCTTCCTTCCATATTTACATGAGTCCTCTATAGCTATAGGTCAGATCCTTAGTCCACCCCACAACAAATCTTCAATAGGACTCTTCAAACTCTGACAATCTCTCACGGGACGAATCTTGCTGTAATACCAATTTGGTGCAGCCACAGTAGGAGGGTCCCCAAAGAGAACAATCTAGACCATGCAACAAGAGTCACACAACAAAAGAAACACAAAATATGAAGCCAAATAAAGATTCAAACATTCTTATTGACAAAAATCTTAGTTACAATTGGTCGGCAACATTCGGGCTTATAGATTTGGCTCATAGGCCTGTTACAACATGCTCAAAATACAATATTCCTATATGCTCCTTAACACAAGCAAAAATATTACATATCAAATCTACATTAATCTACCTAATCAACTTATCTGTCCTAATGATCTATTGCAATGCTTTATATCATATCCGCAGATCTAGAATCCTCCACATCAGCCCAAGATCATCACAATCTACGATGAGGGAAAATGTAATGTGTGCATGAATAGGTCAGCCTTAAATTTGAATTTCTCCTTGGTGGGTGCATAAGATGAAATGTGGACCAATAATTAAGGTCAGAGAAATTCCATGAAACAATTCAAAACACACCATAAGGATCCACAAGTTATGAGAAAGATCCACAAGAGACAAATCTAGCCATTAGGCTTTGAAACTATTTCGGTGTTGGTTCAAGAAAATGCCACTTAATCCAAAAGTGATAACTTTCCAGAAAAAGATCCAATCAAGCTCAAATCTTGGAATAAGGAAAATGAACATAGAGAAGAATGAAGGTACAAATAGAGGAATTTCATGAAGAGAGAGAACATCAAAGGGTATGTGCAGGATCATGATGGGCCAAAAAGTGGCAATATGATGGGTATGTGGCTGGTAAATTTTTTTTTTTTTACCCAAAATTGATGAAATGAAAAGGGTTTTTAAAGGAGACTCTCAGCTTTCCACCAATATAAATTATGCTTTACTTTGAACTTAATAAGTAATTATTATTCATTTTCTATTTGAATTATGACTAAAGTCTTGATTGATAGGTTGATTGAAAAAATCTATAGCTTTCAAACCGTATCATATTTTTTGAATCCAAAACATGTGTCACATTCTATGCTTTGCACACTATAGGATTTAAAAAAATAAAAATTGAATTTCAAGTTTTGACCAACTTAAGGTGGTCAGACATATGAGTTTTTATATTTTTTAAAAGTTGTAATAAAAAATTCATAATTAATTATTTACTTGGAAAAAAATTACAAAAAAATCTGCATCACATCGAGAAATGAGTCCTCTACTTTTATCTAAAATGTTATAAAAAAATATTATCATTTTATTGTGGTTAGGGTGGTCAGACAAACGACTAATTCTTATTTTTTCCCTAAAATTTAAGTACTATTGCATTGAAATTTCAAATTTTCACCAAATAGATTTTTTTTTTTTAAGAAAACCTAGTAGTTTAGAAACTACATTCAATTTGCTATAGATTTTATTCTTACATATTTTTGAAATAATATAGATAACTTATTCAAATTTTTTTACGTCAAGTTGCCTAACTCGATTTTTCTAAAAATTTTGACACTTAAGGGCCTATTTTTTCATGATGATCCTGTACCCCAAATAGAACATCATGGGGATCACATTACACACATGCAATCACACAAAGGGTATGCAGGGATCATGATGGGCCAAAAAGTAATATATGATGGGTATGTGACTATTTTTTACCTAAAATTGATGAAATGAAAAGGGTTTTTAAAGGAGATTCTCAGCTTTCCACCGATATAAATTATGCTTTACTTTGAATTTAGCAAGTAATTATTATTCATTTTCTATTCAAATTCTAAAATTGATAGGTTGATTGAAAAACATTTGTAGCTTTCAACGGTATCACTTTTTTTGAATCAAAACATCCATCACATTCTATACTTGCATATATAGGACTAAAAAAAAAAAAAATTGAATTCATGAAGTTTTGACCAAGTTAAGGTGGTTAGACATGAGTTTTATATTTTAAAAAAAGCTGTAATAAAAATTCATAATTAATTATTTACTTAGAAAAAATTACAAAAATATGCATCATATCAGGCATGAGTCCTCTACTTATATCTATAATCTTCTAAAAAATATTATCATTTTATTGTGGTTAGGGTAGTCAGACAGACACCTACTTCTTATTTTTTCCTTGAAATTTAAGTACCACTGCATCAAAATTTCAAATTTTCACCAAATAGAATTTTTTTTATTTTAAAGAAACCTAGTAGTTTAGAAACTACATTCAATTTTCTATAGATTTTATTCTTACATTATTTTGAAATAATATAGATAACTTATTCAAATTTTTATGTCAAGTTGCCTAACTTTGATTATTCTAAATTTTTTTCCACTTAAGGGCCTATTTTTTCCATAATGATCCTACACATACCCCAAAAGAAAATGAAAAAGAAAGAGAAAATACAAATGACTAGTAAGGAAAATGTGAGTCAACCTATGAGCAAGTCATCCACCTCCCAATCATGTTCTGTGTATGCCAAGGGTGGGCAACTAGCCAAAGGGAAAAGAGCAAGTGTCAAACTAAGAGAAGTACTAGGTTCATCATTTTATATAGGAGATTTCTCATTTAAACTCATGGAAGAGGAAAACAATGTGTTCAATTCATTATGCACCTCTTCATCAATTTTAGCTATTTCCTCATTGTCATCCAAGTTAATCACAATAGGAGGACGAATGATAATGTCTATCGAAGAGTTCATCTCTTGTTATGATTGTTGTATTGGGTCATTTTGTTTTGGTTGGGGACGAGGGTCATCTTGCATTGCTTTGGTCAAGTTTGGATTTTGATTGTATTTATTTAACTCTTCATGTAACTTGCGAGCAAGGGAACGACGTCTACACCTACACTCTCTAGCACCTTGGTTTCTTTTGGTTTTGTTTTCAAGTTGCGTTTGTGAAGGAGCGGGTTGATCAACCATAGATTGATTTTCTTCCCTAACGAGAGGAATGAAAGGAAACATAGGAGTTTGTTCATCCACTTTCTCTTTTTCTTTGTAAACTTTTTTTATTCTAGGAGGTGTGATGGGGTTGTTTTCATTGTCTCTTGGTCTTTTGGATGATGTAGGTGAAGTTTCTATTTTTGATTGGTCTTGGTTGTTTGGCTCTTGTTTAGGTTCAAGCATAGTTTCATCTAGGATGGGAGGTTCGGAGGTGGACAAGGACATGTTTCAGAGAGATAGTTCTACTATCTTCGTTGCCTTGAATTTTTGATGGGACAAGAAAAAGAAATCTTCTCAAGTTTTTATAGGCTCCATGGGTTCAATCCAAAATCCATCTAGGGAAAAGTTTCCTTTAGAATCTTGATAGGGGGTTAAAGCCGCTATGGTGGATAGTGAATATCTCATTGTCAAAGGGAAACTTTAAGCATTTGTACACAACGGAAGGGACGTATTTCATGGAGCGAAGCCATGGGTGGCCTAGCTTCACATGAAATTGTTCCATTGACTGCGAAATGATGGAGAATGTGACATATGATGTTTTTGGTCCTATTTGTAATGGTAGGGTGATTGATCCTATCGTAGGGCATGCAAAGCCATTGTGTGTCTTGATCCATGCTTTCGGTCTATCATATTCATCTTAATAGAGTTCATGCAAAAGTAAGAATTCCTTAGTGATCAAATTCTCTCCATAGGTGAGATGTATGAGTATCCCATTAGTGGCATTGTCATAGATTCAGCTAACTATATAGAGAGGACCATCAGGAAAATGTGATGCAGGAGCATCCTTGGTTCTTGGCAATCTTGCGTCAACCAAAAATATTTTCTTTCAGTTTTGTTCTTATTTTGTTCTTACTCAGTTCATGTTGGTGGATTCGTCATCCTTGCTCAGTAGACCCTGTGGATCTTGGTGTACATTGTGGACATGTTCATTTTCCTTGTTCCAAGATTTGGCCATGATTGGATCTTTTTCCAGCAAGTTATCACTTCCGGAATTCATGGCAGTTTCTTGAACTAGCACTAGAATAGTTTTCAAGCCTACCATTAATTTGATCATTCATGGATCATCCCTGTGACTTGTGAATCTCGACGGTGTGATTCTAAGTATTCCATGGAGTGTCCCTAACCTTCCTTATAGGTCCACACTTCATTCTATGCACCTATTTATAGAGTACTTGAAATTTGAGGCCGACCTATTCATGCACACATGGGTGATCCCATAATAGTGGTTTACAATTTTTTGGCCAAACTGTGAGGAATTTGAAGATGGTGCAAACTAGAGTCTCATCAAATTTTGTCTGTAGATTCTAAAAATATTTTTTTCAAAATTTTTGGAATCAAATTGCACTTCTTTTTCCATCTCCCATGAAAATAGATTTTTTCGAAAACAACATTTTTAAAAGTGACACACCGTATAACACATAACTTTTTTCCATGAAGGATAAAATTCTAATTCTTTCAAATTTAGATTTGTAACTTGATATCTAGTGATTCCACTTGGTTAGATAGTTTTTTTGAATATTTTTCCTTAATAAAGTTTCAAAGTCAAATGAATTACAATTCGACACAACGATGTATATAACGTTAAATTTTTTTGTATATGTCAAAATTTAATTTAATTTTTTTTGTTGGATCAAGGACTTCAATATCTGGTGCACTCATATTTTTCAATTTTTTTTTTTGATAATAATATTATTTTTTCCACATGTGAAGAACAAAGAAATTCATTTTCAATGAAAAACCTATGTTTAATAAAACTTAAAAAACAAATACATAACAAAACCAAAACATATTAAAATTATATTCATTGGATAACTTGTTCTGAGGAATACCATAATCATTTGAAATAAATTTTAAATGAATTCATTTGATACCCCAAAATCTAAATCAAAAGTGAATTTTAATCAACATTTTGATAGGTGTAAAGGAGACGCATTTATAGGTATGGTTTAAAACTAGCGAGGTTCTATCCAAGGGGGTTTGATCTAAGGTGATTTGATCAAACCCTCTTCAATTGGAATCTTTAAAATGAAACTTTTAAAGGCTTAAATCATTATATTTTCTAAAAATATGTGATTTCAGCTAAAATTTGTTCCTCTCAGGAATTGTAAACCACTATTATGACAGCACCCACATTACACTTTCTTTCCTTGGATAATGTGATGATCTTTGGCCAATGCAGATGTTTCCAAAATCATGGATATGATATAAAGCTTGTAATCGATCATTAGAATGGTGGTAATTAAAAATTAGTTGATTGATTAGATTAAGATTAATCTGAATTGTAAGACTTCACTCGCATATAGGAGCATATTGGAATGTTGTAGTGTTGAACATGTTATATCAGGCCTATGAGCCAAATCTATAAACTCAGATGTTTTCTACTGAATGTAACTGAGATTTTTGTTAATGAACATATTTGCATCTGCATTTTCCTCCATATTTTTTGTTTCTTTCATTGTGTTACTCTTGCTGCATGGTCTGGATTGTTCTCTTTGAGGACCCTCTTACCATGGCTACATTAGATTGGTATCAGAGCAAGATTCGTTCCTTGTGCGATTGTTTGAGTTTGCGAAGTCCTATTAAAGATTTGTTGTAGGGTGGAAAATTGAGGATTTAACCTGCAGCTACAGAGGACTTGTGTAAGTATGGTGGGAAGAAGAAATGGTAGAGGAAATGGAGCGCGTGGAAATGTAGACCCTGCTTTAATGGAGATGTTGAGAGGAATTTTTTCCATATTAGATGTAGTTGAAATGACCCAGTGAAGAGGTCAACCAGTTGATGATGTGAGTGATGAAGAGGTAGAAGTATAGGAGGAAAGAGGAAGAGAAGAACAACTTGGTCTTGATCAAGGATAAGAGAGTTTCATAAGAGCCCTAACCAGATCGAATACAAAACCACATTTCAATCCATTGGATTATAATGGTAAGTTGGATTCAAAAGAATTGTTTGATTAGACTACAGAGATGGAAAATTATTTTAAATTTGAAGCTACCATTGAAGATAAGAAGGTGAATTTTTCTTGTACAAAGTTGAAAGGACATGCATCCCTTTGGTGGGAAAATTTGTAGACAGATAGGTAGAGAAGAGGAAAAGAAAAGATAAAGTCATGGGACTAGATGGTGAATAAGTTAAAGGAAAATTTTATGCCCACAAATTATCAGATTAGTTTTCTCCAAAAGTTACATAATTTGAAGCAGAAAGATTCAAGTGTGATAGATTACACTGAGGAATTCTATAAGTTGAATATCAGATCTGGACATTCGGAGGATGAGATTGAGCAAGTATCTAGGTATGTGAATGGTTTGAGGTCATCTATACAGGATGCGATCAGTTTGATTAAGCTGTAGAGTGTGGAAGAGGCATATCAGTGTGCCCTAAAGGCAGGAGAGAAGTTGAATAAAAGACATGAGCAGAGATGGAGAGGAAGAGGTGGAAAATTTTAGAGAGGAAGAAATTTTACTGGAGGAGGAAGAGGCTCTTTTGTAGATCAGAATAAGGATAAGGAGGTCAGTAATAATGATAATTTATATCATAGAGGTGATGGAAACTCTTACAAAAGAGGACGATATGGTGGTTACCGAAATGAAGGTTATAAAAAATATGACAGAGGACAGGAGAAAAGAGTATTCAAAGGAACTTGTTTTAAATGTGGTGGAGAAGGACATAGAGAATTTGAATGTAATCAAGGAGAAACAAGCAGAAAGATAGAAAAAAATAGGAGAACAACCTTTGCTGAGGAAGATCATACTGGATCATCTAATAAACCAGAAGATGGAGAAGTGTTGGTAAATAGAAGGGTATTGTTACAAAGTGAAGTAGAAAATGAACCATTGCAGAGAAAGAATTTGTTTCGAACTAGATGCAAGGTAGCTGGTAAATGTTGTAAAGTGATTGTTGATAGTGGAAGTTTGGAGAACTTGGTTTTTGAAGAGATGGTGACTAAATTGGGGTTGGAAAGGTTGAAACACCTGAAGCCCTATCAGATCGCTTGGATTCAAGATGAGCATAAGATATTGGTAAGTGAACAATGTTTTGTGAAATCGAAGATAGGAATTATCATGATGAATTTTTGTGTGATATTATGCCTATGGATGTATGCCATGTTTTGTTGGGAAGGCCTTGGAAGTATGATAGACAAGCTATTCATAATGGAAAGAAGAAAATATATACCATTGTTGCTAATGGGATGAAGCAAACTTTGTTTCCATTGGAAGATGTTCCTACAGTTGAGGTTTGTATGAGTACTAGAGTTTGTTTGGTTGATGGAAGGAGATTCTTGGATGGTTTGAGACATGAGAACATGTGCTATTCCTTAGTTCCTAAGAATAATGAAGATTTGAAGCATGTAGAAAAAAAACTAGAAGAGATAAAGGAATTGTTGACAGAGTATGAGGAGATCATTTCAGATAATGTACCTGATGGATTACCACCTATGAGGAGTATTAGTCATTGCATGGATCTGATTCCTAGAGCTAGTTTTCCTAATAAAGCACCACACTGGATGACATCGACAAATAATGAAGAGTTGAATAGACAAGTGCAAGAATTGTTAAGGAAGGGTTTGATCAGAGAAATTTTAAGTCCATGTGCAATACCTATTGTGCTTGTACCTAAGAAGGATGGAGAATGGAGGATTTGTACATATTCTAGATCTATAAACAAGATCACGGTGAAGTATAGATTTCCTTTTCCTCAGATAGATGACATTATGGATTGCTTGAGTGGAGTTAAATATTTTACAAAGATAGACTTCAAGAGTGGATATCATCAGATCATCATCAGAAAAGGAGATGAGTGGAAAACAACATTCAAGACAAATGAAGGATTGTATGAGTGGTTGGTGATGCCTTTTGGATTTACAAATGCACTGAGTACTTTCATGAGGTTGATGAATGAGGTATTGAAGAAATTCTTGGGTATGTTTGTGATTGTTTACTTGGATGACATCTTGATTTTTAGTAAGAGTAGAGAAGAAAATTTATTGCATATAAGATAATTTTTGTAGAGGTTGAGGGAAGAGCAGTTACTGATAAACATTAAGAAGTGTAGTTTCATGAAGGAGGAGTTGGTATATCTGGGATTTGTAATCTCTATGGATGGATTGAAGATGGATCCTAAGAAGTTGAAAGCAATTGTTGAGTGGCCTACACTAGATAGCATTAGAGAGGTAAGATCATTTCATGGATTGGCTAGTTTCTACCAGAAGTTCATTAGGAATTTCAGTTCTATTTGTAGCCCTATGACATAAACAATGAGAGGGCATAGGAAGGATATTAGATGGACGTCTGGAGAAAAATGAAGTTTCGAGTTGTTGAAGTAGAAGGTGACTGAGTAGCTTGTGTTGGCTTTACCAGATTTCAATAAGGTATTTCAAATAGACTGTGAAGTAAGTGGAAATGCAATTAGAGCAGTACTAAGTAAAGAAGGAAGACCTGTAGATTATTTCAATGAGAAATTGAATGATGCTAGGAGAAGATATTCAATGTATGATCAAGAATTTTATGCCATAATTCAAGCCTTGAATAAGTGGAGACATTACTTTTTTCCTAAAGAGTTTGTGTTGTATACAGATTGTCAGGCTTTTCAATATTTGAACAGTCAAGGTAAGTTGAATCAGAGACACGTGAGATGGGTAGAGTTCTTGTAGAGTTATACTTTTTTTTTTAAGCATAGGAGTGGGAAGTCAAATAGAGTTCTTGATGCTTTGAGTAGGAGAAGGAATTTAATGGAAGAGATGAGAGTGGAGGTATTAGGTTTTGATGAGTTGAAGGACTTGTATGAAGAAGACCCAAATTTTGTAGAACCTTGGAGAGCTTGTAAAGAACCAATTTTAGGGGATAGGAGTCAATGGTTGGATTATTTCATTCAGGAGGATATGTTTTTCAGAGGAAATCAGTTGTGTATACCCCAGAGTTCAATGAGGGATAACTTGGTGAAGGAGAAGCATAGTGGAGGAATGTCAAGACACTTTGGAATTGATAAGACAATAGCACTGGTAAGTGAGAATTACTTTTGGCCATAGATTCATAAGGATGTTAGGAAATTTGTGCAGAGTTTCAGAGTTTGTCAAGTTGAAAAAGGGAGTAGTCAGAATGTTGGGTTGTATAAGCCTTTAATAGTTCTAGAGAGACCTTAGGAGGATATCAGCTTGGATTTCATACTTGGTTTGCTGAAGACACAAAGAGGTAATGATTAAGTATTTATGGTGGTAGATAGATATTCTAAGATGGCACATTTCATGCCTTGTAAGAAGACAATAGATGCAGTACATGTAGCAGACTTTTTTTTCAAAGAAGTGGTCAGATTGCATGGATTACCTAGGAGTATAGTTTCAGATAGGGATACAAATATTGTTGGTTACTTTTGGAGGACACTTTGGAAGAAGCTGAAAACCGTTTGAATTTTAGGTCTACATCTCACCCATAGATAGATGGATAGACAAAGGTAGTGAACATGAGTTTAGGGAATTTGCTGAGTTGTTTGGTTTTAGAGAAAAATGGAAGTTAGGATTTAGTCCTTGCACAAGCCAAATTTCCCTACAATAATTCAGTAAACAGGGGTACAGGAAAGACACCTTTTGAGATTGTTGCCAGAGTTCATCCTAGAGGTATATAAGAGTTGAGAGATATCAGTATGGAAGGTAAACAAAGTGAAAAATTAGAGGAATTTGTGAAACATATGAAGAAAGTGCATACTCAAGTGAAACAATAGTTGGAAGATATGAACGGGAAGTATAAGGAGAAAACAAATGAAAAGAGGAGACATAAGGAGTTTGAAGTTGGAGATGAGGTGATGGTGTATTTGAGAAAGGAGATATTTCTAGTTGGAACATACAGTAAGTTGAAGATGAGGAAATTTGGACCCTGTACAACTTTGAGCAAATTTGATTCAAGAAATGCATATGAAGTAGAGTTACCAGATGGCATGGGTATATCGCCCATATTCAACATTGCAGACCTACACCAATACCATGAAGCAGAATTAGGAGAAGACAGTGAAGTAAGATTGGAAAACCAGTTTCCTAAGCAGCATTCATATTAGATTGAAGAGATTTTGGATGTCAGAGATGGGAGGAAGACTCGTGGAATACAGTACAAAGAATATCTTGTGAAATGGAAAGATAGACCAGTTGAGGATTCTTCTTGAACTTCTCAAGCTGAGGTAGACCGTCTTAGTTTTCCTTTAGCCCCAACAAAGTGAGGGACTCACTCTCATTAACCCTAGATGTCTGATGTAGGAGCATCCTTGGTTCTTGGCAATCTTGCATCAACCAAAAATATTTTCTTTCAATTTTTTTCTTATTTTGTTCTTGTTCAGTTCATGTTGGTGGATTCATCATCCTTGCTCACTAGACCCTGTGGATCTAGGTGCACATCGTGGACATGTACATTTTCTTTGTTCCAAGATTTCAGTGGGATTAGGTCTTTTTTTGGCAAGTTATTACTTCCGAAATTCATGGAAGTTTCTTGAAAAGGCACCAGAATAGTTTTCAAGCCTACTGTTAATTCGATCATTCATGGGTCATCCCCGTGACTTGCGGATCTCGACGGTGTGATTCTAAGTGTTCCATGGAGTGTCCCCGACCTTCCTTATAGGTCCACACTTCATTCTATGTACCTGTTGATAGAGTAATTGAAATTTGAGGCCGACCTATTCATGCAAACGTTACATTTTCTTTCTTTGGATAATGTGATGATCTTTGGCTGACACAGATGTTTCCAAAATCATGGATATGATATAAAGCTTGTAATTGATCATTAGAATGGCGGTAATCAAGAAATAGTTTATTGAGTAGATTAAGATTGATCCAAATTGTAAGACTTCACTCGCATATAGGAGCATATTGGAATGTTGTAATATTGAACATTTTATATCAGGCCTGTGAGCTGAATCTCTAGTCGAATGTAACTGAAATTTCTATTAATGAACATATTTGTATCTGCATTTTCCTCCATATTTTGTGTTGCTTTTTTTTTGTTACTCATGTTGCATGGTCCAGATTGTTCTCTTTGAGGACCCTCCTATAGTGGCTGCGTCAAAATGTTTAAGTATATTCATAGAGGAGAAAGCAACGTCAAGAGGATTCTTAGGTTGACCCTTACGAGGGACATCATCTATCGCCCCTATCATTTCATCCATAGGATTGATATGAATAGCATTGTTTAGAACAAGAGCATTTTTTTCATCATCTGTATCACAACATTCATCACATCATTCTTTGTAGTTTCACTGGCTTTGACAAATGAAACATTGTGTTTGGGCATTGGGTTGGTAAAAAATTGCAATTTTTGGTTCAGAGGAGCTACAGACTTATTTCCTTGGTCACTAAAACCTCCAATGGATAAACGACCCGAATCAATGAAGTCTTGCACAAGATGTTTAAGACGCTTTCAATGTTCTGTGCCATGTCCATTTTTTCGGTGATAGTAGCAATAAGCATTGGATTTAAAGCTTGGGGGTAAAGGCTTATTAGGGTCAAGTGCTTTAACAGGTGGCAAGGTAATCATTTTTTTTTCTAGCAATTGGGACATTGTGTTATGAAGGGTATTGGGTAAGAGAGTGAATTGTCTTTTTGGAACACCATAAGTAAAGGGCACCACAGTTTTGACAGCAACTACTTGGTTGTCGATGTTTTGAGTTGGTTGTTGAGGAGGGTTAAATTGAAGGAACCCTTTTTTTTGCTTTCTAAAAGGTTGGGAATTATTTTGGTTTATGGGTTCATATTTCTCAATTCAGGTAGAAGTGGACCTTGTAGCTCGAATTCTAACCAAATTTCTATAATCACAGAGGTTAGTGCATAAATGCATGAAGGATGGGAATTTCATCATGGTCAACTTGTCTCTAATTTTTCTCTGGAAGTTCTCCATGAACATCTTTTGAAGGTGTGGGTCAAGATCTTGGACATCGATTTGGGAATAAAGCGATTGATAGCGTGAGATAAAGTTAGTGAATTTTTAACCCTCATTTTTCTTGCATCTCATCAAATCAGCCAAGGTCATCTTGGGATTCATATGCACTTGGAAATGGTTTACAAATGCATCAAAAATTTCATTGAATGAACAAGTTGAATTGTTCGGTAAAGAAGAAAACCATTCCAAGGCAGTATCTTTAAGGACCTAGGGAAGAGTTTTGCCAATAATTTATCATCAAGGACAAAGTCACTGCATAAGGTGGTGTAGGCATTAACACAGTTAGAAGGATCTCCCTTCCCTTCATATTTCTCAAATCTAGGCACCTCTATTCCTTATGGCATCGATTTTCACAACATTTCCAAAGATAATGGACTACTTTTGACATAGTATGTTGGTGTACCATTCTGATTTTGGTTTATAGTGGAAATTTGTTTTTGCATGGATGAAATGCTTTGGAAAATTTGTGTTATGAGAGGATCATTACAAGTGGTATGAGATGGAAATGAAAGTGGTGATGGAGTATATGTAGTGGTGGGATAAGTGAATGGAATGATTATAGGTGGTAATGTAGTAGAAGATAGAACATGTGATGCCACATAGGAACTAGGGATGCTAGTAGGAATACCCAAGGAAGGAATCACATTACTAACCAGTTGCATTGTTGTTGTGACTTGGGGAGTGGTATAGGTAGGTATTGAGGTTATGGTTGTGGGAGGAGGATTTTGAGTTCCCCCTTGGCTTGTGACAGTGTTTGTTAGTATAGTAACATTAGGGGTTGAAGGAAGATGTTTTACAAAGATCTGAACTATGTTTTTCACAAGGTCAAGGCCATCTTCACTTTCAAGCATGTGGTGAATGTTTTCTATGATAGGAATTGTGGTAGTTGAAATATTTTCAAGGATTATTTGATGTTGCAGGTTTACTAAGTCCTCATGAATTTGAATTATTTTCTCTTGCAGGATATCATCATTCCTTGGTTCAACTTGCATGCTCCCTGAAGGCAAAGAGTTGCTAAGGGTGTTATCCATGCTTACTACTAGTGTCAATACTAGGAGTGGAAGCTCTAGATAACCCAAGATCCATAGCGATTGTGTTATCGAGGGATTCCATGAGTCTCGAACTTCTTCTCACTAAGGTATTAGCAATAGGACATCAAACACTCATGCAAAGGCTACTAAATGCAAGGTGAATGCAAATGCAGTGTAAGGTAACAAGAATGAATTGCTTAAAACTGAAATGTAGAAACAATAAGCAGAAACTCAGAAATTGAACTGTAAATGACAGAAAATTCAGTGAAAAATATGCAAATTAATTGACACACCCAAGCTGGCAAATGAGTCTAGGTAGTAATTTTTTTGAAAATTTTCATAATTTTTTAATTGATTTTTATGCTTTTTAAGTTTTCTGATGCAAGACTGAAATGCAAATGCAAAATTTTACTATTTTTCAAGAAAATTAAGTGCAATAATGCAAGCTAAATGAACTTTTCACTAATGTAAAGTTTTAAACCCTAGAATGCAAATTAAACAATGCAAAACCTAATGCAATGTTAATGCACTTTAAATCATTGATGTAAATGTAGTCCAAATTAGAAATATAATGCTCTATATGTAGGTTCACCAAAATGAATAAGAGAATTTTATGCTCTTACTTTCACATCTAAGGTTTTGCAACCTAAAAGGAAAGGGGACAAAACTCCACTATTCACTCAAGAACAAACCCTTGAGAATTCAATGCAAAGGAGATTGAAATCTGACAAAGGGAAGGTTCTAGGGAAAAGATAAGAGGGGAAAATGTTGCGGGGTTAGTGAATTGGGGTTTGGCTTGGTCAAAACCCTTGCTAATTAAACCCTTGAAATGAAATGAAATAGAATAGAGAATGATGAACAAACAAATAATGATGTTGTAACTCACCAAACCCTAGCAATAAGGTGTTGCAAACATGTAAGTATTGGCTCCAATGGATGAGGACTTGGAATCTAGCTTGATGTTGATAGATCTTGAATGCAATGCTTGCTTGAATCACACAATCCTACATCACAAATGTTAGCTCTAAAACAACATGATGCAAACAATCTTTGACATGATGAAAGACACTTGAATAGGCTCTTGAATGCTTGATAATCTAGCCTTGAAATGCCTTGAATGCTCTTATGAATGCTCAAATGCTCTTGTGAACTATATGCATGAATGCTTGTAAAATTAAAATGAGAGAAAGAAGCTTGTATTTATACTCAATTATGAAATAATTCCCGAAATTACAATGCTATAGGCCGACCTTGGATCTTAGAGAAAAAAAACCCGCTAGAATTTTGAATTAAATTTGAATTTTGAGTTAAAGGGGGCTCAATCGCCACCCTGGGCGAATGGGTCCCACCTAAGGGGACTCATTCATCCATAATGGCGAATTAGTCCCACCTTAGGGATTTAAGGTGGGTTTCAAGATTTTGATATTTGAAATGATATTTGTCGAGATTATTCTAAAAAATACACATAAATAAGGCTTGTGGATGCAAAATGGGGCCAATTAAAGCATAAGAAAGCCCAATTATTAATGACAAACCTAGAAAAGTGTGAAAGTGTGTTACAACACTTTACAACATTTTGAAATAAGGCTTGGTAAATAATGAAATGAGGTTATTTTATTAACAAGACCTTAGAAAAGTGTGAAAGTGTGTTACAACACTTTACAATAGTTAGGTAAAGTACCATTTGAATCCTTTTAGTTCACAAGGGCCCAAGACCTAATGTGAATGCGTTATCCACATTACAACACTAAATCAAGGCAACATTAAGCCAAAATCCATAAGAAGAACCCAAATGAGTGCAAAAAATGTCACCAAAGAACCCATAGGGATTAGTGAAACAATCCAAAAGAGGAAAAATGTTTTTAACCTTATTTGCTTCTTCAAAGCAACATAAATAAGAAAATTATAATGAATCTAAAAAAAGCTAAGCTAACATTTATATTCTTTCACTTCCTAACTTGGAGACCTCTTCCTTTTGATTGCATTCAAAATGATCATTGAATGAACTTCTAATTAGTTTTTTGTATAGACAAATATTGGAGTTAACTTCATTATGAGAAGAACTACATGTTCTTCAACATAATTGTTTGTCCCTTGAATTTTTTTTAGAGATGCACACCCAGGAACTTTTTTGTGTTGTTGTTGATTAAACAATTGATACTAAATAGGCCAATATTTTCTCTAAAAATTCTCATTAAAATATAACTTGGAGAATCCACGATGTTGGAAGAGATTTTTATTATTATTATTCCATACAAAAATTGAAGATTGAACCCACTAGACTTCATATATGAAAGGTATATCTTAAAATTATTAATTACAAAGAACAATTATCCAATACAAAATACAATCCAAATTATTGATTTAAATAAACTATAAAAAGGTAATCTATTTTTTTACATATTTCTAATTATCAGCTCAAAATAATTGTATGCTATTAGATATCAAAGTGCATTTCAAAATTATTCATTACAAACAGCAATAATCCAATATAAAATAGAAATACAAATTTTTAATTGAATGAAACGAAGAACAACCTTATATTTGTAATTATAAATTAATGTACCCAAATGTGAATCACAATTTATTATTATTTTCATAATAACTTATAAGTAAATTCGTTTAAAACAGTTTTCTGAGTTTTTGTATATTTAAATAATTACAACTAGCCTTATTTATATATTTTAAAATATATAGATGAACATGTATTTATATAGAGTATACATGCATCATTGTATGATACGATGAATGAAATATTATCCACGAAATTGGAAGAAGATACTGTTGTGCAAAATAAAAAGCTTTCATGCCCTTCAAACAACAAAGAGACAATCTAGCCTATTCAAGTGCATAAAACAAATTGCATATTATTATCAGTATTTAACTTGGATTATAGATCCAAACAGAACTTCACCAAACAAACGAAAGCAGAAACTAGAAGATGGTGCTGTGGTACAGCACTTATTTAGCATACTTATTGTTTATGTGCTGTAGATTATGAGCAGTTGTACCGTACAGATTATAAAGTATGAGGTCTCATAGATTATTATTGAGTTGGGCAGAGGTGAGGTTTCTCTCAGTGAAAGAATAGGTAGGAGGATACGCACTAGGTGGATCGGCACTCCCCCAGCATTGAGAAAAGCAGTTGCCCTTTTCACAGTAATCTGCAGTATCGCCACACCAGTTGTAGATGCTGCAGCATAGTCCAGGCTCGCACTTTCCAGGATTGCATTTTCCAGGGTCTGCCCTCACCCCAACATTGCTCATTAACAACGCTAGAGCAACTAACACTGTTATGCTTACTTTCTTCAAAGCCATCTTCTGTATCAACAAACAAATATTATACATGATGTCAAACTCAAATGAATCTTATAAGTAATATATAAATCTATTTTAATTAAGAAAATTCAAACGAATGTTTAAAGGCTACTAAATTACTCATATGAACATATACTGTAAAATATCCGAATATCAAACACAAAGTTCTGTTTACGCTTGCTTATGTACCACATTGTCTTCAATACGCACTACATCTTTGCTGCCTGCGTCCATGGACTGCCCCAAGCTTAGCATTTAGCAAGTTAATCTAGTTGATCAAATCGATCGCTCATAAACTTAATTAAAGATCTACTATAGAGGACCAGGTCTTTGCTAGAAAAAACATCTACCTCCTCTGCTATGTAATTCAGATATAGCAATCAAATGTGGATATAGCTAAGGAAATGGGAAGGTTAGCTTTGAGTCTCCAAATGTTGTGGGACAAGCTCACTAGATATGCTTAGGAATATTCTTTGTTGTAGTGTGTTATGAAGAAGACATTTTGGAATAGTTTCAACAGCTCCTATGAACATATTTATCAAGATAAAGTGATTATGTGGGGAAACTCATAAACAAAAGTACTTAGAGGGTTGTCCTTAGAAGTCAAGTTCACCAAAATATAATTGGGAAAGTTGAATTCATTTAAATTTTATTTATGAAATTTCAATTATTCACAAATATATATATTTATATATATAACTTAATCTATTATTATGTAAAAATAAAATATTTTTGTTTCTAAAATATATTTTTTTTACATAAACTATGTTGAAGGAAAGAGAGAGTTAGAATTAAGAAAAAATGTAGATTATTGTGACTTGATTAATATAAATAAAAAATAGGTGTATAAAAGTGAAGTGGAAATTATAACACACATTAGAAGTATGTTTTCTTAGACACTAACATGATGCATTGTCATCCTACTCATATGTTGTTGTCCTAGTTTTTCATTATCATCCTAAAATGTAAAATTCATTAATTGTTCTAAATTTGAAACTCTTCTACATAATAAGAAAAAGGTCAAGATAAAGTACCAAATGGGGGAATACCAAGTAAAGACAAAGATGATAAAATGAAGCTAGACTAGTTAAAATAAAATGAAACAATGAAATGGACAAAGAAAAGGAACAATACAAAAAAATCCATACATTTCTAAGACTTGTAAACTAGTTGATTGTATTAAAAAAAATGTTTAGGCTCCTTGAAAGATTTCCTTAACTTGTCAAGCCTCTACTTTAACCCTTTTAATTTTATGGGTAATTAATGAAAAAAAAAGAATAAAGATCAATAAAGAAAAATCTATTAATATAATTACGTCCATAAGGAGTATCAAATTGAAATAAAGAACCCAACAAGTGCTAACAATGCTAGACTTAAAAAAATACAATTAAAAATGATAATAAAAGAGAAGTTTCTAAGCATAATACCCTCACACCAAAATAAAGATGAAAACTTACAAATAGTAAGATAAAGATGCCCCAAGAGTGCAATAGAGTCAACGGTACTAATTTTGGAATGTAATATTCTCAAAGGATCTTTAGAATGCTAGTAAAGTGATTAAAATCATATCAAGAGATTCAAAAACTTGCAAGAGGAAGTAGTAAGATTCAATGCTTGAACATGTGAGTGGCTGATTTAGAATTAGAGCAAAGCATGAAATATGAAAAGGAAAGTGAGAAATGATAGTGGGATTCATTCCAACATGGTTATAAGGTATTCCTAGTTGACGAAAGGGGCAAGACTCTGAGAAAATGACTACTATATTTCGAATATCAATGTTCACTAGCACATCATGTATGCATTGGGGTGTCCAAAGATAATAGGCTAGCTAAAGACTAGACACATAAACCAAAAACACAAGATAAATATCAAACTAACATTAGTTAGCACATAAATAGGAGAAAAAACATTAGACATACATAACACAAGTTGCACATTCAAAGAAACATGATAAGGTTGTGTTAAATAAGCCAAAGAATATACTAGAGGTTATGAACACAAAAGAAAGCCCAATACATAAGATGTAATTTTTAAGGGTTTCATTTCAAATAAAGATAATTTAGATTGTTGATAAGTAATTAGCTCATTCTCTATGTTAATGATATATGCCAATTTAGACTTTAGAATGTTCATGTTGAATCATAAATAATAATGGCAGTGAGGTATAAATTGAGATCTCAAGGACCTTGGATGGAAGGTATTTAGTATAGATTTTCTAAATTGTGAACTTGGTTGAGTTTCCTTGCATATATTTAAGAATTTTTAATTATGAAAAATAATTAAAGGGAAATTTGTTGATGTATGATATATAATAATTGAGAAATGTTTATTTTAGTTATTAATTACTAAAATTTGTTAAATATTTTTTTTTTATGATTGGATATTGGTTATAAATACCATATATCAATTATTTAGCCTTAGAACCTTATATGGTTTTTCTTAGACTCTAGAATTCTTTTATTTCACTTCCATCAGTATGGTTACTTAGGGATAGTAACCTATGTGTGTAATCCTGGAATGATTAAGGTTAGGATAACTATAAAGGAATTCTATCCTTTTAGGAAGTGGATACATAGGTAGTACTTGGGAAAAGGATGCTCCTATAAACCATGTTCCTAGGGGATGGGTTTAGCAAATAACTCTCAGGATTGGCATTTTTCCCAAACTTGAACAACTCTCCCTCTTTAGTATGCTTCAGCCTAGGGCTCAAATCACATTATATATTTAAAAAGTTATCATTCTAATTTATATATTCCCATTATATAGGTTGAATATAATGAAAGACAATCCATCATCACAAGCTTATATTATCCAAGGATTTTGGTCTTTTACTTAAACAATATACTCTACTATAGTATGAATATTTATAACCCTCATCGTCATCATCTATCTCTAATATTGACTATATGGGCATGCATTTAGACTTGTGATCTAAATTAAAATTATCAAATATGTGTGTGCTAAATACTATGAAATTATATGTTGGATCACTAATATATATCAACAAGTATTATCTAGACTCAAGATATTAGTGATTTCTATTCTTCCAAGAAATAAGGGTATGATAAACTTGGTCATAACAAGGATATGAACGAGTTAAGGAAACCTACAAAATTTGTATCTAACATGGTGATACTAATTGAAGCTATTATGATCTAATAGTGTGAACAATTATTAATATATATGGAGTATCCACCTAAGTTAATTATGTTCCTGGGTCTACATCCAACTTTATCTAGATTTCTTTATTACTAATTTTGTCAAATGTGAGTAATTAGCATGGTAAGTATTACTAATATGTTATAGGTTTTTAAAATTTATTAGGTGGAGAATTATATGTAAATATTTATGATTGGTAATATAAAAAATTAATATTCTCTTAGAAGTAGAGTAGTATTTAATATGATTAGTATGGATTTAATTATTTTCTAATAAAAATTGTGTTTATTATTGGTAATTGAATTATTTGGGAAACCTTTAAGATTACTTTTAGGGTCAATACTTTTTTATATATTTATACCAAAATAGAAGCTAGCTCGTGTGGTTGCAATTGTTACTATTTTTTATTAATTATGAATCCAAGACCTAAAGGACTATATGTATGGGTTAGCAAACCTTCTATGTGGCATTGTAACCATATTAAATAGTCTAAGGCATAAACATTTAGGCCATTTTTTAATAATAGTTTTGTTGTACCTTCAAATGTTATAATGTTTAATGCAGATTGATATGGAGAAACAAATTCTTAACATCACAAATAGGGTTGAGAAAGGGAACCTATGAAGAAAAAAGTAGAGGAATTCTTGACATCTCTTAATATAGCTTGTCTCACTCATCTTGACCTATGATCATTAAAATTGTAAAACCAATGACAAGATTTTAAAAAATCTTATCATTTATTTAACATTCCATTTTTTAGGTAATTTTTTCACCAAAATAATTACTTTTATTTATTATGGAAATAGTTAAAATTCACTAGTATCATAAATGTAATAGATGCTAGGAACTACCCAATTTCATAGGGTTGAGATAATTTTTGCTAGTGGCATGTAGGCTATAGATTCTAGGATCTATGTATATTAGGAGTTAATTTTGGGAATTCATGTATAAAATATAATATTTAATCTTCTAATACCATTTTTTCTTGAGATATTGTTCTCAAGGTTCCAATTGTTAAGCTATTCTAGGTGATTATTAGATTTTTCACCAGTATTAGGTGAGGTAAAACCATAATAGATCATGATTATATTTTTAATGTTATAAAATGAATCAAATGATTGGAGGATCATTAAACTTATATTAACCAAGACATATATTGTGTATTTTTGCATTTATCCCCTTATCAATGATAACACAAATACTATGGGATTCTAGTCATGTTATTTCAAATGATAGTGAGTTACAAAATAATGATAGAAGCCATCATTTAATATGGGATACATTGACATTGCTATTTTTATTTTTGATACACATAAGGGATTATGTTTTAGTGAGTTGATTAAAGGGGAATATGCTTTTAGAAAAGATAAAAACACTATCTTTTTGCTAGCTAGTCATTATGTGCACATGCGATCTAATTCAAGTTATTTATACTATTTATATGTGAGATATGCATGAAGTACTCACATTTCTTATATGTAATGTATATATTTGAGTTAGTCACATTGTTTACTTGTATTATATCTTTTGTTAAGTGTATTTTAAGTTCAATTAAATGTGTAGTATTCATTGAGTTGGTTACTATTGTTTAATTATCACACAAAAATTAATGATATGAAAAAATATTTTATTAATGTATTTTAAATATATTTAATCTACATATTATTATAAAATATGAAAAATAAATATTTGTATAATCCACTACATATAAAATATTAAGTAATTATTTAATAACTCTTAATTAAATAAAATAACTTATATATATAACTTTCAAATAAATGAAGCAATAAAACTCTCCTTAGGTAAGGAAAGGCCTTTTACCATTCCATTCTTACATAGAGTAAGAAAATAGATAGTGATCAAGGTACAAAATTGGCAATGGCACAACTTAGCAAGATCCTTATTCTTTGTCACCAAGGCTTAATTATTTTTAATAGTATCAAAGCCTAAATATTTTACCAATTTAACAAAAACATGAAAAATAATTTTATCTTATAAATTATCATTGATGAGGCTTATATTTTTTCATAATTTTTATCAAAATCATTCCTCGAGTCATCCTCAAGGAATTGTTTGATAGATCTAGGATAATTTTATTAATTGGAATAATACATATAAGACCTCAATGGACCTACAATGATGTATACAAAACTACAAAGTGATTTAACCAATACCGTAGATGTCATAGGTGGTATCATAGCCAAGAGAAAATATACCATGACAAGGTTTTAGCATGATAAATCACTCCTTTTCTCTCCACATGTTCTTTATAGCATCTAAGTCGACATACCAATTTGAGTTTAATTGTGAACTATATTTAGAAGTGTGAGTATAAAATACATACAAATTTACTTGAGAGTCACTTTCTTTGTAATATTATTAGTTTTTTTAATTTTTTCTTCTGGTCCATTCATGCATTGCCAATTTTAATGGATTATTTTGATGCACTTTTTGTTGGATGATCCTTTTTCCAAAGAGTTGTACCAAGAAATTTGTACATCATGTCCAACTATTTCATAAATTGGACACTTATTCTAAGATCAAGATCTAGATTACTAGATTTTGGATAAAAAATATAATTGAGTGATAAAAAGATACACAAAACCTACCTACTTTGTGTTTGTATATTCATTGGTTGATAGTTTCTTGTCCACCTTCCCATGAAGAGATAATTAGAAGGAAGAAAACACTATGCAAATATGAAGCAATAGCAAAATAAATACTTGAATTATTTCAAGTGAGGATTACTATCTAGTTTCCAATGACTAATCTATAATTGTAGCATACCAAAAGTTATCTCATACTAGGATCTAGAAGCAATGTATTGGCAATAAAATTTTGTAATAGATCAACAATTTTTTGGTTTATATATGGAAAAGATGATTTCTTACAAAAAAGTTTTTGATTATTAGCTTAAAATAGTTAACTTTAGTCAAAGATTTTATTTCTAAACCATTTGGGAAAATACCATCATTTCCTTTTGGTGGCTTTCCATGAAGGTGAGAAAGATGTAGGATTGGATGGTTTCTTAGCCTAACCCTTCTCTGTTGGTTCTTTCATTTGATTTTGAGAGAATCCCAACATGTAGTCGATTAATGTTTTTCTCATAGCATTCATAGCCCAACTTCAATAAATGATCATTGAAAGAAAACAGTACAAGGCTAGTTACTTGATTACATATTTATAGTGTTGTCTATAACACTGCATTAGTTGCAAATTTTGATGGAGATTGTAAATTTTATAAGATAAGAAATGACAAAGGCATCATGAAAATATGAGCAATTCGAGGTAGCAATGATGTAATGTTGTACCATACAAGCCTATCCTTATGTTCATGAAATAGTTAGGACTCAAATCTAAGACCACCTATCTAGTGTGTGACTATTCTATCATTGAGCTACTAGATGTTTTGTGGCTTGTCCATTGTTAGTTTAGGTGTGACTTATTTTTCAACAATTTATAACCGATATAATAAAGTTAAAAGATAATAGAAATAACACATTAATAGATTTTTTAAAAAAATGTATAGAAATAAAATTAAAACTAGAAGACAATTTGAAAAACAAAAGTTACAAAAGAGCAAAGAAATACAAAGATAAATGCATTAGACAACATCAATGTACATAAATATTTTATTTTATTTTTTCAAAATTTTATCCCATAGTAAAATAGTTGTCCCAATAGTTAAAGACTTTTATCGACTAAAATCCATGACCTCTCTTTTAAAATGATTTATTGCTTCAAAAGAACTTATATCCTCCAAGATTTTCAAAAGAGTTTTACCAGTCCCCCTTTATTATTATTATTAAAAAAATGCTCAAATAGATACAGTGGTGAATTATGTTATTGTGCGAACTGCAATAACAATCCTGATCAAATGACTGACTGCGAAAAGTTAATAAGACAACAAGAGCCGAAAAAAAGAAAATAACTACGTGAATTACGGTAGAATATCATAAAACCAGTCTTTTAGGTTTGTATAGCATATTTGGGTGCAAGAGATGACCATCCCTAGTGTAAAAATACCCATCCAGAAGTGCTAGAATAATCTATTTGGTGGTACGAGTTGCAGAATGAAAGTTGCACCACTTTGCAACTTTACACTGCTTGCATCTAGCAACTTTTCCCTCCACTGAAAAGTCATCACCACAAGAAAATGCCTCCGAGATATCAAAAACCAAGAGAGGTTTTTTTAAATGGTCCCAACACAATCCCATAGTCTGGGATAGAGAGTCTATAACCATCACGGTCTCTACGAAATAGACCTTCAAAGATTGTTTCCTTTTAGCACTTTGGACTCTTAAGGGAAATTGTCGGTCCAATGTAGCTCGGAGTGATTCAGAATATTTGGGTGCAAGAGAGAACCATCCCTAGCTTAAACATACCCATCCAAATGTGTTAGAATATTCCATTTGGTCGTACGAGCTACGGAATGAAAGTCGTACCACTTTGCAACTTTACACTGCTTGCATCTGGCAACTTTTCCCTCTAGTGAAAAGTCATCACCATAGGAAAACGCCTCCAAGATAGAAAAAAATGAGAGAGGTTTTTTTAGATGGTCCCAACATGATTCCATAGCCTTTGATGAAGAGTCTGTAAGCATCACGGTCTCTGAAAAATAGACCTTCAAAGATTGTTGCCTTTTAGCACTTTGGACTCTTAAGGGAAACTAGTGGGCAACATAGTTAACTTCTTCACAAAATTGGTTTGAAGTAATTTCATTATTTTTTGTGCATTTAAGATGGAGTTTTAAACCTTCCACCCTCAAAGTGACCTCTAAATAACTTCAAACACCTTAACTACCTCATTCTTATTCATTTGTCTTGCAAACACGCATTTTCATTCCAAGAGGTGGAGCTTTGATTTTTGCTTGTTGGATTGAATGTAGACAGTGACACAACTTTATTTTTTCTAAAATTGTTCAACATCATTGAACTAAGAGTTTATCACACATCTGCAGAGAAACAAAGGAGTACCAAAAACTAAAACACATTACACTTCGGTTCTCACTGACTTGATGTACTCTTCAACATCTTTCTTCTCTAAAAGCAACCTCTAAATCACTTTAAACACCTTAACTACCCTAAAACTGACCCTATAACTGACCTCTAAATCACTTCAAACACCTATATTAAGCTACCACTCTCAATACTAATGTAACAATGATACAAAATAATGCTTTGAGTTTGAAAGTTGGGTCACTTTCCTACTTTGGGTGGGATTTCAGACTCTCTAATACTATCATGCATTTATTTCATTCCTTGTACCTCCACCTCCCACTTCTTTCTCTTGTGGGCCTTTGAAATTTTTTCTTTCCATTCACATAACACCCTAATACCTTGACCACCACTTCTCAAACCATACATTCCTCTTTGGATATTTGGGTGTTTTGATGATGTCTTACATTTGTAAAAGAGCCAATGGGGTATCCTAATCATCAAACCCCTAGATCCCTATTGTCTTGTGTCCTAACACCCAAGAATCCCATCGCTTGAACCCTTGATGTTGGACCTTGGGATAATTATTTGCTTGTACTTAAAGCAATCATTTCCCTAGATCTCCACACTCAAGCATGCACTTTCACAAAACCTCACCATTTGAATGGACTCCACCCATGACCACGACTAACCAAGAATGTAATTAATGAGCCCAAATTTGAATGTGAGAAAATGGTAAGAAACTTTGGACCCATGTTAGGCCTTCAACCTCTATATAAGGAATAAAACTTCATTAGTTTGGACAATATTTGGACATCATCTCAACAAATCCAAAATGGAAAATTCAGACACTTGTGTTCACTTGTTGAATCTAAGGACAAAAACCCTTAGGTTATGGAGATTTTTCGACAAAACCCCATTAGTTTCCTAGAGTTTGGGGTATGAAACTTGTTTGGATTTGTGAGGGAAATTTCACACAAAGGTTGCATTTGTATGCCAAGCATAGTGAATTTCAGCATCCTAATATTTTTCTAACTTTTTTTTTATCATTGTAATCTTGGTTATGAGAAAACAATTGAAGCAAAAAAATTGTAATCATGAAGTGAGTTATTTGAATTAAATAGTCTATTCCAACCAACTTATATGTGTAGATCTATTTATCATATGTGAATGTTTTAGATCTAAATATCTTGTTTAAATGTTTTTGCTGATTTTCATTGAATTATTCCAGATCTAAGAAATTTGTATGAATAATTTAGTTAAGGATCATTGCATTTATCATTGAGCCTATGGTAAAATGTTCTCATACTATGAGATAAGTCTTGAATTGCTTTAATCATTTCTAACAAGTCATGACCTCTTGATTGGGAAGGTTGTAACTCCCCCATTCATTCAGACAACCAGATGTATGTTTGTTGACAATATCAAATAAAACCTCCAGCCAGGGTCTGCTTGTGTAGGGAGAAGCAATGCATGAACTTTTCTTTTTGATTTGGGCTAAATGTGATTAGGACAGGCCCTAACAGGGTTGTATCAAAGCCCAAGAGAGAGATATGTTGAGGAAGAAAATAGAGAAATTATAGTGAAAATGTGCATTAGCATGTCTCATTTTATTTATAGAAGAAAGTATAGTGCACAACAATCAAGCAAAAACTAAAATCCATCTATGAAATAAATTACTCACTATCAAAACTAACCTTCAAATTAAAGAAAAATTTAAGAAGCTATATTTTAATATAACTTCTTCAAATGCATTTAAATTATTGTACAAGGAACATAAAATATTAGAGATGCACTTTACAAGCAATGTTGTTTTCCTATTGGTTTATGTAAAACATAATTATTGTGGGGATTCTACATAATATTCAATTAATCAAGAAAATCAGAAATATTTTGGACTTTTGTTTGACTAATGCAATTATTTTCTATACTAGCCATTATGGAGAAGTGGTTTATAAAAACTTTATTTGTGAAAAATACATTGTGATTAAATTATTTGTTTAAAAGTTATGTCTTGCTTTTTATTTTCAAAAAGAATCGATATTTAGATGGTGTTGCAGTTAGATAAACAACTATTTTTCACAGAGCTCACAACTTTTAATAGTATTCTTTTCCTAAATTTCTAGGTCAAACTACGTGATGATGTCATTTCATGCTTGCAAATAATTGAATCTTCTAGTCAACAAATGGTCACAACATCTTGGTATGCAATGATTAAAATACAGAACATTGATGAAGGCAGAGGTAGTTGGGCAACAACTTTTGGCTCATCTTAGAAGACACAAAGTGCCAATAAGTATATGAAGAATGGTCATATGATATTTTATTAGTATTCATATGGGAGTCTAGCCATATTAATTTTTTTAAAAAGGTGAATTTATGTTATATAAAAAAATTGATGGTTACAAATAGACAACCAAATTTACTAAGGCATGGGAAAGTTGACAAAGAAGAAAATCAGATGGTGTAGGGTTAATCATATGAGTATCTAGTTGTTACTTATGCAATGTGAAATAATGCTTTGAGTTTGAAAGATTTGCAATGCAATGTAAACAACAATATGAGTATAAACTACATAATATTTAACCATTCTTTTTATGCCATTGTACATTGATATTTAACCATTGCTCACTTGATTGAATTTTCAAAGAGTTTAATCATGCACATGAGGAGGAAACTAAATTTTGATTGTCAACTTTTCTATATATCAAATTATCCAATAATCAAGTGTATGTCCATATACAAAAATGGCATCAACACCAACTCAAACAAAGTTTTACAATATGTGGCATATGCCATCTTGGTATCTATTCAAAATTTACATGCCAAAATGTCTATCTCATCCTAAACTACTAGTGGATCATCAAAAGGGGGCCTCTTTGAAGCACTTGTTGGTTCTAAAGGTAGTTGCACAAGAAAAATTCAAACCACAATTGAGATTAGTTATACTATATAATTTAAAATTGAATAATTAACATTAAAATCAATACACATTGAATTATAATTAAACTCTAAAATTGAAATCTTGATTACCTAAAATATACATCTCTTTGAAGGGTCAGAAGTCCTAGAATATACCCCTCTCAAAGAACTAACCAAACCAACTTTTGTAATGCCAATCTATATATGTGAACAAAAACATGAAATTGATCCAAGTTAGCATAGAATTTTTAGTAATAAGAACATATTTACCAAGCACAAAATAAAATAAACACATACCTCTTTAGGTTGATCTTTTTTTGTATCTCCTTTAGGTGTCTCAACACCTCCTCCTTGAGGTCTTTCAACACCTCCTCCTTTAGGCGTTCAAATACCTACTCCTTCGGGTGTTGTGGCACTTATCAATAATGATGTACAACTCACAACCACCTGTACATAAAAATGACAAGTATATATGAAACTACGAATCTATGTCAATGTATGCATAAACAATAAAAGATATTATAAATTTTAATTCAATCAAATTTGAAATCAATTACCTTTCCCTTATCTAACATTGTGCCTCCATAGTCTAGAGAGCATCGTACCTCGCTCGCACTAGGTGTTTCCTACAAGCAGAGAGTAAGATAAACATATATGTTAATATATAATTTCATTATTGAAAATTAAAATGACAAGAAAATATAAAGTAAAAAAATGCAAATGAGTCAGTGCAAAAATACATATTGTGTGCATGTTGAGGCCAAGGGAAATGGACCTTAGGGTTCTATCAGTCACCCGTGTGAGCTCCTCCTTAGACATTAATTGTTAAATAGACCATGTAAATAAATATTAGTACTTGATACTATTGCTTATTAATATTCATTTTTAAAAAAATGAAAGTTATGAATTTACACCTTAAATGTTACCTATGTAACTACTCCAATGTCCACCTCTCTAGTAGGAGAGAACTATGTAGGATGTGCTCCACTCCCCTGCGTGTGACCTGCTATAATCTCCACATCCTGGATGTCATAATCAGAAGTGTCTAATGGATGCTCAAGGGGTTGTACAATAGGACCCAAGCATATTTTCTGGCACGCATTGTAAATATGTGGCACAAAAATATGTGGACCTGAGGAGGATGATGCAGCAACATTGGATCCATCACCAAGATCACCAGACTATGGCTGAGCTACTGAAGAAGCATTAAAAACCAACAGACCACTCAAAGAGTGAATGGCCTGGATAGTTTCTATGGCTGCATCCTCTGTAATATTTGGATGTTGTATTCGAGGTGGCAGAGGAAGGGGAGGATGGGGAACATGTGGGTTCCTAACTACTCTAGTTGCCCCTAGCCTATCCTGAGGCATACCTCTACAAACGCTCTGGAAGGGTTTAATGTCAAAGTAATTGACAATAATGCCCTAACAAAAACTCAGCGTATAATTTTTAAATAAAGTAAAAAGATATATCAAGATTATTGTTGGGTGGTTTATCAAAAACCATACACCAACAATCCCAAAAGTTATCTACTATTCCCCTATGCATGCACCATTTTATAGAAAGTTTTGGTTTGTTAACATTAACTGGCAAACCAATTTGGGGTTAATAAATAAAGAGGCTATTTGGGATTTTGTTATTTGGAGATCTTTCACATCATCATAAGACAATCCACATGCATAATATTCCTTCATGGTTCCTCACCACAAATGAAAGGAATTATGTTGGGTGGAGAGGGTTTCTACTTTTGTAATTATTCCTGTCAATGTGTTTGACATATGGGATAATCGAGGGATTTTCTTATAAACATCACAAATGCCCCTCAATTGCTCCATTTTTTCATGAATTAAGTTTTCAATTGATGGCTACGAAGGTGGTGGAGCATTTGTCATTTTTGCATTCTAATTCTCAATTGGTGGAATTTGTGCATTCTCATTTTTGGCAGCCATAATGCCTAATTAAATTTAAAAAATAATTAATCTAAAATTAGACAATATAAATGAAACTCTATTTTTTAATCAAAATCCATTAAAAAAAATCATTTTTTTATGAAAGTCTATTTTGAACTCAATTGTTTCATAAAAATTCAATCAAAAACCCTATTTTGAAAAAAAAATCCACAAAAATTATTTTTTTTATCAAATCCATTCTCAATTCAATGTTTTCATAAAAATTCAATCAAAAACCCTATTGTGAAAAAAAATTCATAAAAAAAAATCACTTTTTTATCAAAATCTATTCTAAACTCAAATTTTTCACAAAAAATCAATCAAAAACCCTATTTTAAAAAAAAAATCAGCAAAAAACCATATGAAATTATTCAAATCTAGATAAAAATTGAATCAAATCAAATAAAAATAAAAAAAACTTACCTTTCCAAATCAAATTTAGCCTAAATCAGATATCTGTTATGCAAAGAATGGATGCACTATGTGCCCGCGGGTTCTTCACTGTCGAATGACTTCAAAACAGCGACAACAGTTTTTAATATATGCTTTTTACATATTGGATATCTGATTTGTATCAGATATCCGATTTAAATCAGATATTTGATTTGTAAAAGTAGGTTTGGTGTTTGGTATGGCGATACCCGAGCCTAAAAAAAGTCAACATGTTCTTTTCACATTTTTTTGGTCAATGAAAGATGTGTTTTTTTCCTCATTGCCACTTTTTGGACCACCATTAACCTGCACATACCCATGACTAAGACACCCTAGGTGGAATCTTAGTCTCGAGCCATTAAACTTAGGGCACAAACACCAAAAAGGTTCCAAATAAAGATGCCTCAAAATTAGGGTCCTGAGACCTTTGGGGGACAAAGATGCCCTAGGTGGCATTTTAGTCCTAACCCAAAAATCAGGGACACATAGATGGAGTCATTAAATTATCATTTATGGATTGGAGAATATCAGGATTAACCAGAAAATGATGTAATTCATAGGGCTTGTGGACACAAAATAGGACCAATTAAGCCATAAAGAAGAATAAATAAAGCATGGTGGGCCCAAACAAGTGTGAAAATGCAAGGGTATGCATTTTAATACACTACAAGTGAGTGAAATACTAGGATCATCACCAAGTTAGAAATTCATTTTAGGAGAATTATCATGTAAGCTCATAGAAGAAGAAAAAATGTATTCAATTCATTATGCACTTCTTCATCAATTTTAACAACCTCATCACCGTCATCCAAGTTAATCACAATGGGAGGTCGAATGATAATGTCTAAATACGGATTTGGCTCATGTTGTAATTGTAGTATAGGATCTTTTTGTTTCATTAAAGAGGTAGACTCATTGTGTATTGCTTCAGTCAAGTAAAAATAAAAATCTGGGTGTTGCCACAATAGTGGTTTACACTTTCTAGGAGATCCAATTTTTTGTTGAAATCACATATTTTTAGAAAATATAATTATTTAAGGCTTGAAAAGTTTCATTTAAATGATTCCAATTGAAGAGGGTTTGATCAAACCACCTTATACCAAGTCCCCTTGGATAGAACCCCCCTAGTTTTAAACCATACCTATAATGGAGTCTCCTTTACACCTATAAAAATGCTAAGAAAAAAACCACTTTTGATTTACCTTTTGTGGGATCAAATGAATTCATTTAAAATCCATTTTTTGTAAGTATATAGTCCTTATTATAAGCTTCCAAAAAAGTATAATTTTAGTTAAATTTAATTTGATTATTATATTTATTTTTTATTTCTTGTGAATGTAGGTTTTTCACCAAAAATAAAGCTCTCTGTTCTGCACATGTGGAAAAATAGAAGATTATCAAAATAAATTTTTAAAAAATATTAGTGCACTAGATATTGAAGTCCTCGATCCAACAAAAATAAATAAAATTTTGATACATACAAAAAAGTTTGTGTTATACGGTCTGCCTATGTTTGAATTATAATTGGTTTGACTTCAAAACTTGATTAAGGAAAAAATATTCAATAAAACACTATAAAACTAGTTGAAAGCACTAGATATCGTAGCTACAAATATAAATTCTAAAAAAATATAATTTTATCCTTCATGGAAAAAATGTTGTGTTATACAGTGAGCGTCACTCCTTAAAAATGGTGTTTACTAAAAAAAAACTTGTTTTCGAAGGAGATGGAAAAGGAAGTGCAATCTAATTCCAAAATTTTAAAAAAATATATATTAAGAATCTACAAAAAAAAATTCACAAATCACTAGTTTGCGTTATGTTCAAATTCCTCATGGTTTAGCCGCTATAGGTGTTTGAAAGTGCAAATTTAGTTAGAAAAAATCAGTTCAATGTCTAGTTTGGCCAAAAATTGTAAACCAGTATTGTGGGTTCTTTGTTGTTTTCCTCGTTTAACCTTCGAGCAAGAGCACAAATTCTATTCCAATGCTCTATAGAATTTTTATTTCTTTTAGTATGATTTCAAAGTTGCATTTGTGTAGGAGTAGGTCTATCAACCATATGTTTCTTTTCTTTCCTAAGGGGAGGAATGAAAGATACCATAGGAGGTTGTTCAACCACTTTCTCTTTAGCTTTGTAGACTTGTTTTAGCTTACGAGGCATGACAGGAATGTTTTCATTTTCTCTTAGTGTTTTTTAGGAAATAGGCAGAGTATATGTCTTAGGTTGGTCTTGGTTATTTGGAATGTCTATAGGTTTAATCATAGTTTCATCAATGATGGGAGGCTCAATTATAGGTTGAGGCATGTTGTGAAGGGAAATTTTTTCTATGTATTTCACCTTAAACTTTTGGTAGGATTTGAAAAATATGTACTCATGAAGTTTAATAGCTTCCATAGGCTTGGGCTAAAATAAATCCAATGAGAAATTCCCATAGGAAAATAGAGGATTAAAGCCAATATGGTGCATAGTAAGTATTTCATTGTCAAAGGGAAACTTTAAGGATTTATGCACAATTGATAGGATGGATTCCATGGAGCATAGCCATGGATAACCAAGGTTCACATGGAATTTATTTGATGTATATATGATGGAGAATGAGACATCTATTTGTTTCAATCCAACTTGTAAAGGAAGGGTGATTGATCCCATCATAAGGCAAGCGAAACCATTATGCGTCTTTATAGATGCTTTCATTTTATCATATGTATTTTTGTAGACTTCATCCACAAGTAAGAATTATTTAGTGATAAAATTCTCTCCACATATGGGATCAATTAATATCCCATTAGTGCACTTTTCATTGATTCATCTGGCTTTGTAAAGAGGGAAATCAAGTGCATTTCTAATAATATCTTTAGATGAGAAAACAATGTGAAGAGGCTTTTGAGGCCAGCCCTTATGAGGTAAATTTTTGATCAATTCCACCATACCATCTAGAGGATTTTGTTTGCGCTATTATCAATAGTATCCATAGGACATTGTTTAATGCTATCCATGTTGTCAACATTCATCATGCCATTCTTTTTAGTTTCACTATCTTTGAAAAATGAAATATTATGTTTTAGTATAGGGTTGGTAAAGATTTCCAAGTATTGGTTAGGAGGGGAAATAGACATATTTTCTTGATCATTAATACCTCCAATTTGAACATGACCAAAATAAATGAGGTCTTGTGCAATATGTTTAAGATGCTTACAATGTTTCATATCATGTCAATTTTGTCAGTGATAATGGAAATTGGAATTTGATCTAAAGTTTACAGGTAAAAAATTATTAGGATTGGGAGTTTTAATGGGAGGAAAAGTGATCATTTTATGTTTTAGAAGTTGTGCCATTGTGATATGGAGGGTATCGGGTAAGGGACTAAATTGTCTAGTTGTATCCCCAAATGTAAAAGGATTTGTTTTCCTTATAGCAACCACTTGGGTACGACATGTTGAGCTGGTTGAAGGGGGTTTACTTGAAGGAATCCTTTATTCAATTTCCTAAGAGGTTGATAGCTATTTTGGTTTGTGGATTCAAACTTCTTAGGATGGCTAGAGGTGGTTTATGTTTCATGACTATTAACTGAATTTTGATAATCACGAAGGGTAGTACACAAGTGTATGAAGGAAGGAAACTTCATGATGCCAAGCTTATCTTATATCTTATTTTTTAAGTTTTCAATGAACATTCATTGAAGATTAGGATCAAGAATCTTTATGTCAATTTTGGAATAAAGTGATTGGTAGTGTGAAATGAAGTCAGTGACTTTTTCATCATTTTTTTGCTTACATCTCATCAAATCGGCCACGGTCATCATAGGAGTCATGTACACTTAGAAATGGTTTATAAAGGCCTCAACAAGTTCATTGAATGAATGGATTGAGTTATCCAATAATGAGGAAAACCATTCTAAGGTTGTATCTTTCAAGGATATAGGGAAAAGCTTAGCCAAGAGCTTATCCTCAAGGAAAAAATCACTACATGAGGCAGTATAAGTGGAAACATGGTTAAGAGGATCTCCTTTCCCCCCATATTTCTCAAACCTAGGGATCTCTAGACCTTGCAGAATCAACATTCTCAATATCTACAAGGATAAGGGATTGATTTTGACATAGTATGTGGGTTGGCCATTTTTATTTTGGTTTATGGTGGAAATTTTCTTTTGAAGGAATGAAACAGTTTGCAAAAGTTGATTTATGACAACATCATTGTTTGCATTTTGAGATGGAGGTGAATAGGGTGGATGCATATATGTGTTCAAGGGACAAGTGAATGGAATAATTATGGGAGATAAATTTTTAGGAGATGTGACATGCAATTCCACAAGGGTACTAGGAATGCTAGTAGAAATACCCAAGGTAGGAAAGAAATTACTAGTAGGTTCCATCATTGTTGTAACTTAAGGGTTGGTATAGGTAGGAATAGAGGCAATAGTTGTTAGAGGAGGAATTTCAATTCCTCATTGACTTTGGAATTTTTTCGAAGGTAAAGCACATCTAGTCATTGAGGTAAGATGTTTTGCAAGAAGAACTAGGTTACACACAAGTTTAACTCCTTCAATTTCAATCATGCAATGTATCTTATCTATTCTAGGAATAGAAGTGATTGAAATGTTTACATTACATAGTTGATTTTGTAGGTTTTCTAAGTCTTTATGGATTTGAATGATGTTTTCTCATAGAATACTAGCAACCATAGTTTCAAAAAAATTCACACTACTTGAAGGAAAATAGTTGTTAAGGGTATGGTCCATACCTAGTGAACTATTGTAAACACTAGTAGTGAAAGAGCTAGATAACCCAAGATCCAAGATGATTGTGCTATTACAAGATGACATGTGTCTCAAAATACATCTCACTATAGTATTAGCAATAGGATACCAAGTTGTAAAGATCATGTAAGGAACAATCAATGAAATGCAAAATGCAATGAACACAAGATATATGATATTCTCTAATTCCAATTCAAATGAAATTAAACTAGATGTAATGTAATAGAAACTCGGTAAATTGAAACAAATGACTAAATCACCCAGAGGGGAAAATGAGTCCTAGTCATGGTTTTGTAGAGATTTGAATGCTGATAAAAAGTGAATACAAAATACCCAAAAATTAGGGAAAACAACTTGCACTGGGACTAAATGGCCTAGAGGGGCGTATGAATTTCAAATTAGGATTTTTTAACTGATTTCAACAAATATTGAGTGAATGTTATGTTTCTTATTTTAAATGATATATAGAAAATATGAAATTATAGATTTCAAGACAAATTTAATGATGCAAGAGGCAAAAGTGCAATATATATGTACTTTCACTAATGCAAGAGTTAGAAGTCCTAGATGCAAATTAACTAATGCAAACTTAATGCAAAGTTAATGTGAGCTAGATCTAGGACTATGATGCACTAAAAAATGGAAAATAAGGTGTTCTAATAGGTTAGGTTCACCAAAATGAAACGTCCAAAAATGTTTTCCTATGTTTAGAGGGATAGAAAAACCAATTCCCTATAAGTTTCACTCAAGGAAACCCTAGAGATCTCATTATAGGGGTGTAATGGGGGAAAGATATCTACAATAAGGTGTCCTAGGGTGTTATTAAAGTCTAAAAGTGGGTTCACCACCAAGCTAGGCTTGGAAAGACAAGAAATGTATTGATATGGAAGACTTGAGTAGATGACCTAGAAATGAACTCAAATTAGAACAATAAACTAAGAAAGTATAGAGGTGCACCTAGAAACTTAAGAGGCTTGAATGAGGGTCTAAAATCCTATAAATGCTAATTTTTTATGGAAACTGAGACTCATACAATAGTAGGTTGATTTAGTCCCAATTTAGGGTTTTGGATTGAAACCAAAATCTAGAACTATTAAATTGGTATCTACAAAAAATGCCTAAAAATCTATATGCTGGGACTCATACACCACAAGTGGTGATTTAGTCCCAATATTCGGGTTGATTTGAAACTCTGGAATCCTCTAGTGATTTGGTGTAACTTCCTTCCTATCAAATCTTTGATTTTGAAACACGAAATTATTCTTTGTAGGTGACTTTTCTTGATCTTGCAAACAAGGTGATAACTTCAATAAATTGACAACTTTTATCCAATATTTCTCTTCAATGGATCTTCAACCTAAATCATCTAGATCTAGAATCACAGATCAAAGAGAGGGAAAATGTTGCTTTGTTAGTGGATATGGGTTTGCCTTGGTCAAACCCCGTTTTGGTAATCAAACCTTGAAATGAAATCAAATAGAAGGGGGGGATGATGAATGAACAAATAAGAAATGTTTTAACCCACAAAAAACTTGAAAAAAAGGCTACAACATTGTAAGTAATGGTTAGCATGAATGTGGATCTTGACTCTTTCTTGTATGTTATGGATCTTGAATTGAAACCCTACATCACAAATGTTAGCTCAATAAAAAACATGTTGCATGATGACTTTGACATGATGCTCAATGAATCTTGAATAGTGCTCCAAAATGGGTAGTGTTTGGAAGTTTGTGTGATTGTGGCAAGAGTTACATGCTCATCTCCCTCATACCTTGCCTTCTTTCATACATTTTCTTTTGTCTCTTCGTTGGTGGTTGCCTCTATCTTGTGGGCTCATCCCCTCTTTTCACATTTATGCTTGAGTGACCATTGTACATTGCAATGACGACAAGGGTTCTTCTTCCTATTGTATTCTTTCTTTTAACAAGTGTTCCCATGCTCCCATGGCCCTTTACATGTGAAGCACAAATTATTCTCTCTTAGTTCATCTCATTCTCTTTTGGATAGGGGATTGTGGCATGGTTTATCTTTCTTGTGAGAATGCTTGTGATGGTTGCTTGTAGCTCTATTACTTGTTGATGAAGTTTCTAGCCTTATGGCTTTTTGTGTGGCATCCTCAAGATTTAATGGGTTAAGAGAACTTACTATCCCTCTAAGTGACTCGCTAAGTTCCTCCACAAAAGGTATGTGAGTCTATCTTCCCCAGTCCCTGAAACTCGGATTAAGAGTTTTTGAAATTCAGTTATGTAGTTTTCTACCGTCCCTTGCTATTTTAGTTGAGTGAACTTTTTAAAATATTCTTGGGGATATTTCCTATCAAACCTCCTAATGAGCTTCTGTGAAAATTCCTCATAGGAAGTTACAATTTAGTTTCCTTGGTTGAGGATTCCATGGTGCCACCATTCATGGGCTAAGCCTTCCAAATGTAAGATTGCAAATTAAAGTGCATATTCTTCTTTCATTGGGATGAGAGCAAAATAGATATATATAGTTTTTGCAGCCAAGCATGGGAAATGTTTTTTTTTGAGACGTCAAAGTTAGATAAGGTTACTTTATTAACTTTATGCTTCAAGTATTTATTTTGTGGTTTATTTCCTTGCCTAGTGGCTTCATTTATTTTGGCTTCATAGAACTCCCTAAATGACACAAGTTCCCTAAGCTCAGGTTCAAGATCTCTATATGCTCTAGTGATCTTTTTGATGTTGTTTGGTGTTGGATCCATCTCCTCTTCCCTTCTAGGACCATTCTCCTTGGTTATGAAGGGGGGTTTGGGAACTATAGGTGTAAATGGCCCATTATTAGCCTCTAAATGATTTGAAGTCATGTCTCTCCTATTTGAGGGATTATTTTTCAGGTTGTTGATTGAGTTTTCCATATTTTGCAAAGTTTGGATGAGTGTCTGGTTTTCCTTTTCTATCCCTTTTATTTTGGTTCATAAAGGTTTTATTGGTTTGTTCCATAAAATCCCTTAGTTCATTGGACAATTGTTTAGCCATAGACCCTTTTCTTTTGTGGGATTTCATTCACCAGTGTACATGACGATAGGATTATGCTCTAATACCATTTGTAGTGTCCACTTATTAAACTTAGCCTAGAAACATAAAATGCATAAGTTAGGGCATAGAATTTTTTTTTACCAACACATAATTTTTCTCATGTAAATTGTCTTGAAGACCTGTACACATCATGCTTTACAAGAAAAATACATATAGCATCTTAATCCAAATTAAATTAGACAATTTGAGATTGACATTTCAAGAATAAGATAAATGCTTTATCATCTAGTGCATAAACTATCATAATATGGTATGACTTATTACTCATGATTGGAATATATTTTCACCTTTTCCTCTTTCCTAAACCCCATCAGTGGATGGAAGAATTATTGTGCCAAGAGCGTGTGAACGGTCTCCAATTGGATTCCTTCATGGTTTCTTACCTGTCTTGGGACCATCCATCCATTGACCGAATTAGTAGTCTTTCCCTCCACAAACTTCCTATCCAAGTGGGTATTAGCAAAAGGGATTTTGGCTCGAAGTCTATCCTCATAGTAAAGTCATAATAGATTGGTAAGGCACAATAATTGGTGCAAGCAACATTATTGTGGCATTGACAAGTAATATCTATTAATCCACAAATTATCTTACATTGTATGGAAGGATTTAATATAGTGACATACATATATTCATTGATTACCAGATGTATGAATTAGTCTCTTTTTGCATTCACATTTCATATTGTGGTAAATCAAATCCACATAATGTTCATAAACAATTATAGATAGTGTTCTAATCTATTGTAAACTAGTTACTATATAGTATCCCTTTGTAGAAGAATTCGTATTATTTTAATAATATACATATTGACTAATCGATGAGGTTACTTAACTTTGTGTGGGGTACTTAGTCTGAGTTTCTTCAAACGTGTCTCCTGCTATCTATTCGGCTTCTTCTTTAGATGCGATTATTGATTTCTTTATACTTTGTAGTGAGCGCTCATTTAAAGTCCTATAGGGACATGTACCTTCCTGATTGTTGGCCGATCGGTGGAGTCACCACCTTCCCTTCCAGAGATGTGTCTCTTAACACAACCAATCATGAACGATTTGCGCAGGTCGGGGGTTGCTTACTAACTTAAATTAAGTTTGTTAATTCATTATGTATATAGCTTACAAAATCGTTCTTTAAAGATAAAAAATATGTCAATCTTTCATTATTTAATTATAGCAAAGAAATAGATTGTATTATGCCGGTATAAATTAAGAACATTTTTTGCTAATTACATAATCATAATTTTGGGGTTATGACACTAGGGATTTGAGAAATCGAATCTTTGCCTTCAGGTCACTTTTTTTAAGCTAACAATCAATAGACTCTTTTTTCTAAGCAATCATAATGTGTAGGGATATTGGGTATTGAAGGCAATGTGGTACAGAAGCAAGAGTAAGCATAACTTTGTGTTTGATATTCGGTTATTTTACAGTATATGTTGATATGAATTATTTAGTAGGCTTTAACATAAATTCTCTTAATTAAAATAGATTTATATATTACTTATAACATTCATTTGAGTTCGGCATCAAGTTTAATATTTGTTTGTTGATGCAGAAGATGGCTTTGAACAAAGTAAGAATAACAGTGTTGGTTGCTCTACTGTTGTTAATAGGCAATGTTGGGGTAATGGCAGAACCAAGATGCAATCCTGGACAATGCGAGCCTGGACGTTGCTATAGCGTCTACCGCTGGTGTGGCGATACTGTAGCTTATTGTTCCATGAGCAGTTGCATTGCTCAGTGCTGGCCTCGTGGCAATCTAGATACTAATTATTCTATCATTAAGACAAACCTCACCTCATCCCAATTGAGGATCTTGTTTCACATTTTTTGGTAGAATATTTGAAAGAATGAACTTTTTGTTGTCCTTAAATTATTTTGCTGTTTTATATTAATTTAATTTCAGTTTTGAGACTATTATTATTAGCCTATGAGGCCGTACCATTTGTATTGTCAATTTGGAGAAGTTGTTGTGACATTGTTTTGGAGATTATGAATGAACAATCAAGTGTTCATGTTGCAAATTTTAAAATCTGATTTGTTGCATTTTCAATGCATTTTATTTTGTTGAGAATAGTTGTATGAAAAGGTGGTATGTGTGTTTATCCTTCTACTTCATATAGATAATTAGGTTGGGAAAGGTTTCTATTTTCCAATGTCAAGGGAATAAAATTTTCACAAAAAATTGACAATATGGATTGCCTAGAAGTTAGCACAGGAAACTAGGTTCTCCTATGGAATTTGTTGGAGCTAATACTTACTAGACTAAGTGTTTTTTATGCTTCTTTTTCATTAAATAAGAATTCTTTCATTATCTAGGAGCCAATTTAGATATTTTTAGGACTTGTCTCTTGTGATTGTGTCTCACTACTAGTGAAAAATTTAATGTTTAGTTTCTATGGACTCATTTAGAAATTTGAAGCTTGTTTCTTGATGCTAGTGGGGGTTATGGTTAATATCTACCCACATTTCGAGGTAGTTTTAAGATATTCATTACAATAAATATATTGGATCTTATTCTCCCTTTCCATTCTAATTATCTAAACCAAGATATTTTTATGTCCAACAAGTTTTATAGGTGATAAACTCTCTTCTAAAAAATGATGAAGTGATATATGCTATGTCTAACACTCATTAGAGATTTTGAAATTGGGTTTCTTTATTTTATAAAAATCCCTAAATCATTAAATGATGGTGAAAAATGGTGATGTTAAATAATAAATGATGGTTGTCATGGAATATTCTTAAACATTATTAAATTCAAAGTGTAAAGGTAATATTTTTGAAATAAAATTAGAATAATTATTTACCCCTTGTGTAAATGATGTGTAAAATAACTATTAACTATTTGACCATTCAATGAAGTGATATTTAGGTAGAGTGGCTAGAGAGACTATTTTTTTCAGATAAATTCTATGATGATGCATTTTTTAGGATTTATTATGATATTGTTTCTAATGATTATGTACTTGGGAAATCACAAGGATTAATTTATTCTCCATTAAAATTTTTGAGATAAATCCTTGGCCTAATAGATAGCGACTTTAAAGGGAAGGGTGGTAGAGAAAAGTTTGAGGTAGATATCCCAAAAAAATTTGGGTGTTTCTTGATCATTTTTTGGTGTCCTTTATGTTATTTTCTCAATTGTGTATGGTCTTGTAAAATTAATTTTTTAATTTACATGGACATTAATAGCCACAAATAAATTAATGGTTTTGTAGAGAGAAAAAGGAGATTATTAGGTGGGTGAAATACTACTAGGCTACTATAATATTGATGGAATAAAAAGGATTAGGTGGATTATGTTGGTGCAATATTTTTCTCAATATTAATACAATCTTGATATTTCTCTGGAGGTGCAATTCTTTCCCAAATTGGTTTCTTCACATATATCCACTATTAAAGTTTATATTTTATGAGTTTTCTGTTTTCAACTTTCTTCTTTATTATTTAGTTTACAAGGTTTATTAGATTAATCACATCTTAATTTGGTTTAACTCTAATTTTTTTAATATTTCCATTTTGTTATTTTCCCCTTTACTAACCTTTAATATTATAACTATGAATTGAGTTTAGAAGGGCCCACCTTTCTTTTGATGTTGTGTTTTCTATTGAAGTAGGATACTCATTGTTCTATTAGTTTTTAAAATCTACTTGTGTTGTTAGGGAAGCCATAGGAAAAGCATAATGATGAAAGAATGAGAAGTTCAATAGGTCTAGATATAGGCTACAAGAATTAAAAATAAAGGATATTTTTGAGGAAAAATATAATTAAATATTTTAATAGAAATGAAAAATATTAAAGGAATATATAGTAAAAAATAGGAAAATATTGATTAAATGGCATCAAGGATCATATGGTTGAGTCTTGTATATTTTATTTCCATGAATATCTCTAATGATTCTACTACATTTAGCTTGTGGAAGAAAATAGAACAATTTTGTGTTGTGTACTAACTAGGCCTATAAGACGAGTGATGGTAATCTTGCATAGAGAGTTACAAATGTTTAGTTTTAAAAAATTGAAGATACTATTGTGAGTGTCAAAATAAAGGGGGAATATGTTGATAAGTGATGCATGAGTCTCACCTCCATGCAATTCACCTTTGCTTCCATATATAGTTTTATTTTAAGATAGTCAATTTCATAAATTTTATTCTTAGATGCATGTGTTTTAGTTTTGCATGGTAAATTCATGGAGGAAAATATAATGATTGAAGCCTTGAAAAATTCCATTTAAATGATTCCTATTGAAGAGTGTTTGATCAAACCCCCTTGGATAGAACTCCACTAGTTTTAAACCATACATATAATAGAGTCTCATTTACACCTATCAAAATGCTAATGAAAAAGCACATTTGATTTACCTTTTGGGGGGTCAAATGAATTCATTTAAAATTTATTTTTTGTATGTAGTCCTTCTTATAAGATTCCTAGACAAAATAATTTTAAATATATTTAATTTTATTATTATATTTATTTTTTATCTCTTGTGAATGTAGGTTTTTCACTGAAAATCAAGTTCTTTGTTCTACACATGTGGAAAAATAGTAGATTACCAAAAAAAAAATTGCAAAATATGTCTATGCTAGGTATTGATGTCCTTCATCCAACAAAAATAAATAAATTGATTTTCGATACATTAAAAAAATGTTATGTTGTATACGGTCTACCTATGTCTAACTAGTAATTAGTTTGATTTCAAAACTTAATTAAGAAAAAAATATTCAATAAAACACTATGAAACCAAATGAACATGCTAGATGGAAAATTTTCCATCTTTCTCTTTGAAAAATTTGCAACCTAAACCTACAAAACATATGCAAAGAGAGGGAAAAATTGTTGAGGAGTTAGTGAATAGAGGTTTTCCCTGGTCAAACCCCTTGTTGGTAATTAAACCCTAGAAAATGAAATGAAATATGAAAAGAGAATGATGAATGAAAAAAAGCAATACAAAAACTCACCAAACCCTTGAAGTAGAATGCTGCAAACATGCAAGTAATGGCTCCAAAGTGCTTGAATGCTCTTGTAAACAAAATGCTTGAGTGCTAGATCACTTGATTGCTTGTTGGATGGATTCAGAGATTGGGGAAAGATGAAATGAGTAGAAAAACCTTATATTTATTCTTGATTATGCAATAATTCCGAAAAATTTATCACAGGCCGACCTTAGATATTCGAAAATAAAAAACTACCAAAAATTTAAAATTATTTTGAATTTTGTGCCCAAGGGGACTCATTCACCCCTAATGGAAAATGGGTCCCACTTAAGGCGTTTTAAGTGGGTTTCAAAATTTAGATATTTTAAATGATGTTTATTTTGATTATTTTCAAATATACACTTAACTAAGGCCTATAGATGTAAAATAGGGCCAATTAAAGCATAATAAGGTCCAAATATTAATTAAAAACCTAGAAAAGTGTGAAATTTTGTTACAATACTTCACAACACCTTGAAATGAGGCTTGGTAAATGATAAAAAGAGGTTATTTAGGTAAAATACATTAACAAGACCCTAGAAAAGTGTGAAAGTGTATTACAACACTTTACAACACTTAAGTAAGGTACCACTTGAGCTCTTTTTAGTTCACAAGGTCCCAAGACCTAATGTAAATGTGTTATCCACATTACAACATTAAATCAAGGCACGATTAAGCCAAAATCACAAGGATGACCCAAACGAGACAAAAAAAGAAGGGTTACTTTTTTGATGTCCACAAATGTTATTTATGTTTAGTAGATTTCCTTTAGCATGCATATTCATGTTGATTCATAAGCCCAGTAAAGTGGGGGTGAAATGTAATGTCTTAAAATTGCACCCCTTGCAATTTCACTTATAGTTTTTATGTCACTTTAGTTTCCATTCCCTTAGTATTTGTGTAGGCTCATTTTAGCCCCCACATCAGCCTTTTCCCTCTTGAGATTCTCACGAACCCTTTTTAGCAGCTACCTTTGCATGTCAACATTGCGTCAAACCTTGTGATTTTCTTGTTCTCATCATTTTGTAGCGTGACATGTCTAGAAACTAGTGCACTATGCAAATGTCTCCATTTTGTGCTAGTGTCCCATGACATTTCGATGTTTGAACAGTTATTTTTTAGGTTCGTTGCCATTTGTCACCTCTTTTTGTTAGTGGTAACAGCTCAGGATGCCTTATAACAACTTGAGAACCTTATTTTTCCTCAAGACTATTCTCTCTTTAAAAGCTACCTTTTCAATCCATTAGTTCTTCTTGGTCTTTCTATCTTGGAGACACACTCTTTTATCTCTTCCTCACTCTCTCAATCTTTCCCAACTCTCTTGCTTGTTACAACACAATCACGTTCTTACAATGTTGTCTACAACTTTCTTGGCTCTCATGACTCTCTCTCCCTCTCTCTCTCTCTTTGCCTTCCTCAAGCCTGGCAAGTGATATCTCTCTTGTCCTGTGTCTTTGAGAATCTTGAAATCTCTCACATCCCTTTTCTATGTGTTTTACTATCTCATCTATCTATCTATTTTAGTGTCTATTATTCTATCTATCTATCTATCTATCTTGTTGTCAATGAAGGTAGGAAAACCAAAATTGGGGTGTTATTGCGGCAAGCCCCTAAATAGCCCCAACAATTTTCCTCAATCTTATGTTTTCAAGTGTCAAATATGTTCATTTGTTATAGGATTCACTACATAAGTTGTGAACACATTATTTTACCCCTTTAGTTTTATCATTTACATCTAATTTTATTTACTTTATTTTAGTTCTATTATATTATGTTATTTCCCACATTCTAGAAGTTCTTAGAAATCATGTTATTACTATTCACTTTAGATGTTCTCTATGAAATTCTCATTTTCAGTCTATATGAGATGCTAGTGTGCCTCTAGGATGCCAACACATCCCGCTGTCACCCATATGTCGTGCTATCATCCTTTGTCCAAAAACTTGCTTTTCTATCCAGAAAACCTCTATGACCTATTCATTATAAATTCTGGAACTCTCACTAAGGCAATCTGAGGTAGTTTAGGGTAATTCATTCCCTAGGACTCTCTTAGTAACCAAGAGACACATGAGCAGTGAATCCTCCTTCTCTACACCTTGATCATCAAATTCAAGTTGATTTTTTTAATAGTCAGTTCTCCTCCGTCTTTACTTCTAATATTTGTAATTATTTTGTCAAATTTTCTTTTTGTTTGTGTGATAAATTATATTTTCTAATGTAGGGTTTATGTCAAATAGGCTAATTAAAACATACATTAGATTTATCGTCTTTGCAACTCAAAAGAACCAAACCCTACCAGATTTTCTCTAATTTGAGGTGGCTAGAATTTCACTAAAACCCTAGCAATTTTTTTTTCAAATGTGGAGGTAAGAAAAGAAGTTGATCCTAGTCCATATACTAGTTAGATATAAGATCCATTTTTTTATCCTACATTTTGGTGAACCGAATGTTTCTTATGCTTGTAATTTTTATATTTACATAGCATAAATTCAAAAAATTGATAAAAAAACTAGGTTACTTGAATATATTGTTATTGATTTGCATTTTTTTATTTTCAAAATTAAGCATTTATAGTCTTTGTTCCTTAAACATCAAACACCTTGGTGAATTCAATTTAGATCAAAATTATAAAATATTTGGATTTAATTTATTATTTCAAATATGATTTTTCTTGTTTGGGGTATCTGAGTATTTCATTTCATTTTTCATTATTATATGTTTATTTTAAAAAAATAAAGGATTTAAATAATTTTTTCTAAACTTTGTCAATTCTCAGACATGGGTTTTTACAGAAAAATACCTATAGATTGTTATACACCAGTACATATTTTGAGATTCCATAAAGCTTGATTTGTAGTCTAGGGTGACCATGCCCTTGACCAGTTAATTTTACCTAAAATTCCTAAGTGAAACCCTTCCCTATTACCTTTTCTCAAATCCAATTCTTGTTTCTAGTGTACATTGCTAGTTTGGCTCCAATTCACTTAATTCAGTACATTAACCTAAAAAACAGGCATACCAATATGTATTCTTTCAATGTTTTTTTCTTAGAGATTTTTTTTTTCAAAAAATAAAATTGAGCACTACCTTGAACCCATTCCTTGATGTCAAAAGTTATATACATCGGCCTTTGGACAACCAAGAATTTTCTTACCCATGAGGATACATTGGTGCAGGAGAATACAACCATTGATACCTTACCTAATATTCATTATAAAAGTAATCATGTAACTCATGTTTTCCCTCTCCCAATATCTCTCCTACTTGTGAGGATATCTTGGCACAAGAGGATACAATCATTAACATAACTTTTCCTAATCTTCATTTTTCAAGTAATCATGAAAATAATTTTTTCCCTCTCCCAATATCTCTCCTAATTTTTAGGATATCTTTGTTCAAAAGGATGTGATCATTAAATAACTTTACCTAATCTTCATTCTTCAAGTAATCATGTAACTCATGTTTGTCCCTCTCCCAAGATATATCCTACTTTTCAGGATATCTTGGTGCGAGATGATGCAATCATTGACATAATGTTACCCATTCCTCCTTAGAATGTGTGTAAGTTAGCTTGCATAGATGAGGATTCAAAAATAACATTGGATCCCCCATTGATAAGATATTATCAATAAATAGTTAGATCAATTGTGAACCATTGATTTTTGGCACCATATGACTTCTCTAACTCTTCTAGGTTTTTTCACCTAAAAGGAGAGAGGTAGGGCCAAAAATGCTTAAGGGTTCATTCAAATTAAGATGTGTATGATGTTATTTAGAATAAATGGAATGATATAAGTGCAATTAAGGTATGAAATTTCTTGAATATGAATGCAAAACCTAAGAAACAAGTGATGTTTGAAAACACATTATGTAATGTAGCAATGAACTAAGAATGAATGCCAAGCTTATCAAAAGTGAACAAAATTGAAAGTGTGAACCTAATATGTTGAAAGAGGCTAGATATGAAATTTGAAATGATACTGATGCTAAAATTTAGTTCTGGTGGGACTCATTCACCATTTTGGGTGAACCATTCCTAATTCTGGAAAATTGTATCAGGGCCTGTATTAGCCAAATGGGTGTTTGAATCTACAAAAATATTTGGAAAATAGGTAAAGTGGGACTCATTCACCACTCTGGAAAAATTATTCCATTTTGGTTTGTCTGAAAAACTCAAAAATGGAATCTAGAGCTCTTGGTCTGCTCAATCTACACCTCCAAGTACTTAGATTTGAAACCTTGATTTCCGAAGCTGTAAATGAATTTTTGTGTAGAATTTTTCCTTTCAAAATTGGAGAAGACTTCAAAAGAATTTCACCCTAATCTTCAATCATGTACAAGCCATCCATGCACCTAAATTTGCAAACACACAAAGGAAGAGAGAGAAAATATTGATTGTTAGGGCATGGGGGTTTGCCTTGGTCAAATCCCTTTTAGGTAATTAAACAAAAATGAAAAAAGAAAGTAATAAAACATGCAATTGTGGAGTAAAAACATTTCCTTGATGATTGATCTTGAATTTATGCAACAAAAGATGAAGATTCTACTCTTAAATATATGAAGAAGCTATTTTAATGACTTGGAATGATAAAACCCTAGCTTGCTTAACTTAAAGACATGATGAATGATGAATGAATGATAATGAGATGTAAATTAGTGTTAAGAGACTTATATTTATAGGAAATTCACCTTATTTTCCTATTAATTGGAGCCTTAAATCCGACATGGAGAAAAATTAAACTTAAAACATAATTTTTTCCTATTCAAACCCCAAAAATGGCTCAAATGGGACTCATTCACCACTAATGGAGAATAGATCCCACTTATATGGGAATAATTCATCACTATTGGAGAATGGGTCCCATAGGGGCCATTTTTGCTAGTTGGAATGTCGAGAAGTAAGAAAATCAAGTTTATATGATGACTATGTTGGTTATTTGATCAAATTATGCCTTGGGATGCACAATATAGGTTAATAGGATTCTATTAGTGATGATGTAAATTTCATTTAGGTCTTGGGACACAAAATTCAATGTGAAAGTGTGATTATGTAAACTTTACAACACTAAAATGAGGTCCACATAGCTTAGAAAGGAACAACATCCAATGCACGAATGTGTAAGACACATTACAACACTAGATTAACATTAAGTTTATTTTACAAGCCTTATAGATTGATGTAATAATGTTATTAGACACATTTTACAATGTTGGATTAATGAAAAATAGGTTTATTAAGTCTAGAAGAGTGTGAAAGTCCTTTACAAGACTCTACAACACCTTTACAAGACATTGTTAAATGCATATTGTTCAGTTTGTAAGGGTCCAAGACCTAGTGTGGATGCATGAAATGCCTTACCACATGAAATCAAGGCCTCATTAAGTCCAATTTATCGTGGATTAATCCCATGTCAAGAAAAGGGTACTTTTTTTCTATGGCACAAATTGAAATTATAAACCTAAAACTGGTGATAGGTGTATGCAATTGAGAATGGAGTTAAATCATTGTAGTTAAACATTTATTATGATATAAATGTTTATATATCATTTATATACAATTTGCTTGACATAGCCACTAGGGGCTAGCTTTAAAACTCCATAGAATTATTTCTAGATCATTTTAGAACTCTTTTTTGATTATTTTTTTTGTTTACCAAAATCAGTCCTCCTACTAAAAATTAGCTCCAATAAATTTAATAGGAGCATAGATTGCATCTCTAAAATTAACCTAGAGGATATGTTAGCATATTACATTGTAGAAACTAATATGCAGTTAAACTAGATGCTATCTTCTAAAAGTAGAAGATGCAGTAGGGGCAATGCTAGTATATTACATTGTATACATGGCGGTAGGTGTATGCAATTGAGGATGTTGTTAAATCATTGCAATTAAACATTTATTATGATATAAATGTTATATATAATTTATGAAAAAATTATTTAACATGGCCACTAGTGGGTAGCTTTAAAAATCCCTAAAATTATTTCAAAACCATTGTAGAACTCTTCTCTGATAATTTTTTTTGTTTACCTAAATCAATCCTCCTACTAAAAATTAGCTCCAATAAATTTAATAGGAGAATAGTTTGTATTTCTAAATTAACCTATGGGGAATGTTAGCATATTACATTGTTAGCTCATCTTTTTGTAATATGCTAACATTCCCCATAGGTTAATTTAGAGATGCAACCTATGATCATATTAAATTTATTGGAGTAATTTTTACTAGGAGAATTGATTTTGGTAAACAAAAAAAATTATCAAAGAAGAGTTGTACAATGATTTGAAAATAATTTTACGGATTTTTAAAGCTACACCCTTATGGCTATGTTAAATAACTTTAACATGCACATGTTATAAAGTTAGCAAAATTTACAATAGTACAAATAAATATTTTTCTAATTGACAGATACAACTTGTTCTCATATTATGAGCATATCATATTAGTATATTTTCTCTTAGTAGATCCATACATTATTCACTAGTTTATGATATGGAGGCCATAATGCCTCTCCAGTTTAAGATTCCATCAATACATGCTTCCCTATCATCATTGATCATTACACATATTGGAAACACAACTTACAAGAGCTTAGGATCTTTGATGAGAGATGAACACGCGTTGGATAAGTTCTACATGTATCATCTAAAAACTTAATGAAACATATAATGAGAACATCCATTAATGCTAACAACTGAAAATTTATTCCTTAATATGAATCTCAATAATATAAATTATTAAAATGAATTAATAGAAAAATTTAAATATCTCAAGTATATTAATAAAAAATGTGTGAGATTTTGTATCCAATTATGTATTTTTTTTGTTTGATATTTTGGATCATACCTAGTGATCCATCATTCCCAATGATGGATCACTCTGTGTAATCCTAAATGTTGAGCAAATAACATACACCATTGAATCCAAAATCTTACACATTTTTACTTGATGGACTATGGAAATACCATACCAATTAAATATATTAATCTCAAGCCATCTATCAAATATCATGCAAATATCTATGCTAGTCTAAATTAATTTATCTTTGTGGCTCTAATTTATAGCTGATATAAGAAATATATTAACAAAATTAATGTCTAATTTTTTTAAATATTATAAACCACCAATGACTAAAAATTTGAGAAAATGTTAAATTCTAAATGTATAACATTTATCCGACACAACACATACAAAGAATAATTATTATTAATATTGAGAGGCATTATACAATGACAACAATAGGATGTGTGTAAAGTAAATTAAGAAGGTGTTAATAAAAATTGAGAAGACATTTATCCATCACAACGCACACAAACAATAATTGTTATTATTGTGAGATGTACAATGTAATGGTTTGAGTGTGTTAACAAAAACTCTTATCACCCCCTATATGGCGCAAGTGGGGGTTCATTAGAAGCAGGGTTCAAGAGAAGGGGAGGGAGTTAACTCAAAGGCCTTGGATGCCATGGAGGTTGGAACAAATCCCCTTCATTGGAAGGGGTAGAAGGGGTACCTTCATTTGAAGCCTTTTTAAAAAATTTATGGACGTTTTAATTTTTTATGGGTGGTTGTCTTTATAAGCAAGGCATCAAAATAATTGAGAAGCCATTAAATTCAAAATGTACCAATATTTATCCAGCACAAAAGTACAAACAATAATTATTATGGTCAGAGATGCTATACAATGATAACAAGTGGATGAATGTAATGATGTGAGTGTGTTAACAAAAACTTGTATATTTTACCTCAAATTTGATAATCACTTACATATCAAAACAATAATACTTGATATATAATAAACATAATATTTTAAAAATAATTCTAAATTGATATATCTCATTTTTTTCCAAATAAATATATTTAAAATATTGTACTAACTTATTATTCGTTACTTAATAATGCTTTTTATTTATTTACTGAAGGTTTTGTTTTGCATGTGTACCGTAGAACCGGCAGCACCATTTCTCTCTGATTGCTTTGTATATTCTGTTCACAACACATCGATGGATTTAAGAAATGTTGTTTGAATACGAGTTTTTAAAAGCTGCCAGCGAAGATTCGCGTATTGAATTGGGTTGTGAATTTGAAATCACCTCACAAAAATGTTCCCTCAACACCAAGGAAGTGAATGAAACAAAATGCCTCGTATCTTAGACGAGATCAATTATATTGTCTCTTCAATTCAATAAAGCAGTCTCCAAAATGCTCACAATTTAAATTGCCATACCCATTTATTCTTCTGAACTGTAGAACTCTGAGAATCGGTAGATTTCATAGCTTTATCAATGGTGATATCTTCATCCTTTCAGATAGCTCACTTGTAAGTTTGTTTATAATTGTTATAAATTTGCGCGTCTTGAAGTTTTTCTATCTTTAAGTGTTCATAAAGAGAGAGATTTCAATATTGATTACTGTATCATGCTTCTGTGATTCTTTTCACAGTTTTTAAAAGTTCGGGGCTGTATACAATACAAACCCAAATGACTGGTGTTGTGATATTCTACTATAATTCACACAGATACCTTTTTTCTTTTGATCTTGTTGTCCTATTTACTTTTCTCAGTCGGTCATTTGCTCAGGATTGTTATTACAGACGCAAGAGTAAACAGAAATTTGTGCTTGATATTCGGATATCTTACAGTATATGTTGATATGAGTAATTTAGTACTCTTTAATATTCATTTGAATTTTCTTGATTAAAATAGATTTATATATTACTTATAACATTCATTTGAGTTTGACATCATGTGTATTTGTTTATTGGTGCAGAAGATGGCTTTGCACAAAGTAATCATAGCAGTGTTTGTTGCTCTAGTGCTTTTGATGTACAATGTTGGGGTGACGACAGACCCAACATGCAATCCTGGGAAATGCTAGCCTGGACGATGCTGCAGCATCTAGAACTGGAACTGCTTTTCTCAGTGTTGGGGCAGTGCCAATCCACCTAGTGCCCATGCACCTACTCCCTGTTCTGGCAATGAGAGAAACCTCACCTCAGGCGAACTCAATAATAGCCTACGAGACCTCATACTTTATAATCTACAGCACATAAACAATAAGTATGCTAAATAAGTGCTGTTTATGCCAAATAAATGCTGTATCACTGCACCATCTTGTACATACTGCTTTTATTTGTTTGATGAAGTTCTGTTTTGATCTATAATCGAAGTTAAATACTTGATAATATTATGCGATTCATTTTACGCACTTGAATAGGCTAGATAGACTCTTTGTTGTTTGAAGGGCATGAAAGATTTTTATTTTGCACACTAGTATCTTCTTCCAATTTCGTGGATAATATTCTCATTCATTATATCATACATTGATGCATGTATTATCTTATTAAGTAATCTATATAAATAAACTCTAATATATATTTGTTGATTTTTTTATTATATCATTTAATATAAAATGAAAATAAGATAAATTAATTTAAAAATAATAAATCTGCTAGTAAGTGATGGTAGTGCTTTCAAATGTACGGGGTCAAAGAATTTTGTTTCGAGAGTTGGTTTGTTCTAGTTACATAAGTATTCCATATCATATAGTTGATAAACTCTATATAATTATATATTATATGTTATTAATATTTTTGTAGGCTCTTTGTCTTTTGCTAAGAAAAAGAAAAATGTTAAAATGAATAATACCAAAAAAAAAATTAAAAAAATGATAAATATTATAACAAAATCTACATAATATAAATAATACAAATAATATATATACATAACATTCATATTAAATTATAATTATTATTTTTAAAAATTATTATATAAATTTAATAATTTTCAACTTATAAAAATTTAATTAATAATAAAGTAATGAAATATAATAATAAAAAACTATAATATTTTATATGTGTAATATATTTTGTAAGTTTTATAAACAGAAATTAACAAAAGTTAAATCAAGTGAAATCAATTTAATTTATACAAATGCTAATTATACTCAATTCATAAGTCTATTTTTTTCATCAATTATTTTATAGGACTTTGATTCTATTTTTTTCTTTGTAATTTGATTTTCCTTCTTCATTTTTTCATATCTATCATATGTGAATGTAGGAATAATTTTTAGTCCTTGTATAGACTTTACACGAGAAATTGCCACAAACTTTAATTTTGTTCTTTTAGTTGATGTCATATCAATAGTGGTTTTTTGAAGACTTGAACCTTCTTATTTGAGTATTGTTGATATCGATGTTAATTGTAATGGTATTTGTATTGAGACACTTCTTTGAATTGTTGTGATTAAAATAGTGAATAGATTTCAATTGTCAAATGGAATTCTTGAATAACTATCAAATTGAACGAATCATATATTGGTGTTTGAGGTGGTATTGTTCCATTGGTTATGTGGTTTTATCTATGGTTGTTTTCACATATGATATTATTGTAATACCTAGTATCAAATCCCTATTTATTTGTTCATGTAGTCTTCCTCCTTCTCAACATCTTCCTTAACTTGGATTTTTTCTAAATATCTTTGGACAAAATTAACTCTTTTCTAGGTAAATATCATCTTTTGTTCTTCTCCTCTTGCTACTAGAGAATATTTGAACACTTCATTTTTTTCATCATACTCATCACTTATGACTCCCATCACAACATACTATAGTAGAAGGTGATATCTTTTCCAATTAATTTAGGGTAGTTGTGTTGGCATATGGCTTCTAATGTTGTCATTGATGGCAACCTAAGTCATTATTCCAGTCCGCAGATTAGATTTTGTTCATACCGGCAGGCAGAGTAAAGAAGAGAGTATTACTAGAAGAGAGAATGAAGAACATGGTATTCGGTTAGTATGTCAATCTGTATACTTCACTGGATTATCATTTTGAGTTGTGGATCTTGGGGAAGGTTGTTAAGTATTTATATTATCTTATTGTTAAGTTGTGTGATGTCACATTAATCGGTGTATAAGTTAGGAGTGTTGGTATATGGAGCCTAATCAGACTCGAAGGTTAATTTTTTTCCACTTTTATCAATGCGGTTTCCCCCCAAATTATTTAATGGGGGTTTGGGGGCAATGCCCCTTACGGGGTCCAGGGGTAACACCCCTAGTGTGCTCCCTTTCACGATACAGGCTAGGGTTAAGTGGCAGTGCCCCTAAAATCTCTCATGATTTTTATTATTTTATAAAGGTGTTGGGTGTTACTTTTCTATTGGCTAACATAAAAAAAAAAACCTATTTTGTAACCAACATAAATCTTGATAAAAGGCTAAGGATTAGGATTTGTATTGACATTGTATTGTAGCATTTGCAACAGTATTGAGTTGCAATGATTACTTGTTGTAATCAATTTGATTTACTAGATAATATAATATTGGACTCTTTGTTGGTGGATGTAACCCAAGTATGGGTGAACCACGCTAAATATTGTCTCGCTATTATTAGTTTTGTGTTTTTCATTCTTCTATTTAATCTTTATTTGCATTTAATTGATATTTTCTATATACAATTCCTAACAAGTGGTATCAGAGTGTGTTGTGTTCTATTATTGTCTACAAGAAAGTCTCACAGTTGAGTGGGAGTCTCATGGTTAAGTGGGAGAAATGGCATATGAGGGTAAATTGAAGCTAGGTAAATTAAATGGGAATAACTATCAGTTATGGAAGATGCAGATAGAGGATTGTCTCTACCAGAAGGATTTATGGAGGCCATTGGAAGGAATATCTAAGAAACCAGCAAGAATGAGTGATGAGGATTGTAATCTTCTAGATAAAAGGGCATTGGGAGCCATTCGTTTATGCCTGGAACAATCAGTAGCATTCAATATTACAACAACAAAGGCAACTCAAGAGTTGATGGAAACCCTAGAGAAGTTATATGAAAATCCTTCCACTTTGAATAAGGTATTTCTTATGAAGAGTTTATTTAATGTGAAAATGGAAAAAGGTGGGTCAGTTACTGAACCATTTAAAAGATTTTAATACGGTTACCAGTAAATTAGCTTTTGTAAATGTATACTTTGATGAAGAAGTTAGGGCTCTTTTGATTGTGTGTTCTTTTCCTGAAAGCTAGAATAACTTGGTCATGGCTGTTAGTAATTCTATTTTTGGTTTGAATACATTGAAATTTGATGATATTGTCGGTGTTATTTTGAGTAAGGAAATTTGTAGGAAAACCTCAGGTGGAACATCCACATTAGGCAGTGGTTTGAATGCAGAAAGCAGGGGTAAAACAAAGGAGAGAGGCAACAATTTTGGAAGGCATGGGAAGTCACTAGGAAAATCAAAGGACAAAAGGTCTCAATATAGAAACAAGAGGGATTGTTGGTACTATGGTAAGCTGGGTCATTTAAAGGAAGATTGTTGGTCTCAAAAAAGTAAAGGAGACAAAAAGGAAGATAGTATAGAGGAAAATGTGGTAAGTAAAAAATTTGATAAGGATGCTTTGATTCTTTCCCTTGATAATGCCAATGATTCTTGGGTGTTATATTCAGGGGATTTATTTCATGCTACGACCCATAGAAGTTATTTTTTTGATTGCGTTCAAGGGGATTTTGGGCTAGTTTATTTGGGAGATAACGAACCCTATCAGATTATTAGAAAGGGAAGAATCAAGATCAAGCTGTAGAATGAGAGTCATTGGCTACTACATGAGGTAAGACATGTTCCAAAGTTAAAAATAAATTAAATTTCAAGAGGGCAACTAGATGACGAAGGTTGTGTTGTTAAATTTAGTGATAAAAATTGGAAGGTTACAAAAGGCTCCTTAGTGGTAGAAAAAGGTGTGAAAGTAGGAACCTTATATATTTGTATAGGTCATATTGTTCCTTCTACTTTAGCTATCATAGATAAAAATCAATGTCCAAGAATAGTTGTTGCAGTTCAGCAGACAAAAAAATTAGGGAGTTGCTATGGATTATGAATCAGCATTGTGGCATAATAGACTTGGGCATATGAGTGCAAAAGTTATGAAATTACTTCATTCAAATAATGTTTTACCAGGTCTAAGATGTGTGAATATGGATTTCTGTGAAAATTGTTTGTATGGAAAACAAAAGAGAGTTAGTTTTCTCAAGGATGGGAAGAAAAAGAAAGATGAGAAATTGGATCTTGTGCATACGGATATATGGGGACCAACTCAAGTATCTTCTCTTGGTGGCTCTCGATACTATGTCACTTTTATTGATAATGCAACAAGGAAGATATGGATTTATTTCCTTAGGAAGAAATATGATGTATTTGAAACTTTTAAGAAATGAAGAAGATTAGTTGAGAATGAGACAGGTAAAAAGTTAAAATATCTCGGATCTAATAATGGTGGTGAGTATTGTAGCAAAGAGTTTGAATATTATTGTTACTCTAATGGTTTTTGTAGGAAAAAAATAGTTCTAAGCACTCCATAGGAAAATGGAGTGGCTGAGTGCATGAATAAAATAATAATGGACTGTGCATGGACTATGAGATAGCATGTTGTAATGCCTTTAAACATATGGCCAAAGGCTATAAATACTACTATTTATTTAATTAATAGAGGTCCCTCTAATCCTTTGGGTTGTGGTATTCCAGAGGAAACATGGATAGGTAAGAAGGTGAGTTATTCTTTTCTCAAGACCTTCGATTGTGAAGTATTTGCACATGTAGATTCTAAAAATAGAACCAAGCTTGATACAAAATCAAAGAAATATATATTTGTTGGATATGGCATTGATAAATTTGGTTATAGGCTTTGGTATTTTAAAAATCATAAAATTGTGAGAAGCAAGGATGTCATATTCAATGAGAAAGTGTTGTACAAAGATTCATTGTAGCAACATGAGAAGAAAGAAAATGATTATGTAGTGTTGGATGATACACCAAACAATGATATTCTAGTGGTTCCTCATACTTCGCAACAACAACAATAAATAACACCAACTCTAGTGAATGTTAGATGATCTTCAAGGATAAGTAGACCTCAAGAAACATTTTCTCTCTCTTTGTGTTCTATTTTGTTAATAGACGTTGGTGAACCTGAAGGGTATGATGAAGCTATACAGGTGGATACAAAGGTTTAGTGGGAGCATACAATGGAAGAAGAAATGGATTTCTTGCTGAAAAATCAAACTTGGGAATTATGCAAGTTGTCTACAGGTAAAAATACTTTACCAAACAAATAGGTTTATAGGTTGAAAGAGGAAGATGGAGGTAATGACATATTTAAAGTTAGGTTAGTTGTTAAAGGATTTACATAGAAAAAAGGAATTGATTTTTCTAAAAACAATTCTCCAGTTGTTAAAATAACTTCTATTCGTACTGCTTTAAGTATTGTGGTTGTTGAAGATTTGCATTTGAAATAGCTAGATGTGAAAACTACCTTTCTGCATGGTGATTTGGAGGATGAGATATATATGGAACAACCCCAAGTATTTTAAGCCAAAGGCAAGGATAAATTGGTGTGTAGATTGAAGAAGAGTTTATATGACTTGAAATAAGCACCTTGGCAATGGTACTTGAAATTTGATAGTTTATGGCCGAGCAAGCTACAGTAGGTGTAATTATGACCATTGTGTTTATTTGAAGAGGTTGGATAATGATAGCTACATTATTTTATGTTTATATGTTGATGAAATGCTTGTAGCGGGGTCTAACATGGATCACATAAGTGAGTTAATTAAATAGTTAGAAAAATAATTTTCTATGAAGGACTTGGGGGCAGCAAAACAAATCCTTGGTATGAAAATTTACAGAGATAGGAAGAAAAAAAATGACTCTATCTCAGGCTAGTTATGTTGAAAAGGTGTTGTAGAGATTCCATATGGAGAATTATGCAAAAGCTATCAACACACCTTTTCCTAGTCATTTGAAATTGACTAAGGAAATGTGTCCAAAGAAATAAGAGGAGGAAGAAAAAATGTCTAAGGTACCATATGCTTTAGCTATAGGAAGTTTAATGTATGCCATGGTATGCACGAGACCAAATATTGTACATGTTATTGAAGTCGTAAGCAGGTATATGAGTAATCCTAGATTGGAGCATTGGAATTTAGTAAAATGGGTTCTCAAGTATTTGAGAGGTACATCCAATAAACATTTAATCTTTGGGGCTCTAATACTTATTTAGCAGGTTATGTAGACTTAGATTTCGTAGGGGATATTGATACCAGGTGAAGTACTACAGGTTATGTCTTTACTGTAGGTGGGATAGCAGTAAGTTGGATCTCACGACTCCAAAAGGTGGTTACTTTATCCACCATGAAGGTAGAGTATGTAGCTAGAACAAAGGTAAGCAAGGAGATGATATGGCTGCAATCTTTCATGGAAGAATTGGGAAAACAATAGGCCAAAAATTATTTGTTTATGAGTAGCTAGAGTTCCATACATCTTGCAAAGAATTTTTCCTTGTATTCAAAGAACAAACACACATAGTTGAGGTATCACTTCATTTGGTTAGTGTTGGATGATGGACAATTAAGGCTGGAAAAGATGCATACATATGACAATCCAGTGGATATATTTACAAAGGAAATTCCAAGGGAGAAGTTGAGCTCCTCTTAAGCTTTAGGTGGTCTTTAAGATTGAAAATAATAAAATCAGAACAACATGGTCCAAGGTGCTTATTTCTAGTGGGAGCTTTAAGGTCAGGAGTTTTATGATTAGTCTCCAAGTGGGAGATGATATGGGGTGGAGTATGATTAGTCTCCAAGTGGGAGATTGTTGGAATATGCAGCCTAATCAAACTCGAAGGTTAAATTTTCCTCATTTTTATTGGGGCAATTTCCCCCCAAATTGTTTAACGGGGGTTTGGGGGTAGTGCCCCCAAGACAGGGTCAAGGGATAGTGCCCCTTGTGAGGTCCAAGGGTAGTACCCTTGGTGTGCTCCCTATTGTGATACAAGGTGGGGTTGAGGGGCAGTGCCCCCAAAACCTCTCATAATTATTATTATGTTATAAATACGTCAGGTGTTATTTTTCTATTGGCCGACATAAAAAAAAAACCTATTTTTTAACTGACATAAGTCTTCATAAAAGGATAAGGATTAGGATTTTTGTTGACATTGTATTGTAGCATTTGTAGCAGTATTGAGTTGCAAGGATTACTAGCTGTAATCAGTTTGATTTACTAGATAATATAATATTGGACTCTCTATTGGTGGATGTAGCCCAATTTTGGGTGAACCACATTAAATATTTTCTTAGTGTTATTATTTTTGTGTTTTTCATTCCTCTGTTTAATCTCTATTTGCATTTAATTGATATTTTCTATGTACAATTCCTAACAAGGAGATCTGATAGGATGATTTTTTGTTTATTAACTCACAGTGGCCGACTTAGTGAATATGGCATGTCACAGATATTCAAGGTATAATTAATTAAGGTATCCTATGCTTGAATATTTTTTTTGGGCCCTAGTTATGTCATGGATGACTTTGATGGGTATGCATCAAATATTAAATGTGGATTGAACCAACTATTGGAAAATATTTTTTATTTTGCTGAAGCTGACATGAAGCGACTAAAATATCTGATAGTGGATATATATAAGAGATCAGTTAATCCATTTTGAAGAGTAGAAGTATGTGTCTGATATGTGTTGATGTGTATATGAATATAATAAGATCAATTGAGCAAAGTTTACTTGTGCAAAAGAGGATTGTTGTGAACTGAATTAAGGAAGAGCAAAGTGAAGTGCAGAATCAAACAAAAGGTCTAGAATCTAATCTATGAGCCTCACCAGAATTGAAACCATCCATTTGTAGATGCTACTTTCTCAGTTCAACTCTTTGTTGTAATCCAAATATATTGTGAGGTAGTGATCCTTCCTAATTTTTAGCAGTGAGCTCAAGGCTGTGTGGCTGAATGCATGTGTATTCCCCTTTTTCATCATACTTTTAACAGAGTATAAATTTTGGATTAACCTCCACCGTGGTTTTTCCCCTAGCATGGTTTCCACATAAACATCTTGGTGTTATGGTGTTTTGATGGTTTCCTTCATGTGCTTGCATCTTTACTTTTCTTGAAATGTTGTAAATGGTTTAGATTTGGATTGTAATTTAAATATTGTAAAACATTGATCCCCCCTCTGAGTGTTTCTTGAGTCCGAAAATTGGTATTAGAGCAAGGTTCCTCTACAGAAGTTTAATAGCTTGAGGTGGATCTTAGAATTCAATGGACTCCGGTGGTCTTCAACAATAGCTTTTTGTGGAACTTGATGATCTTGATCAGTCTAAAGTAGAAGTCCTCGAATTAAAAGAAAATCTTGAGGATGCTAAAACATTCATTCAATCACTGAAGGATAAAATTAATGAGTCAAGAGAAAAGAGGAACTATGTGATCATCTGAAGTAGAAAAAGAGTAAATGCTTGGAAGATGTTCACCTAAATTAGACCCTAAAATAAATAATTGAAGAATGTGAAAAGCTTGCTAGAGAAAATACTACTCTAAAGCTTGAGATGGGATCTATTGTGATGAAGCTAACTAAGGAGATTGAAGAAAAGAAGAAGAGGGTATGTGCAGGATCATGATGGAAAAAACAGGCCCTTAAGTGGCAAAAAGTTTAGAAAATTCAGAGTTAGGAAACTTGACGTAAATGTTAGGATAAGTTATCTATATTATTTCAAAAATATGTAAGAATAGAATCTATAGAAAATTGAATGTAGTTTCTAAACTACAAGGTTTTTTTTTTTTGAAAAAAAATTATTTGGTGAAAATTTCAAATTTCAATGTACTAGTACTTACATTTTAGGTAAAAAATAAGTAGGAGTCTATCTGACCACCCTAACCACAATAAAATGATAATATTTTTTTATAATATTTTATAGATAAGTAGAGGACTTATGTTCAGATGTGATGCATTTTTATTTATTTTTAATTCTAAGTAAATAATTAATTATGAATTTTTTATTACAACTTTTTAAAAATATAAAAACTCGTATGTTTGACCACCTTAACTTGGTCAAAAATTCATGAAATTCAAATTTTGTTTTTTTAATCCTATAGTATATGAAGCATAGAATGTAATGCATGTTTTTGGATTAAAAAAATGTGATACTATTTGAAAGCTATAGATGTTTTTCAATTAGCCTATCAATCAACACTTTAGTCCAAATTCAAGTAGAAAATGAATAATAATTATTTATTAATTTTAAAGTAAAGCATAATTTATATTGTTGGAAAGATGAGAATCTCCTTTAAAAACCCTTTTTATTTCATCAATTTTGGGTAAAAAAATTCATCAGCCACATACCTTACAAATACCCATCATATTGCCACTTTTTGGCCCATCAAGATCCTGCACATACCCAAGAATGAGGAGAATCTGGTCCAGTCCTTAAAATAAAGATATGAAGAATGCAATAGAGTTAATAGTGGATTCATTCAACTAGAGATTGAACTGCAAAAATCCATAAATAATGAACAAGAGCTTGAAAGACAGTTATTCTCAGAGATGAACTCAGTACTACAAATTAATACAAGGAGAAGTTTAGGATCAATTTGGCTAAGCTTGATGAGATGACTAAAGGAAAAAAGGATGCAAATGACAAGTGAGGTCTTGGATATGAGAAGGGAGAAAGCTCCAGATTTGAACATAAGGATTCCAGACAAAGAAATCAGATGAACAAAGGCAGAAGGTATCTGGTAAGACAACCCAACAAAAAAAATCTAATGGTCACTGCCATGCTTGTAATAAATTTTGTCATATGGCTTCTCAGTGTACAATTAAAAAAAATTCAAGTAGTCCATCATTTCCTAGTCAGCGTTTTAGTTGTAATATGTTTGGTCATAAGTCAATTGAATGCAAAAGTATTTCTATTAGTGTAAGGAATGTTAAATGCTACACCTATGGAAGATTTGGGTATATTGCTAATCAATGTAGATCAAGAGAAAATAAATGGAATAAATGGTCAAGACAAATAAATTATGTGTGTTACAATTGCAATAGATTTGGTCACATTGCAAGATTCTAAAAAACAAAAACATGGATAGAAGAGGTCCGGTATACAAAGGAAGAATTTCACAAAAAGATGATAAAGGAAAAGGGAAAGTGATTGTGGAAGAAATAAGAGATCAGATGAAGAAAACATGGGTAAGGAAGAGTGAGTCTGATGAAGGAAATAAACTAGCACCAAAATCTACTTTTGGTAATTCCTCCAAGAATTGATATTGGGTCATTGGCCTAGGGGGAGTTTTTCAAGAAAATCCTTTGTCCCCCTATCAATAGTTGGCATAAAATGCAGGAAATTGTCAGTAGTTGTGCTAATAGTCTACAAATGTATTAATGATCACTTATGCAGAAATTTGAAAAGTAGGTCTGTTGATGAATTAAAATGGCTTGAAGGTGTGAAACATAAAAGTTTGCACATTTAGAGTGAATTTCTCTATGTTGATAACATGGAAGTCGTTAGGTTTATGCTGAACAAATTGAATGATGATATTCTAATGTTGGATAAACCCTATTACATTTTGAAAGAGGTGATCTTAGGAATCTAACTGGATTATGCAATGTTGGTGATATATTGAAAAAGAAGTTGATTCACAACAAATAAGTCGAAAGTCTAACCAGAGTAACTGCAGATCAAAGGGATTTGATAATTTTGATGATCAAAGATCTAATAACAAGGTACATTGTACATGGAATCTTATAAAAAATCTTTTTCAAAAACATGGAAGGCACAACTTCAGTAGGTGTGGTTTACATCTCTAATAAAATGATAATGGAGAATCAATATTTTGACCTCTGTAGAGTGCTAAAAGATCAATTGATAGAAAATGTGCAACTAACAAAGGAGGCAGATTACCCCTTCAATTTTGGTACCTTGGTCATATGTCTTGTGATGTATTTTCTAAATTGCTTGCCATAGATCAATAATGTTGTATGGAAAGAGAATGAACCGGTTTGCAAAAAAAAAATTGAAGATTCTAATACTTTGGAAAATTCTAAGCAAGAGTATGCAAATTTCTTTAAAGAATTGTTAGGGAAGTTTGGATCAATCATAATTTCTATTCTGATAAGAGCACTAGAAGTTGGATCCTATTTTGGGGAGATAGAGAGGAAGAAGAAAAGAGCACAAGATATTGTTGATTACACTCCTTGGACACACAAGACTCAAAAAATTGAAAGAAAAGGTAAATAATAAGTGATTGTGGACATACTAGATGAGAAATTTGATGAGTATACTCCAAGGAAAGAACTGGAATCATTTGAACTGGATGTAGTAGTGGAAGAAGGAAGCGAAGAAGAAGGTTTTTAATCTAAAGTAAAGGTACTATAGCTTGTTCAGGAGAAAGATGGGATGTAGAAAATTGCTGAAATATGGTTTGATAGACCATCATATGAGCAAGAACTGATCGAGAGCACACTAAGTATTTATTTTGTGCACAATAACATTGGATTGGAGAGTTTGAAAAATGTGTTTCCTGAAGAGATGATTGAATGCATTAAGGAAGCCATGGTCTTTGAGTCCCAGGATAGGAAAGAGGGATAAATAATTCTACATATGAAGGAGTAGTTCAGGCTATCTCTTACCAAAATATAAAGGAAAATGAATGTATTGAGGCAATGTATAAATACAAAAAATAACATCTACAACTATTGTCTTCATTGGCCTCATGCAGTTGGGAGATATAAAGAAAAGCTAGAGCAGATTGAAACTAAGTTGAACAAGATTGGTCAGGATTATAAAATGTTTCAGGATCAGGATGGTGCAGTCAAGAAAGGGATTCAAGAGTTGCAGTCTAAGCATACAAAATTTCATTTCACCAAAAACAACCTTGTGGAAACCTTTCGAAAAGTGAAGGATTTAACTAAATACAGACTAGAGTAGTTAATTGAGGTTCTGAGGAAAGGAGAGAAATTAGAAGAGGCAATCACAATTCTAGAATCTCTCATCTAGATTATCTACCAAACATCTGAGAACAACAACATGATCATAGTCACCAAGATTTCATGGAAAAAGTTTCTTCTAGAGATGAAGGAGAAGCAAAAAATAATCTTCAATTAGTGGTTGTATTTCTTCAAAGTTTTGAATCACATTTTTCTCAAGTAAGTTTTTGTTACACTTCTAAGGGGGAGAAAGAAAAATATTTAATTATCTTTTTGTCAATAATGTCAAAGAGGGAGAGAGAGCAATGAAAAATTCCTTATCAAATTTAGAAAGAGTTGTGTCAGTTATGGGGAGAGAGAGTGCAGTTAAGAGTGCAATTTGTTGGTTCCAACACTCAGTCATTTTTCACTAAGTGTTGCCATCAATGCCAAAGGGGGGAGATTGTTGGCATATGTATTCTAGTGTTGTCATTGATGGCATCCTAAGTCATTATTCCAGTCTGAAGATCAGAATTTGTTCATACTGGCAAGAAAAGTAAAGAACATAGTATTACCAAAAGAGAATGAAGAATAAGGTATCCGATTAGTATTTCAATATGTATGCTTCACCGGATTATCATTTTGAGTTGTGGATTTTGGGGAAGGTTGTTAAGTATCTATATTATCTTATTGTTAACTTTTGTGATGTCACATTAATCGATGTATAAATTAGGAGATCCGGTAGGATGATTTTCTATTTATTAGCTCACGGTGGCTGATAGTGAATATGGCATGCCACAGATATTCGAGGTATAATTAATTAAGGTATAATATGCTTGAAGATTTTGTTTTGGGACATATCTATGTTGTGGAAGACTTTAATGGGTACACATCAAATATTAAATGTGGATTGAGCCAACTATTGGAAAATATTTTTATTTTGCTGAAGCTGACATGAAGCGACTAAAATCTTTGATAGCGGATATATATAAGAGATCAGTTAATTCATTTTGAAGAGCATATGTGTGCGTTTGATATGTGTTGATGTGTGTACGAATATCAAAAGACCAGTTGAGAGAATTTTACTTGTGCAAAAGAGGATTGTTCTAAAGTGAATTAAGGCGGAGTAAAACGAAGTGGAAAATCAGAAAATAGGTCGAGAATCTGATCTATGAGCCTCACCGGAACTCAAACTAGGCATTTATAGATGCTACTTTCTCATTTCAACTTTTTATAGTTATAATGCAAATATATTGTAAGGTAATGAGCCTTCTTGACTTTGAGTAGTGAGCTCTAGGCAATGTGCTTGAATACATGTGCATTCACCTTTTTCTTCATACTTTTAACAGAGTATAAATTATGGATTAACCTCCATGGTGTTGTGATGGTTTCCTTCATGTGTTTGCATCTTTACTTTTGTTGAAATGTTTTAAATGGTTTAAGATATAGATTGTAATTTAAATATTGTTGAACACTGATTCCCTCCTCCCTCTCAGTGTTCCTTGAGTCCAACAAGTTGTACAGTACTATGTGTGGGATGCCTAATTAATTGTATTACATATAGTAACTATAAGCTTATCATACTCCACCATAATAACCTCTATTTTTACTATTCCCAGATCTTCAATGATCATTTAACAAAGGAGATAGAACATTACTATGAATCAAAAAAGAAATCAAAGAGAATCTTCTTGGGTTATCAAACATGGCTCCTTCCTTTCACAATGCAAAATATAGAATATAATAGTTAAAACCATTTGTAGGTGTGATCCAAAATATTATTTAGTTAATGCTTTGGTAATGAAATTATGCATACATAGCTTCCCTAATGACAAATGGTAAATTTCAAATCTATCTACTACTATATAAGCAATTGTTAGAATTGGCTATGGCTGCCAAGATCTATGGATGAAATGGAAAGAACAAAAAGAGAGAGAATAGAATATGACAAGAATAGACTGTATTCAATGTCAATAATATGAGATGATTCTGATTTACAATGAGAGAGACCCCTTGTTTATATAGCCAAGGTGAGAACATAGAAGGGCATAAGATTATGACAAGTGTCATAATCTTATGACATGAGACAACTAGGAAAAGCTATCACTCCACCCAAGGTGGAGAGATAATCACATGATGTGTCCACAAAAGGTGGAAGTGATAAAGTAATGACATGTCAATTCCACCAAAAGTGGAAAATCTCCAACAACCTCCTATGTGGTCCCTAAGTAAACTTAAGTAAGGGGTAATTATGACCTAGGAAAAGGTACAACACATTTAATTTCACCAACATCCACCCTTAAGTGCAACTTAGCGAGTGGAAAATTATTATGCAAATGACACAAAGATGAAAAGATGGGTCCTAACTACTAGGCCATGTTAGGTACCCATGTACAATGTAATGCAATCTCTCACAATCAGAGAAAAGGAGAAAACCTAATGAGACAAAACTCTTCTCCAAAAAAGAGATGAAATACAAAATAGAAATACTCTCAATGAAGAATGAGAAGGTAAAAACCCCATGTGAGGAAAAAGACCCCCCCATAAGATAGAAGTAGAAGAGAGACAAGGTAGCCCCCCCTCAATGTTGAGTCTCCTACAATGATGGTAGAAGCTCGACATTGAATGTTGAAGATGATCCAATCTCGTCAAACAATGTTCCTCCCCTTAGGAAGAAACAAAACCATGGATGTATGTAGGATATCAAGAAGATGGATAATGCATGATGGTGTGTCTGAAGCATGCTCAAATGTCTCCATGTCGATTTCAAAAGCTGAAACACTCCAAAAATGCATTCTAGGCCACACTGTTGAAGAGGAAAATCCAACATCAAGTAGAGACTGATGTAGAACATAATCCAAAGACAAGGATATCCCCTCTGAAGACAAAGAAGCCTCCTCCAAATGTTGTCCAAAAGTATCCACACTCACGCTAATCTATGGAGAATGACCATGTAGAGAATGAATAAGAGGGTTAAGGTGTTCCCTCACAACAACTGAAGAAGGTGCATCTTTAATTAGAAGATGAATGCTATCAATAGTGTCCTCCAAATCTGCAAGATGAGACTCCACAAACAAGTCTAAAATACCTATTAGGAAGCCATCCAAAGTAGCCATATCTAGAAGACAATGTATGTCCTGCTGCTCTGAATCACTAGAAGCCAAAACTCTAGCAACAAAAGTATCATCAAGTACAACAGTATATGGAGGACATGAGATGCATGGCTCAAGTACAAGATCTAAAGTGAGAACTTCCAAGTTCAAAAAGCCATATGTCTCCTCTGAATCATGGTGTATGTGATCAATAGTCAAAGGAAGAATGTCATCATCAGAAGCAAACTATTCAGAGGTGTATAACTAAGATGAATGATCAACCACCCCAATAGAAATGGTATCTCCAGTCTCCAAGTCCCAAATGATAACAGAATCAGGAGTGAACTCCACAGGTCTCCCATCTCCACCATGTGTAATCTGATAAATGGAAATAAGATTGTTTGTTAAATGAGGAACACACAAGACATCCTAAAAAGTGATCTCCCCAAAATAATAGATCCCTTCCCTGTTACACTCATGTATGTATTGTTTCCCATCAAGATAGGATACATTGCACATGACTGAAATGAAGAGAAGATAGTCTACAAAGATGCCATATGATGTGATGCTCCTGAATCTAGAAGCCAACTTCCTAATCCTGGACTTGAAAGAGCACAAAGAGGTTGTCCTTTATATCCTAATGTTTGTCCTTTATCCTTTTGAGACTATTCTGAAGTAGAAGGAGAAGAAGATGATTCAGACATTCTAGAAGGATAATCAATGTGATTACTTTTGAGAAGATTTTTCAACTCATCAATATCCTTCTTGCAATATGCACAAAAAGGTCTCTCCTTCTTAGATTATTCTCCTTTTGAGGATGAGGATTCTGATTCATTATGTGGCTTGTTCTTTTTCTTCTTTTGCTTCTTATCAAGATTCCCTGATTCTTTTTCTACCTGAGACTCATTTTCCACCAATGCTTGTGGTTTGGAAGACTTGATTAGACCCATGTTCATTAACTTAGCTTCCTCTTGGATTAGGAGATTTGCAAAGTCATCAAACTTAGGACATATGATGCTCCCATAGAAATTCGATGGGTATGAAAGCCAAAAAACAAACACTGAATACTCAAGACCAAGCTTGGATAACACATTTAGAATCAATTGTAAATCCTCTTTTTCAATAGTGCATTATTTCAATTGTGTTCTTAGTTGCTTGATTTTGGAGATGTAGTCTTGGATGTGGTCAAAACTTTTAGGATCCAAATTCATCAAATCATTATCAATCTGATAGCCTCTAATCTTATCTGTTTTACCATACAATTTCTCAAAAGTCTCCCATGCCTATTTAGGTGTATTACATGATTCAATATGAAATTGAAAATAAAATGAGACTAATGAACATATGCATCCAATTTTTTCTCACAATCAATCTCCCACCTTGCCAATTCTTGAGCATCAGTACATTTTTGAATTGTGCCCTTTAGATGACCTATTAGACCTTTCATAATGAGATATTTTGATACTAATTTTATCCATGTAGCATAATTATGTGGATTTAGGGGTTCAATTTGAGATCTCCCCATTGCAAGAATGAAAACCAAGCAAAATAATGCAAACAATCACTGCAAAATTACCACCCCAAATCACTCAATCAAGAAACCCCCAAGCAATATCTGATTTGTCGCTTTATATTTAGTGCATTTACAATTGCCACTTGCCAAAAACAACAAAATTCTCTTTGATCTTGGCACATGAAAATGCCAAAATAGGCCATAGAATCAAGTACAATTTTTGGTACAAAATGAGATCAATATGATCATACCAATGATAAGTACACAAAAAAATCATGCACTTTCAAAAAAAGTTGCACCCAAAAATGTTACCGTAGGAGCAAGATATGAGCTCTTGAAGTTCCCAAAATGAGGATGAAGGAACAACACCTATGAGAATCTACAAATTATGGAAAAACTAGGCACCGAAACAAAAAACTGATTGCACCACTATGTAGAGCATGAAATTCTAGTCCAAATAAAAATAAAAATTCTCCAAAAAAGGAGTCAGAATGAGCAAGATATTAAGCTTCAAAGTTGGACTAAAAATTCAAAATTGCCAACCCTGAGGGGGTAGAAAAAATTCTTTAGAAATTGATGATATTGTGCTGACGCTGATTGATGTCAACAACACACTGGCTTAAATTTGACGGCCTTTGGGAAAAAAAAATATTTTGTTCCCTAGAATATACCCTGCGATGTGGCTTAAAAATGATGGTTAGGAAGCCATTGCTAGTCACTCTCGGCTCGTGAGAATATTTCAAAGAATCTTTCGCACCCATAATCTTTGTTTTATTGTTTGCCAACTTTTATATGATCATCCAGATTTTATAGCACCCACCAAAATTTGAAACAAGGTCGCTGATGGATGCAACTTGCGGGTGGGGCCATGGATGAGACGCCACTCGACAACCGTAAATCCCGTCGTACCTCTGCTATAGGTACTAATACATTTTCGGACTGTACAGTCCACCGACTGTATAAAAGTATTGAGTTTTTTTTTGTTTTATTTGATTTTTAAATAGAAAATTTTCATAATGAACTTTTGAAAATATATTTCAATAATACAATTTTTTTTGTTTATACAAAAATTTTCAAAAAATATTCAAACCCAAAATAGAATATTTTATTTTCTAAAATTGTACCATCGATATTTATGACCTAGGGGGTTGTACGACTCTCCAGGCAAAAAAAATTTCCGCACTAGATAGCTGCTCTGAATTAGATGATTTGACAGTCGATCTTAGGGTTTTTGGCCCTTCTGGACGTGATGGTAGGGTTGGATTTGACCCAAAATGCTCCAAAATTGTAGCTACCTTTTGGATCTAGCAACCACTCTTCAGCTTCAAACCCTCATAGATTTTTCCTTGCATGTCCGATTTGGGCAAAATAAAAGGAAAATTTGACTTTCTCAAACCTTTTGAACATAATGGTGAGCTTAGATTTGCACCAACAAGCTTCGATATGAACCTGTAACCAAGATCCAAAAATGAACCTCCCCAAATCTGGTATCTCTCTTCAGAAAAAGACTCTCCAATGGCATCCAACCCGCTCTGATACCATGTTAGAATTGGCTATGGTTCCAAGATCTATGGACGAAATGGAAAGCACAAAAAGAGAGAGAATAGAATATGACAAGAATAGATTGTATTCAATGTAAATAATATGAGATGATTCTAATTTACAATGAGAGACCCCTTGGTTATATAGCCAAGGTGAGAACATACAAAAGGCATAAGATTATGACAAGTGTTGTAATCTTATGACATGAGAAAACTAGGAAAATCTATCACTCCACCTAAGGTGGAGAGATAATCAAATGATGTGTCCACTAAAGGTGGAAGTGATAAAGTAATGATATGTCAAGTCCACCAAAAGTGGAAAATCTCCAACAACCTCCTATGTATTCCCTAAGTAAACTTAACTAAGGTGTAATTATGACCTAGGAAAAGGTACAACACATTTAATTACACCAAAAACAAGACCTAATAGAGGGAATTTGTCATTACTACCATTCAACATAAATTAGGTCTATACTACCAAACTTAATTTTGTCACTAATAACTTATAATTTTTTAATGGTTTGTATTAAAGGAAAAATTTGTCTTCTTTCCTTAGATGAGAAAAAAATCAATAGTTCTACCATTTATGGTACTTAATTAAAGTGCATAAACTTCAGTATGTTGTTGAAATTCCTCCCATGTCAGGTAAAAATAATTAGATGAGCACTCCCATTTTTGGGATCTTCTTTTTCATCTCATGGAATGAGATCCAATGCTGAATTTGATGGTTGTATGGTTGTGTAGAGTAGGAAAATGTCATCCTATACATTTTCACAATTTTTTGGGCCCTTTGTGCTAAATATTAGGCTTCTTTATGCCTTATTTGGTCCTATTTTGCATCCACAAGCCTTAATTAATGTATCTTTCTAAGGACGATCCTGACATATATCAAGTGACCAATCATAATTCAATGATTTTGGATTGTATGGCCTAGATTTAGTGATTCGGGACTCATACACCACCTTGGGAATATAGGTCCCACCTAGGTTTTTGGGCCTATCTAAATTTAACATAAGGGTATGGGTAGGATCATCATGGAAAAAACATGCCCTTAAGTGGCAAAAAATTTAGAAAAATTAGAGTTAGGCAACTTGACGTAAAAATTTGAAAAATTTATCTATATTATTTCAAAATAATGTAAGAATAGAATCTATAGAAAATTGAATGTAGTTTTTAAACTACTAGGTTTGCTTAAAAAAATAAAAATCTATTTGGTGAAAATTTGAAATTTCAATGCAGTGGTGATTAATTTCAAGGAAAAAATAAGTATGTGTTTGTCTGACCACCCTAACCACAATAAAATGATAATAATTTTTTATAATATTTTAGATATAAGTAGAGGACTCATGCCCCGATGTGATGCATATTTTTTTATAATTTTTTCCAAGTAAATAATTTATTATGAATTTTTTATTACAACTTTTTAAAAAATATAAAAACCTGTATGTCGACCACCTTAACTTGGTCAAAACTTCATGAAATTAAATTTTTATTTTTTTAATCCTATAGTATGCAAATCATAGAATGTGATGCATGTTTTAGATTCAAAAAAATTGATATTGTTTGCAAGCTATATATGTTTTTCAATTAGCCTATCAATCAGGACTTTAGTCATAATTTGAATATAAAATGAATAATAATTACTTATTAAATTCAAAGTAAAGAATAATTTATATTAGTGGAAGGCTAATAATCTCCTTTAAAAACCCTTTTAATTTCATCAATTTTGGGTTAAAAGATAGTTGTTAGCCACATACCCATCATATTGCCACTTTTTGGCCCATCATGATCCTGCGCATACCCATAAAATTAATCCTTTCTTGAAAAATGTGTCCCAAGCTTAGCCTAATGGGACTCATACACCCCAACTAGTGTATGAGTCCTACTTAGCTTCGACCTAATTTAAATTTAAATTCTTGGTGATATTTTATTCTCCTAGATCTGATGTCAGCTTCTAGTGTTGTAATTTTGAGAAATTTTGAATAAACAAGTATAAATATAAGGTCTTTTCACTTATTTTCTCCTATTGCAAGTTTATAAGTCATCTAACTCTTTTTGAGATCCTTATGGATAGTGGGGCATCCCACAATTTCATAAAAGAAAGATTAGTTGCAAAAAGGAAGTTAAAGGCACAATAATTCAAAGGATTTGGAGTAGCCACAACCATGGGAGCTATGTTCCAATGCATGAAGGTAGTTCCCCAACTAGAGATGATCTTGGGAAATCACCCCATCAAAGAAGTTTTTTATGTAGTGCCTCTAGATGTAGATGTAATACTGGGTACTCCATGGATCTATTCCTTGGGATGCTTTATGTTTGATCTTCCCAACTTGACACTTCATTTTCAACACCAAGGTCAAGAAGTTATCTTAAAGGGACTACCCGATGGATCACCCCAAATAGTTTCTTTCAAAAGAGTAGAAATAATCTTAACTCCAGGTCAAGGTGAATGGGCATCATAGTGCATGATTTTAGACAAGTCAACTCCTCAAGGAAAATCCATTCACATTGACATATAACCTTTTATGGAAAAACATAAGAAAGTTTTTGGTGATATTTCACTTGGATTGCCACCCAAGAGGGGCTTTGAACATATCATTGAATTGGAAGAAGGGGTGAAACTAGTAACCCTCACCCATCATAGAAATCCACAAAAATATAGGGAAGAAATAAAAAAGACAATTAAAGAACTTCTAGAAATGGGGCACATCTAACCTAGCTCAAGTCCCTTTTCCTCATTAGTCCTTGCTAAGAAGGATGGGACCACGAGAATGTGTATTGATTATAGCGATTTAAATAAAAAGAGCATAAAGAATCGCTACCCCATTCCTATAGTGGATGAACTCATAGATGAACTTCATAGTGCAAAGTACTTCTCCAAAATTGACTTAAGATTGGGATACCACCAAATAAGAATGAGAGAAGAAGACATCCCCAAAATTGCTTTCAGATGACACTATGTGCATTTTGAGTTCTTGGTTCTACCCTTCAGTTTAACAAATGCCCTTGCTACCTTCGAGTCATGTATGAATCACACTTTTAGGAAATAGTTAAGAAAAATTCTATTAATATTCTTTCATGATATATTAATCTATAACAACACATGGGAGGAGCATCTTAAGCACATTGATGAAGTCTTGGAGATATTGGAAAAAGAATCATTATATTCAAAGGCATCCAAATGCGAGTTTGGCCTAGATGAGATCCTTTACCTAGGCCATAAGATTAGTGCCCAAGGAGTTAGTGTTGATGAAGAAAAGATAAAAGCCATCAAGGATGGCCAAAACCAAAGACCCTAACTCAACTTAGGGGTTTTGTTGGGATATGTAGCTACTACAAGTGTTTCATGAAGAACTTCTCAAGAATAGCCACCCCACTTACAAACTTAACCAAGAAAGGGACCTTTGTGTGGAGTGAAATATCACAAGAGGCTTTCAAAAAAGAAACTATAATGTGATGCCTCAGGGGAGCGAATTGGAGAAGTTCTTATGGAAAAAAGAAACCTAATAGCTTTTGAAATCCATAAACTTATAGAGACTGAAACACACCATTCCATTTATGATAAAGAGATGTTGGCCATCATGCATTCCTTGGAAAAAAATTTGTAATACTTGGTTTGTGAGAAAATTAATATCAAGAAAGATCATAACAGCTTAATATTTTTCATGAATCAAAAGGACTTGAATGACTACCAAAAAAATTGTGTTACAAGAAAAATACAAGCTTACAATTTTGATATTGAATATGTCAAGGGAACTAATAATATGGTAGTTGATGCCTTGTCTATGCACCTACAAGTAAATACAATCACCGACATCACTGGAAGTTGAAGGATTGATATTATTGTAGAATATACCAAAGACCCTCAGGGTCAAGAAATACTTGAAGGAAATGCACCCAATAGTGAGTATAAGGTAGTGGAAGATATCATCTTGTATAAGGACAGAATATTCCTTGTGCCCCACTCCAAGATAAAGGAGAAAATTTTGAAAAAATACCATGATTCCCCCTTAGAAGGATAGCTTGGATATTATAAAACTTACAAGAAGATACGAGAAAAATATTCATGGAAAGGCATCCAAAGGGATGTGGGAAAATATGTTTGAGAATGTATGACTTTCTAGAAGAATATAGCAGAAGTAAACCATCCAACAGGATTGCTATAACCACTACCTATCCCAAACCAAAAGTGGGAAAGTTTTTCAATGGATTTCATCACTAGGTTTCCTAAAGTACAAGGAAAGGATTACATTTTTGTGGTGGTGGATTGATTAACTAAGTATTCTTATTTCCTTCCAATATCTACTAAATACGTAGCACCCCAGATAGCCAAAGTGTTTTTCAAGGAAGTCTTCAAGTTGCATGGTTTACATCAGAATATGGACAGTGATCATAATACCCACTTCCTTAGGTAGTTTTGGCAAGAACTCTTCTAGCTCGTTGGTACTAATCTTACTCCAAGTGCTAGTTACCACCCTCAAACCAATGAACAAATAGAAATCATGAATAAGTGGTTGGAAGGATACTTGATGAATTATGTCATAGGTTAGAAAAATGCTTGGGCCAAATGGTTGCAGTTGGGAGAATACTGTTACAACACTACGTAGCACATGTCCCTTAAAATAAGCCCATTCAAGGATCTCTATGGGTATGAAGCAACTACCTTTGGAAGCTTAGTCATTCAGGATAGAAGAGTGCTAGGTACTAGGGATTTCATATAAAAAAGCATGGATATAATGAAAGCTCTGAAAGATAATCTTCATCATGGTCAAAATCAACAAAAAGTTTATGTAGACTGAAACTAGGTCAAAACAACATTTGAAGTTGGAGATTTTGTTTTTCTACGACTCCAACCCTACAGGAAATATTTAATTAAAGCAATGTAGAAAAATTAATGCCTCAATTTTATGGTCCCTAGAAGGTCCTAAGTAAAATAGGTGAAGTAGCCTATGAATTGGACTTGATTAGTAATAGCAGGATTCACAATATTTTTCATCTGTCCAAACTTAAAAAGGTTCTTGGGAAATAAGTTACTCCATGCACAAAGTTACTACCCCTTCATGATGAGGGTAGACTTGTTTTGGAACCTGAAACTATTCTAAATATGCGAGAGAAAAAGTTGCGGGACAAAATTATTCCTAAATACTTGGTTAAATGGAAAGGAATACCTTAGGAAGATTCTACATGCGAAAGTGAAGAGATCTTAAAGTTTCCAAGTTTGAATTTTGCTTGAGAACAAGAAAATTCAAAGGGGCGACTATCATAACCCCAAAATTATGATTATATATTTAGGAAATTGTTCTTAATTTATAGCCGCATAATACAATCTTTTTCTTGGCTATAATTAAATAATAAAAGATTGAAATATTTTTTATCTTCAAAGAATGATTTTGGAAGCTATATACATGATGAGTTAACAAAATTAATTTAATTTAGTAAGCAAACCTCGACCTAGGAAAATCATTCATGATCGGCTATGTTAAGAGACACATATCCAGAAGGGAAGGTGGTGACTCCACCTATCAGCCAACAATCACGAAGGGACACGTCCCTACATGACTTTAAATGAGCACTCAAGATAAAGCATAAAGAAATCAATAATCACATCTAAAAAGAAGCCAGATAGATAGAAGGAGATGCGTTTGAAGAAACTTAGACTAAGTATGCCACACAAAGGTAAGTAACCTCATCGATTGGTCAATATGTATATTCTGAAAATAATACGAATTATTCTATAGAGGGATACTATATAGTAACTAGTTTGCAACATATTATAACAATATCTATAATTGTTTATGAACATTCTATAAGTTTGATTTACTACAATATGAAATGTGAATGCAAAAGAGACTAATTGATACATCTGGTAATCAATGAATATATGTATGTCAGTATATTAAGTTCTTCCATACAATGTAATAAAATCTTTGGATTAATAGATATTACTTGTCAATACCACAATAATGTTGATTGCATCAATTATTATTCCTTACCAAGCTATGATGACTTTACTATGAGGATAGAATTCATGCCAAAATCCCTTTTGCTAATACCCACTTGGATAGGAAGTTTGTCGAGGGAAGGGTTGGTAATTTGGTCAATGGATGGATGGTCCCAAGGCAGGTAAGAAAGCTTGAGGGAATCCAATTAGATACCATTTAAGAACCCTTAGCACAATAATTCTATCATCCATCAATGGGGTTTAGGAAAGAGGAAAAGGTGAAGATTTATTCTGATCATGAGTAATAAATCATGCCAAATTATGATAGTTTATGCGCTATATGAAAAATAATTTCTCTTTTTTCTTGAAATGTCAATTTCAAATTGACTAATTTAATTTGGATTAATATTATATGTGTATTTTTCTTGTAAAGAATGATGTTTGTAGATCTTCAAGATAATTTACATTTACATGGGAAAAATTATGTGTTGGTAAAAACAAATTATATGTCCTAACTTATGCATTTTATGTTTCTAGGGTAGTTTAATAAGGGGACATTACAATTGGTATAAGAGCATAATCCTACCATCCTATACATGGGTGAATGCAATCCCACCAAGAAAAGGGGTCTATGTTTCAAAAAAATTCCAATGAACTAAGGGATTTTATGGAACAAACCAATAAAATGTTTATGAACCAAAATAAAGGGTTAGAAAAGATAAACAAAACACACATCCAAACCTTGAAAAATATGGAAAACTCAATCAAAAACCTGAAAAATAATCACTCAAATGTGAGAGAAGTGAGTTAAAATCATTAAGAGGCTAATAATGGGTCATTTACACCTAGAGTTTCCAAATCCCCCTTCATAACCATGGAGAATGGTCCTAGAAGGGAAGAGGAGATGGGTCCAACACCAGACAACACTAAATAAATCATTAGAGCATATAGAGATCTTGAACCCAAGCTTATGGAACTTGTGTCATTTACAAAATTTTTTGAAGCCAAAAGACATGAAGCCCCCAAGAATGGAAATAAGCCAAAAAATAAAGACTTGAAGCATAAAGTTAATAAAGTAACCTTTCCTAACTTTGATGGCTCGAACAAAATCACCACCCATGTTTGGCTAAAAAAACTTAAATACCTATTTCACTCTCATCCTAGTGACAAAAGATGATGCACTTCAATTTGCAATCTTACATTTGGAAGGCTTAATCCAATTAATGGTGGCACCATGGAATCCTCACCCAAGGCCACTAAAATGTAACTTCCTATGAGGAATTTTCATAAGATCTCATTAGGAGGTTTGATAGGAAACATCCCCAAGAAGATTTTTAAAGGCTCTCTCAGCTAAAACAACAAGGGATAATAGAAAACTACATAACTGAATTTCAAAAACTCTTAGTCTAAGTTTTAGGGATTTGGGAAGATAGACTCACATACCTTTTTGTGGAGGGACTTACAGAGTCACTTAGAGGGCTAGTAAGTGCTCTTAACCCATTAAACCTTGAGGATTCCAGAGAAAAATCCTTAATGCTAGAAACTTCATCAGCAAGTAACAGAACTATAAGCAACCATAAAAATCATTCTCACAAGAAAGATAAACAATGCCATAGTCTCCTCTCCAAAAGAGAACGAGATGAAATAAGAGAGAAGAATTTATCCTTCACATGTAAAGGCCCACGGGAACATGGACACACTCATAAAAATAAAGAAGAAAATAGGAAGAACCCTTGTCGCCATTGCAATACAAAATGGTCACTTGGGAATAAATGTCAAAAGAGGGGATGAGCCCATAAGATAGAGGCATCCACCAATGAAGAGACAAAAGAAAATGTATGCAAGAAGGAAAGGTATGAGGGATATGAACATGTAAGTCTTTCCACAATCACAAAACTTCCAAACACCACCCATTTTCCATTAAGAGTACGCTTAAGGGCCAAAGAGTCATCACCTTTGTGGATAGTGGGGCATCCCACAATTTCATTGATGAAAGATTACTTGCAAAAGGGAAGTTAAAGGCACAAGAATTCAAAGGATTTACAACAACCACAACCACGAGTGCTATGGTCCAATGAATGAAAGTAGTTCCCCAACAAGATATGATCTTGGGAAATCACCCCATCAAAGAAGTTTTTTATGTAGTGCCTCTAGATGCAAAAGTAATATTGGTTACTCCATGGATCTATTCTTTGGGATGCTTTATGTTTGATCTTCCCAAATTGACACTTTTTTTTCAACACCAAAGACAAGAAGTTACCTTTAAGGGACTACCTGATGGATCACCCCAAGTAGTCTCTTGGAAAATCATAGAAATAATCTTAACTCAGGGTCAAGGTGAATGGGAAACAAAGTGCATGATTTTAGACAAGTTAACTCCTCAAGGAAAATCCATTCGCATTGACATATAACCTATTATGGAAAAAAAACAAGAAAGTTTTAAGTGATATTCTACCTGGATTGCCACCTAAGAGGGGTTTTAAACATATCATTCAATTGGAAGAAGGGGTGAAACCAACAATCACCCCCCTTATAGACAACCACAAAAATAAAAGGAAAAAATAGAAAAGAAAATTAAAGAACTTCTAGAAATGGGGTGCATTCGGCCTAGCTCAAACCCCTTTCACTCATCAGTCATGCTTGCTAAGAAGAAGGATGGAACCATGAGAATGTGTATTGATTATAGGGCTTTAAATAAAAGGACGATATAGAATTGCTACAAAATTCCTAGAGTGGATGAACTCATAGATGAACTTCATGGTGCAAAGTACTTCTCCAAAATTGACTTAAGATTAGGATACCACCAAATAAGAATGAGAGAACAAGGCATCCCCAAAACTTTTTTTAGATGCCACTATGTGCATTTTTAGTTCTTGGTTCTACCCTTTGGGTTAACAAATGCCCTGCTACCTTCCAGTCATGTGTGAATCACACTTTCAGGAAACAGCTAAGAAAATTTCTATTAATGTTCTTTGATGATATATTAATCTTCAAAAAAACATGGGAGGAGCATTTTAAGCACATTGATGAAGTCTTAGAGATATTAGAACAAGAATCATTATATGCTAAAGCCTCCAAATGTGAGTTTTTCCTAGATGATATCCTTTACCTAGGACATAAGATCAGCGCCCAAAGAGTCAATGTTGATGAAGAAAAGATCAAAATCATCAAGGAATGGCCAAAACCAAAGACCCTAACTCAACTCAGGCATCTTGTGGGACTATGTAGCTATTATAGGAATTTCATGAAGAAATTCTCAAGAATAGCCGACCCATTTACAGACTTAACCAAGAAAGGGGCCTTTGTGTGGGATAAAAGATCACAAGAGGCTTTAGAAAAACTCAAGGAGGAAATGTGCTCATGTCCTATCCTAGAAATTATGGATTTTACTCTACCTTTTGAACTACAATGTGATGCCTCAAGGGAGGGAATTGGAGCAGTTCATATGCAAAAAAATACCCAATAGCTTTCCAAAGTCATAAACTTACAAAAATTGAAAGGCACTATTCCATTTATGATAAAGAGATGTTGGCCATCATGCATGCCTTGGCCAAATTCTGGAAATACTTGGTTTGTGGGAAATTTCATATCAAGAAAGATCATAATAGCTTAATATTTTTCATGAATCGAAAGGACTTGAATGATTTCCAACAGAAGTGGGTAAGCAAAATAAAAGCTTATAATTTGAGTATTTAATATGTCAAGGGAACTAATAATGTGGTAGTTGATGCCTTGTCTAGGCACCCACAAGTAAATACAATCACCAACATCACTCGAAGTTGGAGGAATGATATTATTGCATAATATACCAACAACCCCTAGGCTCAAGAAGTACTTGAAGGAAATGTACCCAATAGTGAGTATAAGGTAGTGGAAGATATCATCTTGTATAAGGATAGAATATTCCTTGTGCCTTACTCCAAGATAAAGGAGAGAATTTTGAAAGAATACCATGATTCCCCCTTGGCCAAACACCTTGGATATTATAAAAATTACAAGTAGATACATGAATGATATTCATGGAAAGCCTCAAAAGAGATGTGGGAAAATAAGTTCGAGAATGCATGACTTTCCAGAAGAATAAAGCAAAACTAAACCATCCAGCAAGATTGCTACAACCACTACCTATCCCAGACCAAAAGAGGGAAAGTGTTTCAATGGATTTCATCACTAGATTGCCTAAAGTACAAGGGAATGATTGCATTTTTGTGGTGGTGGATCGGTTAACTAAGTATGCTCATTTCCTTCAAGTATCCACCGAATATAGAGCACCCTAGAGATAGTCAATTTTTTTTTTTAAGTCTTTAGGTTGCATGGTTTACCTTAGAATATAGTCAATCATTGCGATAGCCATTTCCTTAGCTAGTTTTGGCAAGAATTATTTTGTCTCACATGTACTGATCTTACTCCAAGTACTAGTTACCATCCTCAGACTAATGGGAAAACATAAATTGTGAATAATTGGTTGGAAGGTGAACCATATATTTTTTGGGTAGGGCTTATAGGCTACCCTTGCACTCTTAGGAATGTTTCACCTAAAAGGAGAGAGATAAACCCCACTCAAAAGTATAGCTAGTTCCCTCAAATTATGTGATGTATGATGTTATTTTGAGTAAATGGAATTATCTATGTGTAATTAAACTATGAAACTGATAGATTATGAGTGAAAAACCTAAGAATTATGCAATGTTGGGAAGCACAATGAGTTATGCAAACACGAACTAAGTATGAAAAAATACAAAAAAAATGAAGAAATCTAATTCAAAGTGCACTTGGATGTCTGATGAAGATTATGGAATATTTTGAATGCTGATAAAGATCACTGAAAAATACCAGTGGGACACATTCACCATTGATGGTGAATCAGTCCTACTTCTAATAAAAAATGCTCAAAGCTAGTTTCTGAGTGTCAAGATTTGGAATTTGATAAAATATAGATTTCCAGCCTTTAGACGGGATTCATTTGCCATTGATGGTGAATCAGTCTGCTCCCAAAAGTTTGAGAAATCAGGGACCAATCTTGTAGCACCAGATCTGAGGTTGACTGATGAAGTTAATTCTACAGAAAATAGACAAAATGTCTTCTCCAAGCTTGTAATAGGTTGTTGTTGACTTGAAACACTTTATTGACTTCTTATCCACTTTCCAACACCTAATAGCTTGTCAAATCTGCATAGACAAGTTTTCAAACACACATGCAAAGGGGAAAAATGGTTAAGGGTTAGGTTATAGGGATTTTCCTTAGTCAAATCCTACTTTGGTAATCAAACCCTTAATGAATAAATGGAATGGAAGAGAATAATAAACAAATAACATGTAAATTCTATCAACTTACAAAAACTTTATTGAAGAAGATCTGAACATACAACAATGATTTCTCTAAAGTACTTTATTAATGCTTGATTCAATGATGCAAAGTGCTTGAATACTTGAATGAATGTGTGGATAAGTCAAATTGATGAACGAGGTTAAAATGAGAAGAAAAAAACTTATTTATACACAATTGTGCCTTAGTAGCTTGATGATACCTCATCACAAGCCGACATAAGGTGATTTTTAATAAAAAATGAAAAGAAAATTTAAAATATTTTCAAATTTCAGCCAAGAGGGACTCATTTTCCACCCATGGCGAATGGATCCCACCTTGGACTTGAATGTGGGTGTTAGTAATTCACTCACATTTAATGTTGTTTTTCAGGTTCACATTCAAAAACACACTTAATTATGTCTTATGAGAGCATAAAGAGGTCAAATAAAGCATAAGAAAGGTGTAAATAGTGAAATTATGCCTACAAAAACATGAAATTTTGTTACAAGACTTTACAACACTTCAAAATAGGACTTGATAAGTGATGAAAAGGTGATTTTTAGGTGAATTGTAATATATGAAGTCTAAAAAAGTCTTGAAATGTTTAAAACACTTCACAACACCTTCAAAAGACACCATATTTTCAATTTTAAGGACCTAAATGTGAATGTTCAAGCCATATTGAAACATTAAATCAAAGCAAAATAGAACAAGAGACAATTTTTCTATAGTTCATTTAGCCCCCACTTTTGTGAGAGGATGGACTTGCTTTAAACTCACACTAAAGTAGCCATGAATATCGAGGAGGTTCCAATGTACTTACATTAGCAAGATGGAATGAAAATGATCAAGAGGGATGATCAATCCCCCTAGATGAAGATCCCATGGAAAACTAGACATAAGAACAAAGGAACATACATGTGAAGGGGAAATTGAATTGATCTTCGATCATCTGTCAAACTAGTTATGGATTAGATCTAGGCTTTTTTGAAAAAGAAAATGCATACTCACTCTGGGGTTACAAAACTCATGGTGGTCTGTTGGGTGAGAAGACCAAAAAGGGTGAAGTACATACCCTAGTTGGTATGTACTCACAAACACAAAGGTGGCTATGGTAAAATTCATGCTGTTGAATGGGCTTCCTACTCAACCATATCAAAGTTATACATCTTGATAACTTTAACAAGGCACCACAAAGGAAAATTTTGGTTCGTGCTTCATGAGACAAGCAAAGCTTCATATGTTTAGAACTCATTGAAAAAGAGCAAGGTTCCATAGGAATGCAAGTTGCATTATGCATGATGGAAAAAATGTAAAATCCAAAAACATAACATGTAAAATGTAAAAGATGTTCAAACGAGTATTGTTAAGTTCATAGAAGGTCTGTCACTTACGAAACATTGTGTCTAATGTCTCCAAGAGATGACCATTCAAAGAATATTATATTTACTAAGAGGGGATCAGGCCACTAATAGGAATGTAATATGCTAAGATAGATCACACTTATGAAGGACATCACATCCAATGTCATCCACAAAGTGACAAACGCATTGTATGAAGTGACAAAGCTACACTATGAACAAAAAATGCAAATAACTTATGCCAATGTATGCCCCCCACTTTAAAGGAATTGCTACACATTTTTATATGAGCAATTACATTAAAGTAGCTAAGGAAAATAATGCAAAAAGGAAAAAAAAGTTAAAAAAAATGAGATCCAACCTAGAAAGCCCTATGCCAAGTCATATCTTTCTAAGTTAGGTTGTTTCATGTAAATGAAAGAGAAAACAAAAGAAAAGGGAGTTACCCCCTAGAAAGAAACACACCAAAAACATAAGGGATCTATGGATTTGGGGTCAATATGTTTGTTTCTACAATGTTTTTATAAAAGAGCTCAAAATTTTCATCATTCCCCAAAGCACATAGAACTGGAATAATGACACAAAGAGAGTGAAAAAAAAAGAAAAAAAAAGTATGTTTTTGGTCAACATGGAAGATATATTGTGTTCTTAACGCTTTGCATCATCCCCATAAAGAGAAACACAAGATAAAAGAAAATAAAAAGGAAAAAGAAAAGAAAAACCGTTTGGGTCAACATGAAGGAGACATTTCGGTCTCAATGCCTTTTGTCATCCCCAAAAGTAAATACACCAGAAAAGCTAAAAATAAAAAGGAAAAGGGATTGTTTGGATCAACATGGAAGAGACATTGTTGTCTCAATGATTTTCATCATCCCTAAAAGGAGAACACAAAACAAAAGTGAAAAATAAAATGCAAAATGTACGCTAAATAGAAGAATAGAGGTATGAATCTAGAAATGTACAAAGTGAGAACATCAAACAAACATGACAGTGGAACACAATACACACATAAAAGAAAAAGTAAAAGAAAAGGGAAAATGAATATAAAAGGCTAGTAAGGAGCATGCAAGTCAACCATCTACCAAGTCATCTTCCTTCCAATCATGTTCAGTATATTGCAAGGGCGGTTGACTATCCAAAGGAAGAATTGCAAGTGCCGAACTAGGAGATGTACCAAGTTATTCAGCTAGTGGAGAAGGTTTATCATTTAAGATCATGGTATATGAAAATAAAAAAATTATGTCATTATGCACTTCTTCATCTATTTTTTTGATCTCATCATCATCATCATCAAGGTTAATTATGATGGGAGGGTGAAGGGTAATCTCCAATGAGGGTTGTAATGAAAGTTTTGGATTTTGTATTTGATAATCTTTTTGTGATGTTTGGACTATGTTATCTTGTTGAAACATATAGTTTAGGATGCAATGGACTGTCTTGCACTTATAGGGTTTGTCACCTAAAACAAGAGAGATTAGATCTTAAAATGCTAGTGTGTTCATTCAAATTATGACATGTGTGATGTGTTATGATTTAAAATAACTAAACTAAATGCAATTGATTGACTAAAATGATCTAAAATGAATGCAAAACAAAGATTTATGCCTTGTTTGAAAACATAGTGTGATATGCAAAATCTATCAAATATGAAGAGATAGAAAGAAATATGCAAAACAGAAAGCAAGGGTCAAATCTAAGTGCACCTAGATGATGTGTGAAATTTTTGGAATGTTCGAAATGCTGAATTAAATTTTTTTATTTTTCACAGTGGGACTCATTCGCCAAGGGTGGTGAATCAGTCCCTCGATTGGTGAAAAAGTGTCAAAAGTTGATTTCTGATAGCCGAGAGTTGATTTTTAACAAAATGCAGACTTTTCAATTTTATGTGGAACTCATTCACCAAGGGTGGTGAATCAGTCCTCCCCAGGATTTTTGAAAATTCAAGGGTCAACACTGCTACTCTAGATCTAGTAATGATTGAATATTACGTTGTCGGGGTCAATTCTGCAGAAAATGAGCTAAAAGTCACTCAAATTGCTTGAATAGATGATGAATTGATTTGAAGAGACTAGTTGACTTGGAATCCACTTTTCAACACCTTTGAATTTGTTAAATCTACAAAACAAAGGCTACAAAGACACATGCAAAAGGGGAAAATGTTGAGGGATTAGTGAATAGGGGTTTGACCAAGTCAAACCCCACTTTCGTAATTAAACCCAATTGAAATGAATGAAATGCGAAGGAAATGATAAATAAATAACATAAAAGTATTACAAACTTACCAAACCCTTGATTATGCAAATCTGAAGTGGTGTCAATGGTTGCTCCAAATTGCTTGAAAGTGCTTTGAATTGAAGATGCAAAATGCTTGAGTGCTTGAGTATATGCTTGATTGAATACTTGAGTACTTGAATGGGGAGAGATGTAAAATGAGGTGAAAAATTCATAATTATACAAATATTGTGCCTTAGTATCCATTCATACCTCATCATAGGTTGACATGAAGTGAATTCTTAGTAAAATCCTGAAAGAAATTTGAAATATTTTGAATTTGGGGCCAAGGGGGACTCATTAACCATGCTTGGTGAATGAGTCCCACCTAGGACCCACAGCCAAGTGTTAGATATAAAGTTGTGTTTAATGTTGTTTGTCAAGATAAGACCCAAAAATACACTTAGTATAAGCATATGAGGGTATAAAAAGATAAAATAAAGCATGAGAAAGGTGTAAATAGGGAAAATATGCCTAGAAAAGTGTGAAATCTAGTTACAAGACTATACAAAACTTCATAATAGGACTTGTTGATGAGTGTAAAGGTGTTTTTTATGTGAATTACATTAAATGGAGTCTAGAAGAATGTAGAAATGTCTTACAAAACTTCACAACACTTTCACAAGACATCATTCTTTGAGTTTTAGCACCAAAATAAGCATGTTCAAGGGAAGATACATCATAAAATTAAAGGAACATAGCTCCAACACTATGAAACAAAGCCTAAAAGACTATGAAAATGGGAAAGGTCCATTTTTTTATAGTACATTTATCCCCCACTTTAGTGAGAGAAACTTGATTTCTCACGCTAAAAGAGCCATGAAGATCGAGAAAAGAGGGTTCACATGTACTTACATTACCAAGATGAAATACAAAAAACAAGGAGGATGATCAAGCCCTGAAGATGAAGATCCCATGGAAAACTAAACATAAGGACAATGGAACACATAAGTGTTGAGAGGAATTGAGTGAAGCTTTGATCATCAATCCAACTTGTTGTGAAAAGAGATCTATGGTGATTGTTTGAAAAAGAAAATGTGTACTCACTCTATGTCCATGGAACTAGTTGTCCACGGGGTGAGAAATCCCACAAAGTAAGATACATTCACTAGTTGGTATGCAGTCACAAAACATACAAAAAGGTGGCTATGGGGAAAATTCATGCTACTAGTTGGGCTTCTCGCTCAACCATGCCAAAGCTATACCCATTAGATAACTTTAACAAGGCACCACAAAGCCAAATAAAATGCAAGTGTTGGTTTAAAATAGGATGGTACCATAGGCATGTAAGTTGTGTTATGCAAGGCGGCCAAACAAATAAGACGACTCCACAGGCATGCAAGTTGTGTTATGCAAGGTAGTTGAATGATAATGGAATATGTAAAAAATATTATGTGTAATATGTTCAAAGAGTATTGTTTAGTTTATGCAAGGTTAGGCACTTAGGGAACATTTTTTCTAATGTCCCCAAAAGAGGACCAATCAAAGAATCACAACTTAGGGGATGCAATGCGTCACATCAAGCCACGAAGAGGAATGCAATATGTTGAGATAGATCACACTTATGAAGGACATCACACCCAATGTCATACACAAAGTGACAAACACATCATATCAATGACAAGGCTTCACTAAGAATGCAAATGAAATAATGGTAATGTATTCCCCCACTTTAAAAGAATTGCTACACATCATTCTATGAGCAATTACTTGAAAGTAGAGAAGAAAAGAAAATGCAAAAAGAATACAAGACATGAGAGTTAACCTAGAAAGCTCTATGCCAAGTCATATGTTTTAAATTTAAGATGCATCATGTCAAGGAAAATGAAAAATAAACAAAGAAAGGGAGTTGACCCCAAGAAAAGAAAATACACCAAACATATAAGGGATCTATGGATTTGGGGTTAGTATGTTCATTGCTGCAATGTTTTTGTATTTTGTATGAAAGATCTCGGAACTATCATCATTCCCCAATACACATAGAAATGGAAGAATGACACAAAGAAAGTGAAAAGAAAGGAAAGAGAAAGTATGATTTTGAGTCAACGCTGAAGAGACATTGCAGTCTCAACGCTTTGCATTGTCCCCAAAAGGAAAACACAAAACAAAAAGAGAAAAATAAAAATACCATCTGGGTGAACATGGAAGAGACATAGGGAATATCTATGATTTGCATCATCCCCAAAAGGAAAACACAAAACAAAAATGAAAAAGACAAGGACTGTTTGGTCAACATGGAAGAGACATAGGGTGTCTCTACGCTTTGTGTCATCCCAAAAAGGAAAACACAAAACAAATTAGGACAAATGGAAGAATGAAGATACAAATAGAAGAAGTGTACAAAGAGAGGAAACATCAAACACATGATATGGGGGAACACGATACACACATGGAAAGAAAATTAAGGAAAATGTAAGTCAACCATTAACTAGGGTATTGGTTTTCTCAATCTTGGATGAACAAGAAAAAAAGTAATAACATAGTTAAGAGACAAAAACAAATGCATTACAAGGAAAAGGCTAGCAATGTCTTACCCCCCAAAAAGTGTAAAGGAAAGAATGAGCCAAGATGGGTGATGGGAAAATATCATGCCATAGTGAGAATGGGAAATCCTACAACTAAAGCATGAAATGATAATGGTGTTTTAAGGAATAAGGGGAAAAAAATCAATGTCTGTGAAGTGATACTTGTTTAATATTTCATGTAAAGTTTGACATTATTTAGTTTGATATCCAAGAACATGATGATATTTTCAATATGGTATGTTGGAATGAGGAGTGCGAATAACCAACCTATTTGATGGTGGCAGAAGAATAAGATCTTTTTTTAAAATAAATTGAAGTCTCCTTTCACATTCAAGTGGAGGATGTGTAGGAAACTTGATCTTCTTCATTTTGTATGGTTGTTTACATTTACTAGGTTCTCCTTTTTCATGAGTAGAAGGAGGCAGGGGAGCCATAGGGGTCTTAACATCCTTATCATTAGAAGGAGAGAATGATTGTTCACAGGGAAGGAGAATGTTTAAATGAGGAGGAGAATTCAAGATGGCCTTGCTAACATCCAGAAGTCTCCTAGGTTGAAGAGAATATATGTCAAGATGAGAAGGGTCTTGATATCCTAATCCTATTGTATGTGCATCAGTTGGTTGTTATCCAAATATTTGATGGATTGAATGTTCATGTTTTATGTCACAACATTGTTTACATAATATAGTGAATCCTCTACCATATGTTTCTTCAAAGTTGATATGATTGTTGGTGACTTTGTGCTCATAGGATGGTTGAGATTGTGGTGGTTGAGAGGAACTAGGTTCACTTGTAGGAGGAACCATAGGTCCTACATTGACTACAAGATGTAAATATGCAAAGTGGTTATGAGGTGTAATAAGAGGAAGGTCTTGTGATCTCATAGAGGGATAAAATGATGTATTGGATTCAAGGTTGTCAAGGAAATCATTGTAGAACTTGGTCATGCTAGCATAATCTTCTCCTATGATGTCTACATCACGAGGGGGACAATCATGAGGAGTTAAAGGAGCATGAGATTATACAATGTCATTAAGGCCACAACAAAAGGTACAATTGGACATGTCTACTAATGATTTCAGGGAATTCAAAAAGTTATTGAAGGAAATTTCCATGATGAAAATAAATAAAAAATGCAATAAATGAAGAAAAATAGAGAATCTGTTATTGGAAATATAATGCAAAAGCAAGAAATAGGAATGTAGAAGAATGCCAAAAATAGTGCAAAAGTAATGTCTAAAATATGCAGAGGGACTAATTCGTCCTGGGTGGTGAATGAGTCCTAGTATGCATTTTTTTTGTGTTTTTCAAAAGTTTAAGAATTATTTAAATGCTTTTTAGAATGTAAAAACAAGAACAGAATGCAAAGTTTCAGTTTTTTGAATGCAAGAATGAAAACTAAATGAGTTTTTCACTAATGCAAAATTAAAGGTTCTAGAATGCAATAACAAATCAATATCCTAATTGAGTTGTAATGAAAATGAAAACCTAGGATGAAATGTATGGATGTAATCAAAATCTTAAAAAAATGAAACATAGATTTTAGGACCCAATGGACTCACTTGCACTTATAGGGCTATTCACCTAAAAGGAGAGAGATTAGATCCTAAAATGCTAGAGTTTTCATTCAAATTATGACATGTGTGATGTGATATGATGTAAACTAAATAAAATAAATGAATTTGATTGACTAAAATGATTTAAATGAATGCAAAACTGAGATTTATGCCTTTTTTGAAAACACAGTGTGATATGCAAAAACTATCAAATATGAAGAGACAGAAAGAAATATGCTAAAAAAAAAGTACAAGGTCAAATCGGAGTCCACCTAGAAGATGTGTGAACTTTCTAGAATTTATGGAATGCTAATGAACATTTCTAATTTTTCACAGTGGTACTCATTCGTCAAGGGTGGTGAATCAGTCCTTTGACTGGTGAAAAAGTGTCAGAAGCTAATTTCTGATAGTCGGGAGTTGATTTATGACACAATGTAGACTTTTAGGTTTTATGTGCAACTCATTCACCAAGGGTGGTGAATCATTCCTCCCCAAGACTTCTAAAAAGTCAAGGTTCAACACTGTTACTCCAAATCTGGTAGTGACTGAATATCAGGTTGTTGGGGTCAATTATATAGAAAATGGGCTGAAAGTCACTCAAGTTGCTTGAATAGATGATGAATTGATTTGAAGAGCCTATTTGACTTGGAATCCACTTTTCAATACCTTTGAACCTGATAAATCTGGAAAACATGCAAAAGGGGGAAAATGTTGAGGGATTAGTGAATAGAAGTTTGCCTTGGTCAAACCCCACTTTAGTAGTTAAACCCAATTGAAATGAATGAAATGCAAAGGAAATGATAAATGAATAACATAAAAGTATTACAAACTTACCAAACCCTTGAATATGCAAATTTGAAGTGGTGTCAATGGCTGCTCCAAAGTGCTTGAAAGTGCTTTGAATTGAAGTTGTAAAATGCTTGAGTGCTTGAATATATGCTTGATTGAATACTTGAATACTTGAATGAGTAGAGATATCAAATGAGTTGAAAAATGCCTATTTATACAAATATTGTGCCTTAGTATCCATTCATACCTCATCATAGGCCGACATGAAGTGAATTTTTAGTAAAATCTTGAAATAAATTTGAAATATTTTGAATTTGGGGCCAACAGGGACTCATTCGCCACCCTTGGTGAATGAGTACCACCTAGGACCTACAACCAAGTGTTGGAAATAAAGTTGTGTTTAATGTTGTTTGTCAAGATAAGACCCAAAAATACACTTAATATAAGCATAAGAGGATATAAAAGGACAAAATAAAGCATGTGAAAGGTGTGTATAGGGAAAATATGCCTAGAAAAGTGTGAAATCTAGTTACAAGACTTTACAACACTTCATAATAGGACTTGTTGTTGATTAAAAAGGTTCTTTTTATGTGAATTACATTAAATAGAGTCTAGAAGAATGTAGAAATTTCTTACAACACTTCAAAACACTTTCAGATGATGTTGTTCTTTGAGTTTTAGCACCAAAATAAGCATGTTCAAGCCAAGATACATCATAAAATTAAAGCAACATAGCTCCAACACTATGAAACAAGCCCTAAAAGACTATGAAAATGGGAAAGGTCTATTTTTCTATAGTACACTATGTCGAGTCAGGGGAAAGAGGGTAGTCGTCTATTGCTTATGTCAAAGGAAAAGGTTGGTTTTCTTTGTTTTCTTCGATTCGAGACTGACGAGCAAGGAAGTGATGAAGATGCCTACGCTCCCTAGCACCATAGTTTCATTTTATTTTATTTTGAAGTTCTTGAGGTGTAAGAGCAGGTTGATCCATCACAGGTGAACCTTTTCTTCTGAAGGAGGAAGAACATAAGAAACTAAAGAAGATGGGTCAAACACTTTCTCTTTAGCTTTATACACTTGTTTAATATAGGGAGGCATGACAGGGTTGGTTTCATTTTCTCATTGTTGTTTAAACAATGGAAGGGAAGTTTCTATGGTTGGGTGTGTTGGAAAAACAAGGACATACAATTGAGAGAGGGGAGGGCTGAATTAGTTGTCACAAGATATTTAAACTTTTGAAAATTAACTTAACTTAATCTTAGATCTGATGAATTAAAAATAAACCATAAACAATCAACACATCACAAGCATAACAAACACCAAGATTTTCATGTGGAAACCTTGTTAGGGAAAAATCCATGGTGGATGTTAGTCCACAATATTATAGCATGTTAAAATTATAAAGAAGAATAATGGGAATGCACATGCATTCAACCACACTACCTAGAGCTCACTGCTCAAATACAAAAGGTCTCACTGCCCAACAATACACAATAATACAAATTAGATCCGTAGGGTATGAACTGAGAAAATAGCTTCTACACAAGCCTAATGAAAGTTCCAATTAATCACATAAAACCTTCACACTTATCTCAACCTTCTTCTCACTCTGCTCTATAATCGAATTATTAGAACACTATTCACACATCTACACTTTCTCTGGAATATATTTTCTCTTATGCACACTTTAACTTTTCTCAAACAATCACTCTTATATATATACACAACATGGAATGACATCAACAACCTTGTTGGCCAGAAGAAATAATAAAATATAAAAACATATTTACAATGTCAGCCCAAATTTACAAATAAATTTGCAATACGAATGAAACACCATCAACTAATATTATGATGAGACCCAAAACAATATCCTCGAGCATTCCAAACATTCAATTTTAAATATTGAAGGATCCACAACACCTTGCAACCATCATTTCAGCCAAGAACATGAAAACCCAAACACATTGAGCAAAATATTTGACCACGAGCACACAAATCAACGTGAATGTGTACAAGGATAGAGAATGATCTAGAAGCACCCACAAACAACAAGAACTAATAGAGAATCATTTGCAGAAACAAAAATTACCAAAATCACATAAAATTCAATCATGAACACTAAAAGAACCCACAAAAATACTGTCAAAACATAACACAATCAAAACTTCAAGTGGACCTTTGAAACTTCTAGTAGATGAACTAGATACTCTCAACAATAAACCCTTTAGTCCACATCAACTAGCCTTCAACATATGGAACAAGACACCCTCATGACCTTCACAGTTCCACTGAAAACTTGGAACTCTTCCTTTAACAATTTTCTCAATATCATCGACATACACAACCTTCAATACAATAATGCTAATAGTGTTGACATCAATGACAACCACATATCAGCAACACAACCACACTATCCATCAGGGTGCTCATGAGGTTGTATTGTTTGTTCAATGTCAGACTTAGGCTAAAGCATGGTTTCATCTAGAATAGGAGGAGTCAAAGTGGACAAGGACATGTTACAAAGAGACAATTTGGCTATGCATTTTGCTTTCAAATTTTGATAGATAATGAAAAAGAAGTCCTTTCAAGGGGTGATGGGTTCCATAGGTTCAAGTCAAAAGAATTCTAAGGAAAAATAACATTTGGAGGATAACATGTTAAAACCACTATGGTGTATGGTAAGTATTTCATTTCCATGTGGAAAATTCAAACATTTGTAAACAACTAAGGGGACCACTTTCATCGAGTGGATCCAAGGATGACCCAACCATAGACGAAATTGATCTAATTTTCGAATAATAGAAAATGTTACATCTAGAGTTTTAGGTCCTATTTGTAAGGGGAGTATGATCGATTCGATTGTAGGGCATGAAAAACTAGTATGTGTATTAATCCATGTAGTTGTTATGTTATAATCATCTCGATACAATTCATGTAATAATAAAAACTCTTCTATGATCACATTCTCACCATAGGTAGGATCTATTAATATTCCATTGGTGGGCTTATCATAGATTTGGTCATCTATGTAAAGAGGACCATCAATGAGTTTTTTAAGTATATCTTTACAAAAAAAAGTGATATCAAGAGTTTTGTTGGTTGGGCCCTTATGAGGGGTAATTCCTATCGCACCCACAAGCTCATTTATAGGAGTAACTTGGGTAAAATTTGGAGTTATATCATGTTCATTATTTGTATCAATGTTCATGACTTGAGGGTTTGAAGGTTCACAAGCATTGACAAATGAAGCATTATGTTTAGGCCTGGGGTTGGTAAAGATTTGTAAATTATGGTTATGGGGTGCAATGGACTTATTGCCTTGATCATTAACACCCGCAATGGACAAACAAATAGAATCAATGAGGTCTTGAACTAAGTGTTTGAGATGCTTACATTGTTCAGTGTCATGTCCATTTTGGTGATGAAAATGACAATAAGAATTAGGTTTAAAGGTGGGTGGTAAAGGTTTGGTGGTATCAAGTGGTTTAACAGTATGCAAAGTGATCATTTTTTCTTGGATTAATTGGTTCATTGTATTATCGACAGTATTGGGTAAGGGAGTAAATTATCTCTTCGAGTCCCCCTAGGCATAGGGCAGCACTGCTTTAAGAATTGCCGCTTGACTCTAAACAGGTTGGGCTAGTTGTGGACAAGGTGAATTGAATTGAAAAAGACCTCTATTTGGTTTTCTAAAGTTTTGTGCATTGTTTTGATTATTTTGCTTAGATTTCTTAGCTTGGTTAGAAGTGAACTTTCAATCATGACTTGAAACCGAGTTATGATATTCACAAAGGGTCGTGCATAAATTCATAAAAGAAGGAAATTTCATTGTGGTTAACTTATCTTGGAGATGGGTGTGCAATTTTTTGATAAACATCTTTTGCAGATGTGAATTAGGAATTTTGACATCAACTTGAGCATATAACGACTGATAATGCGAAATGAAGTTAGTTATTTTTTCATCAGCATTTTTTCTATAGCGCATTAAATCAACCATTGTCTTTTTAGGGGTCATATGGACTTGAGAATGACCTATGAAGGCATCCACAAGTTCATCGAATGATTGGATGGAATGATTAGGTACATTTGAAAACCACTCTAATGCAGTGTCTTTCAAGGTCAGAGGAAAAAGTTTGGCTAACAGATTATCATCAATGACAAAGTCACTACACAAGGCTATATAAGCATTGACATGATTAGTAAGGTCTCCTTTACCTCTCTATTTCTCAAACCTAGGCATTTCAATTCCTTGTGGCATCAGTGTATAATATTTCTAAGGATAATGGACTACTATGTACATGATATGTAGGTGGAGCATTTTGACTTTGGCTAATAGTGGAAATTTTTTATTGCATGGATGAAACAATGTTAAAGAGTTGTGTAATGATTCCTGATCAGTGTAAGTGGTATGAAGTGGAAGGGAAAATGGTGATGGAGTGTATGTAATCTTAGGGGAAGTGAAAGGAAAACTAAGAGGGGTGAAGGTAGAAGATGGAATATACGATGACACAAAAGAATTAAGAATGCTAGTTGGAATTGCGAAAGAAGGAGCCACATGACTAACATATTGCTTAGTTGTTGTAACTTGAGGAGTGGTATAAGTTGGTATGGATGTGATGGTTGAGGGAGGAGGATTGTGAGGTCCTCCTTGGCTTACAACAATGTTCGTTGAATCAGAAGCAGAAGGAACATGTTTATTGTATATCTCAGCTATTCTCTTCATAACTTGCAAGGCATCATCACTTTCAATAAAATGATGAAGGTTTTCTATCGTTGGTATGGCAGTTGAGGAAATGTTTTCAAGGGATAAATATTCTTGTAAATGCACAAAATTCTCATGAATACTAATGAATTTATCTTGTGGAATGGAATTGTTTTGTGTGTCAACATTCATTGGATGGAAAGGTTAAGGCATAGTAGTGTTATTTTCCATGTCTAATGCACCATTGTCCATACTAGAAGTAGGACCACAAAGAAAGTGCTATTGTGGGAAGCCATGAGTCTAGAACTTCCTCTCACAAAAGTATTATCAGTGGGGCACCAAACACTCATACAAGTACCACAAAAGATGGGGTGAATCTAAATGCAAAGTAATCTAGAAGTGAAAAATGAAAATAACAAGAATTTTGTAAATTAAAATAGAGAAATAACAACAAAGAACAAAAATGCAGTAAATGCCTAGAAAGATGCCTAGAAATGCAATCTGAAATATGCAGGTGGACTGATTCGCCCAAAGTGGCGAATGAGTACAACTATGAGATTTTTTGTGATTTTTAGAATATTTAAAGTGTTTTAAATGATTTTAAGATGTCAACAAAGGATGCAGATGCAATTTTTCAAAATTTTCAATGATATTGTATGCAAAAATGAAGTCTAAATGAGTCTTTCACTAATGCAATATGAGAAACCCTAGGATGCAAAAAAAATACAATACCCTAATTTAATGTTGATGCAAATGAAGTCTACAATGAAATATGCAATGGAAATCAGAAATATAAAGTGCTCAATATGCAGGTTCACCAAAATGAACCATATATTTTTGGGTAGGATTTATGGACAACTCTTGCACTCTTAGGATGTTTCACCTAAAAGGAGAGAGAGAAACCCCACTAGAATGCATAGGTGTTTCACTCAAATTAATATGTATATGATGTGATTAAGGCTAAATGGAATGATCTAAGTATAATTAAATAAACTATTTGACTAATTATGAATATAAGACAAAAGAAATATGCAATGTTGGAAAACCCAATGTGATATGCAAACATGAACTAAAGTATGAACAAATGCAAAATAGGAAAGAAGAAGGCTAAATTGGAGTGCACCTGGGTAAAGAATAGAGAATATGGAGTGTTCTAAATTCCATTAGAGATTATCGAAAACCACCAGTGGGAATCATTCGCCATTCATGGTGAATCAGTCCTACTTCTGATGAAAACTTCTGAGAATAGGTTTCTGAGTGTGGGGATCCAGAATTTAATGAAATCTAGATTTATAGCCTTAATGTGGGACTCATTATACATTGTTTTTTAATCAGTTCATTCCCAAAATCCCATGAAATTAGGGACCAATTGTGTAGCACCAAATCTGAGGTTGTCTACTTGACGGGTTGACGGACAAAGATAAACCCCACTTGAAATTCTAGCTAGTTCACTCAAATTATCCAATGTGTGATGTTATTTTGAATAAATGGAATTATCTAAGTGCAATTACACTATGAAATTAAGATATTATGGGAAAAAAACCTAAGAATTATGCAATGTTAGAAAATGCAATGTGATATGCAAAAATGAACTAAGTATGAACAAATGCAAAACATAGAAGAAGAGAGATAATTCAAAGTGCACCTGGAGGTCTAATGAAGATTCTAGAATATTTTGAATGCTAACAAAGATCACTAAAAATCACCAGTGGGACTCATTCACCATTGATGGCAAATCAATCTTGCTTCTTATGAAAACTATTGAAAGTTGGTTTCTGAGTGTCAAGATCTAGAATCTAACAAAATCTAGATTCAGATCCTTTAGGTGGGACTCATTCACCACTGATGGTGAATCAATACACTCCCAAAATTATGAGAAATCAAGAACAAATCCTGTAGCACCAGGTCTGAGGTTGACTTCTTGTCCGGTTGATGAGGTTAATTTTGTAGAAAATAGACAACATGTCTTCTCCAAGATTGAAATAGGTTGACTTGAAAAAATTTATTCACTTCTTTTCCACTTTTCAACACCTAATAACTTGTCAAATCTACATACACAAGTCTGCAAACACACAGGTAAAGGGGGAAAATGGCTAAAGGTTAGGTTATAGGGATTTTCCTTGGTCAAATCCCACTTTGAGAATCAAACCTTTAATGAAGAAATGGAATGGAAGAGAATGATAAACAAACAACATGTAAATGCTATCAACTTACAAAACCCTTGTTGAAGAAAATCTTAAGATACAACAATGGCTACTCCAAAGTACTTGATTAATACTTGATTCACTGATGCAAAGTGCTTGAATACTTGAATGAATGTGTGAATAAGTGAACTTGATCAATGGGGGCTAAAGAAGAAAAAAACTTATTTATACACACTTGTGCCTTAGTAACTTGATGATACCTCTTCACAGGGTGGCATAAGGTGATTTTAAATAAAATTCCAAAATAAAATTTAAAATATTTTGAATTTTGAGCTAGGAGGGACTCATTCTCCACCCATGGGAAATGGATCCCACCTTGGACTTGAATGTAGGTGTTGGGAATTAAGTCACACTTAATGTTGTTTGTCAGGTTTACATTCAAAAACACACTTAATTAAGCCTTATGAGGGAATAAAGAGGTCAAATAAAGCATAAGAAAGGCGTAAATAGTGAAATTATGCCTAGAAAAGCGTGAAATCTTGTTACAATACTTTACAACACTTCAAAATAGGACTCGATAAGTGATGAAAATGTGATTTTTAAGTAAATTGTAATAAATAGAGTCTAGACAAGTGTAGAAAGGTTTTACAACACTTCACAACACCTTCACAAGATGCCATATTTTAAATTTTAAGAACCAAATGTGAATGTTCAAGCCACATATCAACATTAAATCAAATAAAAAATGGACCAACCATCATGAAGAAAAGCCTAAAAGACCATGAAAATGACAAGGGACCATTTTTCTATGGTGCAAAAGGATACTTAAGGAATTATGTCACAAGTCAATAAAAATTTTGGGTCAAATGGTTGCACTTGGGAGAATATTGTTACAACACTACATACGACATGTCCATTAAAATGAGCCCATTCAAGGCTCTCTATGCATATGAAGCAACTACCTTTAGAAGCTTAGTCATTCAAGATTGCAGAGTGCCAAAGGCCAAGGATTTCATATAAGAGAGCATGGATATAATGAAAGCTCTCAAAGATAATCTTCATCATGCTCAAAATAAAATAAAAATTTACACAGACCAAAACTAGGTTGAAAGAACATTTGAAGTTGGAGATTTTGTTTTCTAAGACTCCAACCCTACAAGCAATATTCAATTAAAGTAAGCGGTGTAGAGAAATTAAAGCCTCAATTTTATGGTCCCCATAAGGTGCTAAGGAAAATAGTTGAAGTAGCCTATGAATTGGAGTTTCCTAGCAATAGCAGGGTTCATTATATCTTTCATATGTCCATACTTAAAAAGGTTCTTGGGCAACAAGTTACTCCATGCAAAAAATTACCACCACTTAATGATGAGGGTAGACTGGTTTTGGAACCTGAAACTATCCTAAGTATGCGAGAGAGAGAGTTGAGGAACAAAATTATTCCTAAATACTTTATTAAATTGAAAGGATTACCTAAGGAAGATTCTAAATGGGAAAGTGAAGAGATCTTAAAGCATCCGAGTTTGAATTTTTCTTGAGGACAAGCAAATTTAGAGGGGCGGACTGTCATAACCCTGAAATTATGATTATGTAATTAGGAAAAAATGTTCTTAATTTATACCCGCATAATACAATCTATTTCTTAGCTATAATTAAATAATGAAAGATTGAAATATTGTTTATCTTTAAAAAATGATTTTGTAAGCTATATATATAATTAATTAACAAACTTCATTTATGTTAGAAAGCATACTCCAACCTAGGCAAATCATTCATGATTGGTTGTGTTAAGAGACGTATCTGGAAGGGAAGGTGGTGACTCCACCAATTGGCCAACAATCAAGAGGGAACACATCCCTATAGGACTTTAAATGAGTACTCAAGAAATAGCATAAAGAAATCAATAATCACATCTAAAGAAGAATCTAGATAAATAGAAGGAGACAAGTTTGAAGAAACTAAAACTAAGTACGCCATAAAGAGGTAAGTAACCTCATCGATTGGTCAATATGTATATTCTGGAAAAATGTGAATTCTTCTATAGAGGGATACTGTATAGTAACTAGTTTGCAATAGATTAGAGAAATATCTATAATTGTTTATGAACATTTTGTGGATTTTATTTACCACAATATGAAATGTGAATGTAAAATAAGACTAATTGATATGTCTGGTAATCAATGAATAAATGTATGTCAGTATATTAAGTTCTTCCATACAATCTAAGAAAATATGTGGCTTAATGAATATTACTTGTCAATGCCATAATAATGTTACTTTCAGCAATTATTGTGCCTTATGAAGCTATTATTACTTCACTATGAGGATATACTTCGAGCCAAAATCCCTTTCGCTAATACTCTCTTGGATAGGAATTTTGTGGAGGGAAAGGTTGGTAATTTAGTCAATGGATGGATGGTCCCAAGATAGGTAAGAAACCTTGAGGGAATCTAATTGGAGACTGTTCACGTGCCCTTGCCTCAATAATTCTTCCATTCACTAATGGGGTTTAGGAAAGAGGAAAAGGAAAAGATCTATTTTGATAGTTTATGCACTAGATGATAAATAATTTATCTTATTATTGATATGTCAATCTAAAATTGTCTAATTTAATTTGGATTAAGTCATACCATATTATGATAGTTTATGCACTAGATGATAAATAATTTATCTTATTATTGATATGTCAATCTAAAATTGTCTAATTTAATCTGGATTAAGATGTTATGTGTATTTTTCTTATAAAGCTTGATGTGTGCAAGTCTTCAAGACAATTTACATGAGTAAAATTATGTGTTGGTAAAAACAAATTCTATGTCCTAACTTATGCATTTTATGTTTCTAGGGTAAGTTTAACAAGGGGACATTACACCTTGTGTTATTACCAACATATCCTTCTATTGGATTTCCATGAAGGTTAGAAAGTTTCGGGGTTGGGTGATTGCTTAGCCTAAGCCCCCTTTTTTGGCTCTTTTGTTTGCTTTTAAAGTGGCCCTAGCATGTAGTTCATAAATGTTCTCCTCATGCTATCCATAGCCCTTTTTTTAATCAATGATCATTGCAAGGAAATGATACAAGACCGGTTACTTGATTGCATGTCTACAGTGTTGTCCAAAACATTGTATCACTTGCACATTCAAATAGAGATAATAGAACTACAAGAATATGATCCATAAGATAAGAAGTGACAAAGGGATCATTAAAAAAATAAGGGCAGAGTTTTAGATAATAATGATTTATTGTTGCATCATATAGGTTTACTTTTATGTTAATGGATCAGGTAGGATTCAAATATTGGATTATTAATCTACTATTGGACTGCTCTATCACTAAAATTTTGGACCTTTTGTGATCAGTCCAATGGATCTAAGTGTGCTTAATTTCTAACAATTTGTAGTCCATATGGTAAAAGAAAAAGATAAATGAAATAACACACATAAATATAAAAAATTTAAAGATATTTAGAAATTAAATTAAATCTTGAAGTCAATTTTGTAAAGAAAAATTAGAAAAGAACAAAGGAATACAAATTAAGTTCATTAGACAACATCAATGTACATAAATGTTTTTACTTTTTCCTAATTTAATCCCATAATAGAATAGTATCCCCAATATTTAAAGACTTTTATCTACCGAAATAGGTGCCCTCTCTTTTGAAATGTTATCATATCTTCATCTAAATATAATAAACTTTTGATCTATTGACTTGGATCTATACAAATTATTTCATTTTCTTAAAAATAAATAATCCAATTTTTTTTTCTTTGATCAGTAGGAGGAAAAGCAAAATTTTATTAATATAACTAATATCAAAGGATCTTACATCTTATATTACAAGATATTCATTATAAGGTTATACTCCAAACCAAAACAACAATTGTTCTTGTGAGGATATTAACATCTAAAAGAGCTCTAGTAGACATAATTAAGTCCCAACGAGTATTGTGGCTAGAGAAACAAACTATCTCTTGCAAAAATGGCCCCAATAACAAAGTACCTTGATCATCTAACATAGCTTTACTACCACCACCTCACCTCTTTACCTTTTGTTGTAAGCTTCGATTACTCGTCTACTTCCAAATTTGCCTCCCTATATACATGATTAATAGTAAAACAATCAAAAAAATCAAGAATTGTCGATATCCTTTCTAGTAGGGCTTTAAGTCTCCAGTTAGGTGTTTCAGACGTTCTCACTGCATTGATAGTGATAGCTAAATCACTTTCAATGTCTAACTTTTCAATTCCTTTCTTTGGCATTCAATCAGCCCAATGTATAAGGCTATGAATTCAACTATGTTATTTTTATCCTCTTGAAGGGGAACAACAATCTTTCCTTTAATGGAACCACTACTATCCCTGATTATACACCTTGCCCCTGAGGGACTAGGATTACCTTTTGAAGCCCCATCAAAGTTCAATTTTAACCATCCAGTCTTAGGCAGATTCCATGTTGTCTACTCTTTCTTCTTATCTCTTTCCCCAAATAACATGGGGACTCTAAGGCCTACATAATTAAACCTCATTTTTCCATCCCAGTCAATAAAGTCTCCTTTTTTCTTGAGTCTTAATGCTATTTTGTTGTTTATCATTTCCACAATTGAGCTTTCTATCATATTAATAACTAATTCAACTAGTTTTGATTTGTTGTTAAAAATCCTCCTATTCCTCTCTTTCCATATTTCACATAATATCATTGATGGACTGATCTCCCATAAGCTACTAAGTAACCCATCCTTGGTTCTAATATTCCAACTTTGAAATAGGGATATTATGTCATTGGGAAAAGTCGTTACAAATCCTAACTTTGCACAAAGTCATCTCCAAGATTTTGCTAAGAAGGGACAATTCAAGAGTAAGTGATCATTTCCTTCTTCATGAGCTTTACATAATACACATCTTGAAGGGCCTTCAAAGCCCATTTTTCTAAATCTTTCCACTATTAGAATTTTCCTTCTAGTAGCTAACCAAGCAAAAACTCCTACTTTTGGTATTATTTTTCCACTCCAAAACAGCTTCTGAGATATGCTTAAGTCATTGTTTTCTGCTTGGTTAGCCAATATATTATATCCCTCTCTAGCATTATACTATCCATACTTTGAGGCTACCCATATTAGTTTATCATTCCCTTTTCTAAAGAATATTTTTCTATTTATAATTACCACTTTTACCTGCCTAGCCTCTTGTTGTGGAATGGGGAGGCCCTCCAAATTTTTCCATTCCCACCCAAAGGCTAGGTCAACCTGTAAGAAATTGGCATAATCTTTTTTCTCCCCCCGTGTTTTCTTTAGCCATCTTTTGGTTGTTTCAATTGATATTTGACTATCTATACTCAACTAGCCTCCCCATGAATACTCCCAAAACAAGCATGAATTTCCATCATGAACATCCCAAGATACATGATCTGCCACTAGAGATTTACGTTTGAGGATAAAATTCCATATTCTTGATCCCTTGGGGGGAGTTATTAATCCTAAAAATTTCCTTGGATGCATTTCCTTCTAGATATTTAATTTGCATGAGTCTCACCCACCTTGATTGTGGGTACTTTATCATTCTCCATACTAGTTTTTCTCCCAAAGCCAAATTTTACTTCACTTGATCTCTTAGTCCCATTCTTCCTACTGGTTTTGGTTTGCAAATTTTATCCTACACAATAAGGGCTATCTTATTCTTCTCCTCAATCTTTTTCCAAAATAAATTTCTCATTTTTTGAATTAGGGCCTTATTAATTCCTACTGTTACTGCTAGATAAGAGAGGAGATAAATTGGTAATGTTGATATTACTGCTTGCAGCATAATTAGTCTTCCTACCCATGACAACCATTTCCCTTTCCAATATTTTAACCTTTTTGTCCATTTTTCTTTTCAAATGGTCCCATAATTTTGAATTTCTTAGTCCCTTATCTATAGGAATACCCAGATATGTACATGGTGAGGATCCTTTTTTTCATTCAAAAATATTGATAATTTAGATCTCTATAACTTGTTTCATTGAGAAAAATAAAAAATTCTGATTTTTCTCTATTGATTGTTTAACCTGATGCTTTCTCATATTACCAAAGAATCTCATAAAATCTTCTCACCTCCTTTCTTTTTGCTGCTCCCATCAATAATGTATCATCAACAAATTCTTGATGCGTGAGACTAAAATTCCTAGTCACTTTGATCCCTTCAATCTACCTTGAGACATTATTTTCCTTGATTGCTCTACCCAAAGCTTTTTCCATAATGATGAAGAGAAATGGGGATAGAGGATCCCCTTGTTTTAACCCTTTGGACAAGTTGAAGTAACCTTCTGGATTTCCATTTACTAGAATTGAAAGTTTTTGAGTAGAGATACATTCAAATATCCAATTTATCTGTTGTCTATTAAAGCCAAAAGCTTGCATCATTTTGCATAGAAAACACCACTCTACATTATCGTATGCTTTTGATATGTCTAATTTTATCAACATACCAACCTATTTAATGTTTTGCAAAGTATATATAGCTTCTTGGGCTACAATGACTCCATCCAGAATAGATCTACCTGGGAAAAAACCTATTCGCTCCTCTGATATTATCAAATTTAACAGAGGTTTTAACCTATTTTCCATGACCTTTGAGAGAAGCTTATAGATTGTGTTGCAAAGAGAAATGGATCTAAAATCTTCCACCTTAATAGCTTTTTCTTTCTTTGGAACTAATGCTAAAACTGTGTTATTAATCTCCTTGAGGATTTTACCCAACCTTCTTGTTGCCTCTAAAGAATCCACTAAATCCTTCCCAATAATACCCCAACATTTTTGGAAGAATCCTGATGGGAACCCGTTTGGACTAGGGGCCTTCTCTACCGGAAATTGTTTGAGGGCTATCTCTACTTCTTCCATATATATGCTTCTTTTTAGTTCTTTATTTTGTTCTTGAGTAATTATCTTTGGAATATTATAGAGGAATTTATTTTGCTCAGATTGATTTGAGCTCCCTTCATTGTTCAATAAATTTCTATAAAAAATGACAATGTTCTTTAATTAAGGTCAGATCTATTATTATTTGGTTTCTTTGTCCTTGCAACTTGGTGATTCTATTAATATACCTTTTTTGTTTAGTTACATTATGAAAGAACTTTGTGTTCTTGTCTCCTTGTAGCCATACCTCTCTAGACTTTTGCTTCCAATAAATTTCTTCCTTGGCTATTACATCCTCATATTCTGCTAAGAGTTCCTCTTCTCTGATAAATTCAACTTGCTTGATGCCATCCTTAATCACCTTTTGATTGAGATCTTCAAGCTGATCTTCTATGTTCCCTTTGGTTTGAAAAATGTCTTTAAAATGATTCGCATTCCATTTTATTTTTAAGAATGTGTACATTATGAAATTGGTAGATCTATGTTTTTGAAATTTATGCATACTACAAAGTCATACTACAAACTATATTGTAGAGATCTGTAGTTAAAATCAATCTTAAACATCTCACTCTAAGTTTTAACTTGTTTAGATAACTCATATAAAATCACAATAGCTTTTCCAATAAGATCCATCAATTAATGTGATTTTAAAATGAACCATCTAAACAAATTAAAGCTTAGAATATACTACTTAAACTAAAATTTTGTAAAATTGATCTACCAATAAATCACATCTTTGAGAAGAAACCTAGAAACAGTGTACCCTTTAATTATTTTTTTTTCCTTGAAATTTATACGACTGTTCTGCTCGTTTATTTTGAAAAGAGTTTTACCAATCCTCAAAAAAAAAAGACTTCTTATTACTACTAAAAAGTGGACCCAAACAGATACAAGGCTGGATTATGCTGTTGTGTGAACTGTAAAAATAATCCCGACAAGGCTTTTCATCCTGCATCAAAGCAAATGATCGTCTGCGAAAAGTAAATAAGACAACAAGAGCAGAAGAAAACGGAAAACAGCTTTTTGGGCTTATATTATATACAGCCCCCAACTTTTAAAAACTATGAAAAGAATCACGGAAGCATGATACAGTAATCAATATTGAAATCTCTCTCTTTATGAACACATACTTACAGAAAAACTCTTAAGACACGTAGATTTTTAGCCATTATAACTATTATATATTAATAATTATCATCAATGTTTTTTTAAATATTATTATATATTAAAAAACATTCTAACATTATTAATCCAAGGTAAAACAAAAATAAAAATTATTAATTGAATGAAACCAAAAGCACCTATCATATTTCTAATTATAAATTAAAATGTCCAAATATGAATCACCAAATTATTATTTTTTACATAATTTATAGATAAATTCGTTTTATATATTTTAAAAGATATAATTAAAAATGCATTTATATTGGGTATACATGCATCATTGTATGATACAATTAATGAGAATTTTATCCACGAAACTGGAAGATGATACTGGTGTGCACAATAAAAAAGCTTTCATGCCCTTGAAACATCCCTGACATAAAGCAACAAAATATGTATTCAAGTGCATAGTATTATCTGTATCTAACACACATTATAGATCCAAACAGAGCTTCACCAAACAAAGGAAAGCAGTGATACAGCACTTATTTAGCATACCTAGTGTTTATGTGCTATAGATTATGAACGGTGGTACAGATTATAAAGTATTATTCAGTTGGGCTGAGGTGAGGTTGGTCTCAATGATAGAATAAGTAGCATGTGGATTGGCACTAGGCCAGCACTGAGCAACGCAGTTGCCCATGGCACAGTAATCTGAAGTATCCCCACACCAGCTGTAGACGCTGCAGCAACGTCCAGGCTTGCATCGTCCAGGATTGCATCTTGGGTCTGCCATCACCTGGGCTGAGGTGAGGTTTGTCTTAATGGTAGAATAATTAGTATGGGCTGAGGTGAGGTTTGTCTTAATGATAGAATAATTAGTATGGGCTGAAGTGAGGTTTGTCTTAATGGTAGAATAATTAGTATGGGCCGACGTGAGGTTTGTCTTAATCATAGAATTATTAGTATCTGGATTGGCATGAGGCCAGCACTGAGCAACGCAGCTGCTCATGGAACAGTAATCTGGAGTATCGCCACACCAGTGGTAAACGCTGCAGCAACGTCCAGGTTCGCATTGTCCAGGATTGCATCTTGGGTCTGCCATCACCCCAACATTGCACATTAACAACACAAGAGCAACTAACACTGTTATGCTTATTTTGTTCAAAGCCATTTTCTGCATCAACAAACAAATATTATGCATGATGTCAAACTCAAATGAGTGTTATAAGTAATATATAAATCTATTTTTATTAAGAAAATTCATCTTAAAGCCTACTAAATAATTCATATGAACATATACTGTAAAATATCCGAATATCAAACACAAAGTTATGTTTATTCTTGCTTCTGTACCACATTGCCTTCAATACCCAATATCCTTATACAGTATGATTGCTTAGAAAAAAGTGTCTACAGATTGTTAGCTTAGAAAAAGTGACCTGTGTTAGGGTGGTGAGAGACAGGAGAAACAAACATAAAGGCAACAAGAGACATGTGCTACGGCACAATAAACTTGATTTTTATTGCCTTGAACAAAATGATTACATCTCCCTCCATTTATAGAGGTGTTAGAACAATACAGAAGTCTCCAGAAATTTGCTCACATTTCTTTCTTGCCTCTTTTCGCAGACATTCTAGATGAAGTGTTTTAATGCAGACAGTGGAAGAAAAACGTGATCATTGACTGTCGATATTTCTGGATGAAGGATTTGTTGTGGACGGTGGTACAGTTGGAGGATTTAATGCAGACAGTGGTAGAAATTACTAGATAGTTCTAACACTCCCCCTAATTTCTACCACTAATTACATCAAAATTTATAATGCTAAAAAATTTTCACATATACTCATCTGGCTTTAATGTCTGTGAAAATATCAAGAATAGAGATAGTCTCTGGACTACTCTTAGAAAAAAATTGCATTTTGTTTCTCTATATCTACTTGCTTCTTTCGACATTCATCTGTAAAATGTCCATAATTCTTGCAGTAATAGCATTGAACATTATATCTGTCAAACCTTTGTGATGATTGTTCTCTAGAATTGAAGCTTTGATTTCTTCCTCCTCCTCCTAGATCGAGACTTCTTCTTTCCTCTCTTTGCCTCTTCCTCTTTCTCTAAATCTTGAGTTTCCTCTTCCTCTGCCTCTGCCAAATGACATTTGTACTTTGAAAGCATTCTCCAATGAGTTATTGTCATCCCTGTGCAACCTGTCTTCATAATTTTTTAAAGAACCAACCAACTCATCCATAGAATATGTAGTCAAATCCTTAGATTCCTCAATTACCACAACAATTGCATCAAATTTCCTAGGCAAGCTTCTTAAAACCTTTTCTACAATTTTTGTATCTATTAGCTCATCACCATTTTGCCTTATTTGATTAACCAAATCCGTAACATGATATGTAAATTGATCAATTGACTCAGATTCTTTCATTTGCAAGTTTTTAAATTCTCTTCTAAGTGCTTGTAGTTTAGCAACTTTTACCATACTTGTACCTTAATATGCCGTCTCAAAGATGTCCCATGCTTTCTTGGCTGAAGTGGCTGGCCTAATCCTTCCAACAACTGAATCATCCAATGCTTGTCCAATTATCACAAAGCCCTTCTATTCTTTTTCCTATTTTCATCTAGCTTTTTCTTTTCATCAGCCCTCAAAGTAGACTCATCTTGTGGTTCAGTATAACCATTTCTAACTATGTCTGATAACTCATATGAATCAAATGTCAACTTCATTATAAAAGCCTAATTATCATAATTCTTGCCAGAAAATATTGGAATAAGATATTGAAAGTTACTAGATGCCATACCCAAACCTTTCGTCTGTCACAAATGGTGACAAGATCTCATTCTTAATTTAGATCTTGACGTCTGTCACAAGTGGTGACAGGATCACCTCCAAAAATCTTGCTAAACTTCCTCATTACATCTGTCACAAATGGTGACAGGATCGTCAAATGATCTTTTCAACAAACTCTTTTAAATTGGCCTCCTTAGAGCTTCGGCTCCTTCAAAAAAACAGTGGTGCATCTGTGCAACAATCAAAACTTCTTCCACGGCTTCCTTAAGATCTGCAAGAAAAAAATAATAACTCTAGCTGCAGCCTTTTCTTCATAGGCGACTCCTTAAATTGAGTTCAGCGGTTTAAAATCTCCAGCAGCAGCTCCTTGTATTCTTTTCTACCAATCAGCAACTCACAAGCACATTGTGTAAGCAAACTTCAAATCTGTGGCTTAAAACATCGATCTCCCTTTTAGCTTTCTGTGCTGTCTTTGTCTGAAATCTACGATCTGCAGTGATCCTCACAACTTATCACAATCACCAACTTAGCTCTGATTTCTTATGGCAACGGCTTCAAACTTGCTGCAAACTTCTTGGTAGCATACCAACGATCCTAGTTCTGATACTACTATGTAGGTGGGGCAGAGGAGACAAGATATTATCACAAGTGTGTTGCTGCACACAATATCTATTGTCTGCTTAACCGATTACATCTGCCTCTTTTTATAGAGGGCTCAGAAGAATACAGAAATATCTGGAAGTTGTTTTTCACGTGTCTTCCTAGACTCTTCTATCACCAACAGTTATCTTTCTAGACTCTTCTTTCATCGAATTCTCTAGACTCTGCATTTAATAAGGTTAGTTATTGCAGGTAGTAGAAATTAATTCCAACAACCTGAAGGCAAAGATTCGATTTCTCAAATCCCTTGGGTTAATACGAACATCTCCTTCTAGTGGATTGCCATGAAGGTGAGAAAGTTGCTAGACTGGGTGATTGGTCAGCCTATGCCCACTTTGTTGGCTCTTTCAATTGATTTTAAAGCGGTCCTAGAATGTAGTTGATAAATATTCTCCTCTTGGTATCCATAGCGCTTGTTTTAATCGATGATCATTGCAAGGCAACAGTACAAGACCGGTTACTTGATTGCATGTCTATAGTGTTGTCCAATTGTATCACTTCACATTCAAATAGAGATTACAGAACTGCAAGAATATGATCCATAAGAAAGAAGTGACAAAGGGATCATTAAAAAAAAAAAACGGGGGCACAGTTTTACGTAATAATGATTTAATGCCGCATGATATAGGCTTACTTTTATGTTAATGGATCAGGTAGGATTCAAATCTCAGATATTCATCTACTATTGGACTGTTCTACCACTGAACTTTGGGATCTTTTGTGGTCAGTCCCACCGATCTGGGTGTGCTTAATTTCCAACAATTATAGTCCATACAGTAAAGTAAAAGATAATTGTGAAATTAAAACTTGAAGTCAACTTTATAAACAAAATTTAGAAAAGAACAAAGGAATACAAAATTAAGAGCATTAGACAGGATAAATGTTTTTATTTTTTCCCAATTTAATCCCATAATAGAATAGTATCCCCAATATTTAAAGACTTTAATCTGCCAAATTAGGTGGCCTCTCTTTTCAAATGTTGTTATCTCTTCATCTAAATATAATAAACTTTTGATCTATGGATTTGGATCTATACAAATTATCTCATTTTCTTAAAAATAAATAATACAATTTTATTTTTAAGAATGTGTACATTGTGAAATTGGCAGATCTATGTTTTTTAATTTATGCATATTACAAACGGCAAACTACAAACTATATGTTAGAGATCTGTAGTTGAAAGGAAGGTTAAACATCACTCTAAGTTTTAACTTGTTCAGCTAACTCATCTAAAATCACAATAGCTTTTCCAATAAGATTTGTCAATTAATGTGATTTTAAAATGAACCATCTAAACAAATTAAAGCTTAGAATATACTACTTAAACCAAAATTTTGTAAAACTGATCTACCAATAAATCACATCTTTAAGAAGAAACCTAGAAACAGTGTACCCTTTAATTATGTTTTTTCTTGAAATTTATACGACTGTTCTGCTAGTTTATTTTCAAAAGAGTTTTACCAATCCCAAAAAAAATTAGAATTCTTATTACTACTAAAAAGTGGACCCAAACAGATACAAGGCTGGATTATGCTATTGTGTGAACTGTAAGAACAATCCTGACAAGGGTTTTCATCCTACATCACAGCAAATGACCGTCTGCGAAAAGTAAATAAGACAACAAGAGCAGAAGAAAACGGAAAACAGCTTTTTGGGTTTATATTATATACAGGCCCCAACTTTTAATAACTATGAAAAGAATCACGGAAGCATGATACAGTAATCAATATTGAAATCTCTCTCTTTATGAACAAAAAATAATTATGGAAAAGATTTAAGTCACGCAAATTTATAACCATTATAAACAAACTTCCAAGTGACCTACCTGAAAGTGTGAAGATATTGCCATTGATGAAGCTATGAAATCTATCAATCCTCAGAGTTCTACTGATCAAAACAATTAATGGGTATGCCAATTCCGATTGCGAGTATTTTGGAGACTGCTTGATTGAATTTAAGAGACAATTGATCTCCTTGAAGAATCCGAGGCATTTTGTTTTGTTCGTTTCCTTTGTCTTTTCATACTTGGATGGGCCATTTTTGGGAGGTGATTTCAAATTTAAAACCCAAGTCAACGCGGAGTCGCTCTCGAAATTTCGCCTGCAGCTTTTAAAATTCGTATTCGAATAACATTTCTTCAATCCATCGATGTGTGAAGGACAAAATATACAAAGTAATTAGACAGAAATGATGCTTCCGCTTGTACCGTACCCATGCAAAAGGCGGCCTGCAATAAATAAATAGAGGTCTGGAATAAATAAAAAGTATTAATATGTAATGAATAAATTAGTATAGATATCATAAATATCTATTTAAGAGATGTGTATAAATACTAATTTAGAATTATTTTTTAAGACATTATGTTTAATATTAAATATTACTATTTTGATGTGCAAAATACTAAAAGGCTGTCAAATTTATCTAAAAAAGTAAGTTTTTTTGACATGTTCATGTCATTACATTATTTTGCATTCCTTCCTTTGTTGTTAGTGTAAAATGGCTATCCACATTAATAATAATTATTGTTTGTGCGTGCCATCCTTGCTAAATATTATGTTGTTGTTTTTGTTTTCGTTTTTTTTTTTTTAACTTTTCTTTTTTTAGACTAAGCAATTGGGTAGCCCCCACTATAAACTGTAGTGCCCCTAGTAAACTTTTTTCACATGAGTAGTGACGCTGACGTGACACACACTTCGATGCCATAGGGATAGGGGAGACTAGACCTCATGCCCTCTTGATGTTTTAGCCAATCGAGCTAGGCCCCATGTCCCCATAAATGTTATGCTTTAGGAATTTAATATTTTCTCAAATTTTTTATATCATAAGCAACTTATAATATTAAACAACTAAAGACATTAATTATATTAATATATTTCTTATATTAGCTATAAATTAGAACCAAAAGGTATAAATTAATTTAAACTAGCATGGATATGTGCATGGCACTAAATAGATTATTTGAGATTAATATATTTGAGATATTTACATATTTATCTAAATTCTTTTTCTACTGATTATATTACCTAAATTCATATTAAGGAATATATCTTCAATTTGAAAGTATTAACGGATGATCCTCTAGGATTTTATTTTTAAGGAGATTAAGGGGGATAAACCATGTTTTGCAGTGGTTCCCAAGGTGCTACAAGTAGATGTAACAACTAATAGAAGTGATGTTTCTTTGGAGGTAAATCAGTTGGTTAAAGAATTTGATGAAACATTGTCTAAGGAATTACTAGAAGGACTACCAACTATGAGGAGCATTGGCCTTCATATTGATTTGATTCTAAGGGCAATTTTACCCAACAAGGCTTCTAATAGAATGACAGTTACAGAAAATGAAGAGGTGAAAAAACATGTGCAGTAGCTATTGAAAAGATAATTGATTATATAAAGCTTTAGCCCATGCTTAGTTCGAGTGATGTTAGCACCAAAAAAAAATGGTGAATGAAGGATGTGTATGGACTCAAGAGCCATCAACAAAATAATAATCAGGTACCGTTTTCCTTTACCAAGAATAGATGATCTCATGGAATGTTTAGGGAGGGCTAAGTATTTTACAAGAATTCATTGAATATGTAGGTATCACAAAATTAGGATAAGACTATTTTTTAAGACCAAAGACGGGCTATATTATTTGTTTGTAATGCCATTTGGAATAACAAATGCACCTGTCACATCCCCAGAAAAAAGGACCTTTTGACATCAGCAATGAGTAGTCAAAGAAGTAACGTTAGAGACAGACAGCAATTAATGAGAATGGTGTAGCATGTAGGAAACGGGGTGGGTGAATTGAAGGGGCGTCTGTGCCATTAAGAGGCGTGGCGTCCCATTCAGAGAGCCTTCTACATGGCAAGCGACGACAAAAAAGGAAGACTTCAAAATTATTGCAAGCCCCCTTAGCCTCTCAGGAAGTTTGGTTTTAGAAGGTAAAGAGGGGAACACTTATAAAAAATAATTGAATGAAAAGGGCACGAAGAAAGTGAGGATCGAGGAGAGTTGCAGCCATTGCTAGCGTCCTCTCTACCTATGCAGACGTGGGAGATTTCAAAAATATTAAGGTCTTCCACCATAAACATAAAGGGATAGGAAATGCAAGAGGTACGCGTTGTTTGAGATGGGAGAATGCAGAGAAAGCCACGTGAAAAAAAAAATATAGAGGGACAAGTGAATTGGGGGGCGGGGGGAAGTAGTTGATTAGAGGTGGGAATGAAGGAGAAAGAAGGAAGTAGAGTGCAGGAGGGTGTGATATTCTGGAGAAGATCTAACCAAAGTAAACCGCGAGGAAGGGTAAAGGCCATAGAAGATGAGCAGCAGAGGAGCGAAGGAAGTTGCACAGGAAAGGAATGCAAAGTATGGTGATAAAGAGAATGCGAGAATAGAGGTTTTTTAGCATGGACAGAGGAGAACTGATGAAAAGTATAGGAGCAAAATCGATTTGTTGAACAGGTAGTAGAAACTTTCAAGAAATTGCAATTGGCACAAGAAAAGCAATATCCTCGATGCTTGTGCTAAAATGGGAGCTTGTGGAAGAGATCATTGACAACTACCAGGGAACAACGGTTAGAGGTGTTGGTTATTTTTTTTAAGAACCAAGCTGGTCTTCAAAATTATCTATAGATTTTTCCATTTCCAATATTTAGTAATCTAAAGGGATTGGCCAACAAACAAGTAAAAGCTACAAAATTTAAATCCAACAATGTATATTGAAGAATTTTAATGACCAATATTTAAATACATTGTAAACGACGGATAATTCTCATATAACCAAGTTCAAAAATGTAGTGTATCGAAAGAGTTGACACTTATTTTAATAATACCCTACACTTGGAGCATAAGAATAGTGAAACTCAACGTAAGACAATGGTAACTCATTTGAAATTTTGTAAATAAATAGTGATTTGCTGATGAATTGACTGAGAAATTGCATTATGAATACCTCTCTTAAACTAGTGCCTTCTAAACACAGAGTCAATTTCAACCTATGCAACTAGATAACAACTCAACAATAGCAACATATAATTTCAAGAAACACTATATTATAGCACTCCCACATTACATTCACGACCATTACTACTTACAAATATCCTAACACCTAACTCATATGGGTTAAAGATTTCATCCAAGCATTTACATTAATTCATTGAACTAATAAGAAGGAATGCAATTAAACATCCATTGGGAAACAATAGGGATGAACAAAAAAATCCTTGATTATTTTCATTCATAACTCATAAAACAAGTACAAAGGAGAGAAAATAGCCATGAAATTGATATCATTTTGTATTTATTTGCTATCTTGTTATCAAATATTACATACATAACTATAGACCCAAAACTTAAGACAAAACTCAAACTATACTCAATATTCTTCTAACAATTCACTGTGTCAATTTCAATTCAATGAATCCCTACTTTCCGGCCTTGAATTCCTTCTTATAGAAATGAAGGAGAAAAACAAGCCTCAGGCCAAAAGGAACACATGTTGTTTTCCTATTGGACCACTATAAAAAATTCCCCTTTTCAATTATATTTGAGCTCTCAGGTGGTGGGAACAAACATGAGACAAAAGTAGTCCTCATCTATTGCTAGAGATCTAGTCTCACCTTAAAAAGGCATCATGTGTTTGTTACAACAACTCCAAAATATCTTCCAAGCGCTTAAAAAGTGTTTCTATGAGCAAACCCAGTAAAAAAAAATTGAAAGCATGAAAAGAAAATAAAGATATAAATCTGAATTATCCACATTAGCACTCCTGCCACCCTTTTTATCTTGAGGAGAGAACAATATATTTTTCAATAATTCGTCAAAAGCCTAATCTGCACAATTTTTAGGCTAAGCATTGTTTCTCTCCTATCCGTTATTTACTATATTGTTTCTCTCCTATCTATTATTTACCATATTCATTATCATCTCCATAATGACTTAGTATACTTTTCCAACTAGGTGATGTACTCATCTTCAGTAGGCCATTTCACATCCAATAAACTCTATACATTTGCATTATGTTGGATATATCTTGCATCAATTAAGGCTTTGACCTCTCTAACAAAAGTATCCATTTTTGTTTCAATATCCACCATCATGTCAGCATTTGGATTCAACATGGTGTAATCAGTCACAGTTAATGCCATCTTGGCCGATGTGAGCATTTCTCCCAAATCATTCCTCCATGTGTCAAATTGTTGTAACTCACCTTTGAGATTCAATATCTCAGGAATACCACATTGCTCCATTTCTTTGAATATTTTTAGCTTATTCTGGAGCTGCATACCTAGCTTTCTATGAAAGGTGGTTGTTATCTCATTTACCAGGTCAATAGCTTGCAATACTTCAGGAATATTAATAGGTGCCTCAAGATCTTTCTTCATTTTAGGAATCATTTCTTTAAAGCACCTACTCTAGTACACCATTTTCTCCATTCATTCTTGAAGGCTTCCCAAACTCGCAAATACCTTGTGTTTGTTTTGTGGATGCTCTTGTAGGCTTCCCACACATCATCAACTTTGTTGACCAATTTGGTCACTCTATCTTTCAACACATTCTCAAAAATGTCATTTTCCACCTTAACTATTTCTAGTTTTGCCTTCCTTGTATTCTCCTTTTCTTTCTTTAGCTGAGCATTTAATTCATCAATCCTTAAGGCCAATGTCTCAATGTCTTGTGTAGACAAGTCTAAAGAAGAAGAGGTTGACACAGAGATTGTCCTCATAGACTGGCTTGCCTAAATAGTGGCTCTCATCTTATTTATCTCATTCAAGGCCTTATTATATTCCTTTACCAAGGAATCATACTTCTTCTAATAAATTTGTGCTATGTCTACACTTAGCATTACAACATGAGCAATTAACTAAGCTTCTTGGACAGGTGTTATATCTGTGGCCCTCTTTATCACCAAGGAACCCATGACCTCTTCAATAGGCCTTGCGACCTCATGCTTTTCAGTATTAGGTGCCATGGAGTAGATTGCAAGAGTATGAAATTTCAAACTGTATCTAGATCCAAACACTTTCTTTTCAATCTACTCCTCAGATATAGAAGCCTAAGGGTGTCTCCTTATTGCATCAAATGCAATAGCTGAAATGATAGTGCATCCTGATAATAAAATCATTCCACTATCTAAGACAATTTTCCTAGATTCAATAGGAGTGATTGTTGTAATCTCAGCCATAATCTTATCTTCCTTTGCCTTCTCAAATTCTTCTTGAAAAGGATCAACATTATTCCTTTCTTTTTCAAGCCTCTCCTTTATTTCCTTGCTGCACTACTGAACCATAAATTCCTTGAATTCCTTAGATTGCAAAAACTCGTCGTCTACAAGGAATTCATTACAATCCTTGATCCTTGGATCATCATCAATCCTTTCGTCATATTGCCATTGGACAATCCTCTCTTGGGGGGTTTCTGAATTAAGAGTATCCTCAATATTAAGGGTAGGGAATTTCTTCTCCACCTCCTCCTCATCAGGCATATGTTCAGCCATTTGTTCCACCTCAATTACTTGGACATCTACTTCTTGTACCTCTATAGGCTGTTTTGGAATATCTATAGCCTGAGGTTATTGATCTAAGAGACCTTCTTCTCTCTAAGCACCCTCCTTTACCTTCTCCTTTAAGTCACCATTATGGTAATCCCTTAGCTTTGTAAAATATCTTTCAAAAGGATCTTCAATTACATCATGAGGACTTACATAGAAGGAACTTCTCTTCATAATACTCTCTTCAATATCCATTATGGATTTCCGCTCCCTCTTTCTAGATTTAACAACTTCATCACTTGTCAAGTTTCTCAATACATCATTGATGTACAAGAACTGATGTTGGATTCTAGATGAATTCTTTTCCCTTCTCTTTGCACTCAAAAATCCCTTCGAGTCAAAAATCCTAACCTCTTGAATAGGTAGCCTGAGGTTATTTATGATGATTCTAAATTTTTCATACCCTTCAGAAGCAGTAACTATGAAGTGAGCAAAGGAACATTGAGGGGTTACCACAGTACCCTTCCTAGTCTTTCTGAACATTTCAAAATCCATAAAATCAACCTAGCACATTAGCTCCATAAAATCCAAATGGTCAGAAACATACAGAGCCAAAAAATGTGGTGCCACCTGGGCTCCATAACCCCTAATCAGAGTATACTCTGAATGCAAAAACCAGTCTGCCCAATTGTTCTTTGTAGTTGACCCTGGTATATCCATTAGGCACATGATATTTCTAATGAATCCTAAGAGCCTCTAAATAGGCACCACACCCAAACTCTCTAAAATACCAAACTTGATAACATTAGCAAACACCAAATAATTGGAATTGGCACAATCCTAGTCCCAAATATGCGTCCACATTTGGACTTGTAGGACATTGTTTTGATCATCCCTTAGTCTTAGTTTTAGCTTTCTTTTCCATCCATGATCACCCTAAAATAAAAGCATATGCATTAATAGACAATAATGTGGGAAATATAGAGAGAAAACCTCCTATAAATTGATAAAATCTTTATGCATCTATTCAACAACAAACTCAACATAATCAAAACCAGTGTTTTGATTATGAACCTATATATCCACTACCATTACCAACAGGTCTGGGGTGATCCTCACCTCAAAATTTCTAGCTAGAACCTGATTTAGGTAGTAAAATTTGTTCTTAAAATAAGCAAAAATTTCTCCACATTCAAAGGGCTCAATATCTTAGGGAGAAATCTCTCCTTGCCTTTCTATGTCAAACAAGCAGCCTACTCCTCTATGCAAATTTTTTATGCTTATATTCCCCATATAGATCATTTTTTCATTTTTTCCTCACAGTGCAATTGGGATTCAACCCAAATATCTCCACAACCTTATCCTATGTCACCTAAAGGATTTCATTTCCATTTTCCCCTTTGATTTTCCAATCTATAGGGTCACAATGCTTGGTTAGCTCCATAATTACATCCTCGTCCACAAATACATTAGGTACCACCAACATTCCAAGGTTGATCCCCCATAGGTAGAATTCTAGCTTCTTAGAATATTTCGTGTTGAAAGCATATAAGAAAAATTTCCATCCACTCTGACGTTGGGCCAAATTTCCAATCTCACAAGCATTATCAATTAACCTACTTGTTACATTGACCCGGCCAATAGCTCTCTTGCCAATATGTGACCCACCTTCTTTTCCTTCTCCCGAGGCCCCTTCTATGAATCTCTCTTGATTTTTCTTTGCACTTCTGGTCCTTGAGGATGACGTAGGGGCAATTGGCATAGGGTTAGATGTTGTAGGTGGATTTGGTTTAATAATGGATGAAACACCCAGGGTCTTAAGCCTTTTAACTCTCTTTTTCTTAGGTTTTCTCTCTAGCCTATTACGAGACTCACTGGGCTTCGGGTCACTCATATTTGCAATATATTTAAAAATAAGGTTTACAATTTTCTTGATCAAAAAGACTTACCCAACTTTAAAACCCAAAATACAATTTACAGAGAAAAATATTCTTAAAACTTACACAATTCTTATCACCCTAACTGAGGATACTAAATGTATAAAATGCGAGCAAGTTATCTCCCAAATTCCCGACTATTTCTCAGAATAGAAGAATTTAACATTCTTAATAGGAGGGGATACAACAATTTGCTTACCCAGGTGAAGAACTAGTATTAATGCTGCTATAATTGCTAGTTGGAGTTCACACTATTTCTTTAGATTCAAGCTTTCTCTTCTACTTTTGATCAGTTCCAAATGTGCAAGAAACAAGCTAGTCACCTTCTTTATGGCCAGGAAATGAAATGTATTAGCATTAATGTTTGATAGAAAGTTTGCAAGAGTGAACTGATATTTAGCCATTCATATTCAAACCCTGGCTGTTATCATCTCATTTTTAAACCACATCAACAATTCTCCTTCTAGTTTGCTACTTTCTTTTATGCTTTAAATGATCTCCTCAAGATCCTGCCCTGTTGTCCATCATTTAGTAGCCATTGCTCATCACTAATACATTTCACCTTTCACAAGTCTTATCAGCAATGTGAGAGTCCACATGATGAGATCTCCACCATTGAATTTATGGACCATCCTCGATCATGTTCATTTCCCATCACGCATCTCTAATTCATGCCTTGAATTCAAGATCTCATCAGAGATGGGAGATAAGGTGATAGAAAAAAATTAAGATGCGTGCACCTATGTGAAAATCAAAGGCACAAGATACATCGCTCACAAGAGAAACTCAAATTAGCGAAATAAATTTTGAAGAAATGACTTCATCGTTCATCGCTATTATGAAACTCAAAACTTGGAACTAATCAGTGATGAGCGATAGGAGCAAATACAAAGAGCACCAAGGGCCATCACACATTGCCAATTCTCATCACAAAACTCATGATAAATTAGCAATGAAAGAGATGCCAATGATAACACAAAAAAACATTTATCGTGCATTGCTAATACAACACTTAACATTCAAAACCTATTCGTGATGCGTGAAATAAAAGAAACACCACTCATCGCTCATCGCTGATTCAAATTTACATTTCAAAAGCTATCCATAATGAGTGATAAAGGGAAGTGATAGACGAGATTGAAGTGAAGACAATCTAGCATGTGCCCATAAGTTCTTTTAAGAAAGGGGACCATCTAGGATGAAAGGACCAACACCCATGGGACCCAATATTTCAAGACTTAAGAAAAAATAAAGTGATAGTATAGTACTTGAAAACCAACAAACCTAAAATAATGGGTCGGTAATTTCATGGGTTCCAATGGCATAAGGTGTAACTTAAAAGACGGAACCAAAAGTAAGGATTCAATGATGAATTAGAGTTGTGGAAATGATATAAGCTCAATGGTTTCTTAAGAAGGATCTTAGGTAGCCTAAAACCCCAAAACAATGACAATAAACAAAACTCAAAACCCTCAAGATGGAAACAAATCAAAAAAATTTACAAGATGATAAATGGAACCAGAACAATATTCAGGGGTTCCATTAGTGGCTCTGATTGGGGATGCATGCCTCTCACAGGAATGGTAAGATCCAAGAATCTTGGGTGAAATCAAACCAATGAAGACATAAAGAACCAAAAACCAATGAACTACTCAAACTAGGTAGCAGGACCAAACTAGACACAACCAAAGCAAACAGACCTATAAAAAAAATGTACAAAACTTACAGCGTACATGGAGTGGAACATACTTAGGAGAAGTATGGCTTCATGAACTATCCATGTACTTGTAGTTCAAGAAGTTCGCCTATCAAACTCTAGAGGAAGTATGAGTCCTCCCCATGTGTATCTGCTACTAGATAAGGGCCTAACCATAAGGCTTCAAACTATCCATTCTTACCCTTATCTTGAGCCCTCGCATTCCAAACTAGTACCATAGTATTCACCTGAAATTTTCTGGGAGAGGCTCTCTTGTCATGCAAGTGCTTAACTTGTAGCTACATCTTTGTATTTTTGGCATGAGCTTCTCTTCTAGTTTCATCTAATTGCACCAGATTATCAATTTTGTGTTGCATATCATCACATACATCATCATATTCTTGCACAAATTTATACATATTTAGCAACTTGTTTTGTGGTAGCCTAGCATCTAGATCATACACCAAACCAAATGGTTAATAACTAGTAGCCTCCTTCACAATAACCCTATCTGCCCATAGTGCTAGCTTCAACTTTGAATCTCAACCTTTCTTGTTCTTCTCTATCACTCTTTTGATGATCTTCATTAAGCTCTTATTACTACAATCAACCTGACCATTTCCCTAAGGATGGTAAGGTGAAGAATAAGAAATCTGTATGCCATGCTTGTCATAGAAATCTTTGAACTCATCATATCTAAAACACATAGCATTATCTAAAATGATATTCTCAGAGACTCCAAACCTGATCAAAACATTGTTCAATAGGAAGTCCACTACCACTTTGCTCGTTTCTTTCCTTGTAGTTATTGCTTCTACCCATTTTATGAAATAGTTAGTCGCAACAAGGATCCATGAGTGGCCTTCACTATATTTTTCTGGTATTTCACCAATGAAGTCAATTCCCCATTGTTGGAAAGGAGCCTAAACATAAATTGGCCTAAGTGGAAAAAACCCTGAAAACATTAGTTTTCCTACAAATCTCTGACAAGGATCACAAGTATTAAAATTTTTGTGGGCATCCTTAAAAATAGTAGGCCACCATAATCCTTCCCTCAAGATCTTATGTGTAGTGGTCTTTGTGATGTAATGACCACCACACACTCCACTATGCATTTCCTACAAGAGTTTTAGGGCCTGCTTTCCATCCACACATTTAAGCAATACACCATCTGGGTTTCTCCACCATAGCTAATTGTCAATAATTACATACTTAATGGCATGCAATTATAATTTCCTCTTGTCATTAGTAGCCATGTCTACTGGACATTACAAATTTTGTAAATATTGGAAAATCCTTCTATACCATTCACATGTTTTCATATCATAGATAGGTGCAACATCAACAGTCTATGTTTTATTAATCTAGTTAGCTTCAAAATTAGTTTCTACCATTAGTTTAGCCAAGCCTTGTCCCCTAACTAACTTGGTAATTTGGATATGAATGTTTATTTCTTGGATCCTATGGATCCACTTACACCTTCTACTTGTATTTTCTTGCTGAGTGAAGATATCTTTCACAACAACACTTGGTACAAAAGCTATGACAATAGCTCCCATTAAATAAGTTTTGAAATTTTCCACTGCCTTGACTAGAGAATATGCTTGTTTTTCCATCATATCATACTTGAGCTCTGTAGCCTATAAACATTTTCTAAAAAGGAAATGGGTTGCTCAAAGCCCTCATCATTTTTTTGGAGAAGACAACAACAATAGTATGGAAAGAAGTAATAAAAAAAATGTGCATTGGCTTAGAAAAGTAAGGAGACTTTAAAACTTGAGCTTCCTTAATAGCTTGTTTAATTTTCTTGAATTCTTGACTTGGCTCTTCACTCCAAACTACCTTTTCTCCCTTCTTCAACATCATGGAGATATGTCTTGTGATTTCTGCAAAGTTGGTTACAAATCTCCTCAAAAAATTGATCTGTCCAAAGAATGACTAAATTCCTTTGACATTCTTTGGCTGATGAATCCTATGGTTTCTACCCTTTCAGGGTCAATCCTTACTCCTTCCTTGGACACAATGTGCCCTAGAAATTTTCCCTCAATGACCCCAAAGTCACATTTCTTTGGATTTAGAGAGATCCCATACTCTAGAGCCCTGAAAATTACAATTTCCAAGTGCATACAATGATCTTCCTCTTTCTTAAAGAATGATGTCCAGTCATCTTGGTATATAGCCATGAATAAATCAATAAAATCAAGAAGGCTACATCCATAGCCCTTTGAAAGGTTGCACCTATATTTGTTAAACCAAATGGAATCCTCACATATACATAGGTTCCCCATGAAGTAGTGAACACAGTCTTGTACTATTTTGACTGATTTACTTTCACTTGATTATATCCTAAAAAAGCATCCATCATTGACATCTAAGAATAGCAGTGCCTTCGGTAAAATATCAACTTAGAATGAAACATCTAAGAACAATAGTGCCTTCGGTAACTTTTAATTTCATTAAATTTCCACAAAGACATGTACAACTATGCCACAAAAGTGAAATCAGACACAATACATTTCCCACATTAATCCTTATGAGAGAAACTCATGCAAATCCAATTTCAACAACAAACATTATTAGATTCTAACCAAGAAACATGAAACATGAAAGATGAGAAAAAACACATAGATTTATGTGGGGAAAACCCTTTCAGGTAAAAAACCCCACACTCCAAAAGCCCAGATCAACATTGTATTATTCATGCAACAGAACAGTTACAAATACAACTCGAGCACTAAACCTTTACAAAGATTACATCTTGTTTCACTATGGAGGAAAACTAGACAACATAACCCCTTATACAATCTTCACACTATTACAATACCCTCTCATAATACACAGTGTATATCCTCTCTCTCTCATGGACCTCTGATCAAGCTCACAAGTGTTTACAATCCCAAACTCTATTACAACACCCTCTCACAACATACAGAGCAGATTCACATATAGGGCGGTTTCACATTCGATCCACAGAGAGAGAGTGGATAAGTTACCACCTTCAGAAAAAAAAAATTCCTTCTCTTGCTCTAGACCTCGGCTCTCTTTATCCCAGCTTGGCCCCATGGCCTTACAAGCCAGCCTCACGACTAGCCTGACCTTCAGGATACCATGCGTGGAAACATACCAATTTGGTTTCTCGTCATCATAGAAGATAAACCATCAATTAATAGTTACCATTTTGGCTAACTCTCACACATTAGGTTGGCTAAACAAATCCATGTCATAGCACTGATTTACCAACCAATGGGCTAACAAGCAGTTACATCACTATCAGCTCCAAATTATAAATTCTAGTCCAATGAATCATTGATTCACAACAATGATGTGAAATCAACAGATAACTCCATGCCACGTGTCAACACATCATCCGTTCATCGCTATTTGACCATTGCATTATTCCCATCTCTTCCCATCACTTCCAAGCTTAACCGCTATACTGTAAGCCATAGTACAAGCTTTTGCGGGACCGCGATTTACAATTCTACTAGAACACCACTCTACCATAGGACTATCAACAGAATTTCGCGAGTCGATGGTAACAACACCGCACTACTGTAACCTCTTCCAAGTCCTATCATGATGTGGTGGTGACTACATCGCACCACTACAAGAGGTCTCCAACATAGCCATGGGGTGGCAGTAACCACACTACCACCAAATAGCTAAAGGACCCTCGAGGTATGGTGGTACCCCATGCTACCGCTACACAGTTGTGAGGTGCCCACGATATGGTGGTAACCGTGCCACCACAGCTCAGTGTAAATACACCTGTGGTATGGTGGTATCCTCCACACTACCACTCAATGGCTAAGAGGCTCCTGCGGTATGGTGGTAACCACACTACTGCACCTCTCTCTTAAACACCTAGCGGTATAGAGGTAAAGGCAAGTGGGATTGAGGCACACAATTCCAACAATCTCCCACTTGACGAAGATCACACTGGTACCTCCAGAGCACTTAGGAACTATTGAGATTACAATGAGACCACCAGTTTAGACCTTGTTCTGTTAAAATCTCTAATCAGCAACATTCAAGAGACCCAATCAATAGTTTTCCACAAATAATAGTCTACCAGACAATCTATAATAAAATCAAGTATCCAACCGCAAGTAACTTTCCAAGATTGTAACCAATTACAGTCTTCCATGAAACCACATAGATCTCAAACATGCTCTCATGCTCCACAGTTCAGGCAACAATCCTTGTCATCTTCCAACATGCCACCTATGGAAGAAAGGTACAAGCTAGGGTGAATATGCACCAGTCCAACGAACACAAGCAAAAGATCCCAATGATATCAACAACAAGATAAAAACATCATCTAGAACAACAATCAGTTTGACTGCTTCTATCCAACTGATAAACCCAAAAGACTGAAAATAGCACCCACAACAAGTACTTTAATTCATCCAATCACACATACCTCCAAGGTATCAATATCAACAAACTCATGCCACTCCATAACCAACCCATCAAAAAAATACAAGATCCATGTGCCAGCCAGTCATAAAAGAAAAAACACATCCAAGAACTCCCACTGCATGGGTAATGAATCTAAAAAACAAGGCATACCAAGTCTACCAATAATAGCACAAAAAATGTAACCATGTAGTACCAAGGAAATATCCATAATGATATGCATAGCCTACAACCAACTGCTACAAGAATCATTTCTCTCAACACTCTTCTAGAGCTCTTCCAAGTTCTTCAACACCCAATAAAGGAAATTGATTAAGAACCTCCATGTCATTACCCAAGAACATGAGTGAAAACACGTGACCACAAGCTAGTGATCACTACAGCTCTGACCAAACCTCAAACCAATGTAATGTGAAACTAGACATCCTAGAAGACTACCAAGACCAAAAAGAGTGCCTCTGCATATCGTATACCTGTAGAACATCCTCCTACATACACCTCTAAAAGCCAACTGTGTCAAGTATATATGATCTCCTTCAAAACTCCAAGAGAAAATCCTAGTAACAACATCCAACCATTCAATCTCCAAGATCAAACACAACATATGAATGTAAGCCTCTCAAATAAGATAATAACACTTCATTTCCCATATCAGGAAATCAGCCCACTACCATCCCCTATGACCGTCATAGATGAAAAAATACAAACCCAAGGACATAAACATGCTATCCATCTCTCACAATGAATCCTCTAGAACCATCTAAACAACAGTTCAAGATCCATATCATGAAAGGAAGCATAAAGTACCTGAGGGAAACAATGGGCAATACCTCTTAGGTAATAAACCGTTGAGTAGACCAAGAGTGGGGAAATGAGAATGCTCCTCCAAGACATGCAAGTCATCATGACTAATCCAAGAGCAATCTCCTCATAGGTATTTGTTGAACTCATGTCCAACCAAGGTGAAGACTCCTTGGACTTTATGTTGAAATATCATCAAGAGTAACCATCAACACTTTTCTCATATCAAGAGAATTAAAACTTCACCTTATTCTCCATGTATCCATGAGCACCTGCAAACAATTATTTCATGCTAAACTCCAATTTGCATTACTGCATTATCATGAAGTTCTGAAGCATATGACCAATGCACCCAAAACATAGAGAATCTCTAGACCATTGTCAAAGCTCCAAACATCTGAATTGGGAACTTATCATGGCATCATGATCTTACCATTCCCCTTGGGAGATACCATGCTCCAAATGAACTAACCATGGTCTCAAGTGCAATGCATAATGTCAAAACTTCAGTGTATAAGCAAGAGTATACCATGACATAAAGCAAACAAACTCAAGACCAACATCATCTACCAAGAACCACCAACACCTCAACCAAAGAATTGAAGACATCCTTCATGGCTCCAAGATGTTGCACATTCTCAAATAGTGTCCATGAAAATGAGAAAGAACCCTTCTGCAACAATAGGATCAAAGAGCTCCTCCTAGTAACATCTGCAACACTAGAGAAGACCATCCATCACCAAGTGATGAATCCGTAATCATTGCTAAAGCTCCCACTGAACTATGATAACCAAGCTCTCAAGCATCACGACCCAACATCTGTTAATCTAAAAATCCTTTAGATCCACACATCAACATGTCCATTGATGAAGTGGCACCAAGATCTCCAAAACAAGCAGAGATTACCATCACTGTCAAAATCTTACACAAAGCAGTGTATCCAATATATCCATGACATCATGATACAACATGCTATAGGTCCCCATAACCAACTATTTGGGTACTCAACACCATCCATCCTCTCATCTCAAAGCAGCTACACCAATGCACAAGTGACCACAGACGAGGTCAACTAACAAGTCTACACAAACACAAATTCAAACCTCGTGGATATTGCAGTCCACTTCTAAGTTGTCCCACTACAAACATGTAGGTAAATATAACCCACAACATTGCTCAACCCATAGATTCAATCACTAAAACATGCAAAATCATTACCACATTAGTAATCATAAACTGAGATATCAAAGAAGACAACCATGTAGACACCTAGAATCCAACACCATATCATGACTAAATCCAATTTTCCAAACATGTCCACAATAAGCACCATAGTATAGGAATCCATCAAGCAATCAACAAGTTTTCTCGATCATGTAACCATGCAAAAAAAATTATAGAACATGCAAGTACAACACATCCTTAAAAAGAAACAACAATTTAGGAACTCCAAGCCCATATCAAGCCAGCTCCAACATTGCCAACATGCACATGCATCTAAGAAAGAGATATTCTATTTCAAAAGCTTTCAAATCATCTAATGATTAACTCCATAGCCTTCATGCATTCGGGGTTAATAGAAAATAATGCCTTCCAACACCAAGAAACACCACCTAGCATAGGCACTCTCTTCCATGGCTGAGAAATAAGCCACACCTCTCCATATGACCAAGGAGCCTCTCACACAAACACCCAATATGAAAGCTTTGCTACAACACAACCACGAAGCAGAAAAATTCCACCTCATACATTAAGGTTATACCGCTGCCAACTAGGAGTCACGGATCACAACAATTTAACATGACCAACTCCATTGTCTCCATCTTCACCATCCTTTAAGCTGCATGTCTCTAAATACCACAAGACTTCCACTCACCAAAGGATCAATACATCAGCTGATTCCTTCAAATTTTGTCAAGCCTGAATGCTTAAGAAATTTTCACAAGAGAAATGCCCAGAACCAACAACCAAAAGAAGGCTCTGATACCACTTGTTGGGTAAATATTGACTTAGAATGAAACATCTAAGAACAATAGTGCCTTCAATAACTTTTAATTTCATTAAATTTCCAAAAAGACACGTAGAAATGTGCCACAAAGTGGAATCAGACATAGTGCATTTCACACATTAATCCTTCTAAGAGAAACTATTCAAATCTAGTTTCAACAACAAACATTAAAAGATTATAACCAAGAAAAATGAAACATGAAAGATGAGACAAAACACACAGATTTATGTGGGGAAAACCCTTTCAGGTAAAAAACTCCACACTCCAAAAGCCTAGATCACCATTGTATTATTCATGCAACAAAACAGTTACAAATAAAACTCAAGCACTAAGCCTTTACATAGATTACATCTTGTTTCACTATGGAGACAAATTGGACAGCATAACCCCTTATATGATCTTCACACTATTACAATACCCTCTCATAGTATACAGTGTAGACCCTCTCTCTCACGGACCTCTGATCAACCTCACAAGTGTTTACAATCCAAAACTCTATTACAACACTCTCTCACAACATACAGAGAAGATTCACAGAGGGTGGTTTCACATTCAATCCACACATAGAGAGTGGATAAGTTACCACCTTCAGAACAAAAATTCCTTCTCCTACTCCAGCCTTGGCTCTCTCTATCCCAGCTCAGCCTCATGGCCTCAGCCTTACCAGTTAGCTTGACCTTCGGGATACCATGCGTGGAAACATACTAATTTGGTTTCCAGTCATCACAGAAGACAAGTCATCAGTTAGCAATTACCATGTTGGCTAACTCTCACACCTCAGGTCGGCTAAACAAATCCATGTCGTAGCACCGATTTACCAACCAATGGGCTAACAAGTAGTTACATCGCTATCAGGTAAATACAACTATCGGATCCAAATTATAAATGTTGGTCCATTGAATTGTTGATTCAAAAAAATGATGTGAAATCAACAGATTACTCCATGCCACGTGTCAGCACATTATTCATTCATCACTGTTTGACCATCACATTATTCCCATCTTTTCCTGTAGCTTCCAAGCTTAACCACTATACCACAAGTCATATTACAAGCCTCTGCAAGACTACGATTTACCATTCGCTAGAACACCGCTCTATCACAGGACCATCAACAGACTTTCACGGGTTGGTGGTAACAACACCACACTACCACAACCTCTTCCATGTCCTATCTCACTACTACTAGTTAGCTAAAGGACCCCCAAGGTATGGTGGTACCTCGTACTACTACTACACAACTAAGAGGTGCTCGAGGTATGGCAGTAACCACGCCACTGTAGCCTAGTGTAAAGACACCCACGGTCTGGCGGTATCCACCACACTACCGCTCAATGGCTGAGAGGCTCCCGAGGTATGGTGGTAACCATGCTACCGCACCTCTCTCTGAAACACCTAGCACTATAGAGGTAAAGGCTAGTGGGATTGAGGCACAAAATTCCAATAGGTTGCATCTATATTTGTTAAACCAAATGGAATCCTCACATATACATAGGTGCCCCATGGAGTAGTGAACACAGTCTTGTACTGTTCTAACTCATTTACTTTCACTTGATTATATCTTGAAAAACCATCCATCATTGACAGTAACTCACAGCTGTTACCTTTTGTAGCATGGCCTCCATGTTAGGAAATTGATAATTTTCCTTTAATGATGATATATTTGGATTCCTAAAATCCACACAAAACCTTATATCACCATTCTTTTTTCTAACTTGCACCAGATTGGAAACACACGAGGAATGTCTGATGGGATTTATGATGCCAACATCTCTTAACTTTACTAGCTCCTATTGCATCTTGGGTGCTAAAGGAGGATTAATTGGTCTTTGCTTTTATCTGAAAGGCTTAGCATTTTCCTTCAAAGCAATCTCATGCTGAGATAATTACTCTCTATATGCTTTTAGGTCATCATATGACCAAGCAAAGACATGTCTATATTTTCTTAGTAAGGCGATTAATATTTCCTTAACATTAGGTTTCATTTTCCTTCCTATATACACTTTCTTAGGGGAATTTTTAGTCCCCAAATTTACTTCTTCCAGATCCTCTAGATGAGCAATAGTTGTCTTAATCTTGCTTTTATCTTGACTTTCAAAGACCCTTTCAAGTGCTACAAGGCCTTTGGGGATTTTGTTTTTCTTTAACTGGATGACCTCATTCCCAAATAATGTGTCCTCGCCATCTACATTCTCAAAAAATCTGCCAAAGTCAATCTCCTGACTTTCATATTCATCAATAGATTTCAAAAAATTTGAGAATATCCTCATCATCATTTAAAATCTGCCAGCTGTGGATATTTTCAGGAATGGAAAGCCTTGACTGTACCTCCACCTTAGAGATACCTACAAAATTTATGTCATCTAGTCTTATTGTAATGTTAGCAAATAATCCAGTCACTCTATTTTGTCCTATTTCCAGCTAGTCAATTCCAAAAGCATCAAACTGCTCAATAGAATCCCAAACAACATTTCTATAATGTTTCTATAGACAATGGAAATGGAGTTCAAAATTCCTTTATGCACACTAGAAAGGGGAATGAAGGAAGAGGGATCCAATTTCACACTATACACACTCAAGAACAAATCCTTGAGATTCCAATACAAAAGAGATTGAAATTTGTCAAAGGTGATTGTCCTTAAGGCTGAAAATTGATAAAGAAGATTAACTATTAATACAAAACTAAGAAAATGCAAGATGTTTGAAAACGTGTTGTCATATGCAAAATGACCTAGAAATGCAAACAAAATATAATAGAAACTTATGAAATTAAAGATGTACACTTGGAGACTAGAAAATGATGGAATGGAGCTTTGGAATTTTGAAGAATTCATTGTTGAAGTAAACTGGGACTCATACACCAAGCTGGGAAACTTAGTCATGTTTCAGGTAGATTTTGCTAGAACAAGTTTTAGACAACTGGGTACTAAGAACTACAAAAAACTCTATTTAGGCCTTGAAGTGGGACTCATACGCCACTAATGGTGTATCAGTCCACTTCCAGATTTTAGGAAATTCAAAAGTGGAATCTATAGCCCCTAGTCTGCACTTCTTCCCTTGATAGGTTTCTGGATCTAAAACTATAGAATTTGACCTATAGGTGTTCTCCAAACTTCTTTTAGGGCTTTGACAAGTTTTAATGACTTTGATAATCTGTTGTCAACTTTTCCAATCTTTCTCTTCAACAAATATGCAAATTTAGAGCTGCAAAACACATGCAAATAGAGGGAAAAATTGTTGAGGATTAGTGAATAGGGGTTTGCCTTGGTCAAACCCTAGTTTGGTAATTAAACCCTTGAAAGTAAAATGAAATATGAAAATAGAATGATGAATGAACAACATGCAATGATACAACTCACCAAACCCTTAAAGTAGAATTTTGAAGATATGTAAGTAATGACTCCAAAGTGCTTGAATGCTAGATCACTTGATTGCTTGTTGCATTGATTAGAAAATTAGGATGGATGAAATGAGTACAAAAACCTTATATTCATACACAATTGTGCAATATTTCTTAAAAATACCACATCACAGGCTAACCTTAGATCTTAGAAAATAAAAACCTACCAAAATTTTGATTTTATTTTTATTTTTGAGCCAAAGTAGACTCATTTGCCCCTAGTAGCGAATGGGTCCCACTTAGGAATTTCAAGTGGGTCTTGGAAATTAGATGTATTAAATGATGTTTACTGGGATTATTTTTAAAAATAAACTTAAGTAAGGCTTGTAAGTGTAAAATGGGGCCAATTAAAGCATAAGAAGGGTCCTTGATGACAAGCCTAGAAAAGCATGAAATTTTGTTACAACACTTTACAACACTTTGAAATAAGGCTTGGTAAGTGATAAAAATAGGTTATTTAGGTGAAATACATTAACAAGACCCTAGAAAAGTGTGAAAGTGTGTTACAACACTTTACAACACTTAAGTAAGGTACCAATTGAATTATTTTAGTTCATTAGGGCCCAAGACCTAATGCAAATGTATTATCCACATTACAGCATTAAATCAAGGCATAATTAAGCAAAAATTACAAGGAGAACCCAAATGAGAAAGAAAAAGTAGAAGGGTTACTTTTTCAATATCCACATTTAGCCCCCACTTTAGTGAGAGGATGAAACTACTTCAAACTCACACTAAAGTATACCAACACGCATCAAGAGGGTTTCCCATGAACAATTGCTAGCTATATGGAACAACAATGATCAAGAGGGATGATCAAGCCCCCAAGATCAAGATTTGATGACAAACAAACATAAGCGCAAATGAAACACACATGATATCAAGAATAATGACAAGGAACAAGAATTAAATATCAAAGATGAAAGAGAGAAAATGGAAGAAGAAAGAAAAAAGAAAGAATCAGAACAAGCTTCGATCATTTTTCCAACACGATGTGGATCAAATATATGTTGTTTTTCCAAAAAAATGCATACTCACTCTGAGGAAATGAAACTCATGGCTATCCACTGGGTGAGAACTTCTAAAAGGTGAGAAACATACACTCATGGCTGGTATGCACTCACACACATGCAGGTAGCTACGGGGAAATTCATGCCTCGAAATGGGCTTCCCTCTCAACCATACCAAAGTTATACCTCCTCATAACTTTAATAAGGTGCCACAAAAAGAAAAATGGTCTTTTTGAGCTTCATAAGACAAGAAAAAGTTTGTATGCTTGGAGCTCATGAAAAAATGTGATGGATCCATAGGAATGCAAGCTGTGTTATGCAAGGTGTCCATATAACAAATTAAAAATTCAACATGCAAAGGATGTTCAAAGGATTCTTGCTTAGTTCATGTGAGGTCTTTAACATAGGGAATATTGTGTCTTATGTCTCCAAGAGAGGACCAATAAAAGAATAGAAATTTCCCAACTTAGGTGATCTAGTTTGTTGCATCAAGCCACAAAGAGGAATGTAATATGCTAAGATAGATAACACTCATGAAGGAAACTACACCCAATGTTGTCCACAAAGCGACAAAACGCATCGTATGAAGTAAGAAGTTTGCACTAAGAAACAAGAAAAGGAAAAATGCAAAAGAATAATGCAAATGTATGCCCTCACTTTAAAGGAATTTCTAAACACCATGCTGTGAGAAATTACTTTAAAGTAGTTGTGGACAATGATTTTTGGCACCCTAATGCTCTCTAGCCCTTCTAGGGTTTTTCAGCTAAAAGCAGAGAGATGGGCCAAAATGGGAAATTTCCTCATTCAAGGTTAATGTAAATTAGATGTAATATGTCTAATTATGATGTAATAATACATTTATTTGAAAATAAAATGATTAAATGATGCAAAAGCTAAGAAATGCAAAGTGATAGAAAACACAGTGTTGTATGCAAACATGTGGAAAATGACCTAGAAATGCAAACAAAGCTAGGAAAAAAGCTATAAAATAGAATGTGTGAAAAGGATGGCATGAATATTTGGAATCCTAATGAATTTTTTGTAGAAGTCAACTAGGACACTTATGCTAGGCTGGGCGACTTAGTCCCAGTTTTAGGAAAATTGCTCAAAAACTCGTTTAAGCCAAATGGGTATCCAAATCTAAAAAAAACACACAGTGTGCCATGATTAATACTAGAAAAATCACTCCTACAACATGATAAATAATAGTACCTCATATCAATTATCTACTTTGTGGTGTGTCTACTATAGGTATGAGTTCATAAAGATAAGGAAAAAGATGAAGCCACTTGAGATGTGCTACGATTTTGTTTCACCAAGACTCGTGTTTATCCTTTTGTAGGATGAATACAAAAGGATGAACAAAGAAACTTATAATACTTCCTCACATGAAAAAATTAAGATTAAGAAAACCTCAATACATGGAAAGAAGATCAAATGAAGTCACCTAATGCAAACAAATCTTTTCCAAGTGCCAAGACGTTCAAGTAATTGACATAAATATGGAATCAAAAAAGGAAGAAAAAATGCACCTAGGGTGGATTGTGGAAAAACTATGTGAATGGACCTAAAGAAATCCAAAATACCTTTCCAACATTACAATGATCATGAAAATCAGAGATATAGGAAAAAAATTATTTACTTGGAAAATTAAAAAAATGATTTGAATTTGGCTGAGAATAAAATAAACCAACAACAAAAATATAAGGATGAGACTTACATCACTGCAAAGTACAAAAACCCAGATTTTTGATGACATCTTGTTTGTCCAATTTTGAAACTATATGCCCAAGTTATACCAAAAATAAAAAATAGCTCTTTTAGGATGAATTTGGGTTATGAGGGGGTTGAGTGATGACCATATGACTAATGGAATGTTGATGATGGCATGACATCAATGGAATATTTGGAGAATATTTTTCTCCACCAAAAAATATTTTTTTGACTTACCTAAAATTGTCAATGGTGGAATAAAACTTTGCATGCCAAAATATTCAAATAACTCACTGTTAAAATCCAATGGTGGCCATAAAAGAGTTTCAGAGATGGTTTTTGGGATTTGAACTAGTGGGGTGGAGTCTATCAAGGTTTTATAGGGCTATCAATTTTCATTTTTTAGCCACCAACAAAGATATTGCCATCGATGGATTATAAGAGCTGCCAATTGACTGATGTGACTGAACAACAACAATGTATGTGTGCATGATGTTAGAAGTTTTCATGGTTTAGCAAGTTTTTATCACAGATTTATTCAAGATTTTAGTGGGATATGTGCACCCATAACCGAAACTATAAGGGGATACAAGAATGAGTTTAAATGGACATTAGCAATAGAGAAAAGTTTTTAGATTTTGAAGTAAATTCACTAAAGAACTAGTATTAGCATTGCCCAATTTTGCAAAGGTGTTTCAAGTGGAATGTGATGCAAGTGGGACAACCATAGGAGTGGTTTTAAGCCAAGAGGGAAGACCTATTGCATATTTTAATGTACCATAGAGAAATGGATCGTTGACATTTTCATGGTCATTTAGATCTTTTTCATGTCATGCTTGGCTTATTTTGGTTAGATTTAATGTTATAATGTGACTTAAACATTCACATTAGGTCTTGAATATTCAAATTCAATTAAAACTTTATGATGTCTTGTGAAGGTGTTGTGAAGTGTTGTAACACATTTCTAAACTTTTCTAGACTCTTCTTACTATAACCCATTTAAATATCACCTTTTTAATCCTTACCAAGTCCTATTTCAAAGTGTTTTAAAGTCTTGTAACAAGATTTCATGCTTTTCTAGGCTTTTCACCACTATTTACACCTTTCTTATGCTTTATTTGGCCCCTTTATGCACTTAGAGGCCTTAATTAAGTGTTTTTTTTAATACAAACCTGACAAACAACATTAAAAGAAACATAATTCCTGACACCCACTTGCAAGCCTAGAGTGGGACCCATTTTCCATGGGTGGTGAATGAGTCCCTCTCGACACAAAATTCAAAATAAATTAAAATTTCCTTTGGGTTTTTATTCATTAAGACCTTATGTTAGCCTGTGATGTTGTATTCTTGGGTAATTATGGCATATATGTGTATAAATAAGTGTTTTTCTATTCATTTTAACCCCCATTCATCTCATTCACTCAAGCATACATTCATCCATTTAATCTTCTCATTCAAGCATTTGAGTAACATTGCATCATTGAATCAAGCATCTTGGACCAGCCATTGATATATATTCAAACTTCAACAACAAGGGTTTGGTGAGTTTAGGACACTTGCATGTTGTTTATTCATCATTCCTTTCTTGTTTTCATTTCATTTCTTTATCAAGGGTTTGATTACCAAAGTTGGATTTGACCAAGGAAAATCCCTATATTCTAACCCTTAACCATTTTTCCCATCTTTAAATGTGTGTTTGCACGTCTTGTAGGAATTTTTTTCAAAGAAATAGGTGTTGGAAAGTGGTCAACAAGTAATCAAAGTGATTCAATTCAAATAAACCCTAATTCAAGCTTGGAGACAACATTCAACTTGTTTTATGCACATTTGATTATGTCAACCCAACAAGAAGACAAGTGCAGATTTGGTCCCACAGAGTTGACCCCTGAATTTGTAGAATTTTGGAGGAGGATTGATTGCCATTAGTGGCGAATGAGTCCCACTACTAGGATGGAAAGGTTGATTTCATCATAATTCAGTTCCCAACAGTCGGAAAGCAGTTTCAAGATAGTTTACTAGAAGGAGGACCGATTCGCCATCGGTGGTGAATGAGTCCCACTAGTCATCAAAAATGATTTATGTTAGATTCCTTAACCTTCCAGCATCAAAATTTCATTTTTAGATGCACTTTGTTCAATCTCATTCAATTTTGTTTGCATTGGTTTATGTTTCTAGTTCATTTCTACATATCACACCATGTTTTCAAACACTTCATATTTCATTTGTTTTGCATACATAATTAGTCAATTTTATAAATTAGTTGCATCGAAATCATTGCATTTAGTCATAGTTTCATCATACATACCTTAGTTTGAACGAACCATCTCAATTTTTGGTTCTATCTCTCTCCTTTTAAGTGAAAAATATTATGAATGTAAGAGAAGTTCATAGCACAACAAAAAATGTTGGTTCATTTTGGTGAACCTGAATATTGAACATCATATTTTTGGCTTTCATTGCATTTACATCCTAGGACTCATAACATTATCTTTTTCATTATCTTTTTGCATTGTTTTTGCATCCTAGGGTTTACAAACTTTCAGTAGTAAATATCTCATATAGATTTCATTTTTGCACCTTAAAATATTACAAAAATTAAAATTCTACATTTGCATGTTCATTTTTCATATGAAAAACATCAAAATCACTTTGAATTTTCTAAAAAAGTACAAAAAAATCCACCCCTGGACTCATTCACCACCTTGGGTGAATCAATCTAGTTGCACATTCTAAACTGCATTTTCAGGCATTTTTTGGGCATTTTCTGCATTACAGTATTCTGCTATTAATTTTTTTCATACTTTCTAGATTTTCTATTTTATCTTCTTTCTTGCATATTAGTTTACTTTCATTCATTTTCATAATGTTTTTTTTCTTTAATAAGTTTTGGAATTCATTAAAATCCGTAGTGGACATGTCAAATTGTGTCTTTGGATGTGATCCTAATGACCTTGAGCTTCCTCATGCTCCATAAAATCCTCATTATTTTCATCCTCGTGATGTAGACATCATTGGAGAAGATGATGATAGCATGAACAAGTTCTTAAATGAATTCCTTGACAACCTTGAAGCCAATGCAACCTTCTATCCATCCATGAAGCATTCAAACCTTCCTACTGTTGCACCTCCTAATACATTTAGATACCTACATCCTGAAACAAGTGAAGGACCTAAGTTCCCTACAATAGTTGGACCTAGTTCCTCTAAGGAAGAAACTCCTCAACCATTTTATGATACCAAAGTTACAAACACACAAATAAACCTTGAAGAAACATATGGCAAAGGCTTTACTATCTTAAGAAAACAAGGTTGTGACACAACAAGTGAGAATAGCATTCACCAAATTTTGGAAAAAAGACCAATAGATGAACACACAATAGGGCTAGGATATCCAGATCCTCCTCATAACGACAAGCCTCCATTTGAATATTGGAGACTTTGTGATGATGGCACAATGATCTTTGATTCCTCTCCTGACTTGAATGTTCTCCTTCCACATGAGCAACCCTTACATGATTCCAATGACAAGGATTCTAGGATCCCCATGAGTCCTCTTCCTCTTTCAATCCATAAAAAAGGTGAATCTAGTAAATGAAAATGACCTTACAAATTGAAAAAGCTAAAGTTTCCTCTCCATCCACCACCTGAAAATGAAAGGAAACTACAAATTATTTTAAACATAGGTCTTATACTCTTACCACCTTCAGATAGGTTGTTCATCCATCCTAAAGATTCTAATGTACCATATTGCAAATACCATCATGTTCTTGGACATAACACTAATAAATGTTGGACATTGAAGGACATACTAAACAAGTATCACTTCACTGATACCGACTGTTATCCTATCATCCCATAATTCCATAAAGAAAATCCCCTCATCATGCCCTAGTTGTAGAATTTTCCATTCTCACTATTCCATAATCCTTCCCATTACCTATCTCAACCCATTCTTGTCTTGTGCAAGAAATTGATCAGCCTTGTCCTAGTAATGCATTTGTCCTTGTCTCTTAATTGCATTATTTAACTTCCACTTATACTACTTGAGATTGAGAAGCCAATAACTCGATTGATGGTTGAGTTGCATTTGCATTGCTAGCCTTTTACTTTTTTGTGTGCTTGTATGTGCATATCATGTTCCCCCGTAATGTGCATTTGATGTTCTCTCTCTTTGTGCACTTCCTCTATTTGTACCTCCATTCTTCTATATGTCGTAATTAATCCTTTTTTCGCTTTTGTTTGTGCTTTCCTTTTGGGGATGACATAAAGCATTGAGACATCCTATGTCTCTTCCATGTTGACCCAATCAGTCCCTTTTCCTTTTTACTTTGTCTTTTCTTGTGTTTTTCCTTTTGGGGATCACCCAAGGCATTGAGACCAAAATGTCTCCTTCATGTTGACCCAAAATATTTTCCCTTTTCTTTTTCCTTTTCATTTTCTTTTGCTTGTGTTTTCCTTTTGGGGATGATGCAAAGCATTGAGACTGTAACGTCTCTTCCATGTTGACCCAAAACGAACTGTATTTTTCTTTTGTTTTCTCTATCTTTGTGTCATTCTTCCAGTTCTATGTATTCGGTGAATGATGATAGTTTTGAGCTCTTTAATGAAAACATTGAAGCAATGAACATATTGACCCAAAATCCATAGATGCCTTATGTGTTTGGTGCATTTATTTTGGGGGAAACCCCTCTTTCTTTTGTTTCTTCCTTTTACTTTGCATGATACAGCCTTACTCAGAAACGTATGACATGGCATAGGGGCTTTCCAAGTTGGTACTCATGTCTTGTTTTCTTTTTGCACAGAACAGTGTGTAGTAATTCCTTTAAAGTGGGGGCATACATTTGAATTATTCATTTGCAATCTTGGTTCTTAGTGTAGCCTTGTTACTTTATATGATGTGTTTGTTACTTTGTGGATGACATTGGATGTGTTGTCCTTCATAAGTGTGATCTATCTTAGCATATTACTTTCCTCTTAGTGGCCTGATGCGACGTACTACATCCCCTAAGTTGCAAATATTCTATTCTTTGATTAGTCCTCTCTTCGAGACATTATACATGATGTTCCCTAAGTGATAGACCTCACATAAACTTAACAAGACTCATTTGAACATCTCCTTTACATTTTACATTTTTGCATTTTTATGGCCACTTTGCATAATGCAGTTTGCATGTATGTGGTACCATCCTTCTTATTCATGAGTTCTAAGCATGCAAAGCTTTTCTTGTCTTATGAAGCACAAACTAACATTTTCCTTTGTAGTGCCTTATTAAAGTTACCAGGAGGTATAACTTTGGTATGGTTGAGTGGGAAGCCCATTCACATGACTTTTCCCATAGCCACCTATGTGTTTGTGAGTACATACCAATTGAGCGTATGTTTCTCACCTTTTGGGCCTTCTCACCTAATGGACAACCATGAGTTCTATCACCCCAAAGTGAGTATGCATTTTCTTTGTAGGACAAACAACCTAGATCTGATCCACAACTAACTAGACAAACGATCGAAGCTTGATCTAACTTTTCCTTTTCCTCTTCCTTCTCTCTTTCTCTTTCACATGTGTGTTCCTTTGTTCTTATGTTTATTTTTCCATGGGATCTTCATCCTGGGGGCTTGATCATCCCTCTTGATCATTGTAATTTCATCTTGCTAGCATAAGTGCATTTGGATCCCTCTTGGTATGCATGGCTACTTTAGTGTGAGTTTCAAGCAAGTTCATCCTCTCACTAAAGTGGGGGCTAAATGTACCATAGAAAAATGGATCATTCACATTTTCATGGTCATTTAGGTCTTTTTCTTATGATGCTTGGCTTATTTTTCTTATATTTAATGTTATAATGTGACTTAAACATTCATATTAGGTCTTGAATATTCAAATTATTAAGACTTTATGATGTTTTGTGAAGGTGTTGTGAAATTTTGTAACACATTTCTACACTTTTCTAGACTCTTCTTACAATAATTCATCTAAATATAACCTTTTTATCCCTTATCAAGTCCTATTTCAAAGTGTTGTAAAATCTTGTAACAAGATTTCATGCTTTTCTAGGCTTGTCACCACTATTTGCACCTTTCTTTTTCTTTATTTGGCCCCTTTATGCAATTATAGGCCTTAATTAAGTTTGTTTTTGAATATAAACCCAAAAAACAACATTAAAAGCAACTTAATTCCTAACACCCACTTGCAAACCTAGAGTAGGACCCATTCGCCATGGGTGGCAAATGAGTCCCTCTTGGCACAAAATTAAAAATAAATTCAAATTTCCTTTGGTTTTTTATTCATTAATACCTTATTTCTGCCTATGATGTGTTGTGCCTATAGCACAGACACCTCGTTTGGAATGGGGACCCTCTCTTTTTTACATTTGTTGGGTCACTTTTCCCTTTCATTGTTTTGCATGTCCCCTATTTTGAGTCCTAAGTCATCAATAAGTCCTAAGGCTACCATCTTGAGTTGACCAAGTTTCAACACCCTTGAAATTTTCAAGTATTTTTCCTTAATAGAGTTCCTTGGTAGTTTTCCTCAATCCCTTGAAACTGGCGTCTTTTGCTAGGTACAGGTCCACACTTGTAGGTTTCCCCATGCAAAATTCCCTTCAACTTTCATCATTCTCGTGACATCTGAGTGAAGGTTGTTGGATGTTGTGGTTGTGTTTCTGATATGTGGTTGTCATTGATGTCAATACTATTGGCCTTGAAGATATTATAAATTGCATATGTTGAGGATATTGAGAAAAATGTAATAAAATGAGTTGCAGGTTTTCAGTGATGAAGTGAAGTTCAGTTTGTCAGTGAGCCCAATACGTTGATGATCAGAGGTTTTGGATTAAAGGATTTTTTTTTTAGTATATCTAGTTTATCCACATTAAGTTTCAGAGATCCACATGAAGATTTGATCATGTTATGAGCAGTTGTGTTCTGACAATGTTTTGTTGCTTCAGTTGGTGCTCCTGAGTGAAGATGATGTGATTCTAGTAAGTTCAATTGTTGCGGATGCTTCTCTAATGATTCATGATGTTTTTGTATTTTTCTAGATCCATTCTCTTGTTGTGTTGCACATCTTCATTGATCTTTGTGCTTACGATTGGTTATTTTCTCTTGCGTGTTCATGTTTTTCATGTTCATGGCCGATAGGGTGTTGTAGCGTATTATGGATCTTCAAGGAATAATTTTTGAAGGTGTTTTGTGTTCAAGGTTTTCATTTTGGGTCTTCACTATGTTGTGGCTGACCTTGATGGATTCACATTAATAATTGTAATTGTTTTGGGCCGACAATTTGTATTCATTTTATTATTTTGTTGAAGCCGACATGTAACGATGTAATCTCTTGTTGCAGATATATATAAGTAATTGTTTATTCCATTTGAAGGTGTGTGATAAAATGTGTGTGTGTGAGATGTGTGAATAATGTTTAAATCATTCGAAGGCAGAAGCATAGTGTGAAGAAGAGTGAGTAGAGTATGAAGAAGTGTTCATGTGTTTAACCAGAATTGTAATCAGGCATGAGCAGATTCTATTTTCTCAGTTCAAAATCTGGATGGATGTAATCTGAATGTTTCTATAAGATAGTGAGTGTTCTTTTGTATTTGAGTAGTGAGCTCTAATCAGTGTTCCTGAATGCATGTGCATTCCCCATTTATCATTCTTATACTTTTAACAGGGTATAATCTTGTGGACTAACATCCACCATGTTTTTTCCCCTAACAGGGTTTCCATGTAAAAATCTTGTTGTTATGTGTATTTTTGATGTGTTGTTGATTTATTCTTTCATGGTTATTAATTAGATCTGAGAATAAGGTTAAGAAGTTCAATAATTTTGAATTTTCAAGACAACTGATTCACCCCCCCTCTTAGTTGTTTTCCCTTGTGTTTCCAAAAATTGGTAACATAGCAGGTTCCTTGGAAGAAGTTTGATAGCTTGAGGTGATCCAGGATGGCGACATATAAGAAGGATAGTCTAATATTTGATGGAACTAATTATTCTCTATGGAAGTATCGAATGGAGTGTCATCTGAGATGCATTGGTGAATGCTACTGGAACATTACAAGGAGTAGGTATATTATCCCTCAAAATGGTCCTTCTACTCCTGTTGACATTAAGGATGTTGAGAACAATATCAGAGCTAAGGAAGCATTGTTGAGTGCTTTGATTGATTCCAAGATGACAAATATTATAGATCTAAAGACAGCTTATGAGATTTGGAAAAAGTTGGAAACTTTGTATGAAGGTGATGCACATGTGAAGGTTGCTAAGCTACAAAGCCTGAAAGGGAAATATGAAATGTTGACAATGGGTGATGATGAGAACATTACTTCTTTGATTTAGAGAGTGAATGAACTTGTGTGTAGTGTCAAATGTACTGGTGGAACATTGGATGAACCAAAAATGGTTGCTAAAGTGCTTAGATCATTTCTTGCTACATAAAAAGCCAAAGCTATTGCTATTGACGAGATTCAGACTGTGACAAATGTAACTAGTGAAATGTTGATTGGTAAGCTTTCATCATTTGAGTTAAGTGAGTTTGGTGATGCTCTTCCTAAGATAGAATATGCATTCAATGCTAATACATCCACAAGAGACAAACAAAGATATGATCTAGGAGAAAGTTCTTCTAGAAAGGTATTCAAGTATGAGGTGGAAATGAGAGAGATTGAAGAAGAAGATAGAAAACTAGATGAACTTGAAGCACTTATTGTAAAAAGAGAAGTCGGAGTAGAAGGTAAGTATAAAGGAAAGTTTCTATTAAATGCTTTTCTTGCAATAAGATAGGTCATGTTGCATCAAGGTGTCTGAAAAGAGTTCCTAAGTCAAGACCTAACAAGCCTATATTTCAAAGAAAGTGTTATTATGTTGCTGATGAAGGTGTGATAGATGATGAATATGATAAAGGGAATGCAAGTGAGGATGAATGGGTATTTATTGCTATCAAGGAAAATATTATTGTGTCTATTGAATCTGCTAGTTGTACAAATGTGGAGAAAGCCCCAGCTACTCGAGTTGAAGAGAAAGATGAATGGATAATTGATAGTGGATGCTCTCATCACATGACTAGTGATAAAAGTAAGTTTGTGAGCTTGGAAAATTATGATTGTGGTGTTGTAAGATTTGGTGATGATGTAGTAGGTGTAATCTATGGGAGAGGATGTATTTTTCTTTATGGTAAGAATAATACTAATGATGTCCTATATGTGGAAGGTCTGAAGCATAATATTTTAAGTGTTGGACAGATGGTCGACAAGGGATATAGTCTTCAATTCAAGGATGGAAAGTGTAGAATACTAGGAAGTTTTAGAAATGTGATAACTTGAGGTATAAAAATAAAAGGTAACATCTTTCATCTGAATGATGCTAGTAAAAGTTGTCTGATTTCTCAAGTTGATGAAAGTTGCTTGTGGCATAGTTGAATGTTTCATGTTAACTTTGACAATATTATCAAGATAAGTTCTACAAAGGTTGTGAGAGATCTTCCTAAGTTGGTGAAGCCTACTAATGCCATATGCAAGGAATGTCAGTTATGGAAGCAAACTAGAATTTCATTTCACATCAAACAACATTGTTCAAATGAATTATTGGAGCTTGTGTGTATTGATTTTTGTGGTCCTTCTAGAATTAGAAGTTTACAAGAAGACAGGCACTTCATGTTACTTATTGATGATTACTCTAGATCTATGTGGGTTACTTTCTTAAAAGAAAAATCTGAAGATCTGGAGAAGTTCAAGATCTTTAAGGCTATGGTTGAGATAGAGAAAGGTCTGAAGTTTAAATGTCTGAGATCAGATAGAGGTGGTGAATTCATTTACCATGAGTTTAATTCCTTTTGTGAAGTACATGGGATAAAGAAACAATTATCTGCCCCATGGACCCCTTAGCAAAATGGAGTTCCAGAAAGGAAGAACAAGATAGTTTAAGATGTTGCTAGGACTATGATGCTAGAAGGAAATGTCCCTCATATCTATTAGAAAGAAGCTATGAGTACTAATGTTTACACTCTCAACCGGGTATAAATCGAAGGTGATACTGGTAAGAACCCTTTTGAGCTATGGTCTGGTCATAAGCCTACTATTAGATATTTCAAAATATTTGGGAGTAAATACTATATCAAAAGAGATGAAGATATAGGAAAGTTTGATGCTAGGAGTGATGAAGGAATATTTCTTGGTTATTATACTAAGAGAAAGGCCTACCAGTGCTACAATAAGAGATTGAGGAAAATGGTTGAAAGTGAAAATCTCAAGGTTGATAAAGACATAGCTAGACCATCCAGAACCTGTGGATATGATTCAAATGATCAAAATGTCATAAAAGTTTAAAATTCAAATCAAGTTCAGATCATTCTGGTGAATCAAAAAAATCAAGAGGAAGGAGCTAGTTAAAGTGCAAAAGTGAGATCACAAGAGCCTAAAGTTCAAGAAAAATCCTAAGATTCCAAGGTATGTAAGACTAAATCATTCAGAAAATCAAATTATAGGTGATAAGAACAAAGGTGTTCGGACTAGGAGAAAAATAGTAGAAGAATATTGTTTTATTTCAAAGACTAGGCTTGATAATGTCAATGAAGCATGCAAAGAAGAACTACAATAGATTGACAAGAATGATACACAGATTCTTTTTCCAAGACCTAAGGACAAAAATGTAATTGGAACTAAATGGGTCTTTAGAAACAAAATAAATGAGCAAGGTGAAGTTGTTAGAAACAAAGCAAGACTGATGTATAAAGGATATTCTCAGATGGAAGGAATTGAATTTGAAGAAACTTTTTCCCTTGTTGCTAGGATTGAAGCTATGAGATTATTTCTTGCTTATGTTTCTTACAAAAACTTCAAGGTTTATCAGATGGATTTCAAATTAGCATTTTTAAATGGAAAATTGGAAGAAGAAGTGTATGTTGAACAACCTGATGGATTTCAATTGACTGATCAGGGAGATATGGTTTGTCGGTTGAAGAAAGCATTGTATGGACTAAAGCAAGCCCCAAGAGCATGGTATGATAGATTGGATACATATTTGTTGAAGCTTGGATTTAATAAAGGTACTGCTAATAGTAATCTGTATTTCAAAATTGATGATGATAAAGATATGATTGTTGAAGTCTTTGTTGATGATATCATTTTTGGAGGAGATGATAGTTTGTGCATGAATTTTGCAGATGAGATGCAGAATGAGTTTGAGATGTCTATGATTGGAGAGATGAAATTACTGTTGGGATTGTAAATCACTTAGCTAGATAAAGGGATCTTTATATCTCAGTCCAAGTATGTGAAAGAATTGCTAAAGAAGTTTGGTATGGAAGATTCAAAGCTAGTTGGTACACCTATGGTGACTAGATCTAAGTTTATGCAATATGATGATTCTCTGAAAGCAAATTAGACTAGATACAAATCAATGATTGGTGTATTTCTCTATTTGAATCAAACTAGACCTAATATCATGAATGTTGTATGCATTGTTGCAATATTTCAAACTGATGCTAAGGAATCTCATGTAACTATTGTGAAGAGGATTTTTAGATAATTGAAGGGGACAATTGATTTTGGCCTATGGTATCCTAAAGGAATCTTACCTTGAGTGCCTTTACTAATGTTGATCGGACAAGAGATGTGAATGGTAGAAAGAGTTCTAATGGTGGTGCATTTTTCTTGGGTAAGAAGCTAATTTCATGGTTAAGTAAGAAGCAAAATGCCATTTCTTTATCTACTGTAGAGGAAAAATGCATTGCTATTGCTATCAATTGTACTCAAGTATTGTGGATGAAGTAGATGTTGAAAGATATTAGAGTTGTGTATGATGAACCTATTGTTATATTTTGTGACAATTCAAGTGCAATTAATATTTCTAAGAATCTGGTGTTGCATTCAAAGACCAAGAATATATCTATCAAATTTCACTTTTTGAGAGAAGGTGAGTGAAAACGAAGTCAGATTTGAGTATGTGCCTACTAAGGAAAATATTACAGATATCTTTACCAAATCGTTGCCTTAGGATAATTTTGAGTATTTCATAGAGAAGTTAGGGGTGATTACCCCCCCTAATCAGAACTAAGATGCATTTTCTTGCATCAGTCCATGCATTTCAAAGTCATATCTTGATCCAGATTGATGTTGTGGTGGTTTCTACTCAGGGGGAGCAGTCAGATGTTCAGATATGTAGTTCAGATCTTGTGTGTATATTTGTCATTGATGTCAAAGGGGGAGAAGAGTCATGTGAAAAACTATGAGTTATGTGGGTAGAAGAGTCATGTTGAGGATAAAAGAGTCAGAACCTAAGGGGGAGTAAGTGCTAAGTGTTAGTTGCATTGATGGTATTTTTCACATCATGTGTTGCCATAAATTCCAAAGGGGGAGATTGTTGGGTGTTTTGGTTGTGTTTCTGATATGTGGTTTTCATTGATGTCAACACTATTGGCCTTGAAGATATAAGAAGTTGTATATGTCGAGGATATTGAGAAAATTGTAATAAATTTTTTTGTAGGTTGTTAGTGATGAAGTGAAGTTCAGTCTGTCAGTGACCCCAGTACATTGATTATCAAAGGTTGTGGATTAAATGGTTTGTTGTTGAGTATATCTAGTTTATCCATGTTAAGTTTTAGAGATCTGCATGAAGATTTGATCGTGTTATGACAGTTTTTTGGTTGCTTCTATTGGTGCTCCTAAGTGAAGATGATGTGATTCTAGTAAGTTCAATTGTTGTGGATGCTTCTCTAGTGATTCATGATGTTTGTGGATGTTTCTAGATCATGATCTATCTATGTTGTACATTCACATTGATTTTTATGCTCGTGATTGGTTATTTTCTCTTGCATGTTCATGTTTTTCATGTTCATGGCTTATAGGGTGTTGTAGCATGTTCTTGATCTTCAAGGAATAATTTTTGAAGGTTTTTTGTGTTCGAGGTTTTCATTTTGGGTCTTCACTATGTTTTGGTCGACCTTGGTGGATTTGCATTAATAATTCTAATTGTTTTGGGCTGACAGTTTGTATTCATTTTAATATTTTGTTGAAGCTGACATGTAGCGATGTAATCTCTTGAACATGTGGATATATATAAGCGATTTTTTATTCCATTTGATGGTGTGTGAGAAAATTTGTGTGTGAGATGTGTGAATAATGTTCAAATTGTTTTAAGGTAGAAGTAGAGTGTGAAGAAGAGTGAGTAGAGTATGAAGAAGTGTTCATGTGCTTAACCAGAAATATAATCAGGAATTAGCAGATGCTATTTTCTCAGTTCAAAATCTAGACGGATGTAATCTGAATGTTTCTGTAAGATAGTGAGTGTTCTTTTGTATTTGAGAAGTGAGCTCTAGGTAGTGTGCCTGAATGCATGTGCATTCCCCATTTATCATTTTTATACTTTTAACAGGGTATAATCTTGTGGACTGACATCATAGTGGTTTTTCCCCTAACAGGGTTTCCAAGTAAAAAATCCTAGTGTTATATGTGTTTCTAATGTGTTGATGATTTATGGTTTAGTGGTTATTAATCAAATTTGAGAATAAGGTTAAGAAGTTTAATAAGTTTGAATTTCTAAGACAACTAAGTCACCCCCCCTCTTAATTGTCTGCCCTTGTGTTGTAAATAGGGGCATCCACCCGAATTGTAGGTTTCGCATCCACCATTGCATTGCCCTCATCGAATGTGAAATGGAAAATGCTTGGTTTCCACCCACCTCACAGGCTCCGCTGTTCCCACTGCTAGTTGTTTTGAAAAGTGCACCCACCAACCTTGTTGGTGATTGTACTAACATTAAATGTGGGAATTTAATGGCTAAAATCCTTTAAATAGCAAAGTTTCACCTATCATTTTCACCGACATTCCTTCTGAACTTGTTAGAGATCCTTCTGCCTCTGCCACCTTTATGCCTGCATTTCCTTGAGGATGAATCTGAGTGCTTTCTTCATCACTACATCAGTTTTTCTAGGTAAGTTTTCCACCGCTCTAGCTGTTCATCCTCTAGTTCATTTTCTTTACAAATTCAAAAATCTTAAAGAGGAAAACCCAGTAAAATCTTAATAAATTCAGTGAAGGATGAGACCCCACACAAAACATGTGGTTTAGAATTTGAAAATCCTTTGAAACTAGCTAGTTGTGGCCACACAGATGTTACCTCCGCATTCATCATTCTTGAACCAGGGCCTTCATGCCCTTGCAGCCCACAAGTCTCCTGCCACCATTGCCATAACTTTCTGAATGACAAGATCAAATATTAGTTGTTACCCTTATTGGGTCCTCATCGAGCGAAATCTTAGGGATCCTTGCCTAATCCCTCCAAATGCATTGAACATAAAATTTAACACTGGGTAGTCCCTCCTATTTGCTGGTCCTGCATTATAGGACTTCATCTGCGGGCTTCCACCATGCCAAGGCCATTTTCAAATGGTAGAGCTCCAAACTGCCTTGATGACCTCTGCTCCCACAACCTTTGGACCCACATGCCAAAGTGACTGAACTAGCACCCCCATAACTTCATGAATGATGAACCCACATGTTTAAACACCTTAGCACCTTGGTGTGAACCAGTAATAGTGAGGAGATATTGATGTGGGTGGCTATATGTGGGCCGTCGTGCCCTATTTTTCATCTACCTGTTGCCTTCTCCAAAATGACTACCAGCCTAGGGAAACTCACATCCCTAGGCTTGCATTGCTCTATCTTCCCCAAATGATAGCCAAATGATGATTTTTTATGAATGTTATGATCTTTGAAGGATGAATCACTTAATCTAACATATCTTGTGTAGTATTTTGATAACACTCTCCTTATTTTATACAAGAACATGCTTAATGCACCTTTAGTTGTAGGATTTATGGAACCAGCTGTAGGAACATCAGGGTCATCCATAGAGAAATAGATAGGGAAGAAGACTGCCAAATATCTAAGAGGGAAGGAAGATAAAGATTAGATGAAATACCAATTCCACAGAATAGAGGTCACCTCCAAGGTCACCACTAAGTGGGATACTGTTATAGACACCAACCTTGGATAGATTGACATAGATGGATTTAATCAGAGGGTCATCGTCAACCCCACCACAGAGAATGCCAAGAAAATTAGAAAATGTGGTTTGGCTAAGGCAATCGGTTTCCTACCCACTCTTGTGGCTCCAGAGTCGGTGATGACTTGTAGAGAGACCTATTAAGAAAATACCAGAAGAATCATTGATAGTGATGGTAAAGTGTTGGCTGACCTATCTGCCAAGTCTATAGGGAGAACACTTCAGATTCCTACCTTTGACCCTATGTATGAAATGACAAAGGAATATGTAGAAAGCATGTGGAAGGTTGAACCCCTAAAATGAAAAAAAGCTAATTAACCAATACGGGTTGAAAGAGAAGAGAGGTAGTGCTAATAAGGTGCCCCAAGAGTTATTCAAGAGTGACTTTTATGAAGACTATCATGACTTAGTGACCTTGTTGAGTAGGGTTATGGGAATACCTACTGTAGCCTACTTCCAAGACTGGATGTTTTACTTCATAAAGGAGATAATCAAAAGAAAAACTAAGTTTCACTAGGCAGGAATGATTAACAATTTTTTGCATCAAGAGTTCCTCATGGTCAAGAAGACCTCTGAATTCTATGACTTCTTATTTGGTATATCTTTTGGCTGGCCCATTTCCCTATAGGGGTTTAATTGTCGGACATAGCCTGACTCTAGGAAGAGAGTTGAATGTATATGACTAGCACCTGCAACTCCAATATTAAAATTTTAAGAAGGATTACTGCAGGGTAAATGGTGCCTTCATTGGGCACATTATTATACTGCTTGGTAGGGACTTTTGAGAGGAGAGTAAAACATAGTGCCCATCCGTTCATTCACTGATTTAGATTCCTATTCATATAATTCCCAAAATTTACCTACATCCAAATGGAGGGATTCTCTGAGAGGCCATATAATCTACCCAAAATCCAAATAACCAATTGATTTTGCTAGAAGTCTCCATGTAGCTACACCATGCACATAATCTCCTAAGTGAAAAAAAAAGGCCCGACATTCCTTACCCTCTCACTTTCGACCAAGGAATGTATGTTATTCCCACATCCCAATGTGCAGAGTATTTGAAGAAGGATATCATTGAATACAACTTGGGCCTCCACACTTCTCCGCCAAGAATGGACCCTTGTGGTAAATTGAAGAAGATGGTTGGGAGAGAACATGCGTACTTGCAGAACATTGAAATTTTTTGGGCGCCTAACTCCCAAGACAACAAGGAGGTGTGCATGAGGCACTATATGTGCATGACTGCTTACTTTGTCAAGATGGTCAAACTAATCCCGGTACCAAATTAGATCCTAGAATATGAAAAAACTATCATCGATCCAAGCTTTGATGTCGTTGCTAGCTTGCAATTGCCCCTAATAGACTAGAGCAAAGAAGAGGTCAATGACCTCAATATTCTTATGAAGCCAATAGAGCATAGAACCAAGCAATGGATCAATGCACAGATTGCCCAGTTGAAGCTCCAAGGAGCCACTTTGACCTATGATGAGCTTGAGAGAAAAACGGACAATCAGACTACTGCTGCCCCAACTGAATAGGCTTCAAAATCTCCTCCTACCACTAGGTCAAGGAAAATAAAGGAGGTATCAGAGTGCTAACCAAAGAATAAAGTATATTTAAGGAAGGCTTTAGAGGGTGAGACATCAAAGAAATCCAAGAACTTGGGCGGACTCTCTGAGATGCCCACGATCCAAGAGGATCCACTGCACGAAGGAGAGGAGGAAGAGGTCATGCAACCTAAGTCACCACCTGACACCTCTACTCTTGCTACCACAACCACTACCACTACTATTAGTCCTCCTCCAGCATCTCAAACATTCCTCGTCTCCTCTCCGCCCATGGTGGACATCTCGGTTCACCTTGCCTCTACCTCACCAACTACTCCAATTTTAGTGTGAGACTTCTCATCCTCCATGACCTCTCCACTCTCATTATTATCAATATCTCCATCAATTACAATTCTTTTAGCATCCATGATTACAATTCCCACTTTTGCTCCTCCTAAAGCATTTTCTTGACATATGCAAAATATACCTATGGAGCTCTCTAGAGTGCTGATGCACCCTCCAGTACAAGCTACTCTAGCTCAAGTTGTTGCTAGTCTCTTTGCCCCTCCTCTAACAGAACCACTAAAAATGGAGGTAACAATGCAAATCTTAGAAGAGCTAGAGATACAAAAAAGGGAGGTATCCAAAGAGGGAGATGATGGACTTGAGGACCCATTCAAGGATGGCTACCATGAGCATCTAAAACATCAATATGTATGGTCAACGATGAGGTAGTATATGAAGAAGAAAGTTCATAGTCCTCAAAGCAAGATGTTGAAGACCACGGTGCCAAGTACATAGTAGAGTCCTATGAAAAAATTAAGGAAGAGTTGTCCAAATAACTTAAAGACGTTAGAGAGGAAGTTGAAAGGAATTATTCCAAGGAAAAGAAAGAAACAGATGAAGACATGGAGGTATCTACAGAGCCTCCAACAAAGGGACAAGATGAAGGCCCTGGATCAAGAAGAAGAAGTACCTCCTAAGAGGGAAGAGGAGAAGAAAGAAGATGAAGCTGAAGAAGAGGCTAGAACGAGAAAAATCCCTAAGGTAGAGCACCACATAGAACTTAGGCAAGAAGAAGAAAAAGAATCTTAAGGGGAAGATAGCCCCAAAGAAAACACAGCTGCTACTAGGTCACAAGAAGGAAAAACCATATTCATCTTAGAGGAAGGTGATCATGAATCACCGAAGGAATGATTTTATATGCCCGAGTGGTTGGAGAAAAAACTACAGAAGAATACCCCCCCTCTCATGGACCCCAAGGAAAGGCTAGAAACTATCCTAGCATGAGCCCAAAGAGGTACAAAGAAATAAAATAAGTTGAGGGTCCAATCCCACATCATGATGGATGCATCAAGATTGAGGAAAGTACAAATTGCTACTCCAATAATGGACAAGGGAGAGGGAGTTAGCTATAATATCTCCACCATTGATGTGGGTATATCTATGAGAGAGCAGAAGATTGATCGTCTCCAAGGATCAATTTCCACAATCGTTCACCAGATGAACAACCAATCTTCTAAGGAAGAACTAAAATCATAGGTGGGGACCTTAATAGGGTAAAAGCACAAACCTGTGTCGCACTTTATAAAGGAATCGGCCAACAGCAAAAAAAATTCTAAACTTTGACCACATAAAAGTGGTCTTTATGTTTTGAATTTCAAAATGGTGTAAACTAATGAAATGTAGAACTTTTGATGAAGTTTATTGTTGTAATTTTTAAAATTAAAAAAATAAATATTTTCATTATGTTTTTATCAATTTAAGGAAAAATTTTGGAATGCTGAAAATTTCAAAAAAGAGTGACTTCACGGGCCGTCAAGAAACAAATTGAAAAAAACTTCATTTCTCCCTAATTTTTTTTTCTCCAAATAGGTAACTTCAATATCTTGTGAATGGAAAAAGAAAAATCAAAATTTGATGTATATTTTTCTTGTAATAATATTTTAAAGTCAAACATGTCAAAATTTGATAGTTTTCATAGGCCGTCAACTATTTTCAAAATTTTAAATCATTTTCAAAAAAATAATTATACCCTTTTGAAGAAGAATCTCTCCTCTTGTGCCCCATATAAGATTTAAATTTTTTTAATAAATTTTACTATCTTGTTTTTAATTTGTAATCAACTTCCTTTTTCATTTTGAAAACCTACTTGCATTATTTTAAAAATAAAATATATTAAAACTAATAAAAATATTTAAAAAATTATATATTTGGATTCTCCACTCGAGCTCTACAAAAGGGTATTTTTTGTTTTTGCAAAAAAATCATTCTGACTAAAGAAATACTTAGCTAAAGTTGAAAGTTTCAGAAAATTCTGAAAAAAGCTGAGTAAGCTGCCATGTAGGATGCCAACTAGATATTTTCGGCCGGTAGGGTTTCGACCGACCAGGTTTCGACTGAACACTATCGTCCGGTAAGGAATCAGCCGAAAATAAATCGCTCAGAAAGTTATCGGCCAATAATCACTTGGCCGAAAATGAATGATATAAAAAAAAGTTATTTTTTTTCCAAATTTATCAAATTAAAAAAATTAGAAAATAACAAATATTTCGATTAAAGAAGATTTATTTCAACATTTTGGAAGGTTTATCATTTCTGAAATTTACAAGACGTATTTCGACGAAAAAAAAAGGCATTTGGAGAAGAGGAGAAATATTTTTAAGGTGTATTCATCTTTAATTTATTTAATTGATTATATTTTTTTATTGAAAATGCATTTGAAGTTTGTTTTCACTTTTTTTTTATTAAAATATTAACATCAAAGAAATATGTGTAGAAATATATTCATTATTCAATTAAAAATATTTTATGTTTTGCATGTTTATGTTTATTAAAAACTTTTGTTTAAATATTTTATGTTTATGTTTTGCATCTAGTTACAAGTTTTTTAAAATATTTATGCTATATTACATGTACATGTTTCATGGAAAGCTTATGTGTGTACAAATTTCTATGTAGGCAATCATTCAAATTTGAGTGTAATTTGTGATGGCAAATCAAAGGACTAGATCGAGGAAGTATGAACGAACACGAGTAAGACAAAGAAAGAGAAAAGCGGATGAAGGAACATCTACTGAACAACAACCCATGGAAAATATTGATGATCAAGGTGACGTACAGGTACAAGAACAAACTGAACCTAGTACTAATATAAATGTTTTGGACTATGGTATGGAAAATTTGATGGAGATGGATGAAGATTCTCTTTTCAATAATATTTCATCTGAAGATATGTTATCTGAAAGCACATTAAAATTACACTCTAAAAAAATATGGGATGAATTTTTTGAAGAGAAATCTTTAATTGGAAGAGCACAGTTAATTGCAAAGTTATTTAGACGAAAAGAAATGACCCCTGTTTTGGAGTTGTTAGGGGTTGATAATAGGAAAAAGTCATCAGATTTAAAACAAACAATTGTTGAAAACCTGCAAGAAGCATTAAAATGTATTGAAAAGAAGAGTCGGTCTAGTGATTTAAGTGCTGCACGTAGAGCGTTGATGACTGTAATTTCTAGTAAGAAATTATCATATAGAAGACAAGTTCAAGCAATTTCTGAATTACTAAATGTTTCTAGGAGAACTGTTCAAAGATATATTGAAAAGAGAGATGAAATAGATGGAAAAATTGAGAAAAATTGGGTAAATATTTGTAGGGTTCCTCGAAAAGATAGAATTTCAGAAGATGTAAAGAAACAAGTTGTTGAATATTGGACCACCCACTCTCGTGTTTCTTCCAATAGAAGGGATACTATACAAATAATAGGTGATGATGGTACAAAAATTTCTCATCCAAAACATTTTATAGATACAACACAAAGTGAACTTTTTAAAGCATTTAAACAAGAATTTTTAAATGTGAAGATTTGTCAAAGGATGTTTGAAACACTACGACCATCATTTGTACGTATAAATAAAGTATGTGAAACTTGTTATTGTCAAAATCATGTTGAATTTGATCTACACCTACAATCATATAGGAAATTTATGGCAACAATTGATCAAAATTTAGCCATCCCTGGAAGCACAACACAATTTGTGAAGTCTCTTCTATGTGAAAAATCAGAAAATTCAGATGAATTCAACGTTCAGTGTATAAAAAATGTATGTAATGATTGTGGAGATTTGAAGAATCTTTTACATGTTGACAATAATGAAATGCAAGTTACTTGGAAGAGATTTGAATATGAGACATACTTAACGAAGTCAGGAGTTGAGGCCAAAAAAATTGTTCTCAAAGAGAGTGGATTGCCTTACAATGAATTCATGAGTAAATTTCGCAATATCATATATCCACATATCCAACATTGTCATGGTGCAAGATGGCAATCTAAGCAATTTCGTTATTCAAAGAATTGTTTTCCACCAGGTTGTATTCTCTCTATTGTAGATTTCTCTGAGAACTATACATTTAGTCCTCAAACTGAGATTCAAAGTCAATATTATCATTCAGAGCAAGTTGCAATCTTCGTGCAAGTTTGCTACAGGCATGCAGAGTTAGCGGTCGATGGAATACAAAGTAGCAAAGATGATAGAATTATCATCAAAGAGGTTCACTTTTATATCAGTGATGATACGAATCATGATAGAAGCTATGTAGCTCATTGTTTCAAAATGTTTTTTGAAGACCTAAGACGACGTGGCATAAATCAAGAACAATTGGATATGGTCTGATGGATGTGCTGGTAAGTACATTGGTTTTTAAATTATTTTTAATTAATTTATATTTACTTTTAAAACTTTGAGACTTAAATTGTTTTTTGAAGATAATTCAAGGTTTTCAAGTGTTTAATTATTTGTAACTTCACAGGACAATTTAAGTCTGCAAAAGCCTTTGTTTGGTTATGTAGTCAACATGCTAGACGCAACACCAAATTTTTGTGGAATTTTTATGAGAGTGGACATGGAAAAGGAGAGCACGATGGAGCAGGAGCATGTGTGAAGCGTGCACTTCGTCAACATGAACTTGCTGGTATGTCCAATTTAGCTTCATACTTTTTAAAAGATTAGATATGTATATATATATATATTTAATTTAACTAAATTAAATTTTCTTTTAAGTTCTTTGAAAGTAATAGGTGACAAATTGTGCCAACTTGTCTGTAACTTGTAGGTAATGCCATACGGAATGCAAACGAAATTGTTGAATGGTGCAAAAGTCATTTTTCTGCTCGCGACTCAACATACAACACACGGTATTTTTGGGAAGTTACAGGTATGTATGTCTAGTCAAAATTTGTTTTAAAAATTTGAATTTCAAAGTTCAAGTATATACATGATTTCAAATTGAATTTTCAAGTTTGAATTTAAACAGATATTGATCGATCAAATCCTTATAATTGTCAAGCAATTCATGGTATTAGAAATCTACATCAAATCATGACAACGGGGAGTAGTAGGCCTTATGCAATGAATGTGAGAGAAAAATCATGTTTTTGTATTGATTGCATTGAGGACAATGCAAATATTGATCAATGTGAGAATATTAGAGATGGGTATGTTTCACAATGGGAAATGAAACAATTAATATCAATGCCTCCTTTTGTTGAAGATGACAATGTTGATGTCTATGATCCACTATATTCAGCTGATTACGAACGTGTATCTGATTTAGTTGTTATAGGTATGTCCAAATTGATTAATTTAGTTAAAATCAAGATTTATTTATTTATATATATATATATATATTCTATGTTTAAGTAAGTTTCAAATATAAAATATAAATTTTTACAACTTTTAAATGTATAATTTACTTAAATATGTAAATATGTGGTGTGTGTACAGGAGATATTTTCGCTATAGTTGCAGATCCTGAAAATGTGGAAGGTGTAGATTACTATCTACTAAGATGTACACAACCAAAAAGCAAATTGTTCGAATCAATGACAGATGGTGATGGACAAGAGTATCCCATTGGATCAGTCGTTATTGAAGGCACATATTATCAGCAAATAAAGATAGATAAAAATGGTATTATATTTGTTGATTATAGGCTAGGACAAAAGGTTCTACATTACAGTCACTTAGTTTTGGAAACAAAAATAAATTTAGAAAATTTACCTAAAAGAGGACATGCCAAACAAAAGTGGAGGTTGCCTATTGAAGATCATGAGAAGATTTTAGAGATAATTAAAGATAGAGAGGATCCATATTTTATGTACCAGGAGCTTTAAGTTGTTTTTTTGATACATGTATACACATTTATGACTCCAAATCTAGATAATTTATATATTTGTATTGATTGGACATGTGACATGATTTAGAATGGTTTTATTTTAGAATGTGACATGTATGTTAAAGATCATATATATGCTTGATCTACAAAACCCAGTGACTTTAAAAATGTTTTAATTTACATTTTGCCTAAATTCATTTAAATCATCTAAATTTCCAATTGCATTTTTACATGTTGGACATGGTTCATTCTTTTAAACCTCCACTCTTGAGAATCTCTCTAGAAATTCCTTTATATCATCTCTCTAGATTCCTTGATCGTAAATTTTTGTTTGACACATGGAATTGTTAAACTTTCACTTTCAAATCTTTGAATTTAAATATTTGTTCAACTCCACCTATATACATGAGCTAGATTGAATATATATATACGTGCAACAATATGTACAAAACCTAGTCTATGTTCCAATTTTGCATTTAAATTTATTTATGTTCCGTGGAATTCTTAAGTTCACATTCAAATGTTTCATTTCATTTGAACATTCAACTCCACAAACTTGTATAAAATTATCTAGTTGATTTGGTGTTTTCAAGTGGTGAAGAATCTAGACATAAATGTTGTCTCTAGTTTTCTTTATTTTTTATACATTACTAATGCACGACATTCAATAATTTTAAATGATCATTTGGATTTTCATGTATCCTAATCAGATCACATCCTAATTTTATTAAATTTTCATTAGGTAAGCATCCCTCATCCTAGAATCATTTAAAAAATATCCATCTAGATCCATCTCAACCGTACATCCATTCTCCATCCTTAATAATAAAAAAGCATCACTTAAACATCAAAATTTGGTTACTTGGTCTCAATCTAGTCCATACATTATATTGTCCTTTCGTCATCACCCAAAGTTTTCAACATCTAGGGACCTTATCCTTAATCTAGACTATCATCCATTTCAAATCCAATCTCCTAATAAAAAATCACTTGACCTTATAATTTGGTTTCATCTTTAAAATCCAAACTTACTTAAGAATATTAGCTCCTATCTTTTAAGTATATAACTAAATTATTTATCCATTTTGTTAATGTTAGATTGTATCTAGGTTCTCTTGGTTTGTCCTTTCTTGTTCACCTTAAGGTGCATTGGAATATATGAACATTGTAGTGAATCATAGTGATGGTGTTTGGGGTGTTTGTTTACCATGTATAGCTTGAGACCATGAGCTACCTACATCTTCCAAGTCATATCTAATTCCCAAATGTAGAAATTCCATATCCTATTATCATCAACAACAAGTTCTAATTGTTTTAGAGGTGGATCTAGAAGAAGTTTATCTCTCTAGGAGACATGCCACCATCTATAACACCAAAAATACTATTTGAAGCTTCATTATATTATAGCTTATTTATTTATTTTTAAAATATTTCAATCAATCACTAGAAAATTATAAATTTATTAAGATGAGTAACCTTGTGTTGTCATTTATTGATTAAAAGATGAATCTTTGTTTTGTTCTAATATACATGAACTTTTCTTTCTTTGATAAAATAGATTTTATTTAGTAAATATTTTTATAAAATCCTTTTATCCCAACACAATACACTCATTTAAATATTTATTTTTAATTCAAAACTCATATATGAGAGATTATATATATTTCCTTCTCCAAGACCAAGATGCTAATACACTAGTAACATCTACAATTTAAATATAAGGTTTCTATAGTAGAACCCAATTTGAATTATCAAGCTATTTATAGCTTTTTTTTGTGATTTCATAGTCCAACCTTAAAAAATAAGGATGTAATCTCTATTCCTCTCATCTTTAGTACTTTATTTATATATAAAATATTTTTATGCCTATAAAACGTAACTTTTAGTATATTTCTCTAGGAATGAACATAACTTCATTAGTCCTGTAATTTGGTCCATCTTTCCAGTACAATTAAATATGGATTGATCAATTTTTAATTTATATATAGAATTGTCATCCAAGAGATCTACTTGATCAATTTTTAATTTATATAGAATTGTCATCAATTTTTAATTTAATATTAAATGTGCATGTCTTTCAAGATTTAAATATATATATCAATTTCTAATTACATATATATAAATGTTCCACATGGAATTCTTAAACTTTCAAAACTAGAAATTTGATTTCATTTACATTCAACTCCACTAATAGCTTGCATGCTTTATTTGAATTATATGGTTCATTCTTAAGTGAACACTTTCAAACACACACACACACACACACACATATATATATATATATGATTTCATTTACATTCAACTTGACACAAGTATAGCTCATCATCTAGTTCAAGAATTCTTTGCATGCACATTCAAATGAACATGTGTATTAGATTATATGGAATTAGAAATTAGGTTAATGTAGAGCGTGATATATGCACAATTTAAATGTATAAATAACTTTTACTGACTTTAAAAATGAACATTTAGAGCTTTAAAGAATTCAATCTAACTATCATCTATTTCCGATTGCATTTTTATGTTCTACTTTAAAACATGTATAGCATTAATCTCAAGCATATATGCATTCAATTTTTTCTATTTCTTGACCTATTTATTAAAGAAAAATTCATTTGAACTATTTATTTAAATTAATTACATGTACATGTCCATCTTTTTAAATTTACAAATAGCAAGTTCCATTAGATAGTGGAGTGGACAACATTTTGATTTCACAATGTATTTAGTTATCTATATATGTACAAGAAGTTCATTTGAACAAGTTACCATAATTTAAATTTAAATAAAGGTACTTATAGATGTACAGTGTAAGTGAGTTCATCAAACCATAATAATGCATGTATATAACAAACCTCTAAGATTCAAACCATAAAACATAACTGTATGAATATGACATGTAAATTATAACAAGTATATATATGTGTACCATAAAACATAAGTATGTAACACGTCCAAATGTTCAATACATAAATCATAAAAAGTGTCCCCAACATATAATAAAATGATCTCATACATGTAACACTATAAAACAAATCTCAAAGAGAGGGATGTCTGGTATGAATAGAATCATCAGATCTATGGCTCGATCTCTCCCTCGACCTCTCCCTCGATGCATGGCTCGATCTCTCCCTCGACCTCTCCCTCGATCCATGGACCGATCGCTCTATTGATCCAAGATGTGTGGATCCATGTCCCGATCCAATATCTCTCGATCTGTGTCCTAAGCCTCGTCCCAACCCCTGCATGTGTTCAAGTACACATATATATGTAAAATTATCTAAAAATTTTACAATGTACTTGAGTTCAATGCGTTCAAACTTAAACATCAAGTAATTAGTTTTTTAAAATTAAATTTAAATGTACCTCATCTGCATACTGCATGGGATCGCCATCATGCTCCAAATTTCCAAAGTCTGGGAATTCACCATACTGCTTAAAATTTTCAAGTACACAATTTCAATTAGGAGTTAAACCTCTAGAAGTTTTTAAAATGCATTACATAAATTTTTAAAACACAATTTTAAAAATATATACATGTATTTAAATTATAAATTGAAAGTACCTGTTGTGCCTGCTTGAAAGCTCTACCAATGTCACTAAGATCACGAGAATGTAAAGACATCATAGGGGGCTCTGTAGCATGTACAATATCAGTAGCAAAAAGAAGTCAACTATATGTCCCATGGACAGGATCAGGTGTCGCAGTAGCCTCAACGTGACCTGTAACATCCTGATGACCACCTGGGCAAGCTAAAGGATCAACAGAAACATGATGTGGACAGGATTCTATAGGCTGATGTGGAATATCCTGAGCTGCATTTGCCACACTGTGGCTCATATGTGTATGAGGATATCATTGTCTAATAAATTCTGGTACCCTATCAAGAGCAATCCCATGGTCCTCACTGATAACCTGATATGCTACTAGTAAATCCAAAATTGAGAGTCTACACGTATTACACAGAGTCGTGTGGGTCATATGCTCGACATCTGCAAGAGTAGGTAGATCGGCACTAATAAATGGATCATACGATGCAGATGTAGCCTCAGTGGGAGGAAGGTTGATCCATGGGCGTAATAAATATCTACCAACTCAATCAGATGAAATATGATCAATCTGCGTTGTAATAGAGGCAATGTTTTCAAAAATCTGACTCTGAGTGGACCTTGTTGCTGCCTCCCCTACTGCTGCCAATTCCAAACGTTTTGGTAAAACCAAAAGGTTTGGGCCAACTAATGCCCTCTTGTCCATAGGCGGTGGCAAATTTGAAGGTCTAAACTGTGGTTTGTTAGAAAAACGACCTTTACCTTGGCCAGCATGCTCAGGATAAGATGTGTAGTCCACCTCTATATGTAAATGAAATTTTGCATATAACTATTTGGCAAAATACAATGGCAGCTCATCATTGTGGCCATCTATGATGTGCTGCCAACCATCTAGGGTATATGAATGGCGCAACAAGAGGATCTTCACACCTCGTAACCACATATCCTCTAATTTTATTTTTTCCTCTATAAAATGGGAACATGGATAACACATTTTCACCTGAAACTAATTTGGAAACTTCTCTATGTTTCACTGTGCCAGTAACACTCCTAGCAAGAGAAAAATAAAACTGTTCAATGCTGATTTCATCATAAGGATTGTATGATCGAATTGTCTCAATCATCTTAATAATATATTGTCTAATAGTGACTAATCTATCTTGATTAGCCAAATTGAGGGAGTTGTGAATTGTTTGCTCTAAACATTTTAGAGCATTGTCCAATCTAACAATACTATCCTGAAATATATTTGATCTAGTTTGATCTTCTCGCTCAGAACGAGGGGAATGATGAGATCCATCATCGGCCATGATATATATAAATAGATAGAGATCTGCATATCATTAAAACAAAATTACATAATGAACTACACAAATTTAAATTGAATTTTTTTCAAAACTAAAAAAATATATATTTAAATTAAAGGTAAAATTTTCAAGTTTCAAAACTAGAAAACATTTTTTAATTTAAATGTATCTAATGAGATCTAGTTCAAACTTTATATCTATCGAGCTATGTGAACCTATTAAATCATAGGCATGCATGTAATATTCAACCAAGAGTAAATATGTAAAAAAAATATTTATCCTTTCAACCACTCTATACTAAAATTTTGATCAAAATAAAAAAATACTCTTCATTACAATTGGTCATATATGATCTAGCCTTTCTTTGTAATCAATTATTTTTTAAATCAAACACTAGAAATTATAAAAAGGTTAACATTTCCTTAATTTTTTGATCTAACTTAAAACATATTAAAGTAATAAAGTTAAAATTCTTTGAAATAAATTCCTTAGGAATAAAATATATAAACATATAGATACATGTGCATATATCTGTATGTACACATGTATGTATGTGTACGTGCATGTATATATATGTGTGTGTATGTACATGCATATATATATGTATATGTGTGTATGTGTGTATGTATGTATATGTATGTGTGTATGTATGTATGTATGTACATGCACATGATATATGTGTATGTGTGTATGTATGTACATGTATTATATATGTATGTGTATGTGTGCATGTACATGCATATATATGTGTATGTGTGTATGTACACATGTATATACTCAAGTACATACATACATACACACATACACATATATATACATGCATGCACATACATACATGTACATACACATATATATGCATATACATACATACATACATACACATATGTATATATAATACATGTACATGCATAAGCACATACACATATGTACAAATATATAATACATGTACATACATACACACATACACATATACATGTTCATGTACATATGTATATGCATATACATATATACATGCATATACATACATACATACATACATATATATATATGCATATACATACATACATACATACATACACACATGTACACACATGCATACATACATGTACACACATATACACACATACACACATACACATATATACATGCATGTACATACATATGTATACATACACACATGTACACATATGTATATATAATACATCTACATGTATACGCACATACACATATATGTACATGTATGTATATGTACATGCACATATATGTGTATGTGCGTACGCATGGAGATATGTATTATATATACATATGTATACATACACACATGTACACATATGTATATATAATACATATACATGCATACGCACATACACATATATGTACATGTATGTATATGTACATGCACATATATGTGTATGTGCGTATGCATGTAGATCTGTATTATTTTTGTGTAGCGACAAAGGAATAATATTCTACATTAAATAGCAAATTCTACATTATTTTTGTGTAGCGACAAAGGAATAATAACATTAAATTGGAAAAGTGCCATTAGAGAGAAACAATCATTAAAACTATTACTTAAGTAGAGGAGACAAGCAGTTGAAAGGAAAAAGTGGATGTCTATCTTGGCAGTAGGGAGAATTTCTTTGGTTTTGGGTAATGAAGGGAAGGAGCCCTAATTCATATCTATTCACTATAGTATCTGGGATTACCACTTCCTATGATTTGATTGTCCATTGAAATGGTTCATTACCCATAAAGACACCTGTGAGCTATAGTTGTTGAAAGTGTGGCTGATCATGTGAGTGGAGAGATTCAACTCTCTATAATTCTCACCAGTTGCTCATCTTTAGCCATGGGTTTAAGGGATATCTCCCCATATGAATTGACCAGTGTAAAACAACTAGCATATCATTAGGATAATTCTTTGACAAAGATAAGTATATAGGGCCACCATAGGTATGGGTCTATGAATGACCCTAGCCATAGTAGCTTAGCACTTTAAAGTGTAAACATATAAGTGTGGTGATGATTTTCATCTCCATTGTGAAAGAACTAAGGAAATAAACACTTCTAAGTTAGGTTGAAGATCCTTGATTAGTTAAGTTGGCAGTTGTTGTGAATTGTTTAAAAAAAATGAAATGCCCAAGGGGCTGATTTAATAGTGTGAACATGGGTGTCATAAATCCTAGTGAGATAATGTAATACTATTATACATTTGTTGATTGAGTAGAAGGTTACTCTTCTTAGAGTTTGATTCCTATTATAGGATTTCTTTAGATGCATCTTGTGTTGCAAATGTGCATTTCTAGATAACTATTTATTTTTCATATTTGAATAGTGTTCATGTAAATATCTACATGTAAGCATATGTTATTTCTTTTATGTTCATTTGTGATAAATAGTAGAGTACTACTTAATTATATTTAATTATTATTGGGGTCATCAAAGATCTAGTATATGGAAGATTAAAAGGCATGACATTTTTAGGATCTTGCCAACTTTTTCAAAATTAGAATCTAGAGTAATAGACATATTTTTTTTTAATTATTAGTGACTGAAATAGACAGCATAGAAGCATTTGACAACAAATCTCTTGAATTTTGTGCATCTAAGAAAATTATTGAGCAATTCTACAAAATCTGTATTGACGGTCAGCTAGTGTTTATGTTCTATGTATTAGCTTTATTTATAATTAAATTATTATTATCATGATCTGGGTGGTTTGTGGCTTATAAATTCACATAATGGTAGCCAGTAAATGATTCCCAGTGCTTTTTCAAAAAAAGAAAAGAAATGATGGTCTCTATAAGTAAATTTAACTTCATCTGGTAACAACCTGGTAAGAATTTTTGAGCAATTGAAAAATTGAAAAGCTTAGTCAATATGAAAATGGCTCTTATGGTGTTTCTTTCAACTCAGTCAAAAGGAAAGCTTAAAAATCTCATGTTTATTTCTAAGCTTAGAACAAGAAGGATCAAACTTGTTAGGTGGAATACTATTTGGAATAAATTATACGATATTTTGTCTTCAATAATGTTTCAGACATATTTCATGATCTATCATCAAAATGAATAAACAAGAGAAGAGAAGATGATTATTGAAAATAAAATATGATTCAAAATATTGATGAAAAGAGCTCACAAAATCTAATCCAAAAAAAATCAAACTAATATCATAGACTGAATTTTTTATGTCTTTTGAAGCATCTAATTCCTAACCAAACTCGTGAGTACCAGCACATGGAAAACCCTGGAAAGTCACTGCAAAAATCACCACCGAGTCATACTTAAAATCATGAAAATTCCAGGGCTTAAAATTGCCTAAAACTTGCAGTTTTTCCATGAAATTGCTAAAAAACTCAACGCAGAAGGATATAAAACCCAAACAACTTTGATTTTATTTTTTTAACCCATTTTTGGCGACGCAACTGCATTTTTTGGCGATGCGGGTGGTTTCCAGGTGATGCAATAGGGGTTCCAAGCAACGTGATAGGGTTTCCAGGCAACGCAACAAGCTCTAAATTAGGAAAGTTTGCAGCCATAGTTAATTTAATAGAACACAACATTCTCCAAGTACTTGTTTGAATTTGATATTATTCACCCTTTACGTTCTTTGGATGGAAGTAGATTGTTTTGGTTTCTTTAGTTGGTCGGCCCTGGAAAAAGAAAATTGATAGATGGAAAGATATCCCCTAAAGACCATCCCAATTATTGAACTATGTTAAAAAAACATTAGCTGAGAAGACATTGAAATCTGTCAAATAGGATGAGCTCAAGGGTAAGAATGGAGATTCCTTAGCAAGTCTCTGGTTTAGTCCACGAAAGGTATATTAATATGTAATATTCGAGTAACACTGTGAAGTAGAAAGGGCCATGACCCTTTTCGTAGACTAAATTTTGCTATTTTCTAAAATTTCATTTTATAGTTTTTTTTCCTAACACCCAAACAACCTCCTAAACCCACCAAACAATCTGAGCCTTGTACGTATGCTAAACAAAAAATAAAAAATCATTATCATTATCTGACACAACGCTATACAAAGTTTATAACTTTATATAGTTCATGAATTTACATAATGACAGATTCCTTGGTACCAGTATTCTCTATGAAGAAAGGGCAGAAATCTTATGACATTATAGGAGCTTTTTTGTGTATATCGAGCCAAGTACCTGTAAAGATATTGAAGCTAATGCAATTTCAACACAAATACAATGGCCATGAATGATTCGACATTTTATAGCTATCTCAACCATCATGGCCATTGTATTTGTCTTACGCTATAGGAGGTTTAACATCCTATAACTGTCTCAACAATCATGGCCATGACCTCATTTTTGCATTTCAACCAAACCCTAACAAACGATATATCACAAATTTCTCAAAATAAAGAGAAACGAGACGAGAAATCAAACACTGCAGTGAATGCCACGAATAACCTGTTAAAATGTCGTCGCTGTTGCTGGTGATCGGCCGACAAGCTCTCGCCCTCAACACTTTTGCCCGAGCGTTGCAATAGTGGGCCTGGTTTTTTTTTTGAGATTTTATTAAGACTTTTTAGTTGATAAACTTCTGATCGATAATGTTTCACCTGAAACCCGCTCGACCGAACAGGTCTCCCTAGATGTGCACCGTGTCCGCTCTTTTCGGCCGATAACGTTTCGGCCGAAAGTGACTCGACCGACAACTTTCAGCCACGTAGGTGCCATGTGGCTGCCTTGTGGATTCGGCCGAAACGCTATCGGCCGAAAACGGGTCAGCCAAAAATAATTCGGGCGTATTATTCTTTTTGGCCTAAACTGTGACACAGGTTTGTGCTTTTACCCCTTATCGCTTACATTCAACATTAGTCTGCTATTGAGGAGCTGCCAATGACTTCATCAGCCCCACCACTACTGTTGTCCAAGGATCACATAAGCAAGTTGGAGAGAAGAAAGAATTGGACCAAAGCTACTAAAGAATGGTTCTAGTGGGTGATCTACAATGGTGACATGGGCATTGGTCACATGGTTAGAGCAACCAATAAGTTTTGGGAAGTGCAAAAGCAGCTAGAAGGAAGAATGAAATTTGGTACTAACTTCCCAAAATTATATAGAATTACATATCCTAAGCTTGAGGCTATCCTCAAGATGCCCGAGAAGACTTGGGAGAAGGAGCTAAGCTTGGTAAAGGATGCTCATTGGCTTGTCGAGATGTAGAAAATGGGCTTAGACCACAAAAGAGAAGTCTTGGAGCGGGTGCTCCATGAAGTGGAGCTTGACTTGGATTAGGTCAAAGAACATAGGGTAGATTGTGAAGAATATCTTCAAAGCTTATGACAAATTATGACATGCATGTCGTCAAGCTGGACCCCGAGAAAATAAGGTCGTATTTTCATAAGAAGATGGAGAATGGGGCTACAGACACACTAAAGCTAGAATTTATGTATTTTTCTTCCTGAGCCTTTGCCCAATCAAAACAAGTAATCAAGAATATGCTGAAGTATACAAACAATTGGGAGCTAATCACTAGTAGGTCCAAGAAATTGACCTTCTAAGTGCTCCAATCCAGCATCCTAGAATGGAACAAACTTCAGGTGTTGATGGGAAATTTTGTGGGGTACAAAGAAAAATGAAGGAGAGCCTATCATTGATGATGAGTTTCTCACTGTGTAGTTGTAGCAAAAAGGAAATTAGTTAGAAGACTAAAGTGCTACAGTGCTAGGAACTAGAGGACAAAATAGGGATAAGACAAGAAATGCATTTTAAAATTGTAAAATATTGGGGGTAGGTGAAACCCTAATTTTTGGTGAATCTTGGCCACACAGTGAGATTAAATCTTGACCATTCATTTTTCTTTTTGAAAACTATAAATAGGGGGTCCCCTCTCATTTTGAAAGAGATAATTGAGTTGTTGTAAAGACATGCTGTTGAAATTCCAATAGAAATTCATTGCTTTTGGGTGGATTCTTGAGTTTCCTTCATGTTTCATGATTCATCTCCTCATAGTTGATAGATTTGAATAGATTTATTTTGTTGTTCTATGCTTTTTACATTCTTTTAGTAGTTTAGTAGATGTTGTTCACTGATGTTGAAGAATATTGCTATGTTGATGCCCTTCCTTGTTCATGCTTTTTGTTGTTTGTTGATGATAAATAGTAGTGTAAAGCTATTCTGAACATAAATTCATTGATGCACCTACATTTCATTTTTTATTCATGCTTTATGGTGAATGAACAACTGAAAATTTGTAGACCTTAGAAGATAGCACTAGTTTCATGATACTGTTAGCTAATTTGGTTAAGTGGAACTTAGTTTCAGGAAGGCTATCCACTATAGTATCCTCCATTATTACTATTCATTAGTAGTTGTAGGTCTATTAACTTCCTCCTTTCCCTTCCCTTTTGACCTTTCTTTGAAATAGTAATTTAGGAAAAGTTACAACATCATTGTAAAGCCAAATATGATGATAAAAGTGGATTTTTAGAGTGTTGGTTTGAGCTTTCAAAAGTTGTACATTAACTCCTACACCTTGAGAAATCCATTTAAAGAACCAATCTCCCTTCAACTTAACATATGTAAGGATTCCCTGTGATACCAGCAAATCACATGAACCAACTGAGATATTCCAAGCACGTCGTGACTTGACACCCGAGAGACCTTGGGATAGTTTTCTGCAATTTTCTTATAGGAAATTGTCTTACAAGAGAGGTGATGCACCTATGAATTACTTGTGTTGAGAAGTGCTAAAATACCCATCAACAAAATTGATGCTAGAAGGTCTTTCTTTGTGTTAAGCTAGATTGAATCAATTCATTCTCCCCTAAAATATTTCATAGAGTTCTAAGATCCACACCAAATAAAGGGGAATTTCAAGAACTACAATCCCCTACCAAGGCTAAGAGAGCTAAAAGAGGGGAAGCCACTTCATCCTCCTCATCTGCTCCATCCACTTCACCTCCATCCTCACCTCCTCCCTACATTCATTTGCACCATACTCATCCTTCCTTTCCCACATCCACTTCCTCCACTCAATGATCCAAAGCTACCTTCTAGTTGCTCACTTCCCATGCCTATGGTGTTTCCCTTACCCTTGCCCTTCAAGTCCAAGGCACCGTCCCAATTGCTATTGCCCTTGTACAGCCCCAAATTACTATTGCATAACAAATACAACCTCCACCTCCCATCATGGCTTGGTTGGGAAACAACCCTTCTCCATTGTCCTTCAATGATTATCATGACATACCAAAGAATCCAAAGTGTTTTTGCATGAAGTTTCATCCTCGTGATCCATAGAGGATGGCATAAAAACATATCAAGATATTTTAAACAACATTGAAAGACATGCAAATCAATCATGAGGATGTTGCTTGCTGACTCTTTCCTTATTCCTTGGGGGAAGAGGCTTTTTATTGGTACATTAACGTGTCAATGAGATCTATCACCACTTGGAACCTTTTGAAGAACACCTTTTTACAGAAGTACAAGATTTCAGTCAGCCCTTCTAAATTATATCAACAATTCATGTCTATTCATAGCGAGGTTAAAGAACCAATTAGCTCCTTCAATGATCAGTTTCATTGGGCATACATAAGATTACAAGCTCCATATGTGCTTAATGATGCTACAACCCTACCAGTTTATTATTCTACCCTAGACAACCTCACTACTGCATTGGTAAAAAGAATTCACTCACCACCTGCTAGGTTGGTAGATGCTTATGTTGAGGCAATCATATCAAACACTGACTTGGGGGAAAATATTTTTGGTCTACTGCCTTCTTTGGCACCAGTTGCTCACCCAATGCAAGTTTAGGGACTTACTGAAGCCTTGACACATTAGACACCTCTTATGAACCAAGTTCTACAACTACCCATGGTTCCTCATCCAGGACCCCCAATGAAGGGTATGTGCAGGATCATCATGGAAAAAACAGGCCCTTAAGTGGCAAAAAATTTAGAAAAATCAGAGTTAGGCAACTTGACATAAAATTTTGAATAAGTTATCTATATTATTTTAAAAATATCTATATTTTATTGTAGTTTCTAAAGTACTAGGTTTATTTTAAAAAAATAAAAATCTATTTGGTGAAAATTTGAAATTCCAATGTAGTAGTACTAAAATTTCAGGGAAAAAATAAGTAGGTGTCTGTTTGACCACCCTAACCCCAATAAAATGATAATATTTTTTTATAATATTTTAGATATAAGTGGAGGACTCATGTCCTGATGTGATGCATATTTTTTTATAATTTTTTTTTCCAAGTAAATAATTAATTGTGTATTTTTTATTACAACTTTTAAAAAATAAAAAAACTCCTATGTCTAACCACCTTAACTTGGTAAAAAATTCATGAAATTACTTTTTTCTTTTTTAATCCTATAGTATGCAAAGCATAGAATGTGACACATGTTTCAGATTCAAAAAATGTGATACTGTTTGAAAGCTATTTTTTTGTTCAATCAGCCTATCAATGAGGACTTTAGTTATAATTCAAATAGAAAATAAATAATAATTATTTATTAAATTCAAAGTAAATCATAATTTATATTGGTGGGAAGCTGAGAATCTCCTTTAAAAACCCTTTTTGTTTCATCAATTTTGGGTAAAAAGAAAGTCATCAGCCACATACCCTACAAAAACTCATCACATCACCACTTTTTGGCCCATCATGATCCTGCACATACCCTAAATCAGGCACCCCCAGTACATCACTACCTACAGCTGCAACAACAATAGATCTATCCTCAGACGTCTCAAGTTCCTGCATATTTACAAGGGCCTAAGTTCCTGTCGATCCATTAAAACTAACCAGCAACACAACCGGTTTTCCTCTAGAACTAGGCATTGCAACTAAGCAACACAAAAAAGGATTGGCTAGATGAACTAAGATAGATGATCAGGAAAATTTATACAGAGATGACACACTTAAGAAATTATAACAACTAGTTGCAAGCTTCTCAATGCAGCATTCAGATCAACCTCAATCGAGAGAACAGAGATAACCGTGATGTGGGTACCTCATTTGGGCAGAATTATGAAAGAGGACAAAGTTCCAACCAAAACTTCAAAAGGAGGCCTTTAAAAAGGAAAAAATAGTCATGGAATACTAGGCCAAAAAATGGAGGCATTCCCACCCCTCTTGACCAGTCGGCTAACATAGAAAAAATGACAAGCAGGGTAGATCTAGTCAAGGCAGCTATGTCCGGATGGTGCTAGATCCACAAAACAAATAGGAACTCTAAATTGGACTGCTTCGAGTTCTAGATAGCCACTGAAATTTTTCAAGTAGAAGTCCAAAACACTGTTGAAAGTGTTGGTTTTTGTGCATAGTCCCATCTGAGCATTACGATTCTTCTATGCTCATAGTCAATCAAGCTCTATTCCCTCGAAGTGAGAGAAATGCACCTGAAAATGAGATCGCTCCCCCAAAGGATGAATAAGCGAAAGAGGTAAGTGACCAAGATACTATATCCCAACTCTTTACTTCAGTAGATAATGGTTTGATAGATGAAGAGTCACATGAGGATAAAGTTCAAATGTTTCATCAGAGGGTGACCCTGTATAACTTGAGAAGTAGGCAAATAGGAGGACCCTTTAGAACCTCTATTCCACCTAATAACTTTAGCACCCCACCTGATCCAAATGCTAGCAACAATCTAAGTTACCCTCATGTGCCCACCCAATACTTTAATAGAAACAAACAACCAAATCAAATGCAAAACCAATCCGCTAGCTCTTCCCAAGGCATATCCTTTGAGGTTGAGGTTGAGCAAATGGGCGAATATGTTGCTGAAGAATTCAAGAAGGTCAAAATAAGTTTTTCTACCTTCGAACTGCTTAAAGTCCCAAAAATTACAAATGCATTCTTTAGAATGATTAATGGGACTTCCTATTCCAAGTCAACAAAATAGATACTCTTGAAAGGGGTCTCTTTTGATGAATCAGAACATGAGCCTATAATCCAAGAAATTGTAGGTAAGAAAAAGGATGCCCCCTCAAATCAGCAAACAAAAAAGAAACCCACCAAAGAACAAAACCAAGTGTAAACCAAAGAAAAGAACAATGAAAAAGATAAAAATCAAGTAGCCTAGGAAGATACATCCATGGGCTTATTTCAAGGGAAGTTAGAAACACCACCTTTCCTTACTCCTATAAGAATATTTGGGAAGAATCTACATAATTGATTGCTTGATTTAGGACCATTGGCCAATGCTATGCCTCTTTCCGTATGAAAAGCATTAGGAATAGTCCCCACTCCTTCCAGAAGAAAGGTGACCCAACTAGATAAAATAGATGTGAACATAGTTGCTGAGATCAACTGAATCCCCATGTAGATTGTCGCAGACCCAAGAGTGTAGGAAGTAATTGACATTCAAGTGGTAGATATCCCAGACACATGTAGAATAATACTAATACGGGACTTCACTAGGGTGTTGAACATATATGTTTCAACTGACTTCTCCCACCTATGGTTTCCATGGAAAGGACTACCAAATCAAATCCATATAGATCGGGAGTTGCGCATGAAATTAATGATCTCAAAGTAAAACAACACCAATGAGGTGCTATTTTATGAAATGGAGTTGGGTAATTATTCTCCTATGGCTTACCAAGAGGAATCATAGCTCCAAGAAGAGGAGGTGGCTGAAGAGGTTCTCTTGGTGTTGTGCAACCCCCCTACAGATTTGACTTATATGCCCTAGAGCACCAAGGTGTTAGTTGAGTCGGATGATGACGAATTCAATGAAGATGTAAATTTTGGATTATTGGATGGGTTCCAAGAATTTATTTTAAAATGTGTGCAGGATCAGCTTAGCTTGGGATCAAGGATGGATTTCCAAGAGCTCCTGTTACCCAGTTGGTGCAGGGTCCACAACACTACCCACTCAAAATTTGAATGTTTCTTCTTTCAAATAGTAGTTGCTCACATCAATGGACAAGTTTTATTGAAGAAGGAGCCCCAAAATGAACAACCTAACACTAGCAATATTGAGTCCATGCCCACCCTAGAAATTAAAGATGCAAGCATGCAACCAAGGAAAGATGAATTCATGATTAGCCCTGGAATTAAAGAGCCCTCCAATTTTTGGACACTATGCTTTGATGGATCTAAGTCCAAACAAGGAGCGAGAGCTGGGTTTGAACTTATCAGCCCCATAGGTAAGACCTAATTCACTACTCATAGGATTCAATTCTATTATACAAATAATGTAGCAGAGTATGAGGCACTAGTCCATGGTCTTTTGATGGTCCTAAGGAAGAAGGTTAAAATGATGCAAGTCTTTGGGGACTCCGAGTTAGTGGTAAAACAAGTTAGGAAATTGTATTCTTGTCATGATAGAAGGCTAGAAAACTATAGGCATAGGGTATGGGATCTTTTTGAGAGCTTAGATGCATATAATAGTCAATTGATCCATCATTCCCAACACCCTTCAACCTCTGTCGTTGTCCAGCCTCAAAAGGTTCACTATTGAGCTTACTTCTACCCTATATATTCCATACAATGTTACTCTTATCCAAGCATTTGACGATGATAAGCACATCTTGGATTTTATCACTAGCTCAGATCTATTTGAAACTCATATCATTGATGAGGCTGAGCTTGAAGAAGATGAACTAGATATAGGATTCATTAACCTCAAGAATAATACTATTTCTAGGGGTATGGTCCAACTTGAGCAGATATTTGACTTGGATCAGATCAGAGATCAGGATCAGCAAGCAAAGAAGGACTTTATCAATAATCAATGTGACACTCATAACCTTGGAACAACCGAGGAAGTCATAAATGTATTCATTGGAAAAGTGTGCACACCATAAGAAAAGGAAAGGATCCTTGACGCTTTACAAAAGTACCATGACATGGTCACTTAGAGTTACAAAGATTTAAAAACATATGACACATTGATCATCATGCACACTAGCCCTCTCAAGCCATACATGAGACCATTCTAATAGCAACAACGACCAATCAATGATTTATTGGAGCCCATCATCTACAAGGAAGTTCAAAAGTTGTTGTTCGCCAAAATTATATTTTCTATCAAGCACTCCACGTGGTGGGCCAATCTAGTCTTGGTTAGGAAAAAGAATGGAGAAATTAGATTGTGCATGGACTTTTGCAAACTGAATAGAGCTTCAAAGAAGGACAACTATCCAGTACCCTCATGGTGTAGTATGAGGATAGGCACAAGACAATGTTCACCATCAAGTGGGGAACCTTTGCATACAAAATGATGTCATTTGGACTCATCAATGCTCATGCAACATTCCAACATGCAATGGGTATTGCCTTTAAGGATCTGATCAGCAAGTGCATCATCATCTACATGGATGATCTCACAGTATTTTCAAAAAAGTGAGGTGATCATGTTTTTGATTTATGTAATTTTTTTCACAAGTGTAGGGAATTTGGGATTCCCCTAAACCCGAAGAAGTGCATCTTCAAAGTTACCAAAGGCAAGTTGCTCAGGCATGTGAACTTATAGAAAGGAATCTCAGTTGACCCTAAGCATATTCAGTCCCTCCTGAATATCCAGTCGCTAGGAAGAAAGAAAGAGTTGATATATTTCTTTTGAAAGATAAAATTTGTCAGAAAATTCATCACCAGCTTTGCTGAGATAGTCAAGACACTTAATTATATGCTTAAAAGCAAGACACCAAGGTTGAGTGGACTTTGGGGGTGAGGCAGGCCTTTGAGGAAATCAAGAACTCAATTGTTGTTGCACCTGTACTAGTTAGTCCTGATTACCTGAAGCAATTTTACATTTACTCGTTTGCTTCAGACCATTCCTGTGCCAACATACTGACTCAAAAGGATGATGAATGGAGTAAGAACCCAATCACATTCATGAGTGCTCTATTAAAAGATGTCAAATTGAGGTACCACAAGGTGGAGAAGTAAGCATATGCCCTGGTTAGGGGAATCAAGAAATTCATGCATTGCATCTTGCGGAATAAGGTGTTCACCATAGTGCCTGACTCAGCAGTAAAGAATTTTTTGATGCAGAATGATTTAGGCAAAAGAAGGGAAAAATGGACTGCTTTTCTATAGGAATATGACATGGAGATTCAGCCCATGAAGTTAGTAAGAGAGAAGGCCCTCACCTGTAAAATAGGTAAAACGTTAATTGAAGCAGAACCCGAGCTTATTGTCTAGCAGTACAAACTTGAAGATGTCTCCCTTGGAGAATGGTATGATGACATTGTCTACTATATGGTGCATAACAAGAGCCCACCTTGCCTATAGGGGGTCCAAAAAAGTGCTCTTCAGGTTAAAAGTGATAGATACATGCTACGGGGTTCTATACTGTATAAGAGGAATCATGAAGGGATTTACCTTAGATGCCTTAGAAAAGAAGAGGCAGCACGAGTGTTAAAATAATTTCATGAAAATTTTGGTACTATTCATCGATCTGGCCCATCCACTTCTCATCAAATCTTGCAGGCTAGGTACTATTAGCTAATGGTATTCAAGGATGCATACAACCATGTTCAAACCTGCCATGTGTGTCAGACTGCTACAACTAGAGAACGAAATGTTGTCTCACTGCAACTAGTCCTAGAGGTAAGGTCGTTCACGTGATAGGGTCTTAACTTCATCAGTCCGGTAATCCCACCATCCTCTATAGGTCATAGGTACATTTTAACTACTTCTAATTATTGTAATCGATGGATAGAAGTGATCACATGTATATAATGTACCCTCGAAGTAGTTACTAATTTCCTTGAAATCTTTATTCTGAATCATTTTGGTTTTCCATATGCCCTTGTTTGTGATAATGGCCCTACCTTTTCCTCACTTAAATTCGCTATTTGGGCCTTTTATTATGGTATTACCCTTAAGTTCTCATCCAATTACTACCCTTAAGGAAATGGGCTAGCCGAATCCACAAATAAGAACTCGATCACTATAATCAAGAAGGTGCTTGATAGGAACCCCAAAGATTGGCATACCCAATTGCATTTTTCCCTTTGGGAAGATCGTACATGCCACAAGTTCTCCCTAGGTGACTCCCCATTCCATATCATTTATGGCCTCGAGCTTGTCTTTTCCATGCACTTGAGGATCCCTACCCTCTAATTTATTAACACCTTGTATAAAGAGGGGGACCATCGAGAAACCAATTTAGTTGAACTCCTTCACCTAGAAGAAGTCTGTGACCGAGCCATTGAAAATTTTTCCAAACATTAGGGCATGGTCAAGAGATGGTTCGACTGATGAGCCAAAGTTAAGGCCTTTAGAATTGTTGATTTGGTCCTATGTTGGAACAAGTCCCATGAAAAGAAAGGGGGGCATGACAAATTTGACAAGCTCTAGCTTGGCCTCTTTCAAATTTCTAAAAAATTAGGACATAATTCTTTCCGCCTCAAGACACTAACTAGTGAAGATGTCCCATTTCCCGTCAATGGGTAGCACCTCAAGCTTTATTTCTTTTCCTGAGCTCTACTAAGTTAGCCTTTGTAAATACCTGTACATAGGTTAGTTTCAGTTTCCTTTGTTTTGTTGTCTCACTTTTCTTTTCTTTTGATCATTCTCCCAGCCATCTTGTTTTGTTGAAGATGTTCCTTTATTTTTGATGTAGTGGTTGTTGTCAGACCTAAAAAATTTCACTAGAAAATGCAACATTTTTTTTTTCTTTAAACAATTGAGGTTAGCCACAACCACACAAAAGGCCACCCTTTCATAACATGACATCTAAGGTCTATTTCTATTAGGTAAAATTACATTGAGCTAGTGACGACTCAAGGTTTGATTAGCAATGGGTATTGGTTGATCGACTCCATTAGTTGGATTTTATGGAGAACCAATTTTAGATTGCTGCCAAAGTCTTAATGATGATAGCTTGGGTAATCCGTTTACCTAAATAATGGTTGACTCTAACACAACCATTGCTAAAGGGATCAAGCCTACACATAGGTCACAATTCTTAACAGAGTTTTAATGAAGGTTCCAACTTCATATATTTAATACTTAGTTAATTATCCCAACAAAGCTATTGTGAGAAAAAGCATGTGTGCAACATTTTAGTCACCCTTTCTAATTTCATTTATATCATCAAGTATTATTAACTAAGTGATATACATGACATTATTTACATAATTCTGATTCATATGAATATGAATATGATCACTTCTCTCTCTTTCTTCTTATCATCCTAATGATGGATCATGGAGTATAATCCGAAACGTTGATGTAAAAACTTGCACACAACTATTCCAGAAATCTTGTTCACATGATCATTATTATCAGTCTACAGTATTATCATTATTTTATTCTCAAATGTGAGATGGTTATTATCCATTGGCTTCACATCAATTACATCTTAACCAATATTAACATCATAGTTCACTGCTAAGTTATCATTCACATCATATTCATATTAATACTTCACTGTTCATGTAATTAATATCTTACCCTTAATAAAAAATCTATTATATCTATATCCAATATTACTTTCAAGTTATTATTTATTCCTATCCTTAGCATTAAAAAAATATTCTAATATTAATAATGACATTAATATCTCCATGATACATGTAATGCACATAATTAACATTAGGGTAAAAACACAACTAATTTTTTTTTTTACAAAGTTACCATGTGCAAGCTAAAACTCTAGATAATTTTAGGGTTACACAATGCTCATTTACTAAAATTTTATTAATCATGGGGTTAAATCGCATCCTAAAATTAACGCTATTACCACACTGAGATGTTTGGACTAGGGTTACATCTTAGAGGAATAATCTCATAACCATCGTGGGGAAACAATTGATATATATTCATATGTATATAATAGTAAATATCGCATTTATGATTAACCCTATACTTGTATACAAGTTTCATCAAAAAGGACAATTCTATTTCTATTAATGATAAAATTATTAATAATTTAATTTCATATAAAATGTAATTTATTACCAGTAATATAAATTTAATATTACTGTTGTGAAATTCTTCCAAATATTATCCTACCAAAATCAATATATTATAATTCTTCTTTAAGGATAATATGCAAAAATAACATATATAAAAAAATTCCCCACTTTCTTTTCTTTTAAAAACTAATTATATTTTAGAATAAAATCTTGTTTCTCTTCTTCTTTTTAATTGGATGGCATGCAATGGAGTATCTATTTTAGAAACAAACAAAAAGTTTCCATTTTGAAATTTGTAAAAAAATAAGCTAAAGAAATTTCTATTGGGAATTTTATATGTAATTTAAAAACTTTAAAAGTCCCTGCCCTTTTTGGTCTACACTACATTACTTTTTGTTTTAGTTTTATCCTGAAACTTAAATTAATTCCTTCTATTAAGGATATGGAGGCGTGCCAACTAAGCCTTCATTTTTAATTTATTTTAAATGCTAAAGTATCTTTAACGCCATTTCCTAAAACCAAATTATGTTCTTTCCCTTATGGCTCCAAGATGAGATGGAAGGGTAATTCTAGCGGAGAATATGAGTAACTACCTATTAATCAATCAAACATTTCACTTGGTTGATCGATATGGGAAACTTTGCATATGTTCACGTAACACAAAATCAATAACGCTTTTTTTATTAGATCAGTAATGCAATGACCGTATTAATTATAATAACATTATTATCAATAAACGGTAATAGCTATCCACTTTCTATGGTAAGGATAATTGTTGATAATCCCACTAACGTCATGCCTTCCATGCAATTAATGTTGCATTAATTTAGTACAGCTGATATAATTTGTCCTGATTTCTATGATACCTATTTAAAGAACGTTTTCAAAAAACTCAATTTAAAAAAACTATGATGTAACAGAAGATTATCCCATTCTGATGTGAAACATATTTTTGGCAACTAGTTTTTTTTTTAACTTAAAGCTAGGTACCTTGGCCACGCCTGTAATTAATGGGTCGAGCAAAATCCAGATACCCATTTAATGCAATTCAGCTTTATTTGATTTCTTGCCCAAGTACTACGCTACCTCTTTTATGTTGCTCAGATTAATACCTACCCTCATGAGAATAAAAGCAGACCTACCACCTAGAAATCTAGGCTCGACTCCTTCACTATTTATTTAATTCTGTGACAACTCTGATGTCGTCAATTCTCTTTCAATGCATAGTGATGACGTGCTGCTATTTTATTTCATTTATTTTATTTCATGTCCTATGATCGACACTGCACAAGATGGAAGAGCCACAACCTTAGTCTTCCTTCTTTCATTTATTTACCCTTGACTCCCTTGCAGGACGGTGAGGCAACTACCCAAGGATATGGTGAGCAGTCCTTTGCAGAGAGAAACATTAAATCTGAAGAAGTAAGGAAGTTGGACGCCTAGGATACCTGGCAGATTTACTTCACAGCATGGTTTTCTTTTATTTATCATGCAACTGCAAAGTGTGGGAGCCATGTATTCCTGTCATGGCTGCACCATTATATAGTGTGTTATGTGAGCCCTTTTTTTTTTCCTTTATGCTCATGTTTAGATCTCCAAAATGTCTCTTTCATCCGCTCCAACGTGAAGAGTTGTTATTTGAGTTGTAGGGATTCTCTAATTAATGTTTGATCATATAGTTTCTGGCTGAATGATAGTTACCTCTACTCATTGTTTTATAAATAGTTTACTATTACTTGGTATTGAAAATGTTATACAATGAACCGCACACGTCTGTTATTTTAGATTTACCCCCTCTTTCTTTTATAACTTAGCAATGGAAGAAAAAAAAAGTCATTAGCAGAGAACGAATGATTTGTGGAGTTGGGCACCGATGTCGTCCAGCAACCAGATTCTCACATTTTTGAATGATGGGGGCTGAGGCGTTATTGGATGCATCAGATGAACAGATTGACAATGAATAGGGATACAGATGAATAGCTCCACTACAGCAAGAGACTTTCTCAACAAATTTGAACCCTATGTCTAAAGGAAGCCAACTAGGCTGTGTACCCTTTAAATCATTCTTCTATTTTCTTTTTAATTTTTCTTTTTGGTTTGTTTCTTATGTTATTAAAAATAATTTTTACTATATATATTTTTTTCTAAAGCTAAATTATAAAACTCACTTTACATTCAACATTATTTCAAAAATCAAGAGTTACAGAGAGAGTATAACTCAGGTTTATTTTATTTTATTTTATTCTTGTATAAACATTTAAATCTTCATCAAAATAGAATATAATATTCATCTTTTAACAAGCATGGTCACAAATAATATTGATGGTAATTTATATTATTTACATACAAGTGAACTTAACTTTTCTCTTTTCCATTCTTTCAAATACTACATCAAAACACCAACACTCCATATTACAAATTTTTTTTTAAGGAATTATAATGAAGAAAACGTACAACTATTTAAGTCTTGCTCTCCTCCCTACCATAATGGCGTCATGGAGCCTCATGGGCTCTAGCCATACCCCCGAGCAAGGAATAGTTTAGCCCCAAGGTGATGAATGGGGTCCTCTCTGATTTTTGAAAGAGAAGGAAAATAGCACAACATTCATCTTACATCCATGGAAACTTTTTACCCACCATACTCAACACAAATCCACACCAATATATCACTCTCTTGCTACAACTAAATAAAGGAAGATGGAAATAGTAAAACTTATCTCTTTGCTTTAGGTGTTGGACTTTTAACTCTTTTATCCCTCTTTCTTCTCCAACCAAGCCATTTGGATCACTCTCTCCCCAACAAGACTCCTCCTCTCCTCCTCTCCTTTCTACTAGCTACTCTAATGTTCTCCAAAAGGAGAAGTGGGTAACACCCTACTCATCCTCCCTCTCCATCTATATAGGAGTTTCAACTTGCAACTTTTTGGATGGGGAGGTGTGGAGTGTACCTCCCTTCTTCAACGAGATTCTTTTCTCATTAAAGAGGCAACATGCACTTGGACAACCCCAAATCCTTTCACCTCCCATCCTCTCCTCAAAATTCGCCACTCTTCATTATGGTGACTTTTCAAGAGTCAAATCATGTCCTTGGGACCCTATTGCATGCCCACTTGACCCCTACCACTAAGGTATAGACCCTAGGGGGTTTATTTTTGCATCCCAACCAAGTAAATTGACCAACAACCCTCTTTAAAGACCCAAATAAAGATCTATCCGAGTTTCATAGTTGGGTAAGGGTTCCCAACCCCTAACCCATATAATTAAATATTCTCACAAAACAAAATAAATTATACCTTTAATATCAACCTTCACCTCTTAACCTATCAACATATTAAGTTTATATCCTCAAGAAGATGTCTTTTGATTTTCTCTCGATGGTCCTCCCTTCACATGCTAACACTGTTGCCTTCCTGCACATTACCGACATGATCGTAAGTAACATTGTATATCCCATTAATCTATTAGCTGGATATTCTAAACTTTAACAATATAATAATCCATTTAAATCTCAATTTGTATTCCATAGTATACTAGTGTATTACACCTTCATGGTAATGACAATAGAACATAATGTCAAAATTAAATTACAAGGATTTTTCCAAAATATCACCTTATTTATCATCCACAATATATCTAATCATCAATTTAAGAAAATCATATGACAAATTAGGTTTAGCATTAATCACATGTGAAACGGGGTCTTACATCCCCCTCCCCTTAGCTGAGACTTCCTCCTGGAAGTCATTATGGTCAGGAAGATAAATCTCAATATAGCAATGAATATAAATATATTAGAATATGAATTACTATACTTTCTTGATGAAGAAATCATAACATTCAACCATTAAGCACACATTAAATAATCTCTTTCATGAATCAAACATCTAAATGCTCTGAACAAAATTTTCCACCATAGAAGATTTATTCAAAATATAGTCACATTATAACAAATCTTATTAGCCATCTATGTAGTTAATATTTTTGAAATCAACATATATCCAACACATTAACATCCTTGGATACCCTAGGTACAAGGTTTTCTTTTGCATCATAAACATCACTCATGATGTTAGAAAATATTTTTGTTCTAATATCAATTCATTTCTCAATAACAGTAGTCTCAATTTTATGTCACTTTCTTTCTCATGTAATAGTCAAGTACTTTCACATGTCATTTATTTGAAAATCTATGCATACATCACAACAATTACACATAACTCACATCACAAGGCTCAATGGGGTTTACAAGGATGGATATTCTTGGATACCACTTAAGGCCCTTCTCTAAGGACTCCTCCATACAAATAAGAATAATCATAATATGAGGAGAATAATGGATTAATGACCATCCCATACCGGTCCCATTCACAACCCCTTTCAAAATAATTCCCCAGCGCATCTACTCCCCTATACGACCTGCCAGGGAACCCCCTCAGGATATGGCAGTTTACAAATGTCACATTATACCACGCTTACTAGCAGTTAGAAAACATTAAGAAAGCCTCAAGCTAAGAAATCATAAGATCATAACCAATGTTTCAATAAAACATAAAATTACAAAATCAAGAGAAAATAAATAAATAAATAAAGATCAATTGTAGCTACATTTCAACATTCCAATCTTAATTCAAAAATGAAATTAAATAAGTCCTTGAGGCAATTTGGACTATAACAACCTTCAAGTGGCTAAATAGCCTAATATAATAAATAGAAAAGTCCACATTGCTGGCACATAATAAAATAAAACATCAATCAAGAATTACAAATAATTCATATTCCAACAATAAAATTTCCACATTACGAGCACCGCGTGACTTGATAAGCCACCTAAGGGGAGGGGAATGGTGGTTCTCTAACCACATAAATATGATAGCATGCAATAACTGGTGGTCCCTGACCACATAAATATGAATAATTGGTGGTCCCTGACCACATAAATTTGCATCATTGGTGATCCTTGACCACATAAATATAAGTAACTGGTGGTCCCTGACCACATAAATATGAATCACTGGTGGTCCCCGAGCACATAAATATAAATAACTGGTGGTCCATAAAATTCCATCCTTTACCCATGGGTTATAACATCAAGGAATAGGTTTGCACTATGAACCAACAAGTGTGGCTCTCATATGTGGGGGAGTAGGCTACGGTCAACGTCCATGGGAGGATTACAATGACTCGACATAGATCCTTTTTCAGGATTAGGGACAACGCCCTGAGCTTGTAATTTCCCGATGGGAGAACATGTGCCTCTCAACCCCTATTTACACTAGCTGGCATCGCACTCCCATAAGGAGGGAACCAAACACTAGGGGTACACATTTAAAATAAAACTAACACAAAGGAATACATCATATTTCATTTAATAAACACACTTATACACATAACACATTTATTTGAACTCACAACTAGCTAGCTTAGATAAAGGCCATCACAAAGGGTACATATAGGGGATCATACTAGATGTCCACCACCCTTAGCCCAAGTCAGATACCCTATATCTCATACTTGGGGCAGGACACATTTACTGGTTTTCACTTCACATGTCATAACATAATACACTTTACGAAATTCACTATATTGTAGAACAAAATCAATTCACTTACATAAACTTAATTTTCTTTAAACAATATTCTCTTTGCTTCTTAGTTTTGTACATATCTACTCACTTTGCATAGGTAAAAGGAATCTCTAGTTGATGCACAAATGTAACTTATGTATATTACTCCATTTTCCTAGAATTTAACAATACATGGCACACCACACTTCCCATCTCACTAAGTGTTTGACATCACATATATGACAAAGATCAGTTTTCTATATTTATCCATACTATTCTTCTTCTTTCATTCCACTATGTTTGTTATGTTCATTAACATATCAATATGGGTATTTCCACTATATCTTTCACAACCTGTTAAGGAAGATTTCTCACTTAATAGGGAAAGGAGTCAATCATTTTCATTTGAAACATGGAAATATGATAAAAGGAAACACACTTGATGCATAAAACACATAATAACTCGTGGAATAGTAATTCTCACAACCCATTAATATCTTTTACAATTCTTGCATTTCGCTATCTAAATCTAAACTATTTACTCACATGTTGTAATCATCGTTGTTACAATCACAATTTCATTTAACCTCATAAAAATGCATAATGAGTAGAAGTTTTGAAATTTATATCTACCTTTAAGCTTTCTCCTTTGCATTCAAGTGTAAATAATTTTACCTCAAAGAGTAAATATGGTCAATGGTATAAAATGCACATTAGTTGAAAGTTTTTACAAGTCTACTTTAGTGTCTCTTATCTATATATTTTAACTTTCCCATCACATAATACACTGTGAACCACACATAATTCATTACTTAATTTATAACTTCATACAATTGATTATTCAATCCTGATGACATGCACACAACCTTCAAGTTCAACATGTAGTTGAGTGTGTTATTACTTCCTATATATGGCATGCATCCTTTCTTACTTGGGCAACAACAAGTCTTTAGTTCTTAACTCATTTATAAGAGAGTGGTACTAGCATGAGTTCTAGATAATGTTTTAACTCCAAATTCTAATCTTGAGAGGATCTCTTCACAATTCTTCGTATGTTTAATTATTATAAGGGGGGTGATTTAAACATCATATTAGCTAGTCCTTAACAATCTTATTTCAATTGTATTCTTCTATGCCTTCACCTTTGACTTGAATCATAGAAATCATGTTGCTTAATTTACTATTTAATCTTTAAACAATAGGACATAAGAGTTTGGCAGTTGTTATAGTTGCACTAAGTTTACTAGGTCATAGTTTACTTGCAAAAGTGCTTAATTAACCTTTTAAGTTTCACCATTTAATCCAAGGTGAACTATGGTTTTGACCACTTTTTAAAATTGAATTAACTATGCATTGTAAGGCTTTGGTCCTTAGTTGATGTCATCATACGTGACATTTCTCATACCAATCATAAGGTGATTCTTTTGTTTCTTTTCAAGTACCCAAATTATGTCCTTTTACACTAAGAGTAAATTAAGATCTCGAGTAATAGAAAAGACCCAGATACATGATTCATACCCTATATCACCTTCTTACAACCAATAACAAGGGAAATGGAAATAGAAAGTAAAGAGACCATATGTATGAAATTTGTGCTATGTTAGTTTTATTCCTTGTAAGAATGTAAAAAAAAAAAAATACTCCATGTATCATCATGGAGTTAAAATAATTCCTTGCTCGGGGGTATGGCTAGAGCCCACGAGGCTCCATGACGCCATTACAGTAGGGTGGAGAGCAAGCCTTACTCAGTTGTATGTCATGCATTATATTTTTTAAAATTAGTTGTGATGTGGAAAGATAATAATGGTTGTAATCTGAAGGAAAATAGAGAAAGAGCAAGCTGTAGTCAATTTGTGTGTCATTCATTTTGTTTCTTAAAATTAGTTGTAATATGGAAGATTTTTTAAAAAAAAGAAGAAGTTATATTTGATTGTATTGAGGAAAGAGAAAACACCTTTTAAGTTGCAATAAAACTGTGGGAAAGGAGAGACACTTGCATTTGTTATTAAAGAAAATATTGTGTAAATTGGTTTATATTCTCTTCCACATTTAGACAACCATATGTTCATTGAGTAGAAGAAAAGAATAGGAGAGAATTGGGAACTAAGTATGGGTAAGGAATCAAATTTTATTGAATTAGTCATTTGTAACAAAAGGAACATATATGCAAGGAATCCATAATCAATTTCTAGCAAAGGGAGTGCTCAAGATAAATAGTAGTTTCCATTTGGCCCATTGATAATAGAAATGTAGGTTTTATCATTTTACCATACTTGAAAATGGGAACCTGCATGTTGGTACCAAAGCATGAGTGAATTCAACCATCTTGGAAATCAGTATATACAAAACACTTTTTGTCTTGCACATTATAGACTGTTATGCAGTAGGCTAAATGGATTTCATAGTAAGTCTTTATGAAATGAATTGTTTGCTTATCAATGTGTATTTAAATAAACAAGCCATTGTTGCCAAATATGAGGTTCATTTCATATCAGTATTTCAACAATGATATATTAGTCCCAGCAGTAAACATGTAAATTACATTGAATATACCAGGAAAATAAAATAAAAAAATTATATATTCTACTTTAAATGTAGGTACAAATCATACTTATATTCATAAAACTGCTAACATGGTATAACCAAATATATTCAATCTTATGAAGTAATACAAAGGAAAGAAGAAGCAGATATAGATACAGAAAAAAGGAAACAAGGTAGAAACCCTTGAGGTCATGGTTGTGCAGGGCTGAGGGCCTGCATAAGGGAAGAACCTCTAGGATTCGGCCCCTACAACCAAGAGAAGCTGCCCCTCTTTAAACCGCTCTGCTTACAGATTTAAGGAATTAAACCTCTATCGGTGGTTGTGAAGGGTGAGTCCACGAAGTAGTCCCATTGAGCTATGGCACCTAATCACAGTATTCCCAGTATGAGCAGAACAACATCCTCCTTCGTTGTAGATTGGCATTCACCAGTCCTCCGGTCGGTAGCAAAATAAAATAAAATATAGCGAATGGATGTTGGTTGTGGGAAGATTGTGAAATCAAACCGCCTCCACTGCCTGCTTGACGTGTCAGTATGCATATTAAATGGTAATATTGCTAGCGTAGTTAATACGGCTTACCTTCCAGGCTCGATAAGTCCTCTGCCAATCTGGAGACCTCAGAACGGTTAAATCAATCGAATCAATTCCCCATTTATTGCTTGGCCAATGTTTGGTAGGCAGAGAGATTTAGGGGATGCATTATGTCAAATCGAGGCCTAGAAATCTGGACTGGTCAGATGCCAAGATTGTTTCCTTTTAATGCTTTAAATTACCCCTTCTTGGAAACTTGCTCACGCAATTTGTAGTGATTCTGCCATCGTACCATTTTATAATTGCATCCCTTCCAATTCAAAGGTTGTGTTATGATAGCCTAGCCAACAAATTTAATTCCCCACCTAACCGATCCCTTGTCAAGCTTGGCAGATTTTAGGGAAAATTTATTAGTGTGGCTGTCAGTTTCATGGATGATAGTGGGTTCGTTCATCATCAATTTCATTCTTGAAGGTGTCATGTAGTTTTGGGAATGTTGGAGCTTGTATTCACCGCTGCCACACATTGCTGTTGGGGAGGATAATATATGATAATGTTACCCATGCTGTTATCAGCAATAATAACAATAGTGGCAGATTTGTTAGTGAGCGAGCATCTTACGTGGAGTAGAAACACAGAAATACCCCACCGCTCCTCCACTCTCATCTCGTTGGTACTATCTTTCACTTCTCCAACTTGGCGAACAACAGCATGAAATAAGGTTCTGACGACGGTTTTAGAGTATGTTTATTAAAATGAAAATTACAGTCAAGGTCGTAATAATGAAACACATTTTTTTTCTTACATTACGGCATCCAATATCCTACGTAGACAAGTATATACTAGCATAATTAATTTAAGATAGTATGTTCCATTAAACTCGAGTCAAACGCATTTTAGCCGTGAAGAGGAAAAAGAGATGGTTCAGCCTATAGCCTAGTTTTATATTATCCTCTCATTCAAGGCTGTAGTTTCATTCATATGAAAACACTCATAGTGGTGCTAAATTTAAAGATAAATAAGGAAACCGTAGATATCTTCCACGTGAAACTAAAAAATGTTCAGAGGGAGCTCTTGACAAAATAAATATAATATATGCTGATAATATTAGCCAAAGGAATAACCACGACTCTTTTAGTTGTAGACATTTTAATATAATCTAAAAAGGACTGATGGAATTAAATTAAAATAGACGTGTTCAAGTAAATTTAAAAAGTAAGAAAATAAAAGTTAAAGGAAGGGCTATGTGACTTATTAACTTAGAAAATTAAGTACTAAATATTTTTCATTTATTAGATTTTAAGTTATTTTACTTTATTTTAAATTATGGATAAAAATAAATAAAATTATATTAGTAATTTCTTTTAGAAAATAATAATAATAAGGATTATTATATTATATACATATAATGTGTAAATGATATTTAATATTGGTATTTAGGATGTTATAAATTTTAATGGGGTAATATGCTTAATTAGTTAATAAAAGTTTTGTATGAGTATGAAATTGGCTAAGGAAAATTACTTTATGTTTGAGAGGAATTTAATATTATTAAGTGGATACATATTCTGGTATGAATCTAATTAAGACTACTATGAAATGGATTTAATAAGGATGATATGCTTAATGATAATATTATTAACATTTATGTTTGGATCATATTAATCAAATAATACTGTCATTATGCAAGTGATCTGTCAATAGCAATGTATTGTTAATTAGTAGTAAAGTGGGGGGTATCAAATAAGTAGATAATACGATGACAACAATAATCTAGACTTTGTTGGACAAGTAATAATTTTTGTCATGAGTATTCATCTATTGCATAATATTAGCATCCTTATTACTATGTTATATTATCGTCAAAACCAGGACAACTATTGATATTGGCCTACCTATTTTACATTAATTACTATTGCAATTAAGTTTTAAATGCATTCTATTGGATAATCAAAAGGAAGCGATAATAATGTCGATAAGAAAAGAAATAAATGTTACTATTGATGAATCATCTTTGGCTAATTATTAATAATGTTTGTTCTTAGGTCAATAGCGAGATCGCCACCCCACAGTTTGTATTATATAAGAGTAAGGATACACTAATACTAATTTTAGGGTGGTATTAAAATAGTGAAATGGGTGATATCAATATCAGTATATGTTATTTGATGAGATTAGATAATTCAATATCCATGAGAGGGGATAATGTAAACATAAGCAACATTGCTAATAGGAATAATTGATAAGACCGATAAGAGTCATGCTTATAATATAATGGGACCAAGAGTAAATTTAATAATTATATTACTAATATGATATAAGTGTGATATTTCAAATAGAGTTAATATCAATACTGCCATCCCATTTGAGTCAGCGGTGAATATGATTACTAATTCTCATTTTAATATGGGTGTTTATGATAATGAATAATATAAATATTAATACAAGGATTAATAAGTGAAACCTAATATTAGTATTAATATTGTACAAGAACCAATGTGTTTAGTAGCGTGCGTAGCACAAACGATCATAATTGTTATGACATTGGTAATAATACCATTAAGGTGGAATAAAAATGATGCGTTGTATGATAAATTGGAAATGGATATTCAATCAATACTTTAGACCAATTGGAAGAGACATTAACATAGTTTGATCATATCATAACTACTGCATCTGTGTTAGCAACATTATTGTCATCAAGAACATTCCTACCACTGAAAGTTTCTCTCATCAAAACTAACATTTCTATCCTTTCATAAAGAGTTGTGTCATAATATTAAGTAGAGTTAAGCTCTAGATGGTAGGTCATGTTGTGGTGACATGACGTGTAAGATCTAAAGGGTGGAAAAAAATAAATAAAAAAAATTGTCATGTTTTTCTAGTGAGAATACCTGGGCATGACAGTTGTGCTCGATTTGACAAATGGTTCACTTTGTTGACTCCTCTTTGTGTTCTCTAGTTAAATATTCACTCCCAACCATTGATCTCTAATTGCTTCTATGAGGTGGTTTCATTACTTGAACTCTCACTTGACCTAGAACACAACCCTTAGTTGAATCTTTTCACAATCGTCTAAGATCATGCATGAGACACACACTAAATTATTTCTAAAGAACTATACAATGGTTATCATGAGGGCCAAGCAAGTGAAAAATATTAAGTCTACTCTAGTGACCACTATGATTCCAAACCCATGGTAAGCCTCGATGATTATGCAATTGAGAAAAAGAAAGAGCACTGAAAAGAAAATATCTAAAAAGAAAATAAAGAAAGAGAAGAAATGAAAATAAAGCAACTGCGTGAATGTGTGAACAACTCTATCGGGGATATGGATGCACAGCTGGTAGTAGAGAAATGTTCATGGGATCAAAGTGACAACTCCATCGGAGCTATGGATACCTGACTAGCAACAAAGCAATGTCCAGGTTCCTTTTGGGGTTAGACAATTTATGTAGCTTTCTTTGCCTAATTAATGGTCATTTGTTACAATTTTTGAAGGAAAGGGAATGAAATCACCACACACACACACTCTTGAGATATTTTTGTGATTTGATTCAGTTAAGGATCTTACTATCCTTCAAGTTCCTCAGCTCACTTATAGAAATTGGCTTTTGGTCTGCGAAACCAGGGATTCTGGGTTATGAATGAGTCTTTATCCTTAGAACGCTTAGGAGCATTCTCCTAGTAGAGTCTCCATTTTTTGTGCCTAAAGCACACATGCCCCATTTGGAATGGGGACCCTCTCTTTTCCGTTCATCTCATTTTCTATGCCCCCTCTTTTGAGTCCTAAGGGGTCAATAAGTCCTAAGGTTACCATCTTGAGTTGACCAAGTTTCACGACCCTTAAAATTTACAAGTCTTTTGCCTTCGCGGAGTTCCTCTGGCAGTTTTCCTTGAGCCCTTGAAACCGTCATCTTTTGCCTAGTGCAGGTCCGCACTTGTGGATTTCCCCATGCAAAATTCCCTTCAGCTTTCATCATTCTTGCAGCGTTTGAGTTAGGGCATCCACCTGTATTGTGGGTTTTGCATCCACCATTGCCTTTCCCCTCACTGAATTCCAAATGAAAAATGTCTGGTTGCCACCCGTCTCACGGGCTCCGCCGTTCTCACCACTAAATGTTTTGAAAAGTGCTCCCACCAACCCTACCAGCTGCCATATTGACATTAAATGCAGGGCTAAAAGCCTATAAATAGCAATTTTTTTCTTGTCATTTTCATTGACATTCCTTTTGAACTTTTCAAAGCTCCTCTTGCCTCCGCTGCCTTTGTGCCCGAGTTGTCTCAAGGATAAATCTAAGTACTTTCTTCATCACTACATCAAACTACCAGATAAGTTTTTTGCTGCCCTAGCTATTCATGCTCCAGTTCATCTTCTTTAAAAATTCAAAATTCTTGAGCAAAACCTAGTAAAATCTTAACAAATTCAATCAAGGATGTGACCTTGCATGAAACCCATGTTTTAGAATTTGAAAACCCTTCAAAAACTAGCTAGTTGGGGCCATGCAGAACATGCCTTTGTATTCAAAATTCTTCAACTAGGGCCTTCACGCCCTTGCAGCCCACAAGTCTCCCGCTACCATTGCTTTAACTTTATGAATGACAAGCTCAAACATCGGTCATCACCGTTATTGGACCTTGGCATGTGGGAAGATGTCACCTCCTTGCCATCACCATTGAATCAAATGATAATCCTAAGTTAAGCGGGGATCCTTATGGCCCATGTGAGTCTACAAGTGTAGGTTTTCACACACTATCTAACTCTAGATTTTTGGCTTGCGAGTTCCATGGGACCTCTATCTGTCACCTCGGTAAGTCATTAAAACTTTGTTTGTAGGCCATTTGATGTGGGTTTTCACCGCTTCTTTACCATCATTTCACCGACATTCTAAATGGTGGGGTCCCCATTTACTCCCACTTTGTAGACCCTATTCCATTCATTTATGATCAGCCCTTCATGTGCAAAACACATAGGTAAAATGCTTCTGTGGTCTGCCAACCATGGGTTGTCGCTTGATCTCTGCTATCTTCAAATGACCATTCCCTAGCATCCATCCGCAAGTTTCTGCCCACATCGTTCAGAAGGAATTAAATGTTAAAGCTAACCCTAAACCATCCTTTTGGCCCACGGATCCCGCATTGCAGGTCACCATTTATGGGAAGCTGCCTTGCCACCACCATTTGAGAACGACCATTCCTCAGCAGCTTTTCGTGGCTTCTTGCCTACAACCCCCATGAAAGACTAAACACTAATGGATGGAGCTGACCTATCATCTTTCTTGCTAGGTCTGATCCCTCCATGGTTGTTTGACTCTCCTCGAGTAAAAATTTCATGTCGGTACTTCGTGCAGGAATGACGGTGTGGGCCACCATCTACTAGTCATTGTCCTGTCTCCGTCGTCTCCAAACAACACTCATTGAGTAGAATCTGAGCAATCCTCACCCTATCCCTCTGAATGTTTTGAACATAGAAGTTAACACTGGGTCATTCCTCCTACTTGCAGGTCTCGCATTGTAGGACTCTATCTATGGGCTTCTAGCATGCCAAGGCTATTTTCAAATGGAGGAGCTCCAAACTTCTTTGATGACTTATGCTCCTGCAACCTTTAGACCTGCATGCCAAAGTGACTAAACTAACACCCCCAAGACCTCATGAATGATGAACCCCCATGTTTAAACACCTTAGCACCTTGGTGAGCCCTAGTAATAGTGTAGAGATATTGATGCAAGTGGCTATATGTAGGCCACCGTGCCCTCTTTTCCATCTATCTACTGCCTTCTCCAAAATGGCTTCCAGCCCAGAGAAACTGCATCATTGGGTTGCATTGCTCGATCTTCCCCAAACGAGAGCCAAATGACATTTTTGATGAATGTTATGATCTTTGAATGATGAATTACTTAATTTAACATCTCTTTTGCGGGATTTTTCTGATGCTCTCCTTATTTTATACAAGAACATTCATAACACACCTTTGCTTTCAGGATTTATGGAACCAGCTACAAGACCATCATGCGCATCGATAGAGAAAGAAAAGGTGAATAATACTACCAAACCTATAAGAGGGAAAGAAGATAAATATCAAATGAAATACCAATTCCAAGGAATAAATGTCACCTCCAAGGTCACCATCGAGTGGGATACTATTACAGACACCAACCTTGGACAGGTTGACATAGATGAATTCAACCAGAGGATCATCATCAACCCCACCATAGAGAATGCCAAGAAAATTAGAAAAAGTGGTTTGGCTAAGGCAGTCAGTTTCCCACCTACTCTTGTGGCTTGAGAGCTAGTGATGGCTTGTAGAGAGGCCTATCAGGAAAATATTAGAAGAATCATTGATCATGATGGTAAAGTATTGGTTGACCTATCTTCCATGTCCATAGGGAGAACATTCCACATTGCTACCTTTGACGCTATGGAGGAAACGAAAAAAGAATATGTAGAAAGTATGTGGAAGGTTGACCCCCTAAAATGAAAAAATCTAATTAACCAATATTGGTTGAAAGAGAAAAGGGGAAGTGCTAATAAGGTTCCCCAAGAGTTATTCAGGAGTGACTTTTACGAAGACTATCACGGCTTGGTGACCTTGTTGAGTAGGGTTATGACCATCCCTACTATAGCCTACTTCCAATACTGGATGTTTTACTTCATAGAGGAGATAATCAGAGGAACAACTAAGTTTCACTAGGCAAGAATGATTAGCAACTATTTGCATTAATAGTTCCTTGTGGTGAAGAAGATCTCCCAATTCAATATGACTTCTTATTTGGTATATCTTTTGGCTAATCCATTTCCCTACAGGGGTTTGTTTGTCACATAGAGCCCAACTCTAGGGAGAGAGTTGAAAGTATATGACTGACACCCACATCTCCAATATCAAAATTTCAAGAATAATTAATGTAGGGTAAATGATGCCTTCATTGGGCACATTATTAGCCTTATCGGTGGGGACTTTGAGAGGAGAGTCACACAGTGCCCATGCGTTCATTCATTGGTTCAGATTCTTATTCATACAATTCCCCAAATTCACTTCCATCCAAATAGCAGGCTTCTTAGAGAGGCCATATAAGCTACCCTGGTATCCAAATGACTGGTTGATTTTTCCATAAGTCTCTAGGCAACTATAGCATGCACATACTCTCCTAAGCGACAAACACAGGCCAAACATTCCTTACCCTCTCACTTTTAGCCAAGGCATGTATGTTATTCCTGCATCCGAATATGTAGAGTATTCGGAGAAGGAGATCATTGAATTGGGCCTTTGCACTTCTTGGCCAAGGATGGAGCCTTATGTTAAATTGAAGATGGTTGGAAGAGAATATGCCCACTTGCACAACATTGAAGATTTTTGGGCTAACTATCAAGACAAAAAGGAGGTGCGCATGACGCACTATATGTGCATGAATGCTTACTTTTTCAAGACACTCAAATGTTCTTGGTACTAGAATAGATCATAGAAGATGAAAACACTCTCATCAATTTGAGGTTTTATGCCATCACCAACTTGCCATTGCCTATAATAGACTAGAATGAAGAAGTGGTCAATGACCTTGATATTCTGATGAAGCCAATAGAGCACAAAACCAAGCAATGGATAAATGCACAATTTCCCAGTTGAAGCTCCAAGGAGCCACTTTGACCTATGACGAGCTTGAAGATGAGCTCGAGAGTGAAATAGACAGTAGGACTATTGCTGCCACAACTGAAGGGGCTCCAAAATCTCCTCCTACCATCAGGTCAAGGAAAAGAAATGTGGTATTAGAGAGCCAACCAAAGCATAAAGTATATTCAAGGAAGGCTTTAGAGGGTGAGACATCAAAGAAATCCAAGAATTTAGATGAATTCTATGAGATGCCCACTATCCAAGAGGATCCACTACATGAAGGAGAAGAGGAAGAGGTTGAGCAACCTAAGTCACCACCTACTACCTCTACTCTTACTGCCACCATTGCTACCACTGCTATTACTCCTCCTCCAGCATCTCAAACATTACTCATCTCCTCTCTACCCATGGTGGACATCTTGGTTCACCTTGCCTCTACCTTGCCGACTACTCCAATTTTAGTGCTAGACTCCTAATCCACCACGACCTCCCCACTCTCATCCTCCTTAATGTCTCCATCAACAATAGTTCCTATAGTATCTATGATTTCAATTCCCGCTCTCGCTCTTCTAGATGCCTTTTTCCGGCTTATGCAAAATATACCTATGGAGCTCTCTAGAGTACTAATGAAACCTTTAGTACAGGCTACTCTAGCTCAAGTTGTTGGTATCCTTTCCCTTCCTTTGATAGAACCATCAAAAATGAGGGCAACAAAGAAAATCTCAGAAGAGCTAGAGAGAAAAGAGAGGGAGGTAGCCAAAGAGGGAGATGATGAACCTGAGGACCCATTCAATGATGACTACCATCAACATCTGGAACATCAAAACTTGGTCAAAGATGAGGTAGTGTATTAAAAAGAAAGGTCACAGTCCTCAAAGGAAGATGTCGAAGACCCCGATGCCAAGTAAATAGTAGATTCCTCCAACCAAGAACTTGAGGAAGAGTTGTCCAAACAACTCAAAGATGTCAGAGAGGAATTTCAAAGGCATTCTTCTGAGGAAAAGAAAGAAATGGATGAAGACATGGAGGTATCTACAGAGCCTCTAGCAAAGGGACAAGATGAAGGCCCCCAATTAAGAAGAAGAAGTACCTCCCAAGAGGGAAGAGGAGAAGAAAGATGATGGAGTTGAAGAAGAAGATAAGCCTGAAGAAGAGGCTGAAATGACAAGAAGCCCCGACGTAGAGCACAACACAAAACTTAGGAAAGAAGAAGAAAAATATTTTTAAGGGGAAGATAGTTGCAAAGAAAACATAGCTGGTATTGGGTCACAAGAAGGAAAGACCATATTCATCTGAGACTTAGATGAAGAATGAAAGGAGAAAATAGAGAAGGAAGCTCCAAACCATGAGGAAAGGGAAGTCCAACATGCTCAAAGAGAGGAAGGTGATCATGAATCACTAAAGGAGCGATCTCAAATGCTTGAGTGGTTGGAGAAACAACTATAGAAGAAGGCTCCCACTCTCATGAACCCCAAGGAAAGGCTAGAAGTTATCCTAGCATGAGCCCAAATAGGGGAAAAGAAAGAAAAGAAGCCCAGGGTCTGATCCCACATCACGATGGATGCATCGGGATCGACGAAAGTATAAATTCCTACTCATGTAATGGAAAAGGGAGAAGGAGTTAGCTATAATATCTCCACCATTGACTTGGGTACAACTATGAGAGAGTATAAGATTGATCATCTCTAGGGATCAGTTGCCATAATCATTCACTAGATGAGCAAGGAACAATCTTCTAAGGAAGAACTAAAATCATAGGTGGTAGACCTTACCGCTTACATTCAACAGTGGTCCGCTACTAAGGAGCTCCTAATGACTTCATCATCCCTACCACTACTACTATCCAAGGATCACATAAGCAAGCTAGAGAGAAGAAATAATTGGACCAAAGCTACTGAAGAATGGGTCTATTGGGTGATCTAAAATGGTGACCTAGGCATTGGTCATGTTGTCAGAACAACCAATACATTTCAAGAAGTAAAAAAGAAACTAGAAGGAATGGAGAAATTTTGTATTGACTTCTCAAAATTATATAGAATTATATATCCTAAGCTTCAGGCTATCCTCAAGATGCCTAGGAAGACTTGGGAGGAGCTAATATTGGTAAAGGATGATCACTGGATCATCAAGATGTGGAAAATGGACTGTGACAATGGAAGAGAATTCTTGGAGCGGGTGCTCCATGAAGTGGAGCTCGACCTGGAGTGGGTCAAAGAACACAGGGCAGACTGTGAAGAATATCTAAAGCTTATGACAGATTACAACATGTCTTTCGTCGAGCTGGACCCAAAGAAAATAAGGTTGTATTTTCATAACAAGATGGAGAATGGAGCTACGGACTCACTAACTCCAGACTTTATGGATTTTTTTCCTAAGCCTTCACCCAATCAGAACAAGTAATCAAGAAAACACCAAAGTTTACAAAGAATTGGGAGCTGATCACTAGCAGGTCCAAGAAATTGACCTTCCAAGTGCTCCAATCTGACATCCTAGAATGGAACAAACTTCTGGCATTAATGGGAAAGTTCATGGGGTATGCCACTGTGAAGAAAAATGAAGGAAAGCCTATAATTAATGATGATTTTCTCACTGTGTAGCTGTAGGAAAAAGGTAACTAGGTAGAAGAAAAAGGTGATGCAGTGCCAAGCAATAGAGGACAAAATAGGGATAAGAGAAGAAATGTATTTTAAAATTGTAAAATATGGGGGGTAGGTGAAACCCTAATTTGTAGTGAATCTTAGCTACATAATGCGATTAAATATTGGCCATTCATTTTTCTTTTTGAAAACTATAAATAGGGGGTTCCCTCTAATTTTCAAAGAGAGAATTGAGTTGTTATAAAGATATGTTGCTGAAATTCTAATATAAACTCATTGCTTTTGGGTGGATTCTTGAGTTTCCTTCATGTTTCATGATTCATCTCCTCATAGTTGATAGAGTTAAGTAGATTTATTTTGTTGTTCTATGCTTTTTACATGCTTTAGTTAGTTTAGTAGATGTTGTTCATTGATTTTGAAGAATACTATTGTGTTGATGCCCTTCCTTGTTCATGCGTTTTGTTGTTTGTTGATTATAAATAGCAGTGTAAAGCTAGTCTGAACATAAATTCATTGCCGCACCTAAATTTTATCTTTTATTCATGCTTTATGGTGAATGAAGAACTAAAAATTTGAAGACCTTAGAAGATAGCACTAGTTTCATGATACAATTAGTTGATTTGGTTAAGTAAAACTTAGTTTTAGGAAGGTTTTCCACTATAGTATCCTCCATTGTCATTGTTCATTAGTAGTTGTAGGTCTAGGAACTTCCTCCTTTCCCTTCCCTTTTGACATTTCTTTGAAATAGTAATTTAGGAAAAGTTCTAGCATCACTGTAAACCCAAATCTGATGATAAAAGTGGAGTTTTAGACTGTTGTTTTCAACTTGTAACAATTACACATTAACTCCAACAACTTGAGAACTCCATTTAAAGAACCAATATCCATCCAACTTAACATATGTAAGGCTGCCCTATGATTACCAACAAATCACATGAACCAACTAAGATATTCCAAGCACGTCATGACCTGACACCTAAAAGACCTTGGGTTAATTTTCTACAATTTTCTTGTTTTCTTTCAAGAGAGGTGATGCACCTATGCATTACCTATGTTGAGAAGTGCTAAAGCACCCATCAACATGATGTTTTATTCTTGGTTAATTAGGGCATAAGTGTGTATAAATAAGTGTTTTTCTATCCATTTTAACCCCATTCATCTCATTCACTCAAGCTTACATTCATCCATTCAATCTTCTCATTCAAGCATTTGAGTAACATCGCATCATTGAATCAAGCATCTAGGAGTAGCCATTGGCATATTTTTAGATTTAAAAAACAAGGGTTTGGTGATTTTAGGACACTTGCATGTTGTTTATTCATCATTCCTTTCTTGTTTTCATTTAATTTCTTTATCAAGGGTTTGATTACCAAAGTGGGATTTGACCAAGGTAAATCCCTATACTCTAACCCTTAACCATTTTCCCCATCTTTGTATATGTATTTGCACATCTTGTAGGAATATTTGTCAAAAAAATAGGTGTTGTAAAGTGGTCAACAAGTCATCAAAGTGATTCAAGTCAACTAAACCCTAAGTCAAGCTTGGAGACAACATTCAACCCATTTTATGTAGATTTGATTCCATCACCCTGACAAGAAAACAAGTGCAGATCTGGACCCACAGAGTTGACCCTTGAATTTGTAGAATTTTGGAGGACTGATTCACCAGTAGTGGAGAATGAGTCTCGCTTCTAGGATGGAAAATTTAATTTCATCATAATTCAGTTCCTGATAGTCAAAAACCAGTTTGAGAATAGTTTATCAAGAGGACTGATTTGCCATCAGTGGCGAATGAGTCCCACTGGTCATCAGCAGTGATTTCTGTTAGATTCTAGAACCTTCCAGCATTATCATTTCATCTCCTACTACACTTTGTTCAGTCTCATTCAATTTTGTTTGCATTTGTTTTTGTTTCTAGTTCATTTCTGCATATCACATTGTGTTTTCAAACAATTCATATTTCATTAGTTTTGCATACATAATCAATAAATTTGATCAATTAGCTACATATAGATCATTACATTTAGTCATAATTTCATCACACATACCTTAGTTTGAATGAACCACCTAAATTTTTGTGTCTATCTCTCTCCTTTTAGGTGAAAAACCCTAAAAGTGCAAGAGAAGTTCATAGCACCACAACAAAATTTGGTTCATTTAGTGAGAGAATTAATGATGCCAAGAGGAGGTACTCAGTTTATGATAAATAATTTTATGCTATTAGACAATCTTTGAAGAAGTTCCATCATTATTTTCTTCCAAAGGAGTTTATTCTCTACACGGATAATCATGCTTTGCAATTCATTAATAGTCAAACCAAGTTGAACCAAAGACATATGAAGTGGGTTGAATTCCTACAAGGATATACTTTTATTCTCAAGAATATAAATGGAAGCTCAAACAAAGTATTTAGATGCATTATGGAGAAGAGCAACATTGTTGACTAAAATGAGAGATGAAGTAGTTATATTTGATGCTATCTAAGAGTTGTATAAGGATGATTTGGACTTTAAGGAAGCATGGATAACATTTATGGAGCCTACTAGTGTAGATAGGACACCTTGGATGGATTATTTTATACAAGATGGATTTTTGTTCAAAGGACAACTTTGCATACCTCAAGGATCAATGAAGTAGAATTTGGCAAGAGAAAAACATTGTGGTGGATTAGCTAGAAATTTTTGAGTTAACAAAGCAATGGTACAACTTTGTGAAAGATATTTTTGGTCAATGATGATGACTGAAATCAAAAAATTTGTTGAAGGATGTGAAATTTGTCAATATTCCAAAGGAGGGAGTCAAAATAGAGGTCTATATCAACTATTACCCATACCAAAGAAACCATAGGAATATGATTATTGATTTTATGCTTAGAATATCTATAACAAAATGAGGCAAGGATTCTATTTTTGTGGTTATTGATAGACATTACAAAATGGTTCACTTTATCTATAAAAAGATAGACAATGCAACACATGTAGAAAAAATTTTCTTCACAAAGGTTGCTAGACTGCATGGTTTACCAAGAAGTATAGCTTCATACTATGATACTATGTTCGTAGGAAATTTTTGGAGGACACTTCAGAAGAATTTTAGGAATAATTTAAAGTTTAGTTATATATATCATCCTCAAACAGATGGAAAAAATGAAGTTATTAATCCAATCTTATGGAATTTGTTAAGATATTTACTTGGGGACAAGCCTAACCAATGGGATTTAGTATTGTATCAAACTGAGTTTGCATGCAATGACTCAGTCAATAAAAGTATAGGTAAGACTCCATTACAAATTGTTTATGGGTAGAGATCTAGGGGTATTTTAGAGCTAAGGGAGCTTGCAAATATTGAGGGATGTAAGAGAAGTGATGAAGGACAATATTTTTCCAAGCATATGCAAGATTTGCATTAGTAAGTGAGAGAGAAACTCAATTGAAGGAGTAGGAAACAATATAAAGAGAAGGTTGATTTAAAGAGGAGAGAAAATAATTTTAAAGTTGGAGATATGGCATTAGAACACCTACAAAAGGAAATATTTCCTAGCCATACCTACAACAAGCTGAAGTGGAAGAAGATTGGACCGTGCAAAATCATCAAAAAATTCTAACCAAATTCCTATGAATTGGAGCTACCTAAAAGTTTTGAAATCTCTCCAATTTTTAATGCTTTTGATTTATATACTTACTATGAGGGATAGACATCACAACAGTAAGAAGAAGATAAAACATTACTAGAAAAATGGAAGGAGAAGCTACCCGTGAAAGCACAAGAGGAAATTGAAGTTATTTTGGAATGTAGAGTGATTAGAAAGACAAGGGGAAAATAATACATTGATTATTTAGTAAAATGGAAGGGTAGAATAATGGATTATGCAATGTAGATAAGCCCAACAGAGCTAGAATCATACCAATCAACACAAGATGATAAAGTTTCTAACCCACAACAATATGACCTTTAACCTGCAACAATAAAAAGTTTGACTTAGTGAGTAGGGGCTCACTTATTTTCTAGACCAATAGTTTGATGCAAGGGCGTCACTTTAAAAAATATATATTTGAGTATTTTCCCTAAACTAATGTCATGTGAAGGAGCTTAAAATTTTTAAAATTTAAAGTTTTTTTTTTTGGTTTAAAGGGAAAAAAACTACCTTCCCATATGCTCATTTAATGAGAAGCAACAATAAAAATGAAAAAGGGAAAACTTGAGCAGGATTTTTGAGTTTAAAAGAGGTAGTTGGGGCCACTTATGAGAGGTTTTGAGTGTTCTAGTTTTCTAGGTGGGGTTTTTGAAGAATTTTTAGGGGAATCTTCAAGATTTTTAGTAGTTTTGAGGAGAAGAAAAGAACAAAATGGAAGATAGAAGTGAGATAATAGAGGTCAGAATAGCAGAAACATGGGAGGATAAAAGAAGGTAAGAGAGAATATTAGAGGACAACAAAAGAATCTTTTAAAAGTAGTAAGAGACTCCATGCAAAACAACAAGAGGACAAAGAGGATGATAATAGACTCCATATTGCATAGCAACAGTTTTAAATGTGTAAAATGGTTGTAACTATTTGTATTTTCTAAGTTAATGAAACTTGTTTTACTTATTTCTAAGCCATGGTTCCCTGATATTGTGTGTGTGGTTGTAAGAAATATTATATAAAGTTTTTTTTTTTGAGAGTATGAGTTTTCATTTGCAAGTTTAAAGTCTTTTATGAAGCTAAAACTGTAAACACTCACATACAACCATTCTTGCAGCTATTGTAACAATAGTCTATTTTTACAACTTAGTTTGTGCCTCTACAATTTATTTAATGCCTCAAAAATATTTTGTTTGACTTGAAACACATGTGTAGACCTTTGTAGAGCTTCTGTGAGTTGTTTACAACAACACAACCTCTCCTTTTCCACCTACTAGCTTGTTTTAAAGTGGGTTTTTAGGCACCAAAAATGTTGTGGGTGCCATCACTTCTACTCAACCATCAACTTCTTCTCCTTAATTTCTCTACTTATGTCTTCCTCAAAAATATCACATGAATATCCATAGAAAAGAGATTAATGAAGGTTTAATATTAAACTAGCCTCATTTTTGTCCACATGACCTGAAGTCTTTTCCTCAAGAAGTACGACACCATACCTTATTAATGGAATGATCCTCCCCATCAATCCTACACCTCTTCTCCTCTTTAAGTATATTTATCTCCTTTAATAAATTCCTTCCTTCTCCTTGTCCCCTTTTCCTATTCCTTTATTTTCATTATTTATTCATTGACCACTCAATGACTATAGGGAATGGTCATCTTGATGGGGATGTGACATTAATATAATCAACATTAACCCACCATAGAGGATTAAAACCCTCATCCAACATTCTAGCTCTTCCATTGAGGTTTGTACACAAGTGGGTGTTGAGATTATTTTTAATCCTCCCACATTTTCATATTGGAAGAATTGTGATTTAAGACCTAGATCCCTTTTTCCATTATAGTATGTATTAATTTACACGTAAAAATAATAATTTTATAATTTACCATTAGCAACCAAAAAAATAACACAAAAGATAGCCAAAAATAATTGAGAGGAACTCAATTTTTTTTGGGAGTATCTACCCCAAATTTTTCTCTACTTCCCTTCCCTCTCAAGATCATATTTTTTTGGGCAAGGATTTTTTCCCAAAATTTTAATGGAGAATAAATTAATCCTCATGAGTTTCCATGTACACAATCATTACATATAATATTATAATATATCCTAAAAATACATCATAGTAGAATTGATCTAAATAAAAACTAGTCACTCCAACCAATTCAGCTAAAAATCACTTATTTTAATGGTCAAATAATTAATACTAATTTTACACCTCATTTACACAAGAAGTGGTAAATATTTATTCTAGTTTTTCTTGAAAAAAATTACCTTTGAACAGTTAATTGAGTAATCGTTAAGAATAATCAATTACAACCATCATTTCTTATTTTGCATCAACATTTGTCACCATTAGCTAAGGAGTCAATGATGTTGATAGAAATTAATCCTCCCAATTCTATAATACCAAATGAGTGTTAGACATAATGCATGTCACTTCATGAGATTTCTAGAAGGGAATTTATCACCTATAAGACTTGTTGGATGTAAAAACTTTGTTTTAAAGAAGTAGAATGGAAGTGAAGAATGAGGTTTGAGATATTTATTGGAATGAATCTCCCACTAGTACCTCTAAATGTGAATATAAATTAACCATAACCTCCAATAGCATCAAGGAATAAGCTTGATCTTTGTGAAGTATTCCATAGAAACTAAACATTACAATTTGTCACTAGTAATAGGACATAATCACAATGGATATTCCCAAAAAAATATCTAAAATGGTTCCTAGATGATGAAATAAATCTTATTTTATGAAAACCTTTGACACTTAAAGAACTCCCTCTATTAAGAATTAGCTCCAATAAATTCCATAGAAGCATGGATGCAATCTTTAATGTAACCTAGTTTTCTATGCAAGCTTCTATGTACTCCACCTTGATAAATTTATTTTGCATTGTTTTCCATTAATTATTAAACACAATTTTTTCCCAATGTAATATCTATAATGACCTCTTAAAATACCTTTTTTTACTTCTTGGAAAATAGGAATAATTTCAAACTCAAAATGATGTCATAAATAATGGAAGGTATAAATGCAGTCCAAGAGTAAGCAATGAAAAATGACATCTCCATAGATACTTATAACATCCCATACCCCTCAAATGATTAAGTATTATCTCATTCCAATATGCAACATGCATAAGGGGGATATGGCTCAAATATCCATAATACACTTTAGGTGGAGGTAATTCTAGAAAGGTGGTGCCAAGGAGAGATGTCACCATCTATATATATCAAGATTATCACATAAAAATGAAGGACATGGAGCTAATATCATAATAGTAAGAAACATTGGCATGAAATTAATTGTAGCTCCATTGCCCAACTCCAATGCATCCAAGGCCACCTCTAAATTCACCCTATTTAGGGAGGGGAAATACATCTTTATGGGAAAAGACTACAACACCCAACAAAATATCAACACATACACCAAACACTAGGAATAATGAAACAACCCCAATATTAGCAATAAAATTTATGAAATTATTTTCTTCTTCAAAGGAGTGTAAATAATGATGTCACCATCTATATCAAGCTTTCCATATAAGGACATATATGGAGCTAATTTTGTAAGTATATAAAGTATTGAAATGAAATCAATTCCAACCCCATCAATGAAGTTTCTCTAATGCCACTTCAAGATCCACCTCATTTAGGGAGATGGAGTACATCTTTATATAGAAAGGCCTCAACACTTAATCAACTATTTGCACATAAAATAGATAGTAAGGATTAGTGAAAAAATCCAAAAATAAGGAAAATTGTTTATAACCTTATTTGCTTCTTGCATCATAAATAAGAAAAATTCTAATGAATCTAGAAAGGGCCAAAATAATGTCAAAATAATTTTCAATTTCCAACTTAGAAACCTCTTTGTTTTGAATCATTATTAGAGGCAACTTGATTTTGAGAAGAATTTTATGTGCTTCGACATCATTGTTTGTCGCTTGAACAAATTTTAAAGATGCACACACAAGAAATTTTATGTGTTGTCTTTGATTAGACAACCAATAGCAAAGAGGGCAAGGTTTCCTTTGGAAAACCCCATTGAAATTTATTTTTGAGAATTCATGAAATTAGAGGAGGCATTTTTCATTACTCCATATAGAAATTGAAGATTTAGCCCATTAAACCATATATCTTAAAATTATTAATTACAAACAACAATTGTCCAATATAAAATTACAATTCAAATTGTTTGCTTAAATAAACTATAGAAAAACCAAAAAAACACTTAAATATTTATAATTATCAACATAAAATATTTAAATATTATTAAACATTAAAATACATTCCAAAATTATTAGCCCAATACAAAATAAAAATCGAATTTAATAAGCGAATGAAACCAAAACCACCTATTATGTTTGGAATTATAACTCTAAATGCCCAAATACCTACGAAAAGTTATTGTTTAAAAATAATTTATGAATAAATTCGTTTAATATATTTTAAAATATATACTTAAACATGTATTTATATTGGGTATGCATGCATCATTGTATGACACAATTAATGCGAATTTTATCCATCAAATTGGAAGATGATACTGGTGTCTACAATAAAAAGCATTCACGCCCTTGAAACAACAGAGAAAAAAAAACAACAAAAAGACAATGTATTCAAGTGCATAATATTATCTGTATCCAACACACATTATAGATCCAAACAAAGCTTCACCATACAGAGGAAAGCAGTGATACAACACTTATTTAGCATACTTATTGCTTATGTGCCCATGGCCAGCACTGATCGATGCAGTTGCCCAAGGAACAGTAATCTGCAGTATCGCCACACCAATGGTTGGCGCTACAGCATCGTCCAGGCTCGCATTTTCCCGGAACGCATCTTGGGTCTGCCATCACCCCAACATTGCCCATTAACAACACTAGAGCAACTAACACTGTTATGCTTGCTTTGTTCAAAGCCATCTTCTGCATCAACAAACAAATATTAATATACATGATGTCAAACTCAAATGAATGGTATAAGTAATGTGAAAATTTATTTTAACTAAGTAAATTCAAATGAATGTTAAAGCTTGCTAAATAATTCATATGAACATATACTGTTAAATATCCGAATATCAAACAGAAAGCTCTGTTTACTCTTGCTTCTGTACCACATTGCCTTCAATACCCAATATCCCTACACAGTATGATTGCTTAGAAAAAAGAGTCTACTGATTGTGAGATTAAAAGTAGTGACCTGAAGGCAAAGATTGGATTTCTCTACTCCCTTGGGAAAATACCAACATCTCCTCCTAGCGGATTGCCAAGAAGGTGAGAAAGTTGCAGGACTAGGTGATTGCTCAGCCTAAGTCCCCTTTGTCGGCTCTTTCATTTGATTCTAAAGCAGTCCTAGCATTTAGCTGATAAATTTTCTCCTCATGGTATCCATAGCCCTAGATTTAATCGATGATCATTGCAAGCCAACAATACAAGACAGGTGACTTGATTGCATGTCTAAAGTGTTGTTCAGATCATTGTATAACTTGCACATTCAAATAGAGATTACAGAACTGCAAGAATATGACCCATAAGATAAGTGACAAAGGGTTCATAAAAACAAAAGCACAATTTTAGGTAACAATGATGTAATGCTGCATCATAGATGTTTACTTTCAGGTAGGATTCCGATCGAGGATTAATCGTCTGTTATTGGAGTGTTCTATTACTGAGCTTCCGACCTTTTGTGATCAGTCCAACAGATCAGGGTGTGTTTAATTTGCAACAATTTATAGTCAATATAATAAAAGTAAAAGATAATCGAAATAACACATATAAATATCAAAATTTTAATGAAATTTAGAAATGAAATTAAAAGTCCAAGACAATTTTAAAAACAAAAATTAGAAAAGAGCAAAGAAATACAAAAGTAACTGCATTAGACAACATTAGTGTACATAAATGTTTTAATTTATTTCTTCCAAATTTAATCCCATAACAGAATAGTATCCCTAATATTTCAAGACTTTTATCTGCCGAAATCAGTGGCCTCTGTTTTGAAATGCCTCTGTTATGAAATGTTGTTATGGCTTCATCTAAATATAATAAACTTTTGATCTATTGAATTGGATCTATACAGATTATTTCATTTTCTTAAGAATAAATAATACAATTTTATTCTTAAGAATCTATAAGTTATGAAATTGACAGATCTATGTTTTTCTAATTTATGCATATTATAAATGGTATATTACAAATGTATACAGTAGAGATCTGTAGTTAAAAATGGGCTTAAACATCACACTTTAAGCTTTGACTTGTTTAGATAACTCATCTAAAATCATACTAATTTTTCCAATAAGATCCGTTCATTAATGTGATTTTAAATGAACCACCTAAACATAAAAGTTGGAATGTACTACTTAAACAAAAATTAAGTAAACCTGATATACTAATGAATCCCAATATGCTTTTACAAATCCCAAAAAAATTAGAATTCTTATTACTACTAAAAAGAGAACACAAATAGATACAAGGCTGAATTATGCTATTGTGTGAACTGTGATCAAGTTTGTCTTCCTAAATCAAAGCAAAGGACCGTCTGCGAAAAGTAAATAAGACAAAAGCAAAAGAAAACGAAAAACAGCTTTTTGGGTTTATATTGTATATAGCCCCGAACTTTTAAAAACTGTGAAAAGAATCACAAAAGCATGATACCGTAATCAATATTGAAATTTCTCTCTTTATGAACAAATCATTATAGAAAAGCTTTAAGTCACGTAAATTTATAACCACTATAAACAAACTTCCAAGTGACCGACCTGAAAGGGTGACGATATTGCCGTTGATGAAGCCATGGAATCTATCAATCCTCAGAGTTCCACTGTTCAAAACAATTAATGGGTATACCAATTCCGATTGTGAGCATTTTGGAGACTGGATTATTTAATTGAAGAGACAATTGATCTCGTTGAAGAATCCGAGGCATTTTGTTTCATTCGTTTCCTTTGTCTTTTCATACTTGGATGGGCCATTTTTGGGAGGTCATTTCAAATTTAAAACCCAATTCAATGCGCAGTCGCTCTCGCGAAGTTTCGCCTGCAGCTTTTAAAATTCGTATTCGAACAGTATTTTTTAAATCCATCGATGTGTGAAGGACAAAATATACAAAGCAACTAGGAAGAGGGTCCATTAGTTGAGCATGTTTCAATAGTAGTTGTTTATATAATGTCTAATAGTTGTGATAGTAGTTGTTTATATAATGATCAATAGTTGTGACATGACTATTCATAATTAAACAAAATGTCTTCCTTTCATCTAAAAAGCAACTAATCATGTGATGCCACATCAGCGCTCAACTACCCATGATTGTGAATGCACAAGTATTGGTCAACTATATTTTGACAAAAACCATGCTGATGTAGCATCATATTTGATGATGTGGCCCTGAAACGAAAGCTATAGGCAGGGGACTTGCCAAGTAAGCTGGTGTCAAAAATTGGGAGTGATTTGAAATTTTCATGTAGGATAATTAAGAAGCACGAAGGTAGGGTGCTCGACTATTGGGTCATCTCCCCTAGAGAGAAATGGTGTTGTGCTACGCTACCCATGCAAAAGAAGGCCTGCAATAAATAAATAGAAATAATTAATTTAATATAGATATCATAAATATCTATTTAAGAAATGTCTATAAATATAAATTTAGAATTATTTTTAAAAAACATTAGGTTTATTATTAAATATTATTATTTTGTTCTATAAAAGGCTATCAAATTTATGCTGAAAGATAAGACTAATTGTTAACATGCTCATGTCATTACATTCATCTACACTCCTCACTTTGTTGTTAGTGTAAATTGCCGCTCTGCATTAGTAATAATTATTGTTTGTGTATGTCATGCTTGATAAATGTTATGTTTTTTGGAATTTAATGTTTTCTCAAATTCTTTATACCATAAGTAGCTTATAATATTAAAAAATTAATACCAATAATTTTGTTAATATATTTCTTCTATCACCTATTAAGACTAGCATGATATGTACATGGTACTGAATAGGTGATTTGAGATTAATATATTTGAGATATTTACATCTTTATGTAAATTCTTTTCTAAAAATTATATTACTTAGATTCATATTAAGGAATATATCTTCAATTTGAAAGTATCAATGGATGATCTTTTATGAATAAATTTTTTTAAGGAGATTAAGGGGAAAAACTATGTGTTTGTAGTGGTTCCCAAAGTGCTATAGGTAGATGTAACAACTAATAGAAGTGACATTCATTTAGAAGTAAAGAGGTTGGTTGAAAATTTTGATGAAATTGTGTCCAAGGTATTACCAGAAGGCTTGCCACCTATGAGGTGTAGGATTTTATGTTGAAATCAAACTCCTCAACAACACAAGATCACTTGCAAGACAATAATTTTCACAAGAGATAAATGGCATAAATATCATGTTATGATTAAGGATGCAAAAATGCCAAAAAAGTAGCCACTAAATATGGCAATGTACATATGATTCCTTTCTTATATAAGAAAGGTGGTGAATAAGATTAGACAAGATAATTACAAGTGTCTTAATCCTATCACATGAGACAACTATGTCATAACAACCTAGGATAAGATAAGATATAGAAATGACAACTCATCCTTCTAGAAGGAATCTTAGGAACTAACTAAGCTTAACATGTGAATATTTTCCCTAATTACGTAGTGAGTGAAGTAGCTAGGTAAAAGAAATTTATTCACACAAACATGAGGAGCGTAAACCATCATATTGATTTCATTCTAGGGAAAGTTTACCCAACAACACTAGAGGATTTTGTTGGACTGAAGAGCCATCAACTAATTAGATATTCTTTTCCTTTACCAAGAATGAATGATTTCATGGAATGTTTAGGGAATGCTAAGTATTTTACAAGAATTCATTTAATATGTAGGTATCACCAAATTAGGATAAGAGAGGGTGAAGAATCGAAGACTTCTTTTAAGAACAAAGAGGGGAAATATGGGTGGTTTGTAATGCCCTTTGGATTAACAAATGCACCTAACACATTTATGTGATTGATGAAACAAGTGTTGAAACTATTTTTAATAAAATTTGTGATTGTTATCTAAAAGGGTTCATTGGTCGTGGATTTGGATGCAGACAGAGGAGGCTACAGATCTGTTGGTGAAGGGATTTCGACTCGTACCCGGGCTAACACTAAGAGGAAGACCCCGACTTCATCACATACGGCTCAAATCCTCAAGCAGGAGTTACAAGATATGAAGGATGTTGAAAAGGAGGCTGAGGAGTTATTGAACACCTTGGAGTAGTGCGGTGGTGTTTGTTTCTGGTTTTTTTGGGTGGTCCTTTTTTGGGCCCTGTTGTCTCTTTATGATGTCGTTTCCTTTTTGGGACAGCCGTTTGCTTGTTTGGACTTATTTTGTTATCTTTTGTTGTTTAAACTCTATGGTTTCAGGTCCCTGTAAAACCTATTTTTTCCTTTTCAAAAACATTCTAATTTTTAGTTGATAAAAGCCAGGAGATGGATGTCGGCATCTCAAAGAGAACCAGGGCCAACTTGAAGAGAAAGGCTCCCCCCACTCTGAAGATGATTCCAATTTTTAAGAAGGGAGTTCGTGACATGCAGAACCTAGAGGCGGAGACAGAGTCTGTCCTTGAGACTCTGGGCTAATTGCGGTCAGTTTTTTGTTGTTTGCTCTACTAGCTCTTTTTGCTTGACCTTCCTGGTCTGTTGCGGTTGGCTGCTGCATGTTCCGGTCTTTTCTTTTTGTGTAGCTGGTGTTTCTTGTTGGACTTTTATTTCCTATCTTTATTTTTGTAAACTTTGTGGTTTTGGGTCCCTGTAAAACCCATTTTATCCTTTATCAAAAACATTATAATTTTTAGTAACATCAAGGAGGAACATTTATTGTATATTAGACAAGTCTTACAAAGGCTCAAGAAGGAAAATTTATTGCAAATTTTAAAAAGTGTAGTTTTATGAAAGATAAATTGGTTTATTTGGTATATGTTATCTCATCACAAGGGTTGCAAATGGATCTAGAAAAGGTATGTTCTATAACTAAATGCCCAACACCTAGGAGTGTGCATGAGGTTTGAAGTTTCCATGGTTTAGCTAGCTTCTCTCACAGATGTATTCAAATTTTTAGTGAGATATGTGCACCCATAACTAAAACCATAAAGGGATACAAAAAGGTAGTTTAAGTGGACAACATTAGTAGATAAAGTTTTCAATTTTTAAAGATGGTTATCAAGGAACTGGTATTAATATTACCCAATTTTTTAAAGGTGTTTCAATTGGATTGTGATGCAAGTGAGACAATCATAGGAGAAATTATTAGCCAAGAGGGAAGGCCTATTGCATATTTTAGTGAAAAACTTAATGATACCAAGAAGAGATATTCTATTTATTATTAAGAATTTTATTCCATAGTCCAACCTTTAGAGAAGTGGTGTTATTATTTTCTTTGAAAGGAGCTTATTCTTCATTGTGGATCGTCATGCTTTGCAATCTGTTAATAGTCAAAACAAACATAATCAGTGACACATGAAGTGGGTAGAATTCATACAAGAGTATACTTTTATTCTCAAACATAAAAGTAGCAATTCAAACAAACTAGAAAATGCATTTAGTAGGAGAGCATCACTATTGACTTAAATGAGATTTGAAGTAGTTCATTTTGATGCTATGAAAGAGTTATACAAAGACGATTTGTAATTTAAGGATGCATAGATAACATGTATGGAGCCTACTAGTGTGGATACAACACCATGGATGGATTAATTTATACAAGATAGACTCTTATTTGAAGGATCACTTGGTTGAACTTGATAGGTCCATTTAAGGCCCTTGCTTTGTAACGTTTCCTTGTTTTAATAAATTTTTACCCCCTTGATGTTGAAGGATCTATGAGACAAAATTTCATAAGATAAAAGAATTGTGATAGTTTAGCTGGACATTTTGGAGCTCATAAAACTATGGCACAACACTTGAAAGATATTTTATCAATGTGCCAAAGGAGGGAGTCAAAATACAAGAATATACTAGCCATTACCCATATTGAAGAAATTGTGGGATGATGTAAGCATGGATTTTGTGCTTGGAATACCAAGAACATGGGGAGGAAAGGATTCAATTTTCATTGTTGTTGATACATTTTTGAAAGTGACTTGTTTTATAGAATGTAAGGTGACAAATGAAACCACACATGTATAAAATATATTCCTTATGGAGGTTTTAAGACTACATAGCTAACCAAAAATTGTTGTTTCAAATCACGACACTAAGTTTGTAGGATATTTTTGAAGGACACTTTGGAAGAAATTAGAAATTGATTTAAATTTTACCTTTTCATATCATCCCCTAATAGATGGGAAAATTGAAGTTGTTAATCAAAGCTGCGAAAATTATCTAAGATGTTTAGTTAGTGATAAGCCTAAGTAGTGGGATTTGATATTGCCTCAAGTTGAATTTACATATAATGGCTTAGTCAACAAAATTATTGGTAAGAATTTATTTTAAGTTGTTTATGGACAACCCTAGGGGTATTTCAAAATTAAGAGGCTTTGCAAATATTGAGCAATATAGGAGAAGTGCTGAAGGAGAAGAAATTTTGAAACACATGCAAAATTTGCACCAAAAAGTGAGAAAAAATTAGTTGGAGCAACCAACAATATAAAGTGAAGGTTGAATTGAAAAAGAGAAAATAATTTTGAACTAGGAGATATGGTATTGACACACCTATGAAAGGAAATATTTCTCAAACACACCTATAACAAGATCAAGTGGAAGAATATTGGACCATACAAAATTGTAAAGAAGTTTTCACTAAATGGTTATGAATTGGAGCTACTTATACGTTTGTAAATCTATCTGATTTTTTATATTTTTTATTTATATACTTACTATGACAAAAAGACACCACAATAACAATGAAAATATAAAATTTTACTAGAAAGATGAAAGGAGAAGCTACTAAGAGAGAAAGAGAGGAAGTTGAATGTATTTTGGATTCTAGAGTGGTTAGAAGGATAAGAGGCAAGGAGCACAGTGAGTATTTAGTGAAATGGAAGGAAAAACTAGTCAAAGATGCCATGTGGTCAATCCCAAAAAATTTAATGTCTTCCACTTAACCCAAGACAATAGAGTTATTGACCCGCAAACAACAAGATAATTAAATTGAAGTAACATAGAGTTTTACTCAATGAGCATGGGCTCACAATTCTTTTCTACCCTAGTATCTTGATGTAGGGGCATAACCTATATTTTTACTTTTTTCTAGTTTTTATTTTTTTTTATTTCAAACTCCTCTAAACTCCACCCACATACATGTCTTCAATTTAATTTTTTTATTTATTTTGTTTTCCTAGGATTAAAATCCATCTACTCATAAGTTCATTAATGAGGAAAAGTAAGAAAAATAGAGGTTATCAAGTCTAAGAAGGATATTAAACTCAAAACATGAGCTATGAGCATTTATGATAATTTTTTCAATGGTGCACCTAATTTAGGTGGGATTTTTGGGGAAAAAGTTTCTAGATTTCAGGATTATTTTTGAGGAGAAGAAAAAAAGGAAAGAAGAGTAAACGATAGAAAATAAAAAAAGATGGACATGGAGGATAGCAGAGGAATATAAGATAAAGGACCAAAATATAAAGAAGATGGTAAGGAGGAATAGAGGGGCACATGACATACCGAGAGGAAGAAAAAGGAAAATAAAAGAATCTCATATTTTTTTGAGTATTTTGTAAATTTGTATAGATGATTGTAAAAGATGTATTTTTGAGTTAAAATATAATAGAATATTACTCTTTCAAGAAGTATTGTCTTCTTGTATTCCGCGTGTTACTAATGAATGATAAATGGTTATGAGTTTGATTCTCTAAGTGGGTTATTTTCTATAGGTAAATATTAACATGATTTATGAATTTGTGTTTGAAACATTGAAAAAGAGGTTCACCATAATGAATTAACAAAAAGATGAAACTAATTTTCACTTGTGTTTCATTTAACTATGAGGGTTATCATGTGTAATCAAATATCAAAAATCAAACCTAACCAATATATCAATCAAAAGGTAGGTTTTAAGATGGTGAAATGTTGTGTACCTATTGCAAAAAGTACTTTTTTGAGCTTCACTGAGGACTCATTTTCCCTATGGAGAATGGGTCCAAGCTAGGGCTCCATAAAATCAGTTTCTGGGTTCTGTTTTTCTTAGCCTACACTTCTAGATCCTAGTCGGGAATTGTCAAAAAATCAAAAATAGATTATGTAGCTCAATTTTTGTGATTTGACAACTTTCTTAGCAATTTCGACTATTTTGAAAACTTTTGCAATTCTTTCTCTCTAAATGATCTTCAACCTAAAACCTACAATCACACATCAAAGAGGAGAAAATTTTGAATTTTATGGAATAGGGGTCAAACCTAGTTTTGGTAATTAAACCTTGAAATGAAATAATGTATAAGGAATGATGAATGAACAAAGAAATGTCACAACTCACCAATTATCAATTGAAATCATGGATAAATTTACAACCTAGCATGAAGTGGCCTCAACAAATGTAGATATTGATCATAACACTTGATTAGAATCAATTCCTTTGAACACTTGATGGATCTTCAATGCTACATCAATATATTAACTCAACAACATGCATGATGGATTAAATCTTTGACATGATGATAAAACTCTTGATTACTGCAATAATCTCCTTTAAATCTACCCTTGAATTCCTTAGAAATACTCTTGAATGATCTTGATCTCATTAACTTGATATTAGGAATGCTCTCTTGAAAACATTAGATGAAACTAAGTGAAATAGCCTTGTATTTATACTTATCTTAGCCTTAATTCGAGAAATTCTTATAATACAAGATGCCATCAAATCTTGAATTTGAAATCATTAAAATACCGATAAAAACATTTTCGAAGGGGGGTCCTAGGGTTAAGTGAGGACCCATTAACCATTGGGTGAATGGGTCCTAGCTCACTTAACTAGGACACACTTCAAGGATTGTTAATTTTTTTTGTGAGAATAGTGTCTTAGGACCTACTGAGTACCTATTCGCCAGGTGGCGAATGGGTCCTAGGTCACTAAGCTAGGAAACACACCTTGTAAAATTAAGTGTTATGTTATAGCATTAATGAATGTCAGGTTTTATCCCTTAGAATCTGTAATTAATTAGGCTTAGCTTTGAATTAAAGGGGCCAATTGAGCTCAATTAAGCTCAATTAATTAATAAATCCATAGATTAGTGTGAAAGTTGAAAGATACACTTAAAAAAACCATAAATAAGGAAACATTAATTCCATTTTATTAAGAGGGGTCCTAAACTTAATGTGAATGTGTAAAACACATTACAACACTAAATCAAGGCAACATTAAGCTCATTTATTATTCATTATTCCAAACTAAGGAAAGAGGGATACTTTTTCCATTACTACAGTGTTGTGAAGCTAAAACCTCTACAACATATGTTTATGTTATTTGGAGCATAGATCATATTGTCTTATCATCTAATAGTTTATTTGCAATATAGTTCTTGATCCCTTAGAGATTTTTTTTGTTTCCCCTTAGAACAATATTTCACTTGTAGCAAGTGTTTAGACATTTGCAACTTAGGTTGTGTGAGTTTCTTATATCAACACAACTTCCCTTCTCCACCTGCTAGCTCCAATTAGTAAATTTTTTGGGTTCCTAAAAGAATGTGGTTGCTCTTGAATTTGACCTTTATGATCTCATACTTAAAAAATATCATTATATATATATATATCTATATATAATTTAGAATGCTTAAACTATACAAACTTATTAAAAAATAATAATAACTATTAATGCATAATTATCCATTCAATAATTTTTATAATTATATATATATAAATTATATAATTATATACTTAATCATTTTTATATAAAAAATAAGACTAGGAGAGATTGAGGAGGTGCTCCACTTGAGGGCTTGGAGAAGCGTGCTAGGCATCGGTTATGGGTGGGAGAGGCTGTACCCTCCCCCGTGGAGGATTGTATTGTTGTAGGGCCTCTATGCCTTTGTTTTTGGTGTCATTTAATGCTTTTTGTTGTGTCTTGTTTCTCTATTTGTCTTCTCCCTTGTGTTCTTGTCTCGCATGTGTCAAGATCTGTAATTCAATTCAAAGTTGTACTTTTCTCTGTGCTAAGTTTTAATTTAATTTATTGAGGTGGTTATGAAACCCACTAACCATCATCCTAATATGGGTAGTGATGTTACCAAGAATAATTAGAAAAAATCGTTTGCCAAAGTGGTGGCCAATCAAGGGTTTGTCACTTTGGAAGGAGTTAGTTTTGTTGTTGAAGAGGTAAGCAGTGAGGATGATAAGGAAGTTATGGAATCCTCGAAAGACCCTAAGGGTTATTATCTCCTTTCTAATGTTGTAATGAAAGAAAATAATCACAATTAAAGGTTAAGACTTAAATATTTTAAAAAAATTTCTATGGGTTGTAGACATAAGAATTTTTTTGCTTGAAAATTTATTGATGCTTGGTTTTTGAATGTCTGGTTGAATAAATTTGGCATTCAATTAACTTATTGTTGGCTTTTGTAAAAAAATTTATTTGTGTATTTTTTGAAGAGCCACTCCATGCAAGAAAATCTCCTAGCCAATCCATACTAGAATATTGGGGGGTGTGCATTTTTTGCCTCGCTTGGTTTCCTGCAACCATTGCAAATGAAATAATTTCCCTCTCAACCCCTAGATGGATAATTGCTAAAAATATCCCCTAAGAGTTTTATAAAATTCTCCCCCAAATCCTGGAACCAGTTGGTAAAGTCATGAAGTTCGATGAGATCAAGGCGGCACTAGCAAACATGGATGTTTGGACCCTAGTTTCACAAAATCTTGAGGTCGAAATCCCTAAGAACCTTAAAATCATTAAATATTTTGGTGTTTTTTATGGCTTTTTGAGGTTTTGGGTGCCCAGGATTAATGTTTGTTTTCTCTGTAGGAGGGAGGGTAACATTAGGAAAAAACTACCCCATAATCTAAACAAAGAATGGTAAGCCTATGAGAGGAAACCCTGCCTGACCCTAATGGGTTCTTGCCTAAGTTGCAGGTGATTAGGGAGGTTGGCAACAACCCAGACCCCCTGCAACCTATTGAAGATTTAAGTCCTAATCTTAGGCCAGAATTTGAGAATACTCCTTCCCCTGTGAAGGAGGCTTTCAAGGGTGACTCAACTTCCAATGATGGTAGTCACAGTTTTCATTCGCAATTAACAAGGATCAAAACCTCAAATTAATCAACTCCTTCAGTTCCCTAGCACAAGAGGATGATGGAAGAGAAGGTGAGGATCAGACACTCACTATAGGTGATGTTTTCAAAAACCTTGACCTCCCTCATCAAGCATCCATGCAGGAGGAAACTAGGGATGTATTGCTCCTCTAGAGGTTGAATGCTCAATAGCTTGCAATGAAAAAAATTTGGCAACAAATTGAGGAAAAAAAATTTAATATAAAAAAACCCTAAGGAAAATTATGTTTTTCAATTAAAGAAGGCTCCAATCCCTTTTCCTTCCAATTCGAGGCACAAATCTTGAACAAGGTTGGGAACACATGTGTGGGTGGGGGCTCTAGGAACCCCTCACTAGAGCTCATTAATTCTATTGATAATTCCCATGGTGAACCCCTAGTAGTGCCAACCTCTAGAATCCTAGCTTATGACACATAGGGTTTCTCTCCACCCTTTAAATTGTATTTCAAAAATCAAGATGGGGGTGTTGTATGAAACCTTATTATCTTTGGGCTAAGAAGTCTTTGGCTGCTAGCATCAGATCCCCCATTGCCCTTGACCATATCCACAGGCTCAATCTTATTCAAAATTCTACCGATTATCCCTCCCACCCCCCTACTTGATTAAATTCTATTGATGGTCAATCTCTGGAGAGATCTCCCACAAGTGAAGGCCTTGAAGGAGATTAGAAGTGCAGCCCCAATAAGGCTTCTGAGAGTGGGGAGTCTATTGGAAAGTGAGAAAATAACTAGACCAAGGTGAGGATATAGAGGTTGAAAAAGTTGAGAATGACACTCCCAAGTAGCCTAGCAAGGATACTTAGAAAAAAATTGGTTCTTGAAGAACAAGAAAGAATAAAAATTCACTAAAATTTGGAAATAATCCATCAATTGCTAAGAATAAAAGGAAAAAAACTAGCCTATTCATTTACCCACTCATGGACAAAAGGGTGGAAACAAAGGAAAAAATACCTAAATGATTCAAGAAATTTAGGAATGACCAAAAAAACACTTCTAGGGTTGCTAGTGATGAAGATTAACTATTTTTATTGGATCGTTGTGGGTAAAAATCGCCTGACAGGAAGTATATCATCAAGAGGTTTTTAAATTTGGAAAAGGATTGTCCTTTTGCAAGAAACCAAAGCTATAGGTTTCACCTTGGAAACAAAACCAAAGTTCATTTGGGATGGGTCCACCTTCCTCACTACCTCACATGAAAGAGGAAGGAGAGGTGCTATAATCTTAATATCCATACAATGGGCCCATCTGGTCGTCGATAATGGCACCTTCCATTGCAACATGGTAGTGTGGGCTACAATAAATAATAAATATTTTTTGTGGTTTGCTCCATATATGCTACTAACTACAATAGAGACAAAACAAAGCTGTGGAAATGGCTCAATAGCCTCCCAAAGGTACCATGGATTGTAGGTGGAGATTTCAATATGGTTGAGCAAATGGAGCACAGGTAGGGGGAATTGACATGTCCTAAAAGGGCAATGGAAAACATTTCTGGTAGAAAATGAATCACAAGCTCAACTTGGTAGACCCTATGGAAAAGGGGAAGAGTGAATGCAAAGAAGTATGTTATAATTGGTGTAATGCCCAAAAAGGTGGCAATAGAATTTATTGTAGGCTTGATAGGATGTATGCAAACAAAGATTTTTTCAACTTTTTCCCAAATGAAGATGGCTTAAAGGTTTCTATCGACCCTTACACACACTCATACCACCATCCAATCAATTCCAACCTTATGACCTATCAAATTTGACTGAAAATGTCAATGAAAAAACCAAGATTCATTCTAAACACAAGTCTACTTAAGGATAGGGATTGTAGGGAAGGAATTTCCTCCCTTAGAGAAATCAACAAATAGATGCTAAAAGAGGCAAGTTCCACAAAAAGGTGGAACACAAATTTCAACAACTGGAGAAAAATATTTCAGACAATAAGAAAGAAGAGAGCCCTTGATGCAAGGAGAGTGGAAAATGAGCTTCAAGAATCTAGTTTTGAAGCAAACGAAAAACTACAACTAGCACCAAGTGATGTTTTGCTTGTTGAAGATCTTGATAAAGCTAAAGAGAACCTAAGGAAAATCCAAGCCCACAAAGTGAATGTGATAAGGAATAGAGCTAAACTTAATTGGCTAAAGTGTATAGATAGAGGCTCCAAGATTTTCTTCAATTACCTGAAGGAAAAAATTGTGAAAGAGAAAATTGATTAGATATGGGATGGAGAAAATATGCTCTCCTCCTAAGTGGAGATTTTAAGGCAATTCTAGTCCTTCTTTAAGGGCCTCTTCACCTCAGAAGGGGGTGTTGAGGACTTCCACAAGGTATGAGACATAATTATAAGGCTCATTCCAAGGGAAATATCTAGGGAGGATTTCACTAAGTTGGAGGAAAACCTAACCAAAGAATAAATTTGCAAGGTCATTGCATATATGAATAATAGTAAATCCCCAGGCTATGATTGGCTACTTGTGGAATTCTATAAGTGCTTCTTAGTCTAGGTGTGTGAGGACCTGCTACAAGTCTATGAGGAGGCCATGAATACAAGGAATTTGGGTAATAAGATCAACAAAGGGATAATTAAGCTCCTCCCCAAAGGGGGTGCAAGACTCTAGTAAAAAATTGGAGGTCGATAACCCTCCTAAAAGTGTCTAACAGGATATTGGCTAAAGTGATGGCATTGAGGCTGGCTAATATCCTTCTAAATTTTGTTAACAATACTCAAACTATCTTCATTAGAGGCATATATATTATTGAGAATCTAATCACAATCTGGGAATCTATGCAGTGGGCTAAGATATCCAACCAAAAAGATATAATGCTTCTTTTGGACTTTGAGAAAGCATATGATATGGTGGAATGGGACTTTTTAAGAAATTTTCTTCAAGCCTTTGAGTTCCTCACAAAATTTTGTAAAATGGTAGACATCCTTTTAATGGATGCTAGTGCCCAAGTGGATGTGAATGGGACACTTTATGAAGAAATCAAGTTGGAAAGGTCAATCTGGCAAGGTTGTCCCTTAGTACCTACCCTCTTTTTAATAGCTTCACATGCACTCTTTTACATGTTAAAGGAATGCATAGTATCTCCCAAAATCAAAGGCATTAGCTATTGGATCAGAGGGAACTAATCAATGTGCAGTTTCAAGATGACACTAAGCTCTTCTTAGAATTGGACAAGCAAAACATGGAATCCTTAATGTTGAAAATTGACTTCTTTTTGAAAAGCCTCTACAAAAAGAATATCTAATGCCAAATCTATTGCACTTGGGTAGGATTATAGGCCATCATAGTGGATCCAATAATTCATATTTCAATGGGGTAGTCCCAGCCTACAAGTGAGATTTCTTGGTACTCCATTTTCTATTGAACCTAACCTCAAGTAAATGTGGAATTAGATAATGAAAAGGAGCTAGAAGGGTGGAACAAGTAGTATCTTTCTCTTTCTGAGAAGATACAATTTTTTCAAAAGATTTTTTCCTCCTACAACATTTACTTTGCCCAGTCTATTTTTTTTTGCAAATACTTAATGAAATACAAAAAAAAAAGAATATTTCTATTGTCTAATGGGAAAGGGAAAAGTAAAAAGCACACAGTGAAATGTGAATGGTGCTTCCTAGACAAAATGCAAGGTTTCTTAGGTATGAATGACGTGAGACTGAAAGGTATTGTATTGGAAAAAAAAATGGATTCTGAAAGACATGGATGGAAATTGAACCATACATTTTTTGGCACCCTAGTCCTTTCTAGCACTTCTAGGGTGTTTCACCTAAAAGGAGAAAGTAGGGCCAAAATTATAGCTAGGTTCACTCAAATTATGCAATGTATGATGTTTGTTGAACTAAATGGAAAATTTGATGTAAGTGCAGTTATATGAACTAATTGGCTGATTATGTATGCAAAACCTATGATTTATGCAATGTTGGAAAACATAATGATGTTTGCAAAAAATAAACTATGAATGCACAAATGCTAAACAAAATAGAAAAGGGTTGATTCAAAGTGCACCTGGGTAGAGATTGGAGAATCTGGAATCTTTTGAATGCTGTCTGAAATTGTAAAAAATTACCAGTGGGACTCATTCGCCACTGATGGCAAATCAGTCCTGCTTCTGATGAAAATTGTTGAAAATAGGTCTGTGAGTGTTGGGATCCAGAATATGACAAAATTTAGATTTCCAGCCTTAAGGTGGGACTCATTCCTCACTGATGATGAATCAGTTCTCTCCCAAAATTTTGAGAATTCAGGGACAATTCTATAGCACTAGGTCTAAGATTGTCTACTTACCAGGTTGCCGAAGTCAAATCTGTAGAAAATAGACAAAATGTCTTCTACAAGCTTGAAATAGGATGTAGCTGACTTGAAACACTTTCTTGACTTCTTGTCCACTTTTCAACACCTAAATACTTGTCAAATCTACATACATAAGTTTGCAAACACACATGCAAAATGGGAAAATGGGTTAAGGGTTAGGCTATAGGGATTTACCTTGGTCAAATCCCACTTTGATAATCAAACCCTTATTGAAATAATCAAATGAAGGAGAATGATAAACAAATAACATGCAAATGCTATCAACTTACCAAACCCTTGTTAAAGAAAAATCTGAGCATATGTCAATGGCTAATCTTGAATGCTTGATAAATGCTTGATTATAGGATGCAAAGTGCTCAAATGCAAGTTGAATGCTTGAATGAGTAAGAATATTGTAGGAGATTTAAAGTGAGGAGAAGAAAACTTATTTATACATTCTTGTGCCTTAGTAACCCATTGATACCTCATCACATGCCGAAATCAAGAAATTTTGAATAAAAACCCGAAAGGAAATTTGAAATATTTTGAATTTAGAGCCAAGAGGGACTCATTCACCACCCATGGAAAATGGGTCCTACCTTAGGCTTGAAAGTGGGTGTCAGGAATTAAGTCACATTTAATGTTATTTGTCAAGTTTACATTCAAAAATAAACTTAATTAAGCCTTATAAGGGCATAAAGGGGTCAAATAAAACATAAGAAAGGTGTAAATAGTGAAATTATGCCTAGAAAAGTGTGAATCTTATTACAAGACTTTGCAATAGTTTAAAATAGGACATGATAAGTGTTGAAAAGGTGATTTTTAGGTGAATTGTAATAAATAGAGTCTTGGAGAGTTTAGAAATGTTTTATGACACTTCACAACGCCTTCATAAGACAGCGTTAATTGAATTTTAAGGACCTAAATGTGTATGTTCAAGCCACATTACAAAGAAAAATGGACCAAGCATCATGAAGAAAGATCTAAAAGACCATGAAAATGACAAGGGGCCATTTTTCTATGGCACATTTATGCCCCACTTTAGTGAGAGGATGACGTTCCTTCAAACTCACACTAAAGTAGCCTTGCATATCGAGAGAGAGATTCCAATTATACTCATGTTAGCAAGATTAAATAACAATGATCAAGAGGGATGATCAAGCCCCCAGGATGAAGATCCCATGAAAAACTAAGCATAAGAACTAAGAAACACACATATTGAAATGAAGAGATAAGATGAAGCTTCATTCGTCTATCCAACTACTTGTGGATTAGATCTACGCTTGATTGTTTGAAAAAGAGAATGCATACTCACGTTGGGGAGCCATAACTCATGGTGGTCCGCCGGGTGAGAAGACCCAAAAAGTGAATTACATACACTAGTTGGTATGCACTCACAAACACATAGGTGGCTATGGGGAAAGTTGTGCCGCTGAGTGGGCTTCCTGCTCAACCATATTAAAGGTATACCTCCTGATAACTTTAACAAGGCGCCATAAAGAAAAATGTTGGTTTGTGCTTCATGAGACAAGCAAAGCTTCATATGCTTAGAACACAGGAACAAAAAGAAAGGTACCACAAGCATGCAAGTTGTGTTATGCAAGGTGGAAAAAAGTGTAAAATGTAAAAGTGTAAAATGGAAAGGATGTTCAAAGGAATCTTGTTAAGTTTATATGAGGTCTATCACTTAGGGAACATTGTGTCTAATGTCTCCAAGAGAGGACCAATCAAAGAATAAAATATTCACAACTTAGGGGATGCAGTGCATTCCATCAGTCCACTAAGAGGAATGAAATATGCTAAGATAGATCATACTTATGAAGGACATCATACCCAATGTTGTCCAGAAAGTGACAAATGCATCATATGAAATGACAAGGCTGCACTAAGAACCGAGAATGCAAATGAAATATGGTAATGTATGCTCCCCACTTTAAAGGGATTTCTAAACACGATTTTATGAGCAATTACTTTAAAGTAGCAGCTCGGAAGGGAAATACAAAAAGGAAAAACAAGACATGAGAGCGAACTTAGAAATCCCTATGCCAAGTAATATGTTTCTAATTTAGGCTTCTTCATGTAAACAAAAATAAAAGAAAAAGAAAAGGGAGTTGCCCCCCATAAAAGAGAACACCAAACACATAAGGGATCTATAGATTTGGGGTCAGTATGTTCATTGCTACAATGTTTTTATGAAAGAGCTCGATAGTGTCATCATTCCCCAAAGCACATAGAACTGGAATAATGACACAAAGAGAGAAAAAAAAAATATTTTTTTTTTTTTTGGGTTAACATGGAAGAGACAATGTGGTCTCAACTCTTTGCATCGTCCCCAAAAGGAAAACATAAGTGAAAATAAAATGAAAAGAGAAAGAAAAGCAAAATATTTTGGGTCAACATGAAGGAGACATTTCATTCTCAATTCCTTGCGTCATCCCCAAAAGGAAAAATACAAGAAAAAGATAAAGTAAAAAGGAAAAGGGATCGTTTGGGTCAACATGGAAGAGATATAGGGCATCTCAATGCTTTGCATCATCCCCAAAAGGAGAACACAAATAAAAATAAAAGGACCTTTTGGGTCAACATGGAAGAGATATAGGGCGTCTCAACACTTTGGGTCATCCCCAAAAAGGAAAACACAAAAGGAAAAATAAAAAAGGAAATGCACAACATATAGAAGAATAGAGGTACAAATAGAAGAAGTGTATAATGAGAGAGAAAATACAAAACACACTATATGGGGGTAACACAATACTCACATACGACAGAAAAAGAAAGAAAAATGTAAAAGGCTAGTAAGATGAATGCAAGCCAACTATCTAACAAGTCATCCACCTCCCAATCATGCTCAATGTATTGTGAGGGTAGTTGACAGTCCAAAGGAAGAATTGCAAGTGCCAAACTAGGAGATGTACCAAGTTCCTCACTTGGTAGAGAAGATTTATCATTTAAGCTCATCGTAGAGGAAAATAAAGAGTTTAGATCATTATGCACTTCTTCATCTATTTTTGCAATCTCCTCATCATCATCATCAAGATTGATTATGATGGGAGGGTGAAGGGTTATTTCCAAAGAAGGATGTAATAAAAGTTGTGGTTGTTGGATTTGTTAATTTTGTTGTGAGAGTTGGATTGTGTCATTTTGTGGTGGGTCAAGAGAAAGAGGGTGGTCATCTATTGATTTGGTCAAAGTTGTAGGTTGCTTTTCCTTATTTTCTTCCATTCAAGACTGATGAGCAAGGAGACAACAATGGCACCTACACTCCCTAGCACCGCAGTTGCATTTAATTTTATTTTGAATATGTTGAGGTGTAGAGTAGATTGATCCATTATAGGTTCCTTTTCTTCTAGAGGGGGAAGAAGGGAAGAAACTAAAGAAGATAGTTCAATCACTTTCTCTTTGGCTTTGTACACTTGTTTAATGCAAGGGGGTATGATAGGATTGGTTTCATTTTCCCTTGGTCATTTAAACGATGGAAAGGAAGTGTCTAAGGGTGGATGTTCATGAGGTTGTATGGTTTGTTCGATGTCAAACTCACACTAAATTGATCCGATTATGTAATAATAGAAAATGTTACCTCCAAAGTTTTGGGTCCTATTTGTAAGGGAAGTACAATCGATCCAATCATAGGCAATGCAAAACTAGTATGTGTTTTAATCCATGCAATTGGTTTATTATAGTCATCTTGATACAACTCATGTAATACTAGAAACTCTTTCATGATCACATTCTCACCACAGGTGGGATCTATCAATATCCCATTGGTTGGCTTATCATAGATTATGTCTGCTATGTAAAGAGGACCATCAAGAAGCTTTTGAAGTATATCTTTAGAAGAAAAAGTGATATCAAGAGTGTTTTCGGTTGGGCCCTTATGAGCGATAATTTCTATCTCACCCACAAGTTCATCCATAAGATTAACTTGGGTAGCATTTGGAGATATATCAGGTTTTTCATTATTTGTATTGATGTTCATGACTTGAGGGTTTGAAGGTTCACTAGCCTTGATAAATGAAACATTGTGTTTAGGCATGGGATTGGTAAAGATTTTAAATTCTGGTTAGGGAGTGCAATGAACTTATTGCCCTAATTATTGACACCTGCAATGGAAAAACAACCTAAATCAATGAGGTCTCAAACTAAGTGCTTGAGATGCTTACATTGTTCAGTGTCATGGACATTTTGGAAATGAAAATGGAAATAAACATTTGGTTTAAAGGTGGGTGGTAAAGGTTTGGTGGTATCAAGTGGTTTGATGGTAGGCAAGGAGATCATTTTTTGGTGGATCAATTGGTTCATTGTATTATGGAGGGTATCAAGTAAGGGAGTAAATTGTCTCTTCGAGTCCCCATAGGTATAGGGAACTGTTGCTTTAACAACTACCACTTGACTTGGAATAGGTTAGGTTGGTTGTAGAGGTGGATTGAACTGTAAAAGGCCTCTATTTGGTTTGTGAAAGTTTTTCATGTTGTTTTGATTATTTTTCTTAGACTTCTTAGCTCGATTAGAGTGGAATTTGAATCATGACTTGAAACCGAGTTATGATATTCACATAGGGTTGTGCATAAGTGCATGAATGAAGGGAATTTCATCATAGTTAACTTATCCTGAAATTTTGTGTGCAAGTTTTGATAAACATCTTCTGCAGATGTGAATCATGAATTTTGACATCAACTTGAGCATACAATAACTGATAACGTGAAATGAAGTTAGTTACTTTCTCATCGGCATGTTGTCTACAGTGCATTAGATCAACCATTGTATTTTTAGGAGTCATATAAACTTGGAAGTTACTTATGAAGGAATCTACAAGCTCATTAAATGATTAAATGGAATGATTAGGAAGGTTTGAAAACTAGTCTAATGCAGTATCTTTCATGGTCTGAGGAAAAATTTTAGCTAAGAGTTTATCATCAAGGAAAAAATCACCACATAAAGTTTTATAAGCATTGACATTGTTAATAGGGTCTCCTTTACCTCCGCATTTCTCAAACCTAGGCATTTCAATTCCTTATGGCATTTGGGTGCATACTATTTCTAAGGATAAGGGGCTACTACGAACATGATATGTGGGTGGAGCGGTTTGACCTTGGATAATGGCATAAATTTTTTGTTGCATGGATGAAATGGTATCAAGGAGTTGTGTAATGATGGGGTCGAGGTAAGTGGTTTGAGGTGGTAGAGAAAAAAATGAATGAGTATGCAATGTGAGGGGAAGTGAAACTAACACTAAGAGGGGTGAAGGTGGTAGAGGGGACTTGCGATGCCACAATAGAACTAGGAATTCTAGTTGTAATTGTGGAAGAAAGAGCCATATGACTAACCGGTTGCATAGTTTTTGTATCATGAGGAGTGGTATAAGTTGGTATGGATGCTATGGTTGAAGGAGGAGGAATGTGAGGTCCTCCTTGGCTTGCCACTATGTTTACTGATTGGGAATTGGAAGAGGCATGTTTATTGTAAATCTCAACAATTTTTTTCATAACTTGTAAGCCATCATCACTTTCAATTAAATGATGAAGGTCTTCTATGGCTGGTATGGCGGTGGTGGAAATTTTTTCAAGGGACAAGTCTTGTTGTAAGTGTGCAAAATCTTCATGAATATTAATGACCTTTACTTGTGGGAGGGAATTTTTTTGTGGGACAACATTCATTGGATGGAAAGGTGAAGGCATAGATGTGGTATTTTCCATGCCTAATGCACCATTGTCCGTACTAGGAGTACAAGCTCTTGAGATCCCAAGGTCCACAATGAAAGTGCTATCACAAGATGCCATGAGTCTAGAACTTTTTCTCACTAAAGTATTATGAATATAGCACCAAAAATTCATACAAGTACCATAAAAGATGGGATGAATGTAAATGAAAGGTAATCTAGGAGTGAAAAGTGCAAAGAACATAAATTCTGCTAACTGAAACAAGCAAGTAACTATAGAGAATAGAAATGCAAAAAAATGCTAGAAAATGCCTAAAAATGCAATTTGAAATGTGCAGGTGGACTAATTCGCCCAGGGTGCGAATGAGTCCCAATATGAGATTTTCTTGTGCTTTTCAAAAAATTTGATGTGACTCTAATGCTTTTAAGATGCTAATTAAGAATGCAGATGCAAATTTTTAGTTTTTTCAATGATATGTAATGAAAAAATGCAATCTAAATGAGTCTTTCACTAATGCAAGTTAAGAAACCCTAGGATGAAAAAAGAAAACAATACCCTAATTGAATGTTGATGCAAATGAAGTTTGAGAAGCAACATTCAATTGAAATCATAAGTGTAAGGTGTTCAAAATGTAGGTTCGCCAAAATGAACTGTAGATTTTTGGCACCCTAGTCCTTTCTAGCACTTCGAGGGTTTTTCACCTAAAAGGAGAAAGTAGGGCCAAAATTGTAGCTAGGTTCACTCAAATTATGCAATGTATGATGTTATTTAAACTAAATGGAATGATCCAAGTGAAGTTATATGAACTAATTGATTGATTATGTATGCAATGTTGAAAAACACAATGATGTTTGCAAACAATGAACTATGAATGAACAAATGCAAAACAAAATAAAAAAAGGTTGATTTAGAGTACACCTAGGTAGAGATTGGAGAATCTGGAATCTTTTGAATGTTGTCTAAAATAATAGAAAATCACCAATGGGACTAATTCGCCACTGATGGAAAATTAGTCCTGCTTCTAATGAAAACTATCAGAAATAGGTTTCTAAGTGTCAAGATCTACAATATGAAAAAATATAGATTTACAACCATAAGGTGGGACTCATTCGCCACTGATGGAAAATTAGTCCTCTCCTAAAATTCTGAGAAATTAGGAAAAAATTCTATAGCACCAGGTCTAAGATTGTCTAATTGTCGGGTTGCCGAAGTCAAATCTACATAAAATGGACATAATGTCTTCTCCAAGCTTGAAATAGGATGTAGTTGACTTGAAAATCTTTTTTGACTTCTTGTCCACTTTTCAACACCTAAATTCTTGTCAAATCTACATACACAAGTCTACAAACACACATAAAAAATGGGAAAAATGGTTAAGGGTTAGGTTATAGGGATTTAACCAAGTCAAATCCCAATTTGGTAATCAAACCCTTAATGAAATAATCAAATGAAGGAGAGTGATAAAAAGTAACATGCAAATGCTATCAACTTACCAAACCCTTGTTGAAGAAAAATCTAAAGATATGTCAATGGATGCTCTTTACTACTTGATAGATGCTTGATTTTAGGATGCACAGAACTCAAATGCAAGTTGAATGCTTAAATGAGTTAGAAGATTGTAGGAGATGTAAAATGAGGAGAAAAACACTTATTTATACATTCTTGTGCCTTAGTAACCCATTGATACCTCATCACAAGCTGACATCAAGTAATTTTGAATAAACACCCAAAAGGAAATTAGAAATATTTTGAATTTAGAGGGAAGAGGGACTCATTCACCACCCATGGCGAATGGGTCCCACCTTAGGCTTGAAAGTGGGTGTCAGGAATTAAGTCACATTTAATGTTATTTGTCGGGTTTACATTCAAAAATACACTTAATTAAGCCTTATGAGGGCGTAAAGGGGTCAAATAAAACATAAGAAAGGTGTAAACATGAAATGTTCCTAGAAAAGCATGAAATCTTGTTACAAGACTTTACAACACTTCAAAATAGGACTTGATAAGTGATGAAAAGGTGATTTTTGGGTGAATTTTAATAAATAGAGTCTAGAAGAATGTAGAAATGTTTTACAACACTTCACAACACCTTCACAAGACACCATTATTTGAATTTTAAGGACCTAAATGTGTATATTGAAGCCACATTACAAATCAAAATGGACGAAGCATTCTGAAGAAAGAACTAAAAGACCATGGAAATGACAAGGGACCATTTTTCTACGACACAGAAGTGAACCTTGGAAGGTGTTGGTGAGGAACAATATCCAATTGGTAGTGCCCAAGAAATCAAAAACCTAGAAAATGCTACCCTTGAGTGAAATTCTGATGAGTAAATCGATGTCCCCAGTTGGGTCAATGGTCTTTAAAAGCCTTTGGAAGGCTTGGGACTTAATCAAGTAAAGTTCTCAATTAAAATCTAATTACATAACCCTAAGCAATAATGTCAAATGCCAAAGTTATAGTTCCATATGGTGGAACATGTACCATAATGGCAAGCCCCTCATCCTATATAGAAACTAGATTTCCCCTAGATTTTGGAAGAGTCCTTAACCTGGCCAATTGCATTGTTTGGAAAGATGGTGGAGATTTTTTTAAACTTAAAGCAAAGATAATTTAAAAAGATATGACTTGTGAAAACACCATTCTTGAGCATTTGAATAATTGTTGGAATATTGTTTTAAATGATAAAGAATGGCATAAAATCCTAACTGATATCTGGTACAATGGTCTTGAACTGTATCAACATGAGCTTTAACTTGTAGCAATAAAAAGTTTTACATCATGAGCAGGAGCTCACTTATTTTCTAGACTAGTAGTTTGATGCAAGGGCATAGCATTTTTTAAAATATATTTTAGTATTTTCCCTCAACTAATGCCACGTGAAGGAACTTATAAGTTTTAAAATATATATATATTTTCAAATTGCAACAAAGTACCTTCCTGTATGCTCATTTAATGAGAAACAACAATAAAATTGAAAAAGGGAAAATTTGAGTGAGAGTTTTGAATTTAAAAGAGGTAGTTGGGGGCATTTATGAGAGGTTTTGAACATTGTAGTTGTTTTCGGCGGGATTTTTGGAGAATTTTTAGGGGTAGCTTCTAGATATTTTAGTACTTTTGAGGAGAAGAATAGAACAACAGAAAGGAGGAAAGAAGAGAGAAAAAAGAGGTTAGAACAACAGAAACAATGGAGAATAGAAGAAGGTAACAGAGAATATCAGAGGACAAAAGAAGAATGCTTTTAAATTATTTAGAGAGGCAATAGAAAATAGCAAGAGTAGAAAGAGGTGGACAATAGACTCCATATTGTAATGCAATAGTTGTAAATATGTAAAAATATTGTAACCATTTGTATTTTCTAAGTTAATGAAACTTTTTTTACTTCTAAATTCAATCTATGGTTCCCTGATATTGTGTGTGTGGTTGTAAGAAATATTATATAACTTTGTTTCTTTCAGAGTACGAGTTTGTATTTGTAAGTTTAAAGTCTTATATGAAGTTGAAACTTTAAATAGTCTCCTACAGTCATTGTTACAACTACCTACAACAATAGTTTATTTTTTACAACTTAGTTTGTGTCTACAACTTATTTTATGCCTGAAAAAATCTTTTGTTTGACTTAAAACATGTGTGTAGACCTTTTTAGAGGTTGTGCTAGTTTCTTTTAGGCTTTTAGCAACACAACCTCTTATTTTCTACATATTAGCTCAGTTTATAGTGTATTTCTAGGTGCCTACAATGGGGAGGGTTCCATCACTTTGACTCACCCCTCCACTTCTTCTCCTCTCTCTACTCATGTCTTCCTCAAAAATATCACACAAACATCCATAGACAAGGGATTTGTGAAGGTTTAATAGCAAACTACCTTCATTTTTCTCCACATGACCTCAAGTTTTTTCTTCCAGAAGAGGGGTACCATACCTTATCAATGGCATGACTCTCCCCATCAATCTTGCACCCCTCTCTTCTTTAAAGATATTTATCTCCTTTAATAAATTACTTCCTTCTCCTCATACCCTTTTCCCATTTCTTTCTTTTCATTATTTATTTTGTTGACCACTTGATGTCTATAAGGCATGGTCATCTCGATGGGGATGTGACATTAAGCTAATCAACATCATCCCACCACAAAGGATTAATATCCTGATCCATCATTCTAGCTCTTCCATTGAGGTTTGTACACAAGAGGGTGTTGAGATTATTTTTAATGCTCCCCCATTTTCATATTGGAAGAAATGTGATTTAAGACCTAGATTCCTTTTTCCAATACACTAAGTATTAATTTCCATGCAAAAAAAATAATTTTACAATACCATTGGCAACTAAGTGGTAAATAATTATTTTAATTTTGTTTTAAAAAAGTTACCTTTGAACATTTAATTGAGTAATCTTTAATAATATTCAACTCCAACCATCAATCCTTATTTAGCATCACCATTTTCCACCATTATCTAAGGAGTCAATGATGTTGATAAAACATAAACCTCCCAATTTCATAATCCCAAATGAGTATTAAAGACATAATGCATGTCACTTCATCAATTTTTTAGAAGGTAATTTATCACCTATAAGATTTGTTGGATGTAAAAACTATCTTTTTTTAGAGAAGTAGAATTGAAGCGAAGAATGAGATTTGAGATATTTATTGGAATGAATATCCCACTACTACCTTTAAATGTGAATAGAAATTAACCATAACGTCCACTAGCATCAAGAAACAAGCTTGATCTTTGTGAAGTAGTCCATAGAAACTAAACATTACAATTTGTCACTAGTAATAGGACATAATCACAATGGATGTACCCAAAAAAATATATAAAATGGTTCCTAGATGATGAAATAACTCTTATTTGATGAAAAAAATTGACATTTAAAGAACTCACTCTATTAAGAGTTGGCTCCAATAAAATCCATAGAAGGATGGATGCAATCTTTAATGTAACCTAGTTTTCTATGCAAGCTTCTAGGTACTCCACCTTGACAAATTTCTTTTGCAATTTTTTTTGCCCTACGTTTTAAAAATATTTTTTTTCCATAAGTAATATCTATAATGACCTCTTAAAATAACATCTTGTACTTCTTGGAAAATAGAAATAACATTAACCTCAAAATGATTTCATAAATAAAGGAAGCGAAAAATGATGTCTCCATAGATACTTATAACATCCCATGCCACTCAAATGATGAAGTATTATCTCATTCCTACATGCAACATGCATAAGGGGGAAATGGCTCATTTATCAATAATGGACCTTATTTGGAGGTCATTCTAGAAAGGTGGTGCCAAGGAGAGATGTCACATCTATATATATCAAGATTATCACATAACAATGAAGGAAATGGAGCTAATATCATAATACTAAAAAATATTGACATGAAATTAATTGTAGCCCCATCATCCATCTCCAATGCCTCCAAGGGCACCTTTAAATTCACCCTATTTAAGGAGGGGGAATACATCTTTATGGGAAAAGACTACAACACCCAAAAAAATATCAACACATACACCAAACACTAGGATTAATGAAGAAACTCCAATATTAGAAAGAAAATTTATTACAATATTTTCTTCAAAGGAGTGTAAATAATTATGTCACCATCTATATCAAGCTTTCCATATAAGAAGGACAAATATGGAGCTAATATTGTAATTATAAAAAGTATTGAAATGAAATCAATTCCAACCCCATCAATGAAATTTCTCTAATGGCACTTCAAAATCCATGTCATTTAGGGAAATGGAGTACATCCTCATATACAAAGACCAAAATACTCAATCAACTATATGCACATAAACTAGATAGTAAGGATTACTAAAGAAATCCAAAATAAGAAAAAATGTTTATAACTGAAATGAAGGAAAAAAAGGTTTTCCCAAAATGAAAGGATAAGTCCAAAGTGTGGAAATACACCCTATCTTCTTACATTCATTAGGAAATGATATCCCCACAATGAATTGATTAACACCCTTAGGTGAATCAAGCCAATGAGAGAAATATGTAGGCTTCCTTATGCACTCAAGACGGGGGTCAACATCATATAACACATTTTGGAAAAAAATAAAAATAGAAAATCAACTCCAAAATTCAAGCTATTGACTACATCTTGTAGATAAACTATAAAACTAAGAGATAGAACAAAACTTTTGGTAGATCTAGGTAAGGAGAACACTATGCACCTATCATAAATTTTGTTTCTACAAGATGTATTGGGACTCATTCGCCCATGGGTGAATGGGTCTTTGTAGGGATATTTAAAATTGATTTTTGGGTCCCCAATTCCTTTTTCTACACTTCCAGATCCTTTGAGCTTCATAATCAGACAATACAAAACAAATTTAAGATCCGAGTTTCCATGAGATGACAACAAAGGTGAAAAAAAATGCAAATTTGCAATTTTGCACTTTTGAGATCTTCAAATTTTCTTTAACCTATGAACTTGTAAATCTACAACATAGAAAGAGAGAGGGAAAAATGTTTTTTTTTTGGGTGAATAGGGGTTTGCCTTGGTCAAACCCTATTTTGGTAATTAAACCTTGAAATTAAATGAAATAGCATGAATAGAATGATGAATGATCAACTCAATGTTGCAACTCAAGAAACCATTGAATAAAACATGGAAATATTGAACTCTCACATGAAATGGCTTCAATGGATGTGGATCTTGATGCTTAAATCTTGATTTAAATCTTTGACATGAATTATTGGATTAGATCTTGAAACCTATATCACAATGTCAGCTCCAAAAAAATGCATGAGGCAAGAAGGCTTTGACATCATGGTTGGATCTTGATGCTTAAATCTTGATTTAAATCTTTGACATGAATTATTGGATTAGATCTTGAAACCTATATCACAATGTCAGCTCCAAAAAAATGCATGAGGCAAGAAGGCTTTGACATCATGGTTGGATCTTGAATGCTACAACAAATGATGAAGAAATTTTCTCTTGAATACTCTTCAAAATAATATTTCTCTTGTGAAATTGCTCTTCAAAAATTCTAGTTGTTTTGATAAAATAACCTTGTATTTATAGACATTTATCCTTAATTTCACAAAAATTAAACATTACAAGACAACATTTGAAATTTGAATTTGGGATAATAAAAATACTGCCAAAACATGTTTTTAAAATGGGTTCAAAGGCTTAGGGAGGACCCAACTCCTGGAACACACATTGCTCAAGGTAAAGTGTTATGTGTTGGCATTAATTATTGTCGGGTTTCCACTAGGAAATATAATTTATTAGGCTTGTAAATAAATAAAAGGGCTTATTAAGGCCCAATTGAGCTCAATTTAATTAAGAGGCCCCAAATAATTGTGAAAATGTAAAGGGATGCATTTATCAAAACTAAATTAAGGCATTATTAAGTACAATTTAAATAGGTGGGTCAAACTAAGTGTGAAAATGTAAAGGGATACATTTTTCTACACTAAATTTAGCCCCAACTTTAGTGAGAGGATTACCTTGCATCAAACTAACACTAAAGTAGATAAATATACATCAAGAGGGGTCCAAGTGCACAAATGTTGAGGGCATAGGATAACAAAGATCATGGAGGTTGCACAATCCCCCAAGATCAAAGATCCCATGTCAAACCAACATAATAAAAAAGGGAAAAACACAAGACGTATGATATAAAGCACCAAGACAAGATACACAAAAATACAATGCCAAAATTGATGCAAAGAGGAAAGAAAGATGGACAAGCAAGTTTTGTTATGCTACATCCATTCAACACGTGGCTCTACAAGAAAGCAAGTTGTGTTATGCTCAGTGGACATGAAAAGTAAAAAGGTTCCACATGAAAGAAAGTTGTGTTACACTATGTGGCTTTCGGAAAAAATAGGCTCACAATGGCTAGTGAAATCCATCACCCACTAGGTCAGCCCACAAAAAGTGGCTTAGTGAGAAAGTCATTCCTCTATCTAGGCTCTCACCATACAATGAGAAAATCATGCCAGGTCTATAGGCTCCCATTATACTAACCATACCAAAGTTATACCTCTTGATAAATTTGATAAGGTGCCACAAAAATTGATCAATATGCTCTTCTAAACAAGAAATATCAAAATTCAAAAATGAAATAATTCCAATGTAAAGATCACACTTCCTAGGAGATATATGACATCATCACTTAAGAAGGGAAGATGTACAAAATGGGTGGGGGACCATATGTCCCACATTTAAAATTACAACATACTTTCAATGTTAGTAATTTAAGTAGAAATATAAAATGAGAGGATACTTGAAAATTATGTAAACCTCAAAAAACTAGTTATCCTTCCCTCGCAATCATAGAGACAAAGACAACCCCCAAGAACTATTGTGTTACTTCCAAGAGAGATATGGTTGCTCCTAATATTTTACCACCATGAATGGAAATGAGAAAGAACATAAAGCTACTAATGCCACATAGTGATGACCAACATGATAAGATGAAAATTAGTATCAATTAGAGGACATAGGTGCATCAAGACAAGGAAGATCGCCACAATCCTTAAGGTGTTGAATTTTGTTGTAAAATTTATTTCATGTATTTGGAGGAAGAGTAATCAAGTGGGCTTTGAGAAACCTTTACAAGATAGTCTCTTGATCAATAGAAGGGGACATTTCTTTCTCATCACAAGATTTCATACAAACAGTAGATGATAAGGCCTTAGATGAAGATGGAGATAAAGGTGGTAAACCTAGATCTTTCTTGAAAAAGTGTGATATAGACTTCACTTGTTCTCTATCATTTTGCTCCATGTTTTCATTATCTCCATGTTTAGAAAGGAGTTTGTATCCAATACCATAACATTCTTCGAACTCAGATGAAGATGTTTTGTGCTTCTAAGAGGGATTGGCTTGTTCACAAGAACACAAATCCTTTTTATGTTTCTTAAAATTACACATCTTCCTCTTATGAGGGATGGGAGTTGAAGAGCCTCCATAACCACCATGGGTGATGTTGTTGATGTAGAACCAAGTTGAGAAAATGAAACATAAGATTGTTTTGGCTTATATTGTGAGATATTGTACTCTCCCATAAAGGAGGTGTAAAATCTAATGAACCCCAATGGTCACTAAAACATGCTTTTGAAGATGAATTGTTTGTATATGAATATTTAGACTTTGAGGGTGATATTTTTTACTCTTATTTGAAACAAGATGTAAAATTTAATGACCCCCAATCATCACATAAGAGTTTTTTTGTAGGTGAATGTTCTACTTTGGAATTTGGAATCAAAGTATTATGGGAGTTGGAAGTGTTATGATAATGTTTAACTTGTGAGTTATAACTTCATTCATTTACTTCAACCATGTATATCTTGTTGTTGTATTCATATTTCATTGCACAGTGAAGAGTAGATGAGACTCCTTTCATAGAATGAATCCATGGTCTCCCTAGGAGAAGGTTGTATGAAAGAGGTCCTGATGATATGGATAGGGGTAGGCGAAAAATAAAGGTTTGACCTCAATAGGTAATGTGATCATTCCTAATGGTTACCTATTAACATTGTCAAAGGCATGAAAATTAACATCATTAAGTTGAATAAGCTTCTTATCCACACAAATTTTATCTAGGAGAGAAATGCTACAAAAATTAAGACTTGCTCCATTTTCTATGAGAGTACGCTTAATTAGAGTTTATTGATGACCAACTTTATCATTAAGAGCTCATTTTTAGGTTGGATTTCAGATGAGGGTAATTCTTGTTGATGGAATGTGATATCTATATTTGTCACTTGCATACAATCAAAGGAGGTTGCTACATCATTCAGTTTCACAAAAAATTGGATATCATTCTTCTGAAAAATTTCATGGAGCATCCTATTGTATGTAGTTGATGTTTGAATAAGATCCCATAAGGATATCTTAGCAGGAGTATTTTTAAGTTGTTCAAAAAAATCACACTCCTTTCCACTATCTAAAGGAAAACAAGGAGCACTAGGAAAGATAGGTTGAGGAAATGGTAATAAAGCAAGAGTGGTTTGTGGTTACCTATTTTTTATTTTATTATATGTGTGAGCAATGGTATTATAACTCAATTTCTATGAAATAATGTTACTATCAAATTGCATTGTAAATTTCAAGATATCTCGTAGGGATAATGGTTTCTTTTTAGGTGGTTCTATGATGGGAGGTTACATAGGAGCCTCACTAATTAAAGGAGATTGAATTTTTGTATTAATAACCTCAATTGAGTAACCTAGATGACCTTATAATGAGGGGGGATCTAATGTGAACTTAACATATTCGTGTATGCCATCCGTCTTAGTTTTTGTTGAGAGAAATGTAGCATTGAAAGAGGGATAAACAAAGTTCTTATGATGCTCAATAATTGGGTCTTCTAACACCAAAATACCTTCATCACAAGTACAAGAGGTATTGGGAGAAGGGAAACTATGATTTTCATGATTGTCTATGCTTTCATCCTCTTGTACCAAAGCTTTAGTGGATGATCTAGGTGAGATGAAGCCGTCAAGGGCTTCATCTAACATGTCAAAGTCATCATAACTAGAGGGTTTAAAGGATATGCTTTCTCCAAGGTTTACCATTTAGTTTTTGTTTGTTTTGTTTGATGTTTTTTTATCTTTGTTTATGTTTTCTAATGATTCAAAAATGTGAAGTAATCTATCTAATCTATGAAATGATGCTAAAAATAAAGGATAAGTACAAAAATATAATACTATCCTCAATTGAAATATGCAAGAAATGTTTTCCAAAATGTTGCAAGATCTAACTAAAGAAGTAATAAATTGAATTCAAAAATAACCAATGCTCAAATCTGAGAACGACTAACATAAAGGTAAAATAGAGGCTAAAAATCACCCAAAAACTTGTCTAAAATGCCTGTATAAGGACTCATTTTCCCATGGGAGAATGGGTCCTTGATTAGGGTTTAAAAAAATGAAAAATACAATTTTTGAGTTGTTTTATAAGTTTTTTGTGGTAGGTTTTAGACTATAACTTCTGTGAAATTTTTTTTGGGTCTTATTGATACATTAATTTTTGGCTCTCTAGGACTTCTCTAACTCTTCTAGGGTTTTTCACCTAAAAGGAGAGAGGTAGGGCCACAAATGCAAACTATTTCATTCAAATTATGTTATGTGGAATGTTGTCTAAACTAAATAAAGAAAAACAAATGCAATTGAGTGATCTAAATGACTAAATATGAATGCAAGATTAATATTTAAACTATGTTTGAAAACATGCTATGATATCCAAACAATGAAGTAAATGAAGAAATAATACAAAGGAAAAAGAAATAGGCAGAAAAAGAGTGCACCTGGGAAATATCTGATGAATTTGGAATGTTGTGGATGCTGACTAAAATCACTGAATTTTCATAGTGGAACTCATTCACCCAAGGTGGTGAATTAGTGCTCTTACTAGTGAAAAAGTGTCAGAAATTGTTTCTATCCATCGGGATATAGAATCTGACAAAATTCAAATTTACAGTCCTAAGGTGGGACTCATTCGCCACTAGTGGCAAATTGGTCCTCTCCTAAATTTTTGAAAAATCAAGAGACAACTCAGCAACACCATATCTGGAAATCTCTGATTGTCGGGTTATTGAAGTCAATTCTACAGGAAACAGATAGAAAACCTTCTCCAAGATTGAAATATGAATGAGTGGAATTGAAGCACGTAGTTGACCTGTTTACCAATCTTCAACACCAAAAAACTCTTGTTAAATCTGCATACCTAGGTCTGTAAACACACATGCAATAGGGGAAAAATGGTTGAGTGACGAGGGAGCAAACCCGAGACATAGAATAACACTCACAAAATAGAGAATAATATTTTATTCAAAAAAATATGGAACTCTTACATGCAGAGGATCTCAAATCCTTGAGCTCTGTGATACACGCAAATTACAGACATACATAAATTACCCTGATTCCCCTTTCATAGCATGCGAACTTCTTTCCCCAAAAAGTTACACAAAAATCAGAAACTTGCCCATCAATAGCCCCTTTCCAGTTTGGAGCCAAAAACAACATTTGAGATAATATTTTTGGCGATTAGGTGCCAAAAATTACAATTTGAAATTCAAACATTGAGTCCTAATTCAAAAATTGGCAATTTTCCAAAAATCGGCCAACTTCCGGAAGCCATAACTTTTGATCCAGAACTCTGTTTTTTGAACCGTTTGCACCGTTGGAAAGGTCTCAGAGTGAAGAATGTGCTAAGAATTTGCTCCACCAAATATGACAATTATTAGGCCCATACGGGACTGTTTAGTGCCTCAAACTGGACTCAAAAGGTTTTTCAGGGCAAAAAGCAAAAACTAGAATTTGAATAACTTTCAAACCGTGAATGATCTTGACCTGATTCTTTCGCCAAAGTGCTTATTTTTCCATCATGAACCTTCCCATAAATTTTTGTCCTCCCACGACTTAAAATTCCCACATGCTAAAAATAGCAGTTGAGCAGAAAAAGCAGAAAATCAGTTCTGAAAGTTGGAAACTCTTATTCGATGAAAAGGGTATCTAGAAATGGAAAAACATCTACAAAAAGAAAACAAAAGCAACATAAATGGAAATCATCTTTTTGGGTGATGCAAGATTTCCCTCACACCACTGGATGCTCTTACATCATTGAGGGTTAGCAAATAGGGGTTTGCCTTGGTCAAACCCCACTTTTGGTAATGAAACCCTTAATGAAACAATGAAAAGAAAGAGAATGATAAAATAATAACATGCAATAGCTATCAACTTACCAAACCCTTGATAATGCAAATCTGAAGTAATGTCAATGGATGCTCCAAAGTGCTTGAATATTGCTTGAATTGATGTTGTAGAATGCTTGAATGCTTTAGATGTGAGATGGAATGCTTGAATGAATGAGGAGATGTAAAATGAGGTGAAAACCACATATTTATACACACTTGTGCCTTAGTTAACTGTTCATACCTCATCATAGGCCGACATCATGTGATTTTGAATAAAAACCCGAAAGGAAATTTAAAAAAAAATGAATTTGGAGTCAATGGGGACTCATTTGCCGCCCATGGCAAAGGGGTCCCACCTAGGACCTAAAAATATGTGTTAGGAATTAAGTTGTATTTAATCTTGTTTGTTGGGTTAACATTAAAAATACACTTAATTAATACATATGAGGGTATAAAGGGGTCAAATAAAGCATGAGAAAGGGATAAATAGTGAAATTGTTCTTAGAAAAGCATGAAATCTTGTTACAAGACTTTAGAACACTTGAAAATAGGACTTGTTAATGAATAAAAAGGTGATTTTTTGGTGAATTGTAATGAATAGAGTCTAGAAGAATGTAGAAATTTCTTAACACTTCACAACACCTTCACAAGATGTCATTATTTAAATTTTTGTACCTAAATATGCATGTTCAAGCCATGTCACAACATAAAATCAGAGAAAAATATATCAAACACCATGAAACAAGACCTAAAAGGCCATGAAAATGACAAGGGGCCATTTTTCTATGGCACACTGACAAAATTAATTTTGGGTCCTCTGCTCCTATGTCTACACTTCCAGATCCTCTAGATTTCATAGTTAGATAGTTGAAAATAAATTCAAGATCCAAGTTTCCGTGAGATGACAAAAAAGGTTACAACAAATGCAACTTTGCCATTTTTCACTTTTGAGATCTTCAATATTTCTTCAACCTATGAACCTTTAAATCTGCAACAGACTAAAAGAGAGAGAGAGAGAGAGAGAGAAATGTTTGTTTTTGGGTGAATGGGAGTTTGCCTTGGTCAAACCCTGTTTTGGTAATTAAACCTTGAAATGAAATGAAATAGCATGAATGGAATGATGAATGAACAACTCAATGTTATAACTCATCAAACCATTGAATAAACCTTTTAAAGACTAAAATATTGATGTTGACCTTACATGAAATTGCTTCAATGGATGTGAATCTTGATGGTTGAATCTTGCTTTGAATCGTTGACTTGAATACTTGGATTAGATCTTGAAACCTACATCACAATGTTAGCTCCAAAACAAGGCATGAGGCAAGAATACTTTGACATGATGGATGGATCTTGAATGCTGCAACAAATGATGGAGAAATATGCTCTTGAATGCTCTTGACAATAATATTTTCTCTTGTAAAATTGCTCTTAAAAAATTCTAGTTGATTTTATAAAAAAACATTCTATTTATAGACATTTATCCTTAATTTCATGAAAATTAAACATTACAAGTCAACATTTGAAATTTGAATTTGGGATGATAAAAACAATGTCCAAACATGTTTTAAAAATGGGTTCAAAGGATTAGGGAGGACCCATTTGCCCATGGGTGAATGGGGCCCTATTTTTAGAATACACATTCCTCAAGGTAAAGTGTTATGTGTTGGCATTAATTATTGTCGGGTTTTGCCTTCGGAAAATGTAATTTATTAGGCTTTTAAATGAATAAAAAGGCTTATTAAGCCCTAATTAAGCTCAATTTAATTAAGAGGGCCCAAATAATTGTGAAAATATAAAGGGATACATTTATCAGCACTAAATTAAGGAATTATTAAGTCCAATTTAATTAGGAGGGCTTAAAAAAGTGTGAAAATGTAAAGGAATACATTTTTCTACACTACAATAATCTTATTTGCTTCTTGCATCATAAATAAGAAAAATTCTAATGAATCTAGAAAGGGCTAAAACAATGTCTTAATACTATACTTTTCAGTTTCCAACTTACAAACCTCTTTTTTTTTTGAATCATTATTAGAGGTAACACGATTCTTAGAAGAATTTGATGTGCTTCAACATCATTGTTTGTCCCTTGGAAAAATTTTAAAGATGCACACACAAGAAGTTTTATGTGTTGTCTTTGATTAGACAACCAATAGCAAAGAGGGCATGGTTTTTTGTAGAAAACTCCATTGAAATTTATTTAGGAGAATCCATGAAATTGGAGGAGGCATTTTTTATTACTCCTTAAAGTAATTGATGATTGAGCCTACTAAACCGCATTGATGAAAGATAATTATTAATTACAAACAACAATTGACCAATATAAATTTACAATCCAAATTGTTCACTTAAATAAACAATAGAAAGACCAAAAGAAAACTAAGATATTTATAATTATCAACATAAAATATTTAAATATTACTAAACACTAAAATACATTCCAAAATTATTAACCCAATGCAAAATAAAAATCGAATTTAATAAATGAAACCAAAACCACCTATTATATTTGGAATTATAACTCTGAATGTCCAAATATGAAAAGTTATTATTTTTAAAATAATTTATAAATAAATTCATTTAATATATTTTAAATATATACTTAAACATGTATTTATATTGGATGGCATCAAGAAAATTCACCGACAGTAATTCACCCTTAAAAAATTCACTGCCAACAATTTGTGGCAGTTGGATATGCATGCATAATTGTATGATACAATTAATGAGAATTTTATCCACGAAATTGGAAGATGATACTGGTGTCTACAATAAAAATCATAATTCACGCCCTTGAAACAACAGAGACAAAAAAAAGAAGAAGAAGAAGAACAAAAAGACTATGTATTCAAGTGCATAATATTATCTGTATCCAACACACAGTATAGATCCAAAGAGAGCTTCACCAAACAAAGCAGCGATGCAACACTTATTTAGCATACTTATTGCATATGTGCTATAGTAAACTATGGTACAGATTATAAAGTATTATTGAGTGGGGCTGAGGTGAGGTTTGTCTCAATGATAGAATAAGTAGTATGTGGATTGGCACTAAGCCAGCACTGAGCAACGCAGTTGCCGATGGAACAGTAATCTGCAGTATCGCCACACCAATGGTAGACGCTGTAGCATCGTCCAGGCTCGCATTGTCCAGGATTGCATCTTGGGACTGCCTTCACCCCGATATTGCCCATTAACAACACTAGAGCAACTAACACTATTATGTTTACTTTGTTCAAAGCCATCTTCTGCATCAACAAACAAATATTAAACATGATGTCAAACTTTAATGAATGTTATAAGTAATATATAAATCTACTTTAACTATGAAAATTAAAATGAATGTTAAATCTTAGTAAATGATTCATATGAACATATACTATAAAATCTCCGAATATCAAACACAAAGCTCTCTTTACTCTGGCTTCTGTACCACACTGCCTTCAATACCCAATATCCCTACACAGTATGGTTTCTTAGAAAAAAGAGTGTACTGATTGTTACCTTAAATGTAGTGATCTGAAGGCAAAGATTTGATTGCTCTACTCCCTTGGGAAATTACCAACATCTTCTTCTAGTGGATTGCCATGAAGGTGAGAAAGTTGCAGGACTGGGTGATTGCTTGTGTAGAAGGTGAGAAAGTTGCAGGACTGGGTGATTGCTTGATCATCAATGAGACTATGGGAACCACATATTCCCTTTACAACATCATAAAATTGATTACAAAAATCTGCAACATTCCATAGAATTTGTGTGCTTCTCAAGCACTATAACCAACCCACATGCACACTCTGTCACTCCTCAATAATGGCTGCAAATAAATTATTGAAGCCTTCAAACTTTGCTGCAATTTCTCCTTAGAGAAAAATCCACCTTAATTGTGAGTTTCCTGCCTTTGAAAACTAACTTCAAAATGTAAATGAATTATCTTTTATTACAAACTTTCCAAATCTGCTAGAATGAAATGAATTTCAATTTCAATTTCATTTCCATTTCAAACTCAAAAATAATCTTTCCCAAAAATCCAAGGAGAGAATTTCTAAATTGAAATTCAAATAAATCAAAAATCAAACTTCTCACACACACACTTTATCGGCAGTTTCCAAAATTTAACTCACTCATCAAAGTTGCCAATTTGATCAAATGGGAACCCACTTTGATAGTCCCTATTTTTTAGGGATTTGTGAAAGTTGAGATTTTATTTAAAAATAAAATCTTAAAAAAATCTCCTTTAACTTGCAAAAATCCAAATTTTGAATCTTTTGCACTTCCATTTCCTTTGCAACACCTGCTTTTTCAAGCATAATCATTCAACATGAATTTTTAATGTAATTTAATTTAAAATTATATTAATTACAAATATTTGTGGCAACCATTTATTGAAAACCAAACCAAATTAAAATAAAATAAATTTGGTTGATGCAAGATTGCACGAGCCCACGGATGCTCCTGCATCAGACACCCACGGTAGAAAGAAAATGTTCTATGAGCAAATCTCATGAACATTTGAATATGCTATGTTCACGTTGGATCCACTTCTCAACCTCATCATTGTGAACATTTTGTTTTCCCTTTGCCTGTAATATTCTATCTCTACTCTCCTTCATTCTTCCTCTCTTTCTGCCTTTGTTCACAAAATTCAGCTCCCACCATTCTGCACTATGCAATTTTGGAAAACAATAATTAACATCCTTCTCTTCATTAAAACAAATGAAATCATGTGCTACCTCCCATTTTTTTGCTGCTGCAACATTTTTTATTTCAGCCTGTAACATGTTATTGCTGCACCTTACCATATCTCTTTCCTCACTTCCTTTTGCCATTACACCCTCACAAAAATCAGCTTTGTTAGAAACATTGAAATTTTTGGATAAATCAACAATTACCTCTATTTCTTTCTCCTTTCTTATTGCTGCAAATTTTCCTCCTTCAAAGAGGCATGTATCAGCTGCAACCTCTTTAATTTCATCATCTTCTTCTATAATTTCTTGTTGAAATAATTTTTCTATTTTTCTTATCTCCTCTTTCAACAAAAGACTATCTTCTTCTTCATTCCCTTTATCAAATCTAGGACTATCAAAATCTGTTTTTGGAATTTCCATAATTTCATCCACAGCTTCATCTACTTCTTTTGCATGTAAATTTTCACTAACAAAATTAATAAATACCTCTTTTTCTGCTGTGATATCCTTCTCCTTTTCACCATTTTCTTTGCCTTTTCTAGTTCCTGCAAACAATGCATCTTCAAATAAAATAAAATCATTAAAATTACCATTAAATTTATGATCTGCAGTGACTATTTTCTCTTCTTTCTTTCTCCATCCTTCCTTTATTTTTTTATTCTTTTTGCTGTCCTCTTTCAACAAAACATTATTCTTCCCCAATCTCTCTTCTTGAATTCCCAGTTTCTCCTTAATCAACTTTTCCAATTCATCTACTTGAACTTGGAGCTTTTCAAATTCTTCATAGTAATTATTATTTTCCACTTCTTGCCAATAATTTTCCCAAAATAAAATTCTTACACGCCTCCTCATGATCCATCCCATCCTCTCTCGTATAGACTGCCTCATGTCCAACAATCTGTCTACACACAAATCACACACACCACAAGTCCTGGTGCAAACTGTCTCACATTCGGTGCTCTGCCTGCACACTCAAGAACTCCCGCTCTGATACCACTGAAGTAGGAAGGGGGTGACACAAAACCTTCTCTGCTGATTTAATTTCAACACAAACACAAGTATGAAAGAAACTACAACATGAAACTTTCATTAAAATGGAAAATCTACAATTACAAAATAATAAAGTCTCAATGAGACTATGGGAACCACATATTCCCTTTACAACATCATAAAATTGATTACAAAAATCTGCAACATTCCATAGAATTTGTGTGCTTCTCAAGCACTACAACCAACCCACATGCACACTCTGTCACTCCTCAATAATGGCTGCAAATAAATTATTGAAGCCTTCAAACTTTGCTGCAATTTCTCCTTAGAGAAAAATCCACCTTAATTGTGAGTTTCCTGCCTTTGAAAACTAACTTCAAAATGTAAATGAATTATCTTTTATTACAAACTTTCCAAATCTACCAGAATGAAATGAATTTCAATTTCAATTTCATTTCCATTTCAAACTCAAAAATAATCTTTCCCAAAAATCCAAGGAGAGAATTTCTAAATTGAAATTCAAATAAATCAAAAATCAAACTTCTCACACACACACTTTATCGGCAGTTTCCAAAATTTAACTCACTCATCAAAGTTGCCAATTTGATCAAATGGGAACCCACTTTGATAGTCCCTATTTTTTAGGGATTTGTGAAAGTTGAGATTTTATTTAAAAATAAAATCTTAAAAAAATCTCCTTTAACTTGCAAAAATCCAAATTTTGAATCTTTTGCACTTCCATTTCCTTTGCAACACCTGCTTTTTCAAGCATAATCATTCAACATGAATTTTTAATGTAATTTAATTTAAAATTACATTAATTACAAATATTTGTGGCAACCATTTATTGAAAACCAAACCAAATTAAAATAAAATAAATTTGGTTGATGCAAGATTGCACAAGCCCATGGATGCTCCTGCATCATTGCTCAGCGTAAGTCCTCTTTGTTGGCTCTTTCAATAAGATAAGTTACAAAGGGATCATTAAAAAACGCAGAATTTTAGATAACAATGATGTAATGTTGCATCATATAGCTTTACTTTTATGTTAATGGATCAGGTAGGATTCAAATCTGGGATTATTCATCTGCTATTGGAGTGTTCTGACACTGAGCTTCTGGACCTTTTTGTCGTCAGTCCAATGGATCTGGGTATGCTTAATTTCCAACAATTTATAATCCCTATAGTAAAAGTAAAAGATAATCCAAATAACACATATAAATATCAAAATTTTAAAGAAATCTAAAAATGAAATTAAAACTTTGAAGACCATTTAAAAAAAAAAATAGAAAATAGCAAAAGAATACAAAAGTAAATGCATTAGACAACATCAATGTACATAAATGTTATAATTTATTTTTTCGAAATTTAATATCATAATAGAATGGTATCTCAACATCTAAATACTTTTATCTGCCAAAATCGGTGGTCTCTCTTTTGAAATGTTGTTATCTCTTCTTCTAAATATAATAAACCTTTGATCGATTGACTTGGACTAGACAAATTATTTCATTTTCTTAAAAATAAATAATACAATTTTATTCTTAATAATCTGTACATTATGAAATTGGCAGATCTATGTTTTTTTATTTATGCAACAACAAACCTACATGGTAGAGATTGGGAGTTAAAATCAAGCTTAAACATCACATTCTAAATTTTGACTTGTTTAGATAGCTTATCTAAAATCACACTAATTTTTTCAATAGAATTAATCCATTAATGCGATTTTAAATGATCCACCTAAACAAATTAAAACTTAAAATATATTACATAAACCAAAATTTAGTAAAACTGATCTACCAATGAAACCCAATATCTTAGACAGTGTACCCTGTAATTATGGTTTTTCTCCGAAACTTATACGACTTTTTTCTGCTTGTTTATTTTCTAAATGGCTTTACCAATTCCAAAAAATTAGAATTAAATCACTACTAAAAAGAGGACCCAAATAGATACAAGGTTGAATTATTCTATTGTATGAACTGTAAAAATAATCCTGACCAGGTTTGTCTTCCTGAAAGGAAGCAAATGACGGTCTGCGAAAAGTAAATAAGACAAGCAAAAGAGAAAGAAAAACAGCTTTTTAGGCTTATATTGTATACAGCCCCCAACTTTTAAAAACTGTGAAAAGAATCACGGCAGAATGATACAGTAATCAATATTGAAATCTCTCTCTTTATGAACAAATAATTATAGAAAAGCTTTAAGTCACGCAAATTTATAACCATTATAAACAAACTTCCAAGTGGCCTACCTGAAAGGGTGAAGATATTGCCATTGATGAAGCCATGAAATCTATCAATCCTCAAAGTTCTACTGTTCAAAACAATTAATGGGTATGCCAATTCCGATTGTGAGTATTTTGAAGAATCCGAGGCACTTTGTTTCGTTTGTTTCGTTTGTCTTTTCATAGTTGGATGGGCCATTTCTGCGAGGTGATTTCAAATTTAAAACCCAAGTCGATGCGGAGTCGCTCTCGCGAATTTTCGCCGGCAGCTTTTAAAATTCGCATTCGAACAGAATTTCTTAAATCCATCGATGTGTGAAGGACAAAATATACAAAGCAATTAGAGAGAAATGATGCTTCGGCTTGGACGGTACCCATGCCAAAAGAAGGCCTGCAGTAAATAAATAAAGGACTGCAATAAATAAAAATTAATAATAAGTAATGAATAAATTAGTATAGATATTTTAAATAAATATTTATGAAAGGTATTAAATTTTCAGTGATTCTTCTGATTTAATTGTGTGATAATTTTTTGCATCAACTTTTCCTCCATGATCCATCATCAGGATGAGAGAGCACTGTAAGAGTAAAAGTGGGGGATTGCAGATCCTGATGGGATAAATAGAAAGAGGAGAAAAATGTGGATCATCAGGATGAGAGAGCACTGTAAGAGTAAAAGTGGGGGATTGCAGATCTGGATGGGATAAATAGAAAGAGGAGAAAAATGCACACAACTCAAGAGGGGAAAGCCCAATGATGATAAAAAATATAAGATTAAAAATAAGGAGAAAAAAAGAGAGACAGAATATAAAGGTTTATCCTAAAAATTCTAAGCAGAAAAACACCCATTTAAAGAAGAAAAGGTGTGATGAAATTAAAATAGAGAAAGAACAAGAACTAAGAAGTAGAAAAGAAAGAAAAAGAAAAAATATAATAAATAATAAAATTAAGGAGACAGAAATAAAGACAATAATTCTAAAACTATAAGAGAAAGAGAAAGAAATATAAAGATATACATAAATGATATGTAAGAATAAATAATCACAACATAAATAAAGATATGTCAAAATAAAAAGACAAATAAAGATAAAAATAAAAAGAGAAAAGATAAGAATATAAAGAATAAATTAAAGAAACAAATAAATAGATATAAAGAGATAAATATAAAAGGAACCAAAGACCAAATAAATTAGTATTAAACAAAAAGAAAAGGATATATATATATATATATATATATATATATATATATATAAAGATAATATCAAAAAATAAAATCAAAAGAGAAAAATATAATACAACCTTGATATAAATATGAAGACAAAAGAAATATATATAAAGGTAAACAGATTATATATATATATATATATATATATATATATATATATGAATATGAAAAGATAAAAAGATAAAAGAAATGAATATAAAGAAGAGATTAAAGATACAAATAAATAGATATAAAGAGATGAATATAAAAGGAACAAAAGACCAAATAAATTACTTTAAAAGAACAAAAAAAGGAAGAGAGCAAGGTGGGGGAGGGAGGAGGCGATTGGAAGGGGAAGGAATGGGGGGAAGCTAGTGAGATAAAGAGGATGCTGGGAGATTGAGGGAGGGGGCAAGGAGGGGTCGAGCTAAGGGGGGGAAGGGGTGAGGGAATTGAAGTTGGATAAAAGGTGTTTCCAAGAGGAACTTAAGATCCACCCTTCATCTCGATTAAGGATGGATGGATGGTTGTGGATTGCAATAGCTTCTCTAAGTTTTTTTTTTTTAATTTGGGTTCTATGGACAGAACTTGAGAATTTTCAAGATAGACATGGTATTTTTTAGAGGAGGAGTGTTTGGATAAGGTAGACTTGATGACATGCTCATGCTCTATATCAGGACAATGCTCTTTGATTCTAGTTCTAAAGGATCGACCTGTTTCTCCAATGTATGGGGTACCACAAGAACAAATAACTTTATAGACACCAGAATCCAAGTAGATGTCCTTATGGTCTTTGAGAGAAGGTATGTGGTTTCTCAATGTTTTCAAGGGTTTGAAAGCACAAGGGATACCCTCTTTTTGAAGGATTTTGGAAATGTCTCAGGATAAACCTTTGACATAGAGGAGGGTGGTATGGATGAAGGGTTGGGTGGACTTGAGTTTGGAGAAGAAATTTGATTTGGTTAGATTGAAAGTTTTAGAAATTTTCTTGTTATTGTAGCCATTAAAATGGAAGACATGGTGAAGATAATCTAGCTCATGGTTTAAATTATCTTCATCACAAATATGAAAGGCTCTCATGGTTAACGTTTTAAGGATGCATGCCTTTTGGGCTGGGTGATGGTGGGAGGAAGAGTAGAGGTAGAGGTCGGTGTGGGTGGTTTTCTTCAAAACACTGTGAGATAAGGATCCATCTAGATTTTTGGTGAGAAAAATGTCTAGGAAGGGGAGTTGGTTGTTAGTTTCAATTTATTTGGTGAAGGAGATACAAGGGTGCAAACTATTTAGGTGGTTATGGAAATTTTCAATATTTTCTAAACCATGTGGCCAACATATATTGGTATCATCCACTAGTGTTTCCACCACCTAGGTTTGAGTGGGAAAGAGAAGAGGGAAAATTCTTCAAAATGTCCATGAAAAGATTAGCTATAACTGGAGAGAGAGGGGAGCCCATGGCTACCCTACCTACCTGCTCATAGATGACACTTTGGAAGGAAAATTTTTTGGATCTTAGACATAAATACACTAAAGAGGCTACTTCAACATTAGTCTTCTATTTAACAATCTTGATAGAGTCGAGAAGAGGGACTTTAATTTCTTCTTTATATTCGTATCTTTTATCTTTTATTTGTATCTTTATTTTTCTTTTTATTTTTACATATCTTTATTTATGTTGTGATTATTTATCCTTACATATCTTTTTAGAGATATCCTTATATTTCCCTACGTCTTTCTCTTATAGTTTAAAAATTATTGTCTTTATTTCTTTGTCTCCTTAATTTTATTATTTATTATTCTTTTTCTTTTTCTTTTTCTTTATTTTTTACTTCTTAGTTCTCTTTGTTCTTTCTCTATTTCAATTTCATCACACTTTCTCTTCTTTGAATGGGTACTTTTCTCCTTAAATTTTTTAGCATAAACCTTTATATTTTGTGTCTCTTTTTTTCACCTTATTTTTAATCTTGTATTTTTTTATCATCACTGGGCTTTCCCTTCTTGATTTGTGTGCATTTTTCTCCTCTTTCTATTTATCCCATCTAGGTCTACCATCCCCCATTTTTACTCCTATAGTGCTCTCTCATTCTGATGATGGATCATAGAGTGTGATTTGAAACATTCATGCAAAAAATTATCACAAAATTAAATCTAGAAGAATCACTCTGTTAATAAATATCTATTTAAGAAGTGTTTATAAATATAAATTTAGAATTATTTTTAAAAATATTATGTTTAATATTAAATATTATTATTTTTATGTGTCAAAGGCTATCAAATTTATGCTACAAGATAAGATTTTTTTTAACATGCTCATGTCATTACATTCTTGTACACTCCTACTCTTACTATTAGTGTAAAATACCTCTCCACAATAATAATAATATTTTTTTGTATGTGTCATCCTTGATAAATATTATGCTTTTGGAAATTAATGTTTTGTCAAAAAAATTATATCATAAGAAGATTATAATATTCAACAACTAAATGTACATTAATTCTATTAATATATTTCCTATATCAGCTATAAATTAGAACAACAAAGTATAAATAAATTTTGACTAGCATAGATATGTGCATGATACTAGATAGATAATTTGAGATTAATATATTTGATACATTTACATATTTATATAAATTATTTTCTACAGATTATACTTAGATTCATATTAAGGAATATATCGTCAATTTGAAAGTATTAATAGATGATCCTCTATTTTTTTTTAAGGAGATTAAAGGGGAAAAACTATGTTTTGCAGTGGTTCCTAAGGTACTATAGGCAGATATAACAATGAAGTGACATTCCTTTAGAAGTAAAGAGGGTGGTTGAATAATTTGATGAAATTGTGTCTAAGAAATTACTATAAATACTACCACCTATGAGGAGCATTAGCCATCATATTGATTTGATTCTAGGGGAAAGTTTACCCAACAAGGTTACATATAGAATGACACTTGTATAAAGTGAAGAGGTGAACAAAGATGTGTAGTAGTTATTAAAAAGAGGATTGATTACATAAATTTGTAGCCCATGCATAGTTATAGTTATGTTAGCCCCAAAAAATAATCGAGAATGGAGGATGTGTATGGACTCAAGAACCATCAACAAAATAACAATCATGTAAAATTTTGATTAACAAAAATGGATGATCTCATGGAATGTTTAGGAAGGCTAAGTATTTTGTATTTTACAAGAATTAATTTAATATTTAGGTATCACCAAAGTAGGATAAGTGAGGGTGATAAATTCAATACTTCTAATAAGACTAGAGAGGGGCTATATGAGTGGTTTGTAATACCCTTTGGATTAAAAAATGCACCTAACACATTTATGTGATTGATGAATGAAAATTTGAAACCATTTAAATAATAAAATTTATGATTTTTATCTTGATGACATTGTAATTTTTAGTAACATCAAGGAGGAACATAAATTATTGTATATTAGACAAGTTTTACAAAGGCTCAATGAGGAAAATTTATTGGAGAATTTAATAAATTTTAGTTTTATGATGGATAAATTGGTTTCTTTGGGATATGTTATCTCACCATAAGGGTTTCAAATGGAACTAGAAAAGGTATGTGCTATAATTGAATGCTTAATGTTGCACTATGTTGTCATTACTATTATCATTTATGTTAACCTCTAGTGTGGTCACAATGAGAAGGTTTTTGTGTTGTTGAGAAAGTATTGTAGATATAGCATGGTCACTTAGATTTCATGTTCTTTTGGGAAAATCTGCACATAGAGTGTGCAAGCTAATAGGGGTGTGTTTTATATTGTGCTCTGCATTTCTTCATGCTTGAGGATGTGCTTGTGCAGTTTGGATATGATGTTAAAAATTATCTAGAGTTGTAAATATTGTCACATAAGTGTGCATCCTTTGTTGAGCTAATAAAATCATTCAGCCACCTCATGAAACATGGGATGACCCCTCTGAGTGGGCTCAGATGGTGGAGATCAACCTCTAAAGAGGGCTAGTTCCCTTGATACCTTACCTAAATTATCTAAACTAATTATTTTATGAGGAAAAGAGTTAAAACTAACTTGAAAATGAACCTACTTTTTTCTAAGGCAATGCACCAAATTGATCCCAAACATATACTACTCTTTTGGAAACACAAAATGATCAACAATTTTGAAACCAACACATACATAAATCAATATTTTGTATGTCTTTGCAAAAGTGTTTCATAACAAGGTTTAAATTTTGTTAAAGATGGAATTTAGAAGGATCTAGGATTGCTATCACAACTTAAACTCTATTCCTAACTAGTAAACACAATTTATAACCTATAAAAATGCACATTTTTTTCTCAAAGGAAAGGAAAATAGGATCTAAATCAAGGGGAAAATATATCGCCAAAATATTACTTATCAACTATCTAAAAGATTTGTACAATAAATAGAAAATCAGAAGGTAAAATAACTTATTTAATTGATCAAAAGTGTAACGTACTATTGTACAAGCTTGAAAATTGATTTACAATGCTATCCTAGGTTGAAAGAACTCTCCAAAAGTTACAATGAAATGCTAAGAAAGAAAATAACTACCTCAAAACTAATGCTAAGGATTTCTTTTATGTTGTTAAATGGTGTCTAGACAATAGGAACATGTGCTTACTGGGTCAAACCTCCTTGGGGAGTCCAAAAAAATAATCCCTACTTTGCAGCCCCTAAAACTACTCCAAAAAGGTGTTTGTATGAAGAAAAAATCATACTTTGACCTTTTCCACCATTAAGGTACCTAAAATAGATCCTATATGGTTGTAAATGGTCTAATCTGAACCAAAATTGTTGCCTAGATATGCTCCAACTATTGTATAGCTCATTCAACTACCCTAGATTATTGGAACTACTCATTACTCCTCAAACATGTTAATAGGACATGTGGATGAGAGTTTGACATAGTCAATTTCCTTATGAGGGTGTAGGAGAACTTCAAGAGCTAAAATATGACACAATTTTTATCTCCTAAAGCTTCTTTATGTTTCTCTTCATAACTGTCACCCACTCACTATCCTTTGTGCACACACTCTTATCGTTAGCCTCAAATTTACCATTCCATCATGTTCTAAGGGTTGTCACTACTTGTAAGGAACTATGTTGACTATCTCCTCTATCTTGGCAACCATACTCTATTATGCACTAATCTTTGTCATGATTCATTAAAGAAAATTCTTCAAAATCACCCATTATTTTGAATTCAAACCTTCTTGTTGCTTATCAAGTAAACCAATTTCCATTATTTTTAGCTTCATCAACAATTTCTATGCCTTTAGATTTTCTTCTTTCATCTGCCAAGTTCTCCCTTTCTTTTTCATCATCTCCAATATTTGAGGCATAGCATGATAGTGTTTTTGTGGGAGAATGATGAACCAGATTTGAGAGTACAATGTTTTCAACTACAAGAGGAGGTTCCTTAACATTACTGTAATCCAAGAAAGATAACTAAAGTTCATTGCCACTTTCAAAGGTCATTGGACAATCTACTTGAATGTTTTCATTTGATTACACATTTTCAGCACTGTGACCCATAAACTACAACATTTCTTCATGATGATTATGAATTTGGCATAGAATGTCCTTTATGACATGGATCTACCATACTTTTTCCTTTGATTTTCATCAGGACTGCACTTAGGTCATAGTACAATCTAACAATATCTTAAGAAGCCTTTCATAGTCCTATCACTCTATGTTAGATATTCATTGTAGGAAATCCTACTTAATTTTGATCAAAACCTTCTTCATCTAATCTCAACACCTTAAGGATCTCATCCAACATTCCTAGATTTACCCTTCATCTATGCATGATGCATTCCTATTTTTAAATGCATGCCTCTACCATTGACTCTCCAATGCTAATCTATTTAAAGTTCAATTTTAGGGCATCTATGACTAGATGGATCTTTTCCTAAAGGTGTATAACAAATACTCAAACTCCAATCTCTTATTTTCAAAATCCAACACTAGACTATGATAGTTGCATGCTCAAACTAAATCCTAAATCATACCACCCACAACATAATACTGCCACCAACACTAGGCCATAGGTTAGTAACATTTATGAAGGGATCTAATAAATCTCACGATCATTATTTGAAATTCTTAATTGCAAACAACTTCCCTAGTTGTTGAATGACATATAAGAAATGTTGTTACCCAAATATTTTTCATAATACTATCTCACCACATTGCCCATCCATATACTTTATAACAAATTTATCACATTAATTAGACCAAGAACAAGAGAAATCTGACTAAGATGATAGGAGAACTAAAAAATAGCTATAAAGCTTCTGAAAAGAGTTAAGTAGGTAGGATGAACTTAAATCTTCAAATTCTCCATGCTTCAAGGTAATACAAACAATTTAAGATTAAGCAATTAGTCACCTCATGAATTATCCACTATATCTTTCTCCTTGCTACCTTCCTTAAACCTCCTATTCTTACTATGTTCTCCTCATGATGTGCATCACAATGACAATCATTGTCTTAATTCATGTTATGTGGTTGTCACTTTTCATGGTAGACTATTCTTTCATTGTAGTTATGACTGTCTTTGTTCTCAAAAGCACTATCCCACCAAATCCTTTGATTTTCTTTAAGTTTCTTGTAGCCTTGATTTTGAATAGTGGACTATGCATAGACATGATTTCAAGCATAACTTGAGTCTCAAGTTCCTTTTTACCATTGTCAACTTTGATAACCAATATATTTTCAATATAGGTAACAAGCCTTTGAGACCAACTGCCCATACCTGGTATCATCTATAAAACTGCTCCTAGCTTCAACTATTATAGATGTTCCACAAGAAACATTACTCTTTGCATGGTACAAATCATGACTCGTAGACTTCTCATTTACTCTAAACATGGAGGTATAAGAGTGCAAGCATACAAGTAGTGTGTTTAACTATCTTTTAGCCATTCATTATCACCTCCTTATTAACTTGATTATGTTGCAAGCCCAAAATGTCTTTAAGGACTTCATGAGATGGTACTAATGCATTATCTTCAATATCAAGACAATCAAAAAATGGTCTAGGTCTAATTATTCTTGTTGATTGAATATTTGTGCTAGCTTGTAGGCACTAGAATTCATTTTCTAGGTATTGCATCTTTGATAAATAATTTTAAACCAACCTCACATCTTGGCTTTGGGGTATGTATAACATCATGATGGGACAAAAAGTGGTGATATGTAAGTGATATGATAGCCCATATGGCTGATGACTTTTTTTTACCTCAAATTGATGAAACAAAAAGGGTTTTTAAAGGAGATTCTTAGCTTTCCACCAATATAAATTATGCTTTACTTTGAATTTAATAAATAATTATTATTTATTTTCTATTTGAATTACGACTAAAGTCTTGATTGATAGGTTGATTGAGAAACATCTATAGCTTTCAAACAGTATCACATTTTTTGAATTTGGAACATGCATCACATTATATGCTTCACATACTATAGCATTAAAAAAATAAATTGAATTTTATGAAGTTTTGACCAAGTTAAGGGGGTCAAACATACGATTTATTTATATTTTATAAAATTTGCAATAAAAAATTCATAATTAATTATTTACTTGGAAAAAAATTACAAAAAAATATGCATCACATTGGGACATGAGTCTTCTACTTATATATAAAATCTTATAAAACAATATTATCATTTTATTGTGGTTAGGGTGGTCAGACAGACACCTACTTATTTTTTCCCTGAAATTTAAGTACTACTACATTGAAATTTCAAATTTTCATCAAATATATATTTAAAAAAAAATAAACCTAGTAGTTTTGAAACTAAATTTAATTTTCTACAAATTCTATTCTTACATATTTTGAAAATAATATAGATAACTTATTCAAATTTTATGTCAAGTTGCCTAACTTTGATTTTTTGAATTTTCATCACCATTTAAGGGCTTATTTTTCCATGATGATCTTGCACATACCCTTTGATCAAAATCATCATTCTCTTTCCATTTTATGACCATAGTATCATCTTTAAGGACTATCATGTTTCCCTTTCGTGTGACTATCCAATCCATTTTAGCACTCCTTTTATGTGCTCAATCATTGAGTTTTCCTTTATGAGTTCAACTTTGTGTGCCTATCTCTATTATACATTTTTATGTCATATGGAAGTGGAATTTCATTTGTCTCCTTTCTATCCTTTAATTGAATCTTTAAGGTATTTCTTAGTATTCAAATTTCACAAACCTAGACCTAGGCTATGCACTTGGTTTGTGCTTTCTCATGCAATATCCCTTCATTTTTTTTCCTTCTTAACTGATATTGATTGTTGTCTTTTTATTGAGTTTTTACATAGACCTGTTATGCCTTGCATAACTACCCCATTTTGTTTTTGGTCAAAATGGGTCCACCTTGTGCTTGTTTTCCCCTCTCTTTTTTTTCTATGTCTTAGGAGTTGTTATTTTTCTTCCTAAGACCTTGTTCTTTTTGTTTTTGTGGGTTCGAAACATGGGCCAAAACTGGACTTAGAATTTTTGCAAAGTTTTGGGTCTGGTTTTTGTTTCAGTCCCAACCCTATCTCTTGTCTTGTCATTTTCTTTGTTGTCTTGTTTGTCTTGTGCTCTTGAGTTTGTTTTCTCCCTTGGGTTTCTTTTATTTTCTTCCCTTTTTATTTATTTCCCCTTTTCTGGAAGCAAAATCGAAATGGAAACTAGACCCGAAACGTTGCAAAATTTCCAAGTTTGGATTTCGTTCCAATTCTGCTCCCATTTCTTTCTCTCTTTTTTTTGTCTCATTTTGTGTTTTGTTTTAGGATGGGATTTACCCCAGTCTTGCTTTCCTTTGTTCATTTGGTTTTCTCTATCAGTTTTCTTTTCCATTGTTGGGAGTAGAACCAGAGTTGGATCTGAACCTAAAACTTTGCCAAGTTTGAAATCTAGATTCAGTTTCAATCTTGCCCCTCATTTCTTCATTTTCATTAACTTGTCATGGGACTGGAGCCAAATCTAGAATGAAGTATGGAACTTTGAAAAATTTCTTGGTTCTATCTCAACTCTAACTCCACTCTTGTTTTACTTCTAACATACATGTGGGTTGTGTACTCGATTTCATTTTGATTCCGCCCCTGACCAACTGCATTAAATGCATTAATCACAGTCTCCTCACATGCAGGAAATGGTTTTTAAAACCTTAATCAAGGTTATTTGGCTCATTACACTTACTCAAAGTATTTTAACAAAAAAGGAACACAAATAACTCCAGGAGTAGTGTGATTAGGCTATGAGTGAACGTTTGTGAGCAGATCCCTATTGATTTCAACCTTTTTCTAGTCGCATTTTGAGGTAGGTGGTTTTCTCGGATTAGTTTCATTCACCCTATTATTCTTCACATATTTGCGAGAATTTTCCTGTGAATCTTCACTTGTTTCCTTTCAAGTTCTTGGTGTTTTTGATTGTTGTTCTTTGTTTTGTTTTATTCCCTCTTCCATTTTCCATTTTTCTTTTTGTGTTTTCTTTTGTTTGGCTCCTATCATTTTTGTTGTATTCGGTGGTGTTTTCATTCCACCATGCCCTAGTTTTGATGTAAGTCAATGAGTTGTAAGAGTTAGGGTTTTCATTTCATATCCTTTTCATGTAGTTTCCCTAGCTCACTTGATCTGGTTCCATTTGTCTAGGTGGAGTCGAGCTTGATTTTTTCCTCCCTCGCATCATTTTAACTCATGTTCAAACTAGTGTTGGCATGTGGAGATAATCTACTTAACTCTATTATACATGGTAGAAATAGAGTCGGAGATGAAATCATCCACTGATATTTTGTATGAGAGTTCTATTTTGAAATTGATTCCATCTCCGATGAGTTCCGATTCAAATCCTGAACCCAATTCTGCCAACTAGGCAAGGGTTGGGTCATCAAACTTTATGAGGTATTGAAGCTTTGAAAGTTTCAATTTCTGACCTTATCCTAGTCGTAGTTTTGATTATTGTTATTTGTTTCACATCTCTGGATACTGATTTCCTCCTGGTCTTGCTCCCAATAGGTTTAAAATTTCATTAAGTATGGAGAGTTACCTAGGGAAGAATAGAGAAGTGTGGAAGGATAATACTTGTAATGATGATTTCCATGCCTTTTGTTGGTCTAATCTAATCTTTTCTTGCAAGAATAAACAATGTCAAGAGCACTAGACAAAGTTTCACAAAGAGAAGGGAAAGTTGTAGAAAGATCAAAGGAAAAAAAACCAAAGAAGATAAAGGTGGAGAAATTACCCTACACCTTGAGATACAAACACCAAGATGTTATTCTTACAACTAGTAAGCTAGATTTAGAATGGGCAGACATAATAGACACTAATCTAGGCCCATTCAATAATGAGGAGCTACTTGTGGAAAATTTTTGTGAAGATGTGCATGGAAGGATTGCGAGAATAGCCCAATCTGGGTTGGCACATGTTACACTTTTCCCCTTATTAGTCCAATGCCTAGAGATCATACTCATAGTAGCAGGCACATACAACCCCTTATCAAGAAAATGTATGGACCTCCAAGGGAATGTGATCAATTATCTATCACCTCAAATATTGAGGTTCTAGTTCAATACACCTACCCCAAAGAACCCCAAGCAATTGACTAAGGTAGATGCATTGGAATTTTTTAATAGGGACAAGAAATCTAATAGATCACACATGAATAAGAAGTGGTTGAGAATTGAGAAGTCCCTACCAAGGTACTTGAACAACCCAAGTGGGGAGACTTCAAGAAGGAGATAAATGACCTAATCATGATGCTTTCAGGGTGCTTTGAAAGGAATCTGTATACTTCAAGGAATGGTTGTTTCCATTTACTAAAATCATTTTGGATGGTAGGAAACAATTTGATTGGGGTATGATTTTGTCAGACAACTTGCATAATCAGATGCTCAAGGTGGAGAAAACTAAGAATTTATTTATGAATTCTTATGCCATATATTCAGGGGCATATTCCCTGGATTGAATGTAGTGGGCCCATTAGGAGAGGCTCCTAGACAAAATAAGGCATGGGAGCATTATGATCAACTGACCTTGTAAACCTTGGAGATACACTATAGAAGGGTCAATGATGCATTCCTTTATGTCATCATCAACTGGTTGATAGAGGATGTTGGATATAGGATGAACATAGAGGCTATGACTTTCATTTTCAAATGGGGACATTGGTATATCCAATACTCCAAGTTCTCTTATTTTAGGTTGGAAGGATTTGATGGACATCCTCATCAACTGCCAAGATGTTGCAGCGATATGATTATGCTTATGGAGTTTATTTATCAGGCTATGGGGTTAATACCAAATTTTCAAACAAGCACATGCCTGGATGCCACAAATTCCCCATTAAGTTGGGAAAATACTGTTGTGCTCACAATTTGGCTACAAGGGCAGTGTGTGAAGATTTAAGCTATTTAAATTTGGTATTGTATGTAGCCCAACACCATTTTGACCTAGATCACAAGATGAATAGCATAGCTCCCACTATTTTTGAGAAACATTTTAACTTGTTAGAAGATTTTTGGATTGATTTGCAGGATGATTATGATGTTAGGAGAAGAAATCATGAAAGGCATACCATCCCACATATGATTAAATATGGGGTGAAGGATGATATTCTTGATACACTACAAGATGATGGTGTAGTTTTGGACCCTGGGTATGAAGCTGAGAATATAGGTACCAAAATCTTGGACCCAATAAATTGGGATGAGGAAGAATTCATTGACATTAAACAACTTACCAAGATAGTGATGGATAGAAGCATCCAATGGGTAGTCATGAGGATACATGACCTAAAATCTCAATCCTCAAAGAAGAGGAAAGCAACAGACACCCAAGGATATAGAAGAACAAAAAGGAGGACAACTCCTAAGGAACAATTGGAGTACTATCCTCCTAGCTCTGGAGGAGATGCTGATCTAGGAGTTCCTACTAAAGAAACACGCGAGTCACAAAGTGTAGAAGCTACAATAGCTAGAGAAGGTACATAACCTCACCCTTTCCTCCTAAAGGAGTCTACTAGAGAAGTACCTGTAGGAAACATTCATGAGTAGGCTGAGAAAGACAAACAAAAAGAGGTTGAGATTCATGAAATTAACACTGATTCAAAGGCTACACAATAAAACCATGAGCATCTTGTGACCACAACTATTGAGGAAATTCATGATGTTGGAACTGAGAATGTTTTAACTATGGAAGACTAGTGGAAATTGTTTGAGGATGCAAAGAAGGAGGTTGATGCCAAAGCATAGGCTAAGGCACTTGAAAAGCAACAAGAGGCTAAAGCCATAGCAAATATTGAAGAGATTTCAAGGAAGTATAAGGAAAAGGAAGACCTCCTCTAGAAACAAAAACAAAGTGAATGGAAATCCAATGTAGAGAGGGAGAAGTTGGCCCTCTTGCAAAATATTCATGATCTTGAATAGGAAAAGGCCCAAAAGAAGAGAGAAAAAGAAGACCTTGAGGCCAAGGACAAAGTTTCAGAGGAGGCCCAAAGAAAGAAGGATTAAAAGGAGCTCTTGCTAAAGAAATTGGAGGAAAAAGAGGAAGCCAAAGAGGAGCAAGAAGCTGCCAAAATGTGGGAGAAAGTTAAACAATTAGAGAAACAAAGAGATGATATGTTGGAGCAGAGGATATTGGAGGAGGAAAGAGAGAAAGTTGAAGCTAATAGCCTTGTAAAGGAAATGTTAGAAAAGGAGCAACAAGAGGTTGATTCCGAACCTAACATAACAATTTTGTAACCTCTCTCCTCTACCACTTCTTCACAACAAGTGGTTACTCCTCCTACTACCCCAACATGGTTGAAGCTCAACCTGGAAAAGAAGCAGATGATCCAACCCCAACCCTTGAACTAGGATGATATGATGAAAGAGATTGAGAAGGAGAGGCCCAAGAAAAAGGATTGAGTCCTTCACTCCACCAAAGTGAGAGATGTTGGGGAGATTGTGGCTGGATGTGCCATTCCTATGTGGACAAGGACAAACAAGAGATGCAATTGAGTGATTATAAATTGGTAATTGTAAACTTGGCAAGACCTATAAGAAACTAGTAAATGGATCTGATTGATATTGTAGTATCTTCCACTAAGTCCAAGATGATAAAGGATAAACAAAGGAAAGATGTGCTCAAAGCTTAATTGGATCAATTGCATAGGTTTTTAAAGGACCTATCCTCTCCTATTTCTATACAATATATTTCTCCACAAAGACCAATTTTTTTAAGCAAGAAGGAAGTTGATGACCTTGTTGAGATGAGAAGCAAGGTAAAGATGTTGAATAGATGGATTGATAGGTTGAACCAAGAGATGGAGGAACTATTTGTTGAAGCCCACAAAGTTCGTAAAGAAGCATTGGAATCATCCAATGATATGAATACATATGATGAGGTCCTTTGGAAGCAAGAAGAAGAATATAGAGAGCATGTGAGGAAATTGAAAGAAATTACTAAACTTCCTCAACAAACTCTCTTGGAACAATCTATCCTTGAAGAAGGTAATGAAGATTTCATTGATTAAACTATCAAAATTATCATATTTTGGACTTCATTTAATTTTTCCCATAAAAATGAGGTACAACATGCTAGCAAGGATTTTATAGATCAAATTGTGGAGTTGGAAGCAAATAGAGCTATGACGGTGAATGAAGATGTCCCTGTCAAGGATGGTTTCCCTCTTGATGAGTTAAGGAACAAATATGATAATAGATTTCAAGAGGAAATGCACAAGGGAGATGATGGTGATGACTTATTAATTGAAAATTTCATGGGCATCAAAGAGGTAGTAAGGATTTCTCAGAAGGAGCTTGTCAAATTGGATGATATGCAAAAGTTCACCTCTGTTGAATTAAAAAGAATAAATTTTGAGGAAAATTGGGTAGATGGGTTGGATGTGGACATGCTTAGATAAGTGTTAGGTAGCTATGATGAGTACTTACTTGAACAAAATATAGGGGAGTAAAGTGTATGGAATATTCTGTTTTGAATTAAGCATCGCATGATACGACTAGTTGGACAACTCTCAAATATTTTTCAAGATCATAACACAAGTTCAACTAAGGATTCCCCAGTAGTTTGACCTTCTCCTTGTGCATCACATTTTGATACAGATTCATCAACAATTGAACTAAATATCATGATGGGTAGCCATTTCATGCAGCTCCAATTGTTACCTGATTGGAAGATCTCAAATTCTTGATTGGAGGAATTAGTGTTAAGACTTATCTATATGTAGTTTTTCTCTCCATGTTGTAAATGTCAGCTAATTGAAGGATTAACTACCTAAAGAGAATTTTAGGATATTTTTTACAATTTTAGAAGCTTTTACAATTTTATGCAAAGACACTTAGACATTTTTATAGTTTTTAATACAATTTATTTTATTAAAACAATTTATGTTATTTTCCAGAACTAATTTTAATGGTGATGTCAATGAACAATTGTCATTTGTATGCCAATGAATGCTAGGCATAAATATTTCTTATTTGATGAAATTCAATAGAAGATTTTGAATCTGAGACTCTTTCCATTGAATTATTTATGAATGAGATTTCTTGGTGTTTATTGATCTATGAGTTTTAATGATGAGTTGGTGATATGTTCTTGTTTGATTTTGAAGTTTATGAATGGTGAATGATTGTATGTCTTGAATTTTCATTATGAATTAATGCAATGGTATCGATTGTTCTATAGATTGTATCATTTTATGGTTGATTTGTTTAAAAGAAATGCTCATTATGAAGTTTGTATGTCTAAATTGAAGGAAATCTGCATTTATGTTTTGTTGTCGTGAGCTCTATTCTATATTTTGATATTTATTTATACCACCAAACATAGATTAATTTGTATGATGCAGTTTGTATCCCTTTACTGGAAAACCCCTTGAACATTACAGTTGTATAGGCTGCTGAACAATATCAGCATAGTTGAGAACCAAGTAAAAAGACCTTGGAAGATAGGTAGCTTTAGGTTATTTATATTTTTCAGGAGAAATAGAGTAGAAATATTTTGTTTTAACATTGTTGTGTTATATTGACCATTAACAAAAATGGTGTTAGAAGGAGGGCCTAAAGGAAAAAATTGGTTGGAATTGAGTCCTTTTCACCAAAAAGGTTTGAAAGAGTTCTCAGATCTGCCACAAATCTGAAACCGTTAATTGAACTCTAGACTCCTGTTAGGGCCAGAGCCCATAAGGTTTTGATCCCACCTGGGTTTCCACCAATACCATAGGTGGCACAACAAAATCTACCATCACCGCCACCTATGGCATTATTTTCCAACAATCCTTCACCAATAGGAGTTATTCTTGGTGGCATACATGAAATGCCCAAAATCCTTGAGAAATTCTACCCCATATATGCTCATGGAGAGTCACGAAGTGCTAAGGAGCACATACAAACATTCAATGATGACTATAATTGAGCTCAAATTGCTCACAATGATCTTGCATGTAGGTTGTTTCCTTATTCATTGGGAGACATGGCTTATAACTAGTATATGAATCTTCCTACTAGATCAATCTTGAGCTAGACAAACTTAGAAGATGCCTTCATTATCCAGTTTCACGTTTATGTTGATCCCACAATATTATACCATCAATTCACCACTATCAGGAAAAATCCACATGAACCATTACCCCTGTTTAATACCAAATTTAAGAGGATGTATAGGAGATTACAAGAACCATACTTGGTGGCTAAAAAAATTGCTATGCAAGCCTATGTGAAGGCCATAGATCTCCTGATTGGCTTATTTTTGCAAAGAACATACAATGCAAATGACATTAATTCTCTTTCTAAAGTTTACCACCTTGCTATTAAACTCCAACAGTAGATTAGTTCATAATTGAGAGGTCTAGGGGGGATTTTCCCTTCTCTAAGATACTCTCGGGTGCCTAATCCTACCTCACTATTTAATATAGTTCCAATGATGTCTCACTTTACATGCGACCCTTTAACTAAGCTACAAACTCCATCTCAACAACTATTCTTTAGTATCCAAACCCCTAACCCCTAGCAACAAACTCAAAATTCCCATAATCACACTGGAGGGTCCAACCTTGTAACACATACATTTGTTGGAAGCACTACAAAAAGTGAACATACAACTCATCTGACAAAAGAGCTAGAAAATCTAAAGAAAATGTTGTCTTAGGTGACCAATGAGATGGAACAACTCAAATATAACCCCCCTCAAGATCAATACAAAAATCAAATTTACAAAAATCAGGGAGGGTATTCCAATCAGGGTAGTTAACAATAATGGTGGATCCAAAAATACTACCATGGCTTATGAACTCTTTGATGAAGAACCTCCTTTCCCTAGAAAAGAAGAAAATGAACCAGAAGAAGATGTATATGATGCTCAAGCTTTCCAATCTAAAGGAGGTCATTTCCCAAGGAATCAAAATAAAGGCATGTTCACCACATTTGCTCCTATGAACACTATAGTTCCACCCAATTAGAATTTGGACAACAATCCGTTTCTAATGAAAGGACCACCTAAATCTCAAAATAAATGTAACTCATCTTTTGTTCCTAAGTATCAAATGAAAAATGACATGGAATTTGATTTTATTTTACAGATGCAAAAACAAAAGACTTTGTTGTCATTCTTTGATATCTTAAAGTGGTGCCCTGCCCAATGCGACATCATATTGAGAGGTTTGGAAGAAGAAAATTAGTCGAAAGGAAAAAATAAGGAAACTCCAACCAATAAAATGAATGCGGACCTAAACAAAGGTAAGATAGGGACCCCACCATTCCTTCTAAGCCTGAGAATCTTTGGAAAGAACTTTCATAACTGCCTCTTGGATTCTAGAGCATCAGGTAATGTCATGCCCTTTTCCATTTCTAAAAAGTTGGGTTTGAATATGGTTTAGAATCACAAGAAGGTAATTCAGTTAGACAAAAATGAGGCTAATGTGGTATGGAAACTAAAAAGTATTCACGTACAAGTTGGGTCAGACCCACGAATCCAAACTTATATGGATATCTAGGTGGTTGATATCCCCAAGACATATGGCATGATTTTAAGCTAGGATTTTATGAAAATCATTAGGGGTTGCCTATCTTTAGACTTTTCACACATGTGGCTGCAATGGAAAGCAGTAGAAACATAGATTAGGATTGAAAGTGAGCCTCATCTCAGACATATGATCACTAAGTATGATTGTCCTAATGAGCTAGCCTATTTTGAAACCAAGATAGGAGTATATAAGATAGAGGAAATCATGACCTTTTCAATGTTTAATCCTGATAATTTGTAACCTTTAAAGCATAGTGACCCCATGACCACTATTAACCAACAAATTCTAATTAGAAAGTTGCAACAAGATAGGTTGGTTCTAGGAGAAGAGGTTGATCTATGGAGCTTGCTACACCCTAATTGGTGTTGAATTCATTATCAAAGTCATTCTGAGTTGACGTGTCAACCTTGTGTCAACATTTTGAACCATGTTTTTCAGTCCCAGGAAACTTGTGAAGGCCACCATGAAACACCCCTTAATCAGTTTTCATTTGAGGAAAGAGATGCCATTATTTTGACACAAACCCATACAACACAGGAAGAAGTCCTTCCCCCAATCAGACAGACTCAGGTTTCATCTGCCTTAGAAAATGGGGTTGCAGAATCTCAAGAGTTACCTAATACACCTACCCCTACTAACCTCCCAATTCCAAAAGGTTTGTTAAAAACAATAACCAACTGTAAAACCATTGATCAAGATTAGATTGAAGAAGAAGTATTTGTACAAGTTCTAAATTTTAGTGAAACCCTTGACGATCATCATTCACATCACTTCCCATGTCTAGAAGTCCTAAACTAGTTCGAGCCGCTAGCTATCCCTTGTGAAGAATTACCCACAACTTATCCTTAAAACAAATACCCACCCTAGATGAATTTTTTCTCCTCAAATTCAATGGTTCTAAGTCTAAGTTAGGGAGAAGAGAGGCAGTTGAAATAATAAACCTGAAAGGGGAAACATACTTTGCTTCTTATAGGTTGTAGTTCAATTGTACCAATAATGTGGCAAAGTATGAAGTGTTGGCTAGAGGACTGATGTTTGCACATCTGAAAAAGGCTACAACTTTGACAGTCATGGGAGATTATGAGGTCATTGTTAACCAAGTTTGTAGTCAATACACATTCCATAACAAGAGGCTAGTTGTGTACATAAAAAAAATATGGAATCTGATAGAAGACTTTGATGCATTCAAGATCAAATTGATTCCCATAGAGGACAACTAGATTGTAGATGCACTTGTTGTTGTTGTTAGTACCTTGGAACCCATGCAAGACTCTGAATTGACAATATTCTTAGTAGAACTAGTCTTGATCTCGACCATTCTAGATAACATTTGAAATTTTCAATTCTTTGATGATGATAAGCATATATTTGCTTTCTTGGAAAGTTCAAACATCTTTGAAGGAAAAATTATTGATGAATTAGAAAAAGATCGGAGAGAGTGGGATCTAGAAACATGTGATGCAGAAGGGATAATGAACCTAAAAAAAAAAAAATTCCTAAGGGAATGGTAGCATTAGAGAGGATCTTTGACCCTGATCCTTGAGCTCATGAAAAAATGCCTATGTACACTAATGGAGGGAAGTATGAATTGGTTAGCTTGGCATATTGAGGCCCCGAGAAGAATGTAATCATTGGAAAAACTTGCCTCAAACATATTGAGAGAAAATCTTGACAACATTAAAAGAAGATATAGCACCAATTGCTTGGGGGTACGAAGACTTGAAAACCTTCGACACTTTGGTAATAACACATACTATCCCATTGAAGCCTAAAGTGAAGCCTTTTTTCAAAAGTAGTGCCTAGTGAATGCCTTGATCAAACCCTTAATTCAAAAGGAAGTGAAAAATTTGTTGTCTACAAGAATAATCTTTCCAGTGATACATTCAACATAGGTCGCTAACTTAGTCCATGTTCATAAAAAGAGTGGATAGATAAGATTATGTGTTGACTTTAGGAACCTTAACAAAGCATCAGAGAAAGACAATTATCCTCTTCCTTCCCTGGATGAGGTGTTTCAAATAGTGAATGGTTCACAAATGATGTTATTCCTAGATGGATATTTAGAATACAATTAGGTAATGGTCAAAGTTATGAGGATAGGATGAAAACCACCTTCATTACCAAGTGGGGGACACTTGCTTATCGAAGGATGTCATTTGGTCTCATCAACGTTGGAGCCACCTTTTAGTGAGCAATGGATGGGGCATTCAAGGATCTGGTAGGTAAGTGTATTATCATATACATGGATGATTTAACTATTTTTTCAAAGAATAGAGAAAACCATGCTACTAATCTATCAAAGGTCCTTTGAAAGTGCATAAGTTATGGAGTCTCCCTCAATCCAAAAAAGTGTGTGTTCAAAGTTTCAGAAGAAAAATTACTAGGCTAGATAATATCAGAGAAGGGAATTCTATTGATCCAAACAGAGTGGAATCCATTCTGAAACTAATTATTCTTGGTAGAAAAAAGGAGATGAGATCCTTTTTCGAGAAGATAAAATTTGGGAAGAAATTCATAACTAGGTTTGTGAAGATCATCAAACCCCTCAACGAAATGATGAAGAAGGATGCTAAGATTGAGTGGAGCAATGAGGCAAAATCTACATTTTTGTAGATTAAACAATCTATTTCAAAGGCACTAGTTTTAACTAGCCCTAATTATCTGAAGCCTTTTTATAAATATTATTTTGCATCTAACCATTCTTGTGCTACTATTTTGACACAACAAAAAAGTGAAGGAGATGAAAGGACAATTTATTTTTTGAGTTCTTCATTCAAGAATGTTTAAGTTAGATATCCACCTTTGGATAAATATGCTTTTGCATTGGTGTGAGCTGTCAAGAAGTTATGGCACTATCTTCTCCACAGTCAAATTACTGCCATAGTTCTTGACCTTGATGTAAAGTCGCTTCTTATACAAAGTGAACTGGGGCAGAGTCAAGTGAAGTGGATGGAAATTTTACAAGAGTTTGACCTTGAAATCCACCCAATGAAGCTAGTTAGAGGACAAGGCTTATATAAGGAAATGACAGATGTTGATATTAATATTACCTATCAACGGTATACATTACAATCATTTATAGGTGATCCTTGGTATGTTGATTTGATCTTTCTATTGTTAACTAACAAATGCCTAGGTGGGAGGAACACCACTTAGAGGAGAGCAGTCAGGCTGAAGAGTTTCCACTACATGCTCAAAGGGTGAGCTTTGTACTGAAGAAACTTTGAGGGTGTCTATCTATGTTGCCTTGATTAGTAGCAAGTGAAACAAGCCATAACAAAATTTCATGGCAGACATGGTATTGGACATGGTTCTATTGATTCCATGGCTCACCAAATTTTGAGATTAGGTTACTACTCACTCCATGTGTTTCAGGATGTTCACCAACATGCAAGGACATGTCAAACATGTTAGACTTCTACATCTAGGGAACACAATCCAGCAATGCCCCTACATTTGGTATATGAGGTAAGACCATTTTCCCAATGGGAATTATATTTTTTTTGGATAATTAACCCCAATTCTTCTACATGTCATAAATTTACTTTTATGAAAATAGATTATTGTACACACTGGACTAGAGATCAGCCTTGTAAGAACAACACCATTGAGGTTGTTATCAAATTCCTTAATGAATGCATCATTACTAGGTTTGGAGTACTGTTCACTTTGGTATGTGATAATGAACTTGCTTTCTCTTCTGTAGAATTTATTCAAAGGGCATAGGGTGATCTCACATTAGTGGTTTACAATTTTTGGCCAAACTGGACATTGAAATAATTTTTTTTAACTAAATCTTCACTTTCGGGCACCTATAGCTAAACTGTGAGGAATTTGAAGATGATGCAAACTAGAATCAAATTGTACTTCTTTTTCCATCTCCCTTGAAAACTTTTTTTTTTCAAAAAACAACATTTTTAAAAAGTGACACTCACCGTATAACACATAATTTTTTTCCATGAAGGATAAAATTCTAATTCTTTCAAATTTAGATTTGTAACTCTGATATCTAGTGCTTCCAATTGGTTAGATAGTTTTTTATTGAATATTTTTTCTTTACTCAAGTTTCGAATTCAAACCAATTATAATTTAGATATAGCGCAACCGTATAATGCGTAACTTTTTATTTATTTATCAAAATTCAGTTTTTTTTTCTTTTTTGGATCAATGACTTCAATATTTGGTGCACTAATATTTTAATTTTATTTTTTTTAATAATCTACTATTTTTCCATATGTGCATAATAAAGAGCTTGATTTTCGGTGAAAACCCTACATTCATGAGAAATAAAAAATAAATATAATAATTTAATTAAATTTATTTAAAATTATACTTTTTGGGAAGCTTATAATAATGACTACATACTTACAAAAAATATTTTTTTACTGAATTCATTTGATGCCCCAAAAGGTAAATCAAAAGTGGTTTTTTATCAGCATTTTGATAGGTGTAAAGGAGACTTTGTTATAGGTATGGTTTAAAACTAGAAGGGTTCTATCCAAGGGGGTTTGATTTAAGGTATTTCGATCAAACCATATTTAATTGGAATTCTTTAAATGAAATATTTTAAGGCTTAAATCATTATATTTTCTAAAAATATGTGATTTCAGCAAAATTCAGTTCCTCCCAGAAATTGTAAACCAACTTTGTGGGATTACCCCATATGAACATAAAATTGTGTTAAAATATTCTTCTAATTACTATCTACAAGGGAATGGAGTAGATGAGACTATGAAAAAAAATCTATTGGAAGTAATTAAGAATCTATTAGAAATTAATCCTAGGGATTGGCATACTCAACTCAAATTTTCCTTATGGGTAGATAGAACTCGAATCAAGGTCTCCTTAGGAAAATTTCCATTCAAGTTATTCTATGGCCAAGACCCAGTATTTCCTATCCATTTACAGATACCTGCTCTAAGGTTTATGCAAGAATTCTACTCAAATGATGATAGGATAGAAGTTAGGAAAACCAGCTTATTGAATCTGGAAGAACAAAGAGATGTTGCTTTACAACAATCTTCTAAACATCACTTGCTATTGTCAAATGTTGGTTTGACAAAAGAGTAAAAATCAAAGCTTTTAGAATATCTGGCCTTGTACTATTATGGGATAAAGCCAAAGAAAAGAAAGGGGACCATTAAAATTTTGACAGACTTTGGTTGGTTCCTTATCAAATTATTGAGATCCTTGATGAAAATGCCTTTCGATTAAGTACTTTAACAGGAGATCCTATTCCATTTCCTATCAATGGGTAGTTTCTCAAACATTATTTTAGCCCATAAGGGTCTGATATTCTCTTTGGATGTATATATGTAATTATTTGGTTTGTTTTTTTAATTTTTTTTGCTCTTGTGGTTTGTGCTTTTGTTCTTGTGTCTTGGGGTGATGTCTATTATGCTCTATATCAAAATATGAAGTGGTTATTAATTGTAAGCTAAAGGTACTAGGAGACAAGTTGGTTTAGGTATTTTTAGGTGTGTGGAATTTTTTTTCATTTCAAGACCTGTGTCTTGTGTTCTTTTTATGTAATGGTCTAAAAGGTTAAGAAGAAATAGGTGTATTGTAAGTAATCTCATAAACCACAGTTGAATTTTTCATAAAATAGATAGAAACATCTATTTACGTGAAGGTCTATTTTTCTTGGGATAATTTTATTTTGGATTTAGGTGAAAAATTTGAGTCATCACACTATCATGAAATCCATTGTAGTTCCCAACCCAAATTTCAGAATGATATATATCTGAGTATTGAAGGAAACATGAAAAGAGAATTTTTTCAAGTAAGCCTATTCAAAGAAAAGAAAAGAGAACTATTGATTGAATTTTTTATTAAATTTTTTTTAAAATATAAAAAATCATATGTCTGACCACCTTAACTTGGTCAAAACTTCATGAAATTCATTTTTTCTTACTTTATTCGTATAGTATGTGAAGCATAGAATGTGACACATGTTTTGGATTCAAAAAATGTGATACTGTTTGAAAGCTATAGATGTTTTTCAATCAGCCTATCAATGAGGACTTTAGTCATAATTCAAATAGAAAATGAATAATAATTACTTATTAAATTCAAAGTAAAGCATAATTTATATTGGTGGAAATTTGAGAATCTCCTTTAAAAACCCTTTTTGTTTCATCAATTTTGGGTTAAAAAAAAGTCGTCAGCCACATACCCATCATATTGCCACTTTTTGGCCCATCATGATCCTACACATACCCACACCATACATGCACACACTCAAATTCTATGTAGTTATTGCTGATTTACATTTGAGATTCCATTTCAACCTTATTTTTCTTAACTGATCATACTATAGTTTAAAATGTACATGAATTAGAGGTCTTAGGTGACTAAATTCTTTAGTATCTTGAAAATGGGTAAACAATTTTCCCTGTCGAGTCATCAATTGCTATGCCTTGCATAACTACCCCATTTTTTTTTTGGTCAAAATAGGTCCCCCTTATGTTTGTTTTCCCTTGGTGTTTTTGTTTGTGTCTTAGGAGTTTTTCTTTTTCTTCCTAAGACCTTGTTCCTTTTGATTTTGTGGGTTTGGAATGCGGGATAAAACTTGACTTAGAACTTTTGCAAAGTTTCGGGTCTGATTTTTGTTCCATTCTTAGCCCCATCTCTTGTCTTGTCATTTTCTTTGTTTTCTTGTTTGTCTTGTGCTCTTGGGTTTGTTTTCTCCCTTGTGTTTCTTTTTTTTTCTTCCCTTTGCATTTGTTTTCCCCTTTGCTGAAGCGGAACCAAAACGGAAATTGGACCCAGAACTTTGCAAAATTTTCGAGTATGGATTTTATTCTAATTCCACTCCCATTTCTTTGACTTTTTTTTTGTCTCATTTTGTGCTCTATTTCAAGATGGGATTTTCCCTGGTCTCACTTTCCTTTGTTATTTTTTTTTTCTCTCTCATTTTTCTTTCCCTTTGTTAGGAGTGGAACCGGAGTTGGATCCAAACCTAAAACATTGCCAAGTTCCAAATCTGAATTTGGTACCAATCCAACACCTCGTTTCTTCATTGTACTTTCCCTACTATGGGACCAAATTTAGATCTAGAATGAACTATGGAACTTTGAGGAATTTATTGGTTCTATCTTGACTCCACTTCCACTCCCATTTTACCTCTGATGTACATGTGGGTTGTGTACTCGATTTCGTTCCAATTCTACCCCTGACCAACTACATTAAATAGATTAATTACAACTTCCTCACATCTTCGAAATGGTTTTTAAAAACTTAATCAAGGTTATTTTTCTCATTACACTTACTCAAAGCGTTTTAACAAACAAAGAGCCAAGAGAACTCAAGGAGGAGCGTGATTTGGTTGTGGGTGGATGTTCATGAGTGGATCCCTATTGATTTCAACCTTTTTGTGGTCATGTTTTGAGGTAGGTGGATTCTCCCATTTCATTTTATGTTTTCTCATTCATTTTTTTTCCCTATTGTTCTTTGCGCATTCATTAGACTTCTCCCATGAATCTTCACTTGTTTCCTTTTGGGCTATTGGTGTTTTTTTTTATTGTTCCTTTTTTTTTTGTTCCATCTTCCATTTTTTGTTTGTCTTTTTGTGTTCTCCATTTTTTTCATTTGGCTCCTATCATTTTCAGTGGTGTTTCGTTCCATCACTCTCTAGTTTCAATTAGGGCTTTCTTTTTGAGGGGTTTTGGTGCCTTACAGTTGTTTTAAATTAGTTCTAAGACACATCCAATCTTGTTTTAGTCAATCTTAGAGGTTTTGGTTGTAAGGTTTTTGATTCCCTAGTTTTGATGTAAGTTGACAAGCCATACAAGTTAGGGTTTGTGTTTCACACCCTTTTCATTTAGTTTCTCTAGCTTGCTCAATTCGGTCCCATTTGTCTAGGTAGAGTCAAGCTTGATTTTTTCCTCCCCTACCTCCTTTTAATTCATATGCAAATTGGTGTCAGCGTGCAAAGATAATCCACTTAACTCTATGATACATGGTAGAACTAGAGCTAGAGATGAAGTCATCCATTGAACTTTCACATGAGAGTTTGGTTATGAAATCGAGTCCATCTTCAATGAGTTTTGATTCCGATCCTGAACCTGATTGCACTGACTAGGTGAGGGTCATGTCATCAAATGTTATGAGGTATTGAAGCTTTGAAAGTTTTAGTTTCTGATCTAGTCCTGGTCCTAGTTTTGATTAATGTTATTTGTTTCACCTCTCTAGTTCTTGATTTCCTCCCGGTCTCACTCTCGACAAGTTTAAAATTTCACTAAGTATGGACAATTACCTAGGGAAGAATAGAGAAGTGTGGAAGGATAACACTTTTAATGATGATTTTCATTCCTTCTGTTGGTCTAATCCAAGCTTTTCTTGCAGGAATAAACAATGTCAGGAGCATTAGAGGAAGTTTCACAAAGGGAAGGGAAATCTGTAGAAAGCTCAAAGGGAGCAAAACCAAACAAGATAAAGGTGGAGCAATTACCCTACACATTGAGATACGCACACCAAGATTCTACTCTTATAGCTTGTAAGCTAGATTCAGAATGGGCAGATATAACAAACACTAATTTGGGCTGGCACATGTTACACTAATTTGTAAAGATGTGAGTGGAAGGACTAAGAGAATAGCCCAATTTGTGCTAGCACATGTTACACTTTTCCCCTTATTAGTCCAATGCTAAAATATCATACTCACAATAGGAGGGGCATACAAACCCTTATCAAGACAATGTATGGACCTCCAAGGGAATGTGATCATTGATCTATCCCCTCAATGGATGAGGTTCTTGTTCAATACACCTACCCCAAAGAACTCCAAGAAATTCACAGAGGCAGAGGCATTGGAGTTTTTTAACAAGGAAAAGGAAGCTAATAGGTCCCACATGAATAAGAAGTGGTTGGGAACTAAGAAGAATTCCCTAACCAAGGTTCTTGAACAACCCAAGAGGGGAAACTTCAAGAAAGAGATAGATGACCTAATCATGATGATTTCTAGGGTGTTTGGAAAGAATGACTCTGCATAATTCAAGGAATGGATGTTTCCATTTATTCAAACCATTTTGGATGGTAGGAAATTTTTTGATTGGGGCATGATTTTGTTAGAAAAATTTCATAGACATATGCTCAAGGTGGGGAAAACCAAGAATTTCTTTTTGACTTCTTATATGTCATATATTCAGCTGAAAGAAGGGGCATATTCCCTAGATTGAATACAATGGGCACATTAGGAGAGGCTCCTAGACAAAATAAGGCATGGGAGCATTATGATCAACTAGCCTTCCAAACCTCAGAGTTACGCTATAGAAGGCTCAATGATGCATTCCTTTGTGTCATCATCAACCAGTTGATAGGGGATGTTGGATATAGGATGATCATACAAGCTATGACTTTGATTTATGAATCAGGACATTGGTATATCCAATACCCCAAGTTCTCTTATTTTAGGTTGGCAGGATTTTATGGATATCCTTATCAACTACTAAGATGTTGTAGTGACAAGATTGTTCTTATGGAGTTTATTTATCATACTATGGGGTTAATACCAAATTTGGAAACAAGCACAAGCCTGGATGCCACAAATTCCCCATGAAGGTGGGAAAATAATGTTGCACTCACAATTTCACTGTAAAGGAAGTGTGTGAATAATTAAGCTATTTAAAGTTGGATTGTATACAACCTGGCACCATTTTGACTTGGAGGACAAGATGAATTGCATAGATCCCACTATTTTTGAGAAACATTTTAACTTGTTAGAATATTTTTGGATTGATTGGTAGGATGATTATGATGTTAAGAGAATAAATTATGAAAGGCTTACCATCCCACAGATGATTGAATATGGGGTGAAGGAAGATATTCCTAATACACTATAAGATAATGGTGTAGTTTTGGACCTTGGGTATGAAGCTGAGAGTATAGGTATCAAAATCTTGTACCCAATAAATTGGGATGAGGAAGAATTCATTGACATTAAACAACTTGCTAGAACAATGATGGATAGAAGCATCCAATGGGTAGTCATGAGGATAAAGGATCTAGAAGCTCAATCCTCAAAGAAGATGAAATAAATAGGAACCCAAGGATATAGAAGAACAAAAAGGAGGAAAAATCCAAAGGAAAAATTGTAGTACTATCCTCCTAGCTCTGGATGAGATGCTGATCCAAGAGCGCCTACTCAAGGAACACATGAGTCATAGGGTGTAGAAGCTACAACAAATGGAAAATGTACATCATCTCAACCTTCCCTCCCAGAGGATTCTACTAGAGAAGTACCTGTAGGTAACCTTCATGAGTAGGCTAAGAAAGACAAACAAAAATAGGTTGAGATTCATGGCATTGACACTGATTCAGAGGCTACGCAATTAGACCATGATCGCCTTGTGACCAAAACTACTAAGGACATTCATGATGTTGGAACTAAGCATGTTTTAACTATGGAAGACTAGTGGAAATTGTTTGAGGATGCAAAGAAGGAGGTTGATGCCAAAGCACAAGATGAGGCACTTGCAAAGCAATAAGAGGCTGAGTCCAGAATAAAGACTGAAGAGCGTGCAAGGTAGCATAAGGAAAAGGGTGACCACCTATAGCAACAAAAATAAAGTGAATGGAAAGCCAATGTAGAGAGGGAGAAGTTGGCCCTCTTTCAAAAGATTCATGATCTTGAAGAGTACAACGCCCAACAGAGGAGAGAAAATGAAGACCTTGAGGCGAAGGCCAAGGCTGCAAAGGAGGCCCAAAGAAAGAAGGATGAAAAGGAGCTCTTGCTAAAGAAATTGGAGGTAGAAGAACAAGACAAATAAGAGCAAGAAGCTTCCAAAATGTGGGAGAAATTTAAACAATTAGAGAAACAAAGAGATGATATGTTGGAGCAAAGAACATTGGAGGAGGAAAGAGAGAAAGCTAAAGCTGATGGGCTTGCCAAGGAAATGACAGAAAAGGAGAAACAACAGGAAGAATTCATTGACATTAAACAACTTGCCAGAATAGTGATGGATAGAAGCATCCAATGGGTAGTCATGAGGACAAAGGATCGAGAAGCTCAATCCTCAAAGAAGATGAAAGCAACAGGAACCCAAGGTTATAGAAGAACAAAAAGGAGGACAACTCCTAAGGAACAATTGTAGTACTATCCTCCTAGCTCTTGAGGAGATGTTGATCCAGGAGTGCCTACTCAGGAAACACATGAGTCATAGGGTGTAGAAGCTACAACATATGGAAAAGGTACATCATCTCAACCTTCCCTCCTAGAGGATTCTACTAGAGAAGTACCTGTAGGTAGCCTTCATGAGTAGGCTGAGAAAGACAAACAAAAATAGTTTGAGATTCATGGCATTGACACTGATTCAGAGGATACACAATTAGACCATGATCATCTTGTGACCACAACTACTAAGGACATTCATGATGTTGGAACCAAGCATTTTTTAAATGTGGAAGACTAGTGTAAATTGTTTTAGGATGCAAAGGAGGTTGATTCCAAAGCACAAGATGAGGCACTTGCAAAGCAACAAGAGGCTGAATCCATAACAAAGACTGAAGAGATTGTAAGGTAGCCTAGGAAGACCACTTGCAAAAAAAAAGAAAGTGAATGGAAAGCCAATGAAGAGAGGGAGAATTTGGCCCTCTTTCAAAAGATTCATGATCTTCAAGAGTAAAAGGCCCAATAGAGGAGATAAAATGAATAACTTGAGGCCAATGCCAAGGCTGCAAAGGAGGCCCAAAGAAACAAGGATGAAAAGGAGCTCTTGCTAATGAAATTGGAGGTAGAAGAACAAGCCAAATAGGAGCAAGAAGCTTCCAAAATATGGGAGAAATTTAAACAATTAGGGAAACAAAGAGATGATACATTGGAGCAAAGAACATTGGAGGATGAAAGAGAGAAAGCTAAAGTTGATAGGCTTGCAAAGGAAATGACAGAAAAGGAGCAACAAGAGGTTGATTCCAAACCTACAATAAAAAATTCTACAACCTCTCTCCTCTACCACTTCTTCTTCACAACAAGTTGTTACTCCTCTACTTCCCCCAACATGGTTGAAGCTCAACCTAGAAAAGAAGTAAATGATCTAGCCCCAACCCCTAAATTGGGATGATGTGATGAAAGAGATTGAGAAGGAGAGGCCCAAGAAAAAGGATCAAGTCCTTCACTCCACCAAATTGACAGATGTTGGAGAGGTTGTGGCTAAATGTGTCATTCCTATGGTGGACAAGGACAAACAAGAGATGTAGTTGAGTGATTATAAATTGGGAACTATAAACTTGGGAAGGCCTACAAGAAACCAACAAATGGACCTGATTGATATTGTAGCATCTTCCACTAAGTCTAGGATGATAAAGGATAAACAAACTAATTTGATGACATCAAAGCTCAATTGGATCAATTGCATAGGTTCTTAAAGGACCTATCCTATCCTGCTTCTATACAATTTGCTACTCCATAAACACCAATTTTGTTAAGCAAGAAGGAAGTTAATGACCTTGTTGAGATGAGAATCAAGGTAAAGATGCTTGATAAATGGATTGATAGGTTGAACCAAAAGGTGGAGGAACTACTTGTTGAAGCCCACAAGGTTCATAAAGAAGCATTGGAATTTCATCCAATGATATGACTACATAAGTTGAGGTCCTTTGGAAGCAAGAAGAAGAATACAAAAAGCATGTGAGGAAATTGAAAGAAATTACTAAACTGCCTCAACAAACACTCTTGGAAGAATCTATACTTGAAGAAGGTAATGAATATTTCATTGATAAAACAATCAACATTATCAGATTCAATACTTCATTTATTTTTCCCCATAGAAATGAGGTACAATAGGCTAGCAAGGATATGATGGATCAAATTGTGGAGTTGGAAGCAATCATAGCTATGATGGTGAATGAAGATGTCCCTGTCAAGGATGGTTTCCATCTTGGTGAGTTAAGGAACAAATGGTATAATTGTTGGAATCAAGGAACACTGAGAAGGGGGGTGAATCAGTGTTCTACAATTTTTAACTTTATTATTCTAATCTTTAAAGTACTGATAACATTCAACCAAAATAAATATGCATGAACATAAATTAGGCAACCAAAACACCATAACAAAAGGATTTTTTACATGTAAACCCTATTAGGGGAAAAACCATGATGGAGGTCAATCCACAATATTATCTGAGTATACTCAAAAAGATGCTTACAAAATGGGAATGCACTTGCATTTAGGCACACTGCCTAGAGCTCAATGCTAAAAAACAGAAAGGCTCATTTCCTTACAAAAGTATTTGGATAACATCCAAAATATTTGAACTAAGAAAGTAGCATCTACTAATGTTTTATTACAATTCTGGTTAAGCTCATCAATTGAGTTTTTGATCTTCTATCTAATTATTCTCTTATAATCTGACTACTTTAACTTGCATCACAAATACTTTTATGAACAAGTGAAACTGTGCATAATTTCTCTACAATCCTTCTAAAATTCACAACATACATCAACACACTTCGTACATACATCAAAAAGATATAATCGATCACTTATATATATCCATATGTAACTAAATATTTAATCGCTACATGCCGGCTCCAACAAAATATGAAAATATATACAAACTGTTAGCTCAATCCATAATTAATTTTTAATGTGCACCAACCAAATTTGGTCACAACATAGTGAGGACCCAAATAAACATGCTCAAACACAAAAACACTTAATCAATTACTCCTCGAATATCCACAACGGCTACATTCACTTAGTCGACCTTCAAGCACTATTAAACAAAAAATTAATCAACTGAATCTTCTAACTTGTACACGGATCGATACGAGGCTCAAAGATTCAAGGATAACATAGATCATATACCAAAAAAACTTCCCTAATATCCACAACTCAAAATGATAATAGAAAATTGCATATGAATTGATGAACACAATTTTTTTGGATGCTATGTTCTAACTTGACAGTTAATCACAAAACTTTGATCTAACTTCCAGTATGATCAAATACTGACATGTGGATCAAATCACTAACAAGGGTTTCAATCAATGACAACACCAGATAATTTGTGTAGTGTCTCTTTCCAACAATCTCCCCCTTTGGTATTGATGGAAACACTTAGTGAAAAATGACTAAGAGTTGGATTAGTACCAACATGAATACACTGCCAACCTTCAAAAATAAAAATAAAAACAAAACTCCCCCTGAGATGATTAAGGAATTTTTCACTGTCCCATTCTCCCCATTTGAAATCAATGGAAAAGGAAGGAATCCACATACCAAAAATCAAACAAAATTGCTATGAAAAAATTTCATATGTACAAGCATGCTTCTACCACTTACATAAACTTGGATAGATCTGCAAAATTGTTCTTCAACAAGTTCAAACTCATGTCCCAACTCTTCTTGAGACTCTCCAAGATATTCATGTGACCAAAGAATAGGTAATATTGCATCTCTACTGATTCAAGGCTCACCAGATCACTAACCAGCATCTTGTGCTTCCTTCAATGCACTCAACATTGTTTCCATCTTAGGACCAATTAGTCCTTTAAGCTAACAAACCCTTTCAACACTATTATCTTCTTCATGATTCAAACTTTTCATCTTGCCAAGCAGGGATATGACTTGACCTTCTTACTTTTCAACATAAATGGTTAGAGGATTGAATGCTTGAGTGATGTCTACTAACTGTTTCTAACATTCTTACATTTTCTTTTCAATGTCCTCGATGAACTTGGATAAAGATAGACATGACTTATAAATGTTACAACCTTCAGAAAAAGTACTTTGAATATTCTTTACACAATTAGCTAACATATATTTATCATTAGATATCATCCCTTTCAACCTACTGAACCTTTTAGCAACAAAATCCTTCTAAACCTTATCCATAGTTGACATCTAAAGTGACTCAAAATGAGTACTTATAGAATTTACAAGCTTCTTCAGCTAACCAGATGGATAATTGCATGAATCCTTGACATATGAAGGCATGATCTTCTCCAAAATACCAAATGCAAGATTCAATAGCTCACTGTCTTCAATATGTGATTTCAGAATTTCTTCCCTTGCCTTGGCCTGAGCCAATGATGCAACTTTCAATTTCTCAATGGGAGACAAATTAGCCAATTTGATAGGACCTCTAATCAATTCATGATCAAACTCTTCCTATTGCTTTTCTAAAAACCCCTTCACTACCTTAGCATTGTCTATTCCATAGGAATCTCCTTCACTTCATCCTTCTTCTCTTCAGTAACTGATTCTTGCATGGCTTCAAGAATCTCTTTTTCTTCAACTAACACTACTTTAGGAGCTTCAGTCTCCATAGGAATTTCAGCATCATGTATATCTAGAGGAATTAAAGTGTCCTAAAATGTATCTTCTTTTCCCTCTTCTACTACCAGACCAGATGAGACATCTTCATCATGCACTTCTTCAGAAACAACATTGTATTTGTTCTTGAACAAAATTTCCTTGAGGATTTTCTTAGTATACTTTGCAACTTCTTCAGTCTATCCAATAATTAGCTTGTTCACCCTTGTTTTTCTCTTAAAATCCCTTTTTTATTCATTTATTATATTCTTCATTTCTTCTAATGACACCACCAGACACAGATCAACAAGTATCCATTCTCTCATTTTCTCTTCTTCTGTCCTTGCACTCACTCTTCTCATTTCTAAAAATTCATATAGACCTTTGGGTAACACAAAGATTATTTCAATAAGAGTCATATTGAAATTATTCAAGTACTTTATTGAAGCTTCCTCAAGAGCTCTTTGACCAACACTTTTAAAGGTGTCATACCATTCACAAAGATGCCTAAGATTACCATCCTTAATCAATGCTTTCTCCACTTCTTTTGTAGACATACCTAATTTGTTTATTTTCATCTTTTTCTTTCCTTTCTCTTCACTAGAGGGCTTGTCCTTAGAGACTTTTGTTTCCTTTGTGCCCTTTTTCTTGATTTATCTTATTTCTTCATAAGATCTAGTCTCTTCATATTCAAAAACAACATAAACTATTGTTCTCTTGTGCTTTTTCCTTTTTCCTTCTTTCTTGGATGAATTCACTTGAGCTTTCATAGGGTTTGATTTCATTGTAGAACTAGATAAGGGTGTTGATCTTTTTGTTGATCTAGATTAGGTAGAGGATGCTGCCAGACTAGTAGATTCAATTCTAGTTGGCTCTCCTAATTCAACTTGTTCTCTCTTTCTTCTAGCTTCTCTCACAACTTCTGTAGATATACCCATGCTCTCTACAAAGGCTTCCACTTCTTTCCTTACTCTCTGGACTATCATAGGTTTCTTCAACTGCTCATGTACTTGCATATCCTTTTCTTCATAGGTTCCAAACCTCTTTTCTATTGGATCTCGAGGTTTACTCAATAAATGTTGTGCATATAGTTCCAAAATGTTCTTCTCAACTTCATAGCCCATTGGCATAATCTAGACCATTCTACGATTTATAGCTTCCATCAAGCATTGATCAATGTCAACCATAAAATAAATTGTGTCCTTATACTTCTCCACAATAGAAGTAGGAATTATTTCTCTTGCTTGCATTTCATTTTGAAAGTTCTTGAAATAACCCCAGACAGTTTTCCTAGCTTTACTATCACCAACTTTGTGCAAGATATCTCTAATTTGAACAGCTATGGGTTTATTACCTTGCCATTGAACTTTTCTAAATCTTGAAACTTCATTAATGAAATAAAAAAATAAACAAAATAGTAGATTACCATATTTGAATGAATTCTTCTTATATTTCTTGATGTTTCCAAGATTCTCCATTAATTAGCTTCTAAGTAACTCACATAGATCATACTCTGCATTCTCCTTCATCATTTGATATGTTGCATAAATAGTTCTACTAGATACAAAATTATCTTGGCTAGAATGATGGATCTCATAACCAATGACTATAGATGCAAATTTGACATCCACTTCAATAATATCATCAATTTTCATAACTCTTTTATCAAACATTGAACCGGTTGCATCAATAACTATCTAATTCTTCATTGACTTCAATATCAACAATCCACTAGAGGAATTTGAACCTGTAACAGTTCTTATGGATTCTTTTGTAAGCTTAAAAGGTTGACTCAACCACATAAATTCAGTATGAACTCGGCTAAAAATATACCGAACCCACTTGTTTTCTTCAAACATGATAAATTTTACAATCTATGTGAATTTCTTCGCCTCTAAGTTTTTAATTTAGGATTTACCTTGAAATCTTCTCCAACTATATGATTTAAGTACAAATTCAACAACTGTGAGCTTCCTAACTACTCAATATTTGCATGAATGTATGCCCTAATGTATTCAATATGCAAGATGTACGAAAAATATAAAAATGAACCTAAGGGCTCTTTTTTTTTCTGGATTAGGGTTTGATTGCTGAATTGCCTTCACACTTGAATCTTCACCAAAGTTCACCAAAGTTCGCTTCACAGCTCTCCAAACTTCTTAAGGTGCAAAGTGACAAATGAAGAATACAAATGACCTTTTATCATTCACACACCTAACTTTTTGTCACAATAAATGATTTTTCCCTAACTCATCTAGATACGCTGTTTCCATACCCTGTGAAAGATAACTCTTCTACAAACCTTCAACTCTGCATAAATACTCTCTCCAACTATTTCAATAGAATTTGTAGATCATCAATGGAATCACTGCACTCATCCATATCCCGGTACCAACTATCGGCATGGGGTTTGAATAATTTTCTTGAGAACTCCCCCTAGGCTAGAGGCCTTAATCCAATTCATAGAGGAATTACCAGAAGAATTTCCAGACCTTGATTCTAGTGCTAACTCATTTCACGCAACAAAGTGACTCTTCTCCACCCATATCTTCTTCATTTTCTTCTTGATCTCACTTTTAGTAACCTTTCCTTTCCCATTTTCATCCTTCTACATGTTTTTCCCTTGATTTACAAGACCCTTCCTACTACAAAATCTAGCAATGTGACCAAATTTGTTGCAATTTTAGCACACCACATTTCTTTGTCCAGACTAGTCATTCCATTGATTTTCTCTTGATCTGCACTACTTAGCAATATGGCCAAATCTATTGCATATATAACATTTGAAATCTATATAAAATTTGTTCATCATAATTTTTTCATCTGATTTCCTTTCCTGAATCTCCTTTGTTCATATCTAGAACTTTCTCCTTTCTCATATCCAAGACCTCGCTTGTCACCTTCAGTCCTTTGAATTTTAATCAGTTCATCAAGCTTGGCTGAGCTAATCTTGAACTTCTCCTTGAATTCATTTGTAGTAGCAAGTTCATCTCTAAGATCAATAATCTACTTTTCAAGCTCTTCCTCATTATTTATGGATTGTTCCAATTCAAGCTCCAACTGATTGAATCCATCAATAATTCAATTGCATTCTTCAAATTTTTCTTTCAAGAACCTAAGCAAACTTCTCTTCATTCTTATTCCTATCTTCAGTCTCCTTGGTCATCCTCATCATAATAGATTCCATTTCACGCTTTAAAACAATATTTTCTCTAGTAATCTTTTCACATTCTTCTGTCTTATCCTTCAAGGCTTGACTCAGGTGTTCATCTTCCATGCTCTTAATTTCTTTCTACTTAAGCTGATCACAAAGTTCATTTCTCCTTTCCCTTTGTTGGTGTTATTAAATGTCTTGTATCTTGTCCTAGGTCATGATTACGCCTTAGTTAAGTTTACTTAGGGACCACATAGGAGGTTGTTGGAGATTTTCCACCTTTGGTGGACTTGACATGTCATTACCTATCACTTCCACCTTTTGTGGACACATCATGTCATATCTCTCCACCTTTTGTGGATGATCCACCTTTTGTGGTGATTATTACATTATCTTTTTCCCACTTTAGGTGGAGTGATAACTTTTCATAGTTGTCTCATGTCATAAGATTACAACACTTGTCATAATCTTATGCCCTTCTATGTTCTCACCTTGGCTATATAACCAAGGGGTCTTCTATGTACTTTTGTATCATTCCATCATCTCATATTATTGACATTGAATACAATTTATTCTTGCCATATTCTATTCTCTCTCTTTTGTGCTTTTTATTGGGCCTCTAGATCTTGGGTGGCTATCTTCATAGCCAATTCTTACATGGTATTAGAGCTATTGGAGTGCCTTTGGTTAGTCATTTGGAGAGATTGTTGGAGGGTTCCATTTTTTTCCTTGTATTGCAAGTGCATTTTGGGAGCTTGTTGCATCAGATCTGAGCTTTCCATTGCATCCAGAGTGTTCAAGATAGTCAGATTTGCCTTTTGTTTAATCTTAGTTGGACATCGGAGGCCAAATCTGCAAAGGGTTGAAGATTGGAGGTGGTTACCAGATCCAAGAGCTAGCTACCACTTCAAAGAATTTTCAACCGAAAAGGACATCACCATTGCATCCAGAAGGACCAAAAACCCATAAATCGACTTCCAAATCTTCCAAATTGGAGCAAGTTGTTTGTCGAGGCAAAAAAAATTTGCAGGCTAGCCGTACGGCCAATCTGCACAATAGCATGATTTTTTCCTTTTTAAAAAAAAATTATATATTCTACGAAAATATTTTTTTTAGAAAAAAAAAACATTTTTCACAATTTATTTTATTTTTATTGTAAAGTTTTTTTCAAAAAATAAAAAAATAAAAAAAATCATTATACAGTCTGCAGACTATACAAGTCCGCAGACATACCGTCGTACTGTGGCATACCGCAAAGGCCACGTGGCAGGTAGCCACTGGCCCCCACAGCTCCCACTCTGGCTACCGGTCAACGAAAAACTGGCAATCAACAGTCAGAAAACAGCAACCGGTGGTGAGGGTTTGAAATATTCCGACGATTCAAACTCAGGCGAGCGTTTTTCCATGTGATGGCTTCTTAAGCATCAATTTTAAGCTCTTGGACTCCAGCATAGTCTGTCGAATATTCCTGGCGGTCAAAGATTCCCTAGTGGACCTTCGACGGTCTAACAGGCGTCTTTTTTAAGCTCAAAGATTGGAGAATATTCCGGTGAATATTCTGTCACAACCGACGGCGATGATGACGGGCACTGGGCCATCAAATTTAACCACTCTATTTGATGATGTCAGTATGCGTCATTGATGATGTCAGCATTTTCTTAAAATAATTTGCTCCCCTCTCCAATGGAGTTTTTGATTTTGCAGTCCGACTTTAGAGCTTCATATCTTGCTCACTTTTGCTCCTTTTTTTGAGCAATTTTTTTTTATTTGGGCTAATTTTTCATGTACTTCATAGTGGTGTATTCAGTTTCTGATTTTGGTGTACATATTTTCCACAATTTTTAGTGTCTTAACACTGTACCTCTCTTGTCACTGTTTTTGCAACTTTCGAGGCTTCGTTCAAGCTCATACGAACTCCGTTTCAGGTGCCCTTTTTTTTAAAGTGCATAATTTTTAGTCTACTTCTTTAATCTGCAATCAATTTGAAGCAATCTTGAGTGGATTTTTTACTTTCAACATATGGTCTTTTTTGGCCTATTTGGCACTTATATTGCTTAGATCTAAATTTAGGTATTTGCTTATTTGTTCTAGTATGCTATCAGCCTATTTTTGGCAAGTTTTAAATCAGAAATCATAAGCCCACTTAGCCAAGTTGCAAGTGGCCTATTGTACACGCACTGCATTATAAAGTGCCAAAAATCATCTATTTGGGGGGGTACTTTGATTGAGTGAATTTGGGGGGCTGTCTGTTGTGTGATTGTTCCTATTTTTTCTCTTGTTCTATTGCATTACATCATGGTTTCATCTAAAGTTCCACTCTTAACTGCACATAATTATGCTACATGGAAAGTTCATGCATGGAGTAAACTAATGGAAAACAGTTTAATTTAGTACATTGATGGAACCATAACTGAACCTTTAGATCCTAAGGAAAATCCAACAACATATATGGATTGGCTCACTAAAACTTCTATGGCATTGGGTACACTAAGAAAGTTCATTTCAGATGATCTAATTTTCCATGTTGATAAATGTACTACAGCTAATGAAGCTTGGGATAACCTTGCTGCTTTGTGTTGAAAGGTTGATAAGGTTAAGGGATACAAACTTGAACATGATATCTTAAGCCTTGATTCCAAGGATTTTGATACAATGCAAGATTGTATCACTAAGGAAAATGATCTAAGAGCACAACTAAAAGATTGTGGTATTGAGAAAGAAGATGATCAATTGGTCTTCAACTTGTTGGACAAACTTCTAGTTGAGTATGTAGCCTTTGTTTCAAGTTTTCAAACTCAAAGATTGACAATAAGTAACTTCACATCACCATCTTTTGAGGATCTCACCGATCTTTTGATTCTTGAGCAAAATAAGTTGATGAAAATGGGCATTCTCAAGTCTTTAACTTCAAGACCATTGGCGGTCAATCATGGAAACAATAAGCAAGGAAAAGGGAAGGACCAAAAGCAATCTTCGCCAAAGCCACAAGGAGAGAACAAACAATCCAATCCTCCACAACAAAGCTCAACTTCATCTTCTTCAAAGAAGTACAACTATTCAAGTAAGAGGGAGCAACCAACATGTGCATATTGAAAAAGGATTGGTCATGATGAGCATCATTGTCATGTTAAGTAAATTCATGAGTTAAAACATATCCTTAAGAAGAACAACATCAACTTGCCAGTTGCATATCAAGAGAAGGACTCATCCCCTTCCACTTCTTCTAAGGAAAAAAGTACAACTCTCATGGCAACAACATCAAGCTCATCTCCTTCTTCATCTCAATTTCAGAAACATAAGGGGCAAGCATTTCTTGCAATTGCAAATTCCAATACAGATCAGTGGATCCTTGATTTAGGAGCTTCGCATCATATGACTTCGTCCAAGGATATGTACTCTTCATTTGATTCTTGTTCATCACCACCCATTTTGATGGCCAACAACACTTCTTTGGAATTTTGTGGGAAGGGTTCTATTGACATTGAAGGTGGAGCATTTAATGATGTTCTATGTGTGCCTACTTTGTCAAGGAACATCCTTTCCATCTATCATATTACACATAATGGTATAGGAAAGAGTGTAGATTTCACACCAAATTCTGTCATTGTTCGGGATTTGCATAGCAGGGCTCTTGTTGTAGTTGGGGAGGTTGATAATCATTCTCGGTTCTACACCTTCTCATATTTTTCTGCTATTTATGATTCAGATCACCCTAGTGTGGACACACTTGAGGAGATTGAGTATGGTTACTTGAATCTTGGAGTTCTCTCTACTCATGAGGTTCTTGAACCTATTGTTGATACTCCATCTCCTACATTGACTGATGCACCTGATGATACTTGTGTTTTGACAATTTTAGTGCCTTGTGATTTAGTGCAATAGTGCATACCTTGTCTTCCAGTAGCAGCTTCATGGGATGACTACTTGATAGACATTGGCAGCTTGTTTGTGGAATTCTACATTGCAGATTTGGGAGACACATTTGATTACTAACATCTTCTCTTTGATGAAGGTGATTCTTCTTCAGTTGTTGCGAGGGAAAACTCTGACCCTCCTCTACATGACCAGTCTTTCAAGGTTGATGTGATTGTGGATGCATCTGTACATCAGTTAGAGGAGGCCACTTTCTCTTTTGAGGAGACATCGTATTTGGAGTATGTTCTTCCTATATCCTTGCTAGATCTTGAGTTGTCTTTTTCAGCAAATGAGAGTGTTGTTGCAATAGGGTTCTCACAAGTTCCAGGAAGTGACTACACCATTGCAGCTTCACATAGTTTGGGACAGGAATGTTTTAGTGTCAACACAAGGAACTTTGAGCAGATTTCAGAGACTTCTTACACTTTGAGGGTTCTTCCTTCTTCACTTGTGGATTGGGGAGCCTTCATTCATGCAACTTTGGTATTGTTTCTTCCTAAGGGGAGGAACGTTGTTCGACTGTTTTGGAGTAGCTTCTTCATTCCTTCTTGATCATCTTCCATGGGTGATCATTGTACATTGAGGGGGGGCTACCTTGTCTCTCTTCTTCTCTTGTATGGGGGGGACTTTTTCCTCACATGGGGTTTTATCCTTCTCATGCCATATTCATAGGCTTTTGTATTTCATCTCTCTTTTGGGGGGTAGTTTTTTCCCACTGGGTTTTTCTATCTTTACTCCACTTGTGAGATATTTCATTGCATTTGTACATGGGTACCTAACATGGCCTCGTAGTTGGGACCCATTTTGAATTATTTTCTTTTGTGTACATTCTCCCTAAGTTGCACTTAAGGGGGGATGTTGGTGTAATTAAATGTCTTGTACCTTGTCCTAGGTCATGATTACACCTTAGTTAAGTTTACTTAGGGACCACATAGGAGGTTGTTGGAGATTTTCCACCTTTGGTGGATTTGACATGTCATTACCTATCACTTCCACCTTTTGTGGACACATCATGTGATATCTCTCCACCTTTTGTGGTGATTATCACATTATATTTTTCCCACTTTAGGTGGAGTGATAACTTTTCATAGTTGTATCATGTCATAAGATTACAACACTTATTATAATCTTATGCCCTCCTATGTTCTCACCTTGCCTATATACCAAGGGGTATCCTATGTACTTTTGTATCATTCAATCATCTCATATTATTGATATTGAATACAGTTTATTCTTGTCATATTCTATTCTCTCTATTTCGTGCTTTCTATTAGGCCTCTAGATATTGGGTGGATACCTTCATAGCCAATTCTTACACCCTTGAATCATTGATTTTATCTTTCAATGATTGAATGAACTTCTTAGCATTCTTGAGACTTGCCTGTAAATCTCAGACTTCAAATTTGGACTGAGCAAGATCATCTAGGGGCACCAAAAGTTGTTGTTGAAGGCTACTTGAATCCATTGAATTACTTTCTCGGATCTTCCCCCAGCTTTTAAACTTCTTCCAAGGAACCAGGCTCTAATACCAATTATTCAAATCAAGGAGCACTAAGAGGGGGGGGTGAATCGATGTTCAAGAATTTTAACTTTATTAATCTAATCTTTAAAGTACTGATAACATTTAACCAAAAGAAATATGCACGAACATAAAGCAAGCAACCACAAAACTATAACACAAGTATTTTTTATGTGGAAAACCTATTAGGGGAAAAACCATCATGGAGGTCAATCCACAATATTATCTAAGTATACTTAAAAAGATGTTTACAAAATGGGAATGCACTTGCATTCAGGCACAGTTCCTAGAGCTCACTGATATGAAAATATGAAAATATTTACAACCTATCGGCTCAATCCATAATTAATCTTCAATTCGCACCAACCAAATTTAGTCACAACATAGTGAGGACCCAAATAAACATGCTCAAACACAAAAACACTTAAACAATTACTCCTTGAATATCCACAATGACTACATTCACTTAGTCGGCCTTCAAGCACTATTAAACAAAAAATTAATGAGCTAGATCTTCTAACTTGTACACGGATCGATACGAGGCTCTAAGATTCAAGGATAACATAAATCATATACCAAACAACCTTCCCTATGATCCAAAACTCAAAATGATAAAAAAAAATTGCATATGAATTGATGAACAAAATTTTGTCAGATTCTCTATTCTAACTTGACAGTTAATCACAAAACTTCAATCTGACTTCTAGTATGATCAAATACTAACATGTGGATCGAATCACTGACAAGTGTTGCCATCAATGACAACACCAAATAATTTGTGTAGTGTCTCTTTCCAACAATAATAGATTTTAAGAGGAAATGCAAAAGGGAGATGATGGTGATGAATTATTAATTGGCAAGTTCATGGACATCAAAGAGGTAGTAAAGATTGCTCAGAAGAAGATTTCCAAATTCAATGATATGCAAAAGTTCACCTCTATTGAATTAAAAAGAATAAAGTTTGAGGAAAGTAAGGTAGATGGGATAGATGTGGACATTCTTAGACAAGTGTTAGACATCTATGATGAGTACTTACTTGAATAGAAGACATGGGAGTAAAGTGTATGGAATATTCTTTTTTGAATGAAGCATCAAATGATACAACCAACTGGGCAACTCTCCCCTGTTTTTCAAAATCATAACACAAGTTCAACTAAGGATTCCCCAATAGTTTGACCTTATCCTTGTGCATCGTATTTTGATATAGAGTCATCAACAATTGAACTAAAGATCACGATGGTAGTCATCCCATGCAGCTCTAGTTCTTCCTTGATTGGTGGATCTCAAATTCTTGATTGGAGGAATTAGTGTTAAGACTTGTCCATATGTAGTTTTTCTCTCCATGTTGTAAAGGTCAGCTAATTGAAGAAGGATTAGCTACCTAAGGATAATTTTAGGAGAATTTTTATAGTTTTAGAAGCTTTTATAGTTTTATGCAAAGACACTTAGACATTTTTACAATTTTCAATACAATTTATGTTATTTTCTAGAATTATTTTTTATGGTGATGTCAATGAATAATGGTCATTCATATGCAAATGAATGTTGGGCATAAATGTTTCTTATTTGATGAAATTCAATAAAAGATTATGAATCTGAGACTATTTCCATTAAATTATTTGTGAATGATATTTCTTGGTGTTTATTGATCTATGAGTTTTAATGATGAGCTAGTGATATGTTCTTGTTTGATTTTGAAGTTTATGAATGGTGAATGATTGTATGTCTTGAATTTTCAATATGAATGAATGCAATGCTATGGATTTTTTTATAGATTGTATCATTTTATGGTTTAGTTTTTTAAAAGGAATGCTCATTATGAAGTTTTTATTTCTAAATTGAAGGAAATCTACATTTATGTTTTGTTGTCCTAAGCTTTGTTCTATCTTTTTGATGTTTACTTATACCCCCAAACATAGATTAATTTGTATGATGCAGTTTGTGTCCCTTTACTAGTAGACCCCTTGAACATTAGAGTTGCATAGCTCACTGAACAACATCAACATAGTTGAGAACCAACTACAGAGACCTTGGAAGATAGGTAGCTTTAGGTTATTTATCTTTTTCAGGAGAAATAGAGTAGAAATATTTTGTTTTAATGTTGTGTTATATTGACCATCAACAAGACCCTTCTCATAGGTACTAAATTTTGTTGTGTCTTCCTCATGAATAAATCCATAAGGTTTTGGAACTCCTTATATTTCTTGGTGAGTATTTCTCTATTGATTGATAATTTTTGTGCAAGAGTTATGGATATGAGATTTCCATTCAAAGTACCCTTAAAATGTATTTAATATTTGATACAACTATCAACAACTATCCCCACACTTAATGTGAGAAATAGATAATTGAAACATTTGTATGCTACAACGTCAAGCTTCAATACCATAGAAGGATAAAATATCAAATATTGTTGCATTTCTTTCAAACATGGAAGCAACTTGTATTAGTAGTTCATTATTTAATACATGAACCATCCTAACAAGCTTAGTTATGCCTAAAAGACCCCTGATATTGGAAGAACTTGTCTTTCATTTGTTATTTGATGATGCTTCCCAAGGAAAATGTTAGTAAATCATCAATTTTAAATCATTATCTCCTGATAACTTTGGTTGTCATTTGCATGTGAAATCTCAACCATTGTGCCCTTGTTGAAAATTTAATGACACATACATGTATCCCAACTTAGATAAAGATCTTAAGGTCAAAATAATATCATTATTCTTCCATTGTAGGGGCTATTCTCAATGCCATAGTGACCACAACATAGCACAACAACATGATATTAATAGTGAAACAACAACAAAATCTTAGTCAAGATAATGAAACAAAAACTAGTGATTGATCCAATAAGCTCCACAAACCCTAGCCTATTGATTCTACTAAACAAGGGTTAAATATTTGAACAATCTCAAATATACTAAATTGTACATGTTCACTATACAACCAATTTTGAGGCCCCTATTAACTATGAAAATATCCTCATAAATTTCATATGGATATACCTTTCTAGCTTAAACAATAGGGAAAAACAACATTCAGAGGTAACCTGCAATGAAGACTAGGTATTCTTAATGGAAATGGTAATGATGTGAGGGTTTCCAATATGATATACCTTCCTCTTGAAAAACTAAAATCCACGTGCATTATCTTGCATGACTACAAATTGATGCATTTTGGTTGCTGGAAACAAACTCTTCAATGCCTCTTTTACCTATCACGATTGTATTTTACTATGAAACTAATCTACAAGAAACCTCCTCTCTTACCTATCCTCTATCTTCCACAACCAATTTTGTGTCTTCATTTATTCTCGACATGCATGATTATTCTTGAAAAAGTCTCTTCAACCTAGAGATGAAAGTATGCAATGTGTTCTAGACCTAGAAATAAAATTGTATTTTTTCTTTATATCTTGAAGGGAGGAAGGCTTACTCAATAGCTGGGAAACAAAACCCTAAAACCTCTAAAAAAAATTCACATTTTCAAAACAAGGAAATACTTTCTATTGTGGATGTGAGCTTATAAAATTGATAAGGTCATTAAATTCCTTTAAATAAGATTATGGATATTTAAAACCTCAACCTAAAATATAGCATGACTCAAACTCCCTTCAAAATAGGTCTTCACCCCAATGTATGCACATAGTTATAATAAGAATCACCACCCAAATACTTCTAACATGAGAAAACCCCTTTATTACCTTACTTTGGAAAGCTTTCCTTCAAAATTAGGTCCTAGGAATAAAATAATGATTCCTTTAAACAACATTTGAAACTTTGTGTGGCTTATGTAGTCCAAGGGGAAAAATAAGTTAACATTTTTGGTGACCTTTGTTAATGTTTTTTCTGCTAAAACTCGTACACTAGTAGCCCTACATATCCATTGGGCATAGGAGTCAAGAGAGACCTAAGACAAACTAAAACCCAGACTTACCAACCAGTTGTAACACCTCAAGGATAGATAACTAAACACCAAAACTAATTGTTCTTTAGCACTTGGAGAAAATGAAAACAAGCATTGTGCATCAACACTTATTGATTTTATGGTGTAGACACCTAAAATTGTCCTTACTAGCAAAAAACTCTATTTAACTAACTCACATCCTTATTATTCAATAATACATTATTATTTAATATTCGTCTATTAATTAAGTGATTTAACATTATTTAATTAATTCATCCTCAAATTAGCATTTCACATCAATTGCATCCAAAACCCAAAATTCATCTATTAATTGAATTATAGTACATTATTTAATTAATTTAGTTTTTCATCATTTTTAACAAATTAAATAAATTTCATTTATTTAATAAAGTCTTGAAACCCTAATTTCTACTATTAATTGTGTAATACAACATTATTTAATTCATTCACTTTTTCATCAAATTTGACCAATTATATAAATTTCATCAATTTAATAAATTCCTAATCTAACTTTATTCCTCTTGATTAATTAAATAACACCAATAATTTAATTATTTCACTAATCCACTTTATTCCCCCAAGTTGATTAAATTATTAAAACACAATAGTTTAATTAAAGCACTTTCCCCTAAATTTGAATAGTTGAATTTAATTATTCAAAACACCAACAAAAAGGTCAAATCAAATAAACAACTTTGTTTGCAAAATTCAAACTTGATTTGCACATTCAACTCCAAAAAAGGATTAATTGATTAAATTAATTAATCAAATATCCTTACCCACTTTCATGATTGAGTGAATTGTTCCACCTATTTCCTCAATCCCATTGAAGGCTCAAATTGATTCATAAATTTCAAAAATTCTCCCACCTATTTCTTTAATCCCATTGAAGGTTCAAATTGATTTCATCAAATTCATGAATTGCTCCACCAATTTCCTCAATTTCACAAATTTCTCAACAAGATTTCTTCAATTACACTAATTATGTAATCAGTTTCAATTAATTATTCCTATCTATTTCTTCTCAACATCTTCCAACTATTGATCAAGATATTCTCTTATGCAAACTCAAGTGATCATTTTGAATCAAAAATTCTCTATAAAAACCTCTTTCTTCTCACAAAAAGGATCGAAGAATCAACATCATTCACACAATGAAGTAATGTTGAGATCATAATCAACATTGACAAAGCTTCAACCAACATATTTGATCAAACACACACATTTTTTAAAGCTTTCGCTTATGCTACAATGGAGGCTTCACATTGATACAAACAATCAAAAATCTTCATGAACACACTCTAACATGGGATGGTAAACTTTCATTTATTTTTGAATTCATTTTGATATCATAGGATTTAATTGCTTGTTTTCAATAACTTAGAAAGCTTCATTTCATGAGTGAAGGAATGAATCTTGATTATTGTTTTTGATTTAGATTAGTTTCTATTCAATCAAATTATATTGTTTAAACTTAAAGATTTACCCCTCACACATTTTGGCATGCCTGATGGGACCTTGGTCCTTAGCACTAATGTTTTTTGTGAGTTCATTGGAGCAGTTACATGTATCGAAACATTTTTTCACTTTTCTAGAAATGTTGTTGACCTTTTTTTTCATGTAGAAGCTATAGGATTATGATAGAGGCTGCTATTGCACTTTTTCAATCACTTACGCCCTTTTTCCAACCACTTTTGCACTTTTTTTGGTCGCTTTTGCACTTTTTTCAATCACTTTTGACATAACAGGGTCACTATTGACTAGCAATTATGAATTTTTTTACCCTATCATTATATGACCATATCTTGGTCATATGAAAGTATTTTTCAGTGCTTTTTTTAAATGGGGTATAATTTTATGATATTTGCAATGGTTTAGGTGGATTTTAGTTTTTGTATAGTTAAAATTTTCATGGGTGCATTTAAAGTTAACATACATCTCAATTTGGTCTAGGTTGTAGGGTTTTGATGCTTAAATCAGTTGTCTAACCCTAATGTTTGATTATGTGTTACATTTGGAAAGTTTCTTGCATATCTTGTGTAGATTTTGTAGGATTTATGGTGCATTTTTTAATGAAAAAATTAACACATTTGTTATAAGGAAGAAGAATAGTCAAAGAATTCTAAGTTTTCCAAGCTTCCTAGATTAGCAAATGCTTTTAAATTGGTGCAATAAAAAGAACCCCACAAACAACACACTTTGATTTAGTGCTCTAAAATCAATATTTTTCAAGATTTCTAATTTAGAAAATGCTTTCATTTGGTGCTTAAAAAGAATCCCATAAACAAACACATTTATATTTAGTGCTCTAAAATGAACCTTTTCCAAGCTTTCTAAGTTAGAAAATGCTTTCATTTGGTGCTTAAAAATAATCCCACACACAAATTCTTTTGATTTAGAGCTCTAAAATGAACCTTTTTCAAAGCTTTCATAGTTATAGAATACTTTTTTTGGTGCAATAAAAAAAAATCCAGAAAAAAACACTTTCAATTTAGTGATTTAAAAAGGATGTTTGATTTTTGTTGTCAAAATTATTTCAATTTGTTGATGAACACTCGATTTCATTTTGTTGACCAAATAAGACAAGGATCTAGAAAACACTTAGTTTTGGGCTTAAAATGAACAAATAATTTTTCTTCTTGCATCTTTCGTATCTCATTGATTGATATCAAAAAAACTTCTATTGGATGCTTTAAAAGGAACCATTGTTATCTTGTACACACCTTATTTCACTTTTTTTGGATAACACCGCTTAAGGGGCTTAAAAAGAACATTGTGATGAAGTGTATTCCATGTATTCCATGTTTGGTAAACTAGGTGACTATCGTCTCCCCTTGTGTTTGTTTTGCAATCTTGGGTGACAAAAATCATCTTGATTTTCACATATTTTACTTCAAAGCATACCTTTTTAGAGGGCCTTCCTTCTGAGACACATCTTGCATGGGAGAACTCAAAGGTGACCCAAGTGGTACTTTGTTTTTTTTTGCTATATAAATTATTGTGTGTATGAGGAAAGTTCATCACCCACCTAGTGTGGGTGCTCTATATTGATGAATGTCTCCCTCAATATCTAGGTAATACGTAAAAACCCACAAGGGCTAGGAGGCCTCTTAATTGAGTGAATCACCGGATGCATAGACACCAGTTATCCCAAAACATGACTAACAACCAAATTTTTGTAGAAGCTGCCCCTTTTATCCAAAACATACTTTGAAGTGGTGCATCAGAATTTACTTCTGAGAAGTTACCAAGTCCAACTTATGGTTGAGCGTAAAATTCCTCTCCATTCATTGCATGCAAAATCATCCCTTTGGGGCATGAGGTTAGCCCACGTATGAAGAAGTGTATATCCCTAGGGTGTAATTTATTTTCATGAAATTTCCAAAGATCTATTTAGTTACTTTGAAAAAATCAAAATTTGTGCTTGAATAAAAGAATGAACACATCCAAACAAGAACTTAACATGGTTCTAAAATGAAAAACCATTTTAACTTAGTGTGAATCCTTTGAAAAGAGGCATCTATTTGCACTCCTAAAAGATATCATAAAACAATATCTTCGAAGGTTTCTAAATATCTAGGCTCACATTTCAAGTTGCATTAAGGAAAAGGTAAACATTGGAAACTATAACTTTAACATTTCTACCTCTATAAAATTTGAGCTCTTTCATGGAGGGAAACGTGCTTAAATTATAGACATCTAGGGTCTTACAAGTTTTTATTGTTAACCTGCAGGATATCACTGCTAAATCTCAAAATATATAAAAAAAATCATCAAAAATTGTAAAAAATCATAAACACTACTACCAAAAAACAAATTTGAATAGAGGCCACTTCTACTACTATTTCTGCCACACTTGACCAAAAATTGGTCACACTTGCCAAAAAAAGCTCGCCTTTTCTCTCTATCCCATAATAGCCATTAATGAAAATCTATTGCATTTGACAAAAATTGCACAATTGTTGCAAAACTAACCGTAGTTCATTTTTTATGCCACACTTCCCAAATATTTTTTAGTGCACTTGCCAAAAAACTAGCTGCACATGCCCAAACAACTCGCTTTTGACTATGTGAATTACTACATTGAGAAAATTGCATATAGAGGATGCACTTGAAATTATTGGTCATAATTTATTTCCAAAATTTAGCACTTTTGACAAAATTTTGTTCGCAGTTGACAAAATTGGTCCCTTATGATCAAAATTGATCGCTTTTTCCTCAATTCTATTGCTCTTGCTCTGTCTTGCTAAAATTAAAAAATGAACTGAAGCTGGTTACAAGATCCTCATTGAAACGAAACAATTGGAATCCAGGATATGTCATATAGTCCTTCATCCATTTTTCAAAATCCATCCTAATTTTGGAAATCAAAATCAAAACAAACAAACTTAGATTATTCCCTCACCCACACTTCTAATATATAAATAGTTACTTGAACCTCAAGGCTAGTTCAAGTAAGCTTTTCCACAACATATCCTCTAATAAGTGAGAAATTGATCCAAACCTTTCAACATTTTTGAGTTCCAAGAATAGTGTCATCCAAAAAAATCACTCAAACCTTAGAGTCTTGAGAACCACAACAACCGTATCAAAACACCAAAACTTTCACCTTATGAACATTTGGCATCTGATTGCTTCAGTTCAAGAACCAAACCTTACACCAATTTTCATACAACCAAAATTTGAGCTAATTGAAGGAGAACAAATAGACATAATCAGTAATTTGAGGAGCTTCATATTTGAGAGAAAGGAAACACCAAACCAGTGGAGAAACACAACCAACATCTTAGATAAAGAGGAAGAGAAAGAAAATCCTATAGCCATATGACCCATATTACCAACTCCTACATGGTAATAGGTACCATCCTTTTAGAAAACAAAAAGTCCAAAAAAAAAAAAGAAATTTCATTTTCCTTAAAATAGAAAATCCAAACAAAAACCAAAAGGATTCTTTTCCATATTTAGGAGTCACAAAATGTTCAAAAAATCTAGGATTTTTTTATGAAAACTATGAGATCACAACATATAAAGACACATTGAAGCCAAAAAAAGTAGTTCTAGAATACCCCCAACAAACACCACAAATGACAAAAGTAACCCATAGGGATATAAACCAAGTGACCTTACGATAGTGTATTGAACAACAAAACGTCCTAAACATGCAACCATAACATCCCCAACAACATGTTAATATCAATATATTACCCAACTCACTCTTATAGAGGGTCACAACATCAAGTAGGGGGTGATCCCATATTAATGGGTTACACTTTTTGGCCAAACTTGACATTGAAATCAACATTTTTCACCAAATCTTCACTTTCTTACACATATAGTAGCTAAACCATTAAGAATTTGAAGGTGAATAAAACTAGTGATTTGTTATATTTTGTGTGTATATTTTAATCATATTTAAAAAAAATAAAAAATAAAGTGTGAATCCTTTTATGAAATTTTTAATAACTTATTTTTTCTACTAAACAACTTTTTAAAAAAGTGATGTTTACTTTTGACCACATAACTTTTTTTTATAGAAGGGATATAATTTTATTTTTTTTAAATACAAAATTCTCACACCAATATCTAGTGCATGGATATTTTTTCATAATTTTGTGTTACATTTTTTTGGGTATGTGCAAGATCATCATGGAAAAAATAGGCCCTTAAGTGGCAAAAAATTCAGAAAAATCAATGTTAGGCAACTTGATGTAAAAAATTTAATAAGTTATCTATATTATTTCAAAAATATGTAAGAATATAATTTGTAGAAAATTGAATGTAGTTTCTAAATTACTAGGTTTGTACTTAAAAATAAATAAAATCTATTTGGTGAAAATTTGAAATTTCAATGCAGTACTTAAATTTCAAGGAAAAATAAGAAGTAGGTGTCTGTCTGACCACCCTAACCATAATAAAATAATAATATTTTTCTATAAGATTTTATATATAAGTATAGGACTCATGTCCGGATGTGATGCATATTTTTTTGTAATTTTTTTCCAAGTAAATAATTAATTATGAATTTTTTATTACAAATTTTAAAAAATATAAAAACTAGTATGTCTTACCACCTTAACTTGGTCAAAAATTCATGAAAATTATTTTTTATTTTTTTAATACTATATTATGTGAAGCATATAATGTGACGCATGTTTCAGATTCAAAAAATGTGATACTGTTTGAAAGTTATTGATATTTTTCAATCAACCTATTGATTAGGACTTTAGTCATAATTCTAATAGAAAATGAATAATAATATTTATTAAATTAAAATTAAAGCATAATTTATATTGGTGGAAAGCTGAGAATCTCCTCTAAAAACCCTTTTCGTTTCATCAATTTTGGGTAAAAAAAAAGTTGTCAGCCACATACCCTACAAATACCCATAATATTGCCACTTTTTGGCCAATCATGATCCTGCACATACTCTTTTAATTAATTTTCCAAGTCAGATTAATTATAATTTGGATAGAGGTGTACTTCAGACTACATGACCTTTTTTGTATGCATTTGAACTAACTTATTTATATTTTTTTGGAATAAGGACATCAATACCTAGTGCACATGTATTCTTTAGAAAAGAATTTCTCTATTTTCCTATTTTTTCATGTGTAAAACAAAGCACTTGATATTCATTGAAAAAATTACGTTCACAAGAAATAAAAAAGTAAATATAATAATCAAATTAAATATATTTAAAATTAAACTTTTTGGGAAGCTTATAATAAGGGCTACATACTTACAAAACATAAATTTTAAATTAATTCATTTGATCGCCCAAAAGGTAAATGAAAAGTGATTTTTTATTAGCATTTTGATAAGTGTAGAGGAGACTACATTATAGGTATGGTTTAAAACTAATGGGGTTCTATCCAAGGGGTTTTTATCAAAACCTCTTTAACTAGAATCATTTAAATGAAACTTTTAAAGGCTTAAATCATTATATTTCCCAAAAATATGTAATTTTAGGAAAAACTCAGGATGTCCTAGAAAGTGTAACCCATTATTGTGGCAACACTCTAGGGCAACAACATAAAGGGTTTCAAAATCACCATTAAGGAATAAGTTTAGAAAATAAAATTTCCCTAAATTAACTTAAGAAAAATATTGAGCAACTTGAACAAAATCATAATACAACGTATCACAAATACCATGTTTAACATCTAAACATTGCATATCCACAACAAATGAACATCATTCCACAAAAACCTCAATATCTACATCAACAACACTTCCAATATCATCAAAACATTGATACATATCAAAAAAAAAAATCATCAACCACAATGGTCACAAAATCAAAATCAAATCCATTAATAGTGTCTATAACACCCCTCCATTTTGCTCTTTGATCGAACAGTGTTCTTCTATGATATGTCTTATTTCTATTGCATTGTGACTTTGGAACTGGGTTATTTTAACCACTATTTGTTAAGCGATGTAAACATTATGTTTTGATGTGATGGTACTTTATTCAGATGTTATTATTATTTCATGTTATGGATTAAATTAGCATGTATGTGAATTACAGATGCTTTATGTTTTGATTATATCATTGATGATTAGATGCGTCGGTTAGTGACATTGTATTGGTGAAGGGGATGGGATCACATCACTCGCACGCGAGTGCCCGTGATTCCGCGATTTCCTCTTCATGGTGTGTTTTGATATTTATATATATATATATATGTATGCATGTTCGACACTTGTGTTGTGTGCAGGATGTAGGTACAGGACATTGACTCCACCTGATTTTGTAGGTCTGAGCATGTCCCTTGTTCAATGGAAAATGATTGGGAGATAGTAGCTTGGGCTTCTGTGTCGTGAAATCACCCTAGCCATAGTGGGTCATCGGGTTGTCAGTTGGGATAAGCTATTTGTCCTGTCATTTCGTCTCTCCTTGCTTGCGTGATTTAAATTTCCTAGTGAAATGGTGTTTGCTTTATTTAATTTTATTGCCAAAATTCATAAAAGGGTGCTTATTAATTAATTGATTAATTTAATTCAATCAATAAAAAGATCTAATCATGAATTAGATTTATTGTTGATTAATTAAATTAGTTCAAGGGTGTTAGTATTATTATATATTGTGGCAAATAAAAAAAATATATAAAATAAAATAAAATAAAATAGAAATTATCTTGCATTCCTCTTGTTATAGAATAAAATTAAAAATGATTTGTTTTAAATGTAATAGTTGGTTTCAATTTTGTGAAATAAAGTGAATTTAGTTATCATTGTGGGGTAAATGGAATTTTGTTTTAAATGATTATTATGCATTTGAAAAGGAAAATAAAGTTGTTTTATTAATTTCCAAAAAATGAAAATATCCAAAAAAATATCTAAATTGCAATAACTTTTGGTGGGTGACTAAATTAGGGGTTTGACATTTTTGGAGAGGGCATAAGGAAAATGGATTTTCTTTTTGAATTATCTTTTTCATAATTGGAAAAATTGGGAGAGAAAATTTGCATGGAAATTCTTGGAAGAATTTGAAAAAAGAAAATATTGAAGATTGGGGAAGCTTGAAAAAAAGAAGAGGGAAAACCTCCATTGAAGAACTTCAAGCTTGGAGAGAACACAAGGTTCTTACTTGTTTATCTTAATTTCATTTTGATAGGAAATTTAAATTTGTTCATAATCCTTGAAAGATTTAATCTCTTTGTAAAACCCATGCCAAAATCCTACTTTAAATTTGAAAACATGAACAAAAGAGGGTTCCTATTGTGTTTGAAATCAAAATTGTGCTTGCAAATTTAAATATGCTGGTTATGAGGAAAATTTCTTCAATTTAACTTCTTTTTTTTTTAGCAAATTAAGCTTATATAATATATATATATATATGCATATATATATTTGATATATATATATATATATATCCATATGCATATAAATATATATATATATACATGCTTTTATGTTTTCAATAAAATCCTGGTTCGGATTTCTATTTTTGCGTCTGGGTTTTTACCAGAAACGCATTTTTCTGTTGATAAAGGATTTTATTATAAAATAAAAAATAAAAAAATTTCTTTTTATGGGGTTTGGGTGGGGGTTTGGACCCCCATGGGCGCCTCCATCACTGGGGAGCGCTGCCCTCACAGGCCGCGGCCCCCAGTAATGGTGGCCGCGCCCTTGTGTAAACAGGGTTGTGCCCATGGTATTTAGGGCTCGGCCGTGGTTTGTTTTGGCTTTTTATTTTTTTGGTTACTTTAATATGTATAAATATTATTATATATATATATTATATATTATAAATTATATATAATATATATATGTAATATATATTATATTATATTTTTACTTTGTATTATTTTAGTTTTAATTTATTTTTATTATTTTTTTATTATTATTATTTAAATATATTTAAAATATATGTATTATATATATAATAATTAAATATTATATATATGATATATATATACATTAAATATGTTAAATAATAAGAATATTTAAAATAAAGAAAATAAAATTATTACTTTATACTTGTAGTTAAATACTTTTTTATATATATTTAATATATATATGTAGTTATATATATATATACATAAAGTTATATAATCATATATGTATGCTAATATATACATGCATTAAATAGGGGTATTTTGTGAGTATTGTAAGATTAGATGAGAAATAAATGATTAGAAATAAAATGTTATTTTATTTAAAGAGATTGTATTTAAATTTGTTTGTTTGATTAAGTAAACGAAAATCAAATGTTTAGTTTGAGATTCAGTAATGTTTCACAGCGTAAATTGAATTCTCGTTAATATGAGTGCAAAAAGAATATGATGTAATTAATTAGTTGAAAACACTATGTTGATGAGTGAATTGGATTTACGAAATCCTAATGTTAGTTGTTTTTCTAAAAATGCATGTACTACTCCTCTAGTGCTGTCCCGGTATTCTCGATGTTGGACTATTTAATCTTTGCTTTGAAAGTCTTCCATTGAGGTTGTCATATTAAGAGTAAGGGTTGTCGGTATGTCGGTCAAACTTGTGGGTTATTTGGGGTAGTGCACGTGGTTGTAGTTGTGTGATCACCAGTTAGCATGAACAAGATTTGTGTTATGTTTTGGTTACCGTGTACTATGAATAGGTTGTGCAACCTTATGTGTTAAGGTTGGAAATTGGGTTTTTCAGTTTGTACATGTTGTCTACCCTTGAATTGGGGGTTTTGTATCCCCGTGTTGTCAGTAGGAGAGTGCCCCTTTGTGGGGGTCCGACGCCCAAAGTGGTGTCAAGGTAACTCACCTAGGGTTTAATCAAGTGATAATTTAAAAGAATTAATGGGAAACTCCACACTAATAAAGTTAATGAATGCCTCTCTCATGGAACATGCATTGTTAAGACTCGAGATGAGATGAGACGCATAGTTTTGCGTGAGGGTCTGGCACTGGTAGAGGCAAGCCAGGGTAACCCATGATGGGGGTCCGGTAGCCTAGGAAGGTTGAGCTAGGGTAACTCATGGCAATTTATGTATGACACTCTTCCTACGTCAACAGATAGTCAGTTATTGTGTGTTGTACAATGGTGCACTTGTCCTATGAAACCTAGAAGCAATGTATTGTCTTGTGAGTTTTCTTGCTGTGTTAAGTGATGTTGGTATTTAAGTCAGTTCAATTATGTTTAGCCTTTGTCTAGAGGTAGTTGGTCTTGACCTGAAACCCTTGTTACTATCTCCTAGCAGGGGAGGTGAGCCTTTGGGTTTCACTTGGTTGGGTGGAACGTGCACCTTACACCGTTGGCTTTGTTCGTGATCATGTGGACGAGACTTTCATGTTGGGGAGCTCGTTGATTCCTGTTACTCTTCTAATTCTTTCATTCCAGCTATTCTTGTACTTCATTACCCCTCAATTGTATCGAGGTGGAAATTGTAATATTTTATCATGTTATTTGATCTACCTCATTCAAGGAATAAGTGTTGTAATTATATTGTAAACAATCGTTATGGGATATCATGTTGTATCTTTTAGTCCTTGATGTAATTATCCTGTATGGAATGTATGTACTTTAATTCCTTAATTCTATGATGCTATGTTTTCATTCCTTGGTTGTTTTATTCGGGTTTAAGTAATTTTTGTCTCATAGCCTTAGGGGATGTTTGCAAAGCATAGTGAACTTGTATGTTATTTTTCTTTTAAAAAAAAAAAATGTTGCATTTGGTTAGTGAATTGCAACTTCCCCTAGGGTTGCGTGGCGGGGCATTACAGTATCAACCTTCTAATAAGGAAATTCCATCTCCACCACAACCAAACTTACAATCAAACGATACTGCTAAACATGAGTACACTCCTTTAGGGGAGATAGTTGAGGGTTTTTTAAACCAACTAGTCAATTCCAAACTTATCACACTTCCAAAACCACCATGAAGTGGAAAACCTAGCATCAAATTCCTATGGTATGATGACAAAATATTGTAAATACCATGGAGTAAAAGGTCATGATGCATCAAAATGCATTACACTCAAAAATACCATCCAGGACCTTATTGATCAAGGAGAAATAGCTATCAAAGATGACATTCAAGGTCCATCTACCAATGACAACATTGAAAATATCTCAAACTCAAATTTTGTAAATAATGATCAAGAGCTATCTATCGCTGATCACATTGGAAATGTATCTACATCATCTAGTGAGCAAGAGGACATAAATCGAGAATTTAATCTAAATAATGATTAAAATCAATCACCAAATTCTAGCAATGATCTAATCCAAGATATATTGACATCATCCAACCTCATGGGAGTACATATTGATGATCAAGAGACTCTTAATCCCATACTTATACACAGTGCAAAAAATAAATGCCAAGAGATATCACCCATGATATGTCCCAATTTTGAGAAAATCCAAGGATCCTTCACAAGAAATCCTTTCTTTTAAATTGATCCATGTCAAGAGCATGAACTAAACCATATCGAAGATAATACCACACAAATTCAAGATCAAGAATCCCTATCATCAAAATACTACAATGACTTGGCAAGTATCTTCCAAAACCTCCAATGTTTCATAAAAGATCCTGAGCAAATCCATATACCAAGCGAACATACATCTACCCATGATATGCCTACTCCTAATTGACATGTATATGCTCTTCATCCAAGAAAAGAGTCTCATACTCTTGATGTCATTACCAAGGAACAAGAATCACCTACTCTTAACATCTTTACAAATGATCAAAGCACAAAAAAATCTATAGACATACCTAAAATTGATAAAAAAAAAGAAGCACTAAAATAAGAAACATCCTCCAATCAGATTGAAGACATCGAGCATGAATATATGGAGCACATTGTCTCAAAATCAATAAAGATAATATAAATCTTGAGTAGAAGAGCATTGGGTATACAACAATCAAAGAAGTAACAATATATTTTGAAGGGCCATCAAAATCTTATATTTCAAAGAATCAAGAAAAAGATATAAATTAGGAAATTATCTCACATATAGAGGATTCTACCAATGAAGAAGTTATCACCTTTGAAGATCCACAACAAAGAAAAGAAGGATTAGTACCTTATTTCAAAGGTAAATGATATCCTACTACGAATATTTTTTTTTAATGAATGCATTATAAAAGTAGAGGATTAAGCCTACATGAACAAGGTATGCTAGAACTAGTGTAGATTATTAGCAATTGTAAACATCAAGGTCTTGGTTATTCAAAAATTAAGGGATCTAAACATAGCAGTGATACCTCTATAATACTCGGGGAAACTTTATCTAACACAAACATGAACATAGAGAGCATGATGAGTCCTTACGATAAAATTGCTACCAATGCTACAACTAGCCATGCCATGAATCATCATCCTCACATATTTCAACCCTTTGGTTGTGACCAAAAATAAGAGAAAAGGCTATATCCAAGAGTGAAACAAGTCATTGAAGTAGAAGAATCAATAAAATAAAATGGAAAAGAAAAGTTTAAATGGATACAAAAGAAAAAGAAAGAAAATCATCCCTATCAAACTACATTACTCAAAGAAACTAAGGGGAAAAATCAAAAAGGGAAGTTCATCCATAAAAAAAGTCCAACTATGCAAAATAAAGCTTCAAGGGAAACCTACAAGGTATATCAAGACATTGGCCCTAGTTGAATCTCCATATCCACCCATCATTACTCATCATCCCAAGTTTGGAGAGTTCAAAATTCTAAACTATCAACTAATCCATTTTAATCTCAATGCATTTCACCACCCATGATATCCAAATATCACATTGACCATGTGTTGGTTGCAATTATTTAGCTTAAGGACTCTAAAGGCACCCTATCATGATGTGTGCATCAAGGTAAATTTGAATTCAGTATCGATAAAGAAGAAATGAATTATGAAGTGTTAGACTCAAGTGCACACATCTTAGCAAAAAAAATCCTCAAAGTAGGATATCGTTGACACGCCATGACAACAACAACACTAATATTAGCACTATCAATATCTATATTAGCACCACCAAGTGGTTTGAAAAAAGAAAAAAAGAAAATATAAAATTGTCACCATGATGAAAACCTCGTAAACATGCATGTTGTGTGACATGAAAGAAATTCAAGAAAATTGTCCAGAGAAAAATTGTCCTCCACTAAAAACCACTATGGTGGTGCTTTGGAAAAATGTCATGGTGAAAACCTGACAAATAGGCATCATGTGTAGAATCAAGCATCTATGTGCACCATTTCAAGTGGAAGCATCTCAACGTATCCATAATAAATCCAATCCATTTTTATCCAAAATAAAAATTACCTTGATCTTGAAAAATGCTTGGTGTACACTTTATACTTTCTTATGGAAAACATATTGACATTGGTCACTATCATTGACCCTATCTTATCCAACATTATTTGAGCCATGAGGCATTTTCTAGAGGGGAATCTATATCCAAAAATACTATCCTATCAAAAAATAGTCCATCATTGCTAGAAATTGGGGGAAAATACTTACATCTTGCTTTAGAATAAATCTTGATCTATGTCTTCTAACTCATAGTGTGATTAGGGTATTCATCACAACAACAAGGTATACCACTAATGCATTACCAAGATAACTTTCAAAACAATTCATCCCAACAAAAAGATATACCACCAATGCACCACTAGGGTGACCTTTAAAACAATTCATCCAGACAACAAGGTGTACCACCAATGCACTACCAGGGTAACCTTCAAAACTATCAAAAATTAAAAAAAATCTAAAAAAAAAAACAAAATATAAACAACTTTGGATTATTCCTTCACTCAACAATTCTAAGATATCAAAATTTTCTTGAAACTCACAACTAGTTCAAGTAGATTCCCCATAACATATCTAATAGAAATAGAAGTGGAATATCAATCCAACTTATCAATGTTGTTTGAATCCTAAAAAAAAAGTTTATGCCTTAAGTCACACCAAGTCGAACTACGTGGTCTCTATGTGTACAACGTAGGAAAGGCTTATCTTTGATCAACCCATTAGGCATTAGGTCAGTCCCTTAAGGTATCTATCATGATTTCATTCAACTTATTCAAAAAATTCATAATCCAAAATAATTCAAACAACAAAAAATAATCAAAACAAGTTTTTTTCTCAAAACATGCGAACTACAATCCTTTGCATGGATAATGTAGCTAATATGTCATAATCCCACAACATCTAGGGCATGTTGCTCATGCTCCTAGAAACCTATAATTAGATCAAACAACTAACATGGTTGTTGCTCTTGATTAAAGCAGTTTGAGGACTGCCTACAACCATTCAACCCACAATGTTAGGGACTTACTACGAAAATGCAAAACACATCTCAAATGGTAAACAAATTGGCTTAAAAATTTTGAAAATTGCAACAACAAAAGTTTTTTGTCAAAAATTTAAAAAAAAGGTGGAAGTGAAAATATTGTAGTCAAAAGCAATAGAGAAAGTCAAATGTGCAAATTTCAAAAGAAAAAAATTTCAACAAGGGCACACAAAATGAAACAAAAAATCAAGGGCCAAATTACAAAAGAAAAAATTGACATCAAATGCACAAATTTCAGGCATAGGGAAGAAACAAATGCAAAATTTTATCTCAAATGGGAACATTTTGAACATGTGTGAGCGAAAAAGTTAATAGAAAACCATTCATAAATAGTAGAAATGCTAAAAATGATGAAAGTGTGAAAAAATCACAAACTTGATGCATTCAACTGCTTTGACTTCAAGCATTAATTACAATAAAACAAAAAATTATAGAAAAATATTGAAAACAAGAAAAAAAATTAGATAACATCAAAAAGCACAAAAAAAAATGAAAAGCTCTAAAAATACTATCTTCATCATCACTTATCTACAATAAAACATAATCCATAATAAACGAATCGTCACACTCACCCTTTGACAAAAAAAACAACAAACAAAGCAATATCAAAAGTTATAAATTTCAAGAAGAAAATCATAAATATTTTATCACAATTGGGGAACAACAAAGCTGACATATCAACTACCTATATGTTGACAATTCACCAACAACATCTTGAGATATGTCTTAATGGATCCATTCCTATGATAGACATGATCAACACTAAATAATAGCCCTACCCCAAAACATATATAAGAAGTGATATAACAACATTGTTTTATCTTATCTTTTTTATTTAGATTATTGAATCATTCTGAGGATCTCTCAAGGATGTCCACAAGGATTTATAAAGGAATAAATGATGAAAATTGAGCGTCATTTCAGTTTTCTATGTTTGTGGATATTTTTGTTATACTACCATGGAAAATACTTGCTTTGTTCTATGTATGGAAGTTTTTTTTAAGCATTTCATGTAGTGTTGGCATATTAGGTGCTTAATACCTCTTTTGTTATTGGTCTAACATGTTTTAAAGCTTCTTAACATACACTCTAGCAAAGTTTATGTATGTCTAGTATGAGCAAGGATATTATTTGTTTGTCGAGTCAAAGCCCATGCAATGGATGCAATTCCACCTTCGTCATCAATACCCCAATGCATCATGTCTATTTGCTACATCAATAAGGATTATTAAAAATGAGAAGAATCCAAGAAAAGAGAAAGAAACTCATCAATGACTAACAACATCAACTATTTTTCACTTCTTATTAACATTTTCTTCTTGTCACTATTTCTTTTATCAATCCTTGCACTTAAATGCACCACTTCAACTTATTAGAAAAATTGGTTCATTATCCACAATTTTCACCAATTTTTTTGAGGGGGAACCATGCATGCTATCCTATCTGAGACATAGTGGGGCAAATTTTCAATAGGTATTTTTTATTTTTCTTTGACACAACACTCAAAATCACATTGTATCAAAGAGGAAAAAAATGTAGACACCTAAAATTGTCCTGACTAGAAAACAACACTATTTAACTAACTCTCATCCTTCTAACTAAATAATGCATTATTATTTAATATTCATCTATTAATTAATTGATTTAACATTATTTAATTAATTCATCCTGAAATCAGCATTTCACATCAATTGCATCCAAAAATCTAAATTCCTCTATTAATTGAATAATAGTACATTATTTATATAATTCATTTTTTTCATCATTTTTGATGAATTAAATAAGTTTAATTTATTTAATAAAGTCTTGAAACTCTAATTTATGTTAGTAATTGAATAATATGACATTATTTAATTATTCACTTTTTCATCAATTTTGACCAATTAAATAAATTTCATTTATTTAATAAAGTCTTAATCTATCTTTATTCCTCCAGATTAATTAAATAACACAAATTATTTAATTATGTCATTAATCCACTTTATTCCCCTAAATTATTAAAACACAATAGTTTAATTAAAACACTTTCCCCTAAATTTGAACAATTGAATTTAATTATTCAAAACATCATAAAAAAGGTCAAATCAATAAACAATTTTGTTTGCAAAATTCAAACTTGATTTGCATGTTCAACTCCAAAAAAGGATTAATTAATTAAATCAATCAATCAAATATCCTCACCCACTTTCATGATTGAGTGAATTGCTTGCCTATTTCCTCAATCCCATTGAAGGCTCAAACTAATTTTCATCAATTTCATGAATTGCCTAACCCATTTCTTCAATCCCATTGAAGGCTCAAATTTATTTCATCAAATTCATGAATTGCTCCACCAATTTCCTCAAGTTCACAAATTTATCAACAAGATTTTTTCAATTACACTAATTACATAATCAATTTTCACTAATTATTCCAATCCATTTTCTCTCAGCATCTTTTAACCATTGATTAAGATATTCTACTACACATCTCAAGTGTTCATTTCAAATCATAAATTCTATATAACAAACCTCTTTCTTCTCAAAAAATGGATCAGAGAATCAACATCATTAAGACAAAAAACTAATGTCGAGATCATAATTAACATTGACAAAGCTTCAACCAACATCTTCGATCAAACACATGCATATTTTTCAAATGTTTCACACACAAAATAATGGAGGCTTTGCATTGATACAAACAACCTAACATCTTTCTGAGCACACTCCAACATGGGATGGTAAATTTTTTTTTATTTTTGAATTCATTTTGATATTGTAGGATTTCATTGTTTGTTTTCAATAACTTAGAAAAATTCATTTCATGAGTGAAGTAATGAATCTTGATTCTTGTTTTTGATTTAGATAGTATCTATTCAATGAAATTATCTTGTTTACACTTACGGATTTCCCCCTCACACAAAAGGAAACCTATCCTATCCTACACTAACTAACAACAAGAATTTTTCAAATGAAACCATTAATTGGCTCCTTGAAATAGCTTCCCTTTTTCATGATTTTGCAATCTTTCACATGCTTATGTTAAGCCAAGAGGAACTAAATAAATTTCAATTTTTCAACCAACTTGTGTAACACCTCTTGAAAACTAAAAATACATCCACTTACCTCTTCATATTGGTCATGAAAACTATTGTTTTGAAGTGGATAAGTAGGCTAAATACTTCCACCTCCAGCTATACCTTCATGCTTGGGTGCAAGTATAACTTGTTATACTTTGGTAGCCTCCTTTCTGACTAGATGAGTGATAGGACATCCTCTTGAAAGGGTGAGCTTTGAGTTCTCCTTGTTGGTTTCTTGCTTGTAGACTGGTATTTCATCATTTGGTTGACTTGTAAAGAGTACCTCTTATGACTAATTTGGTGGAGACATGAATACATCTACACTATGTTATGGTTTTCCATGATTTTTTTCTTCCAAATATGCTAGATTGACATCTAAGTTTGTAAAAATATATCTCTAAATCATCCCAGAATAAGTCTTCTTCAACCTCTTCCTTTCTTTTACGTATAATAGGACTGACTTTGACCTCATATATTCCCTCCTTGTATGTTTCAAATTCATCTCTATTGTAAAACAAGGTTGTCCTCATTGGTCTCCTCATAGGCTAACATCTTCTCATGCTTTTTCACATCCTCTATCTACTTCAATACTTGTGATGAAATTGGAATTCGTATGCTACCCTAGATGTGTTTAACCCTAGATGTGTCTAAGGTTTAGAATAGAATTAAATCACCAAGAATTTTTTTGGACAAAAATTTCTTATAAAATATGGTTGAAAAAAGTAGAAGAAAGAAACCTGAATAGTAAAGGATGCCAACTAGACAAGAGCTCAGGTAGAGCAGTGTTTGACTAAAGTCCAAATTAGACTTCATGTGCCTGATGAATGAAAGTAAATCTATGCTAAACATTTTTGAAGATTAGTTGAAGGTGTCCCAAGGGTAAATTGGATATGGCAGAGACTATATTTTCAAATAAAAATAATACTTAAATAACCTTTGAACAAAATTGTTTGCAAGATATACTAAGGAGGGTAAGTTAAGGCAAACAATGGTTGTTCAATTTTTGAAAGCTAGTTGAGAAGAATGTTAATTCATTTTGATCAATTTGGAGAAAGTAGAAGAATACGATGAATTCAAAAGGACTTCTAAGAATCAAAGGAAGAACCTACTTAGTACCGAACAAGAATAAGGTGTGATAAGAAGTTCAATCAATACCATATTCTAGACAATCTGGAGTGAAAATTATTGACTAATGCGAAACCACTATATTCTAGAAGGAAATAGAGACAAATTCTACAAGTATGTAGCAAGTTTTCTAGAATTTTAGAAGTTGAAGACATGATTCCATTGAACTTGGTAGGAATTTTATATTCTCATGAAATTCTAGAGAGGAAGTGGTAGATCATTAGTATAATTTTGATCTCTTATGTCAAGGTTTTGGCATAATATTATTTTGAAAGTGATGGATAAGAAAAAACAGTCTTGATAGTGTTGGATAAGCTCACTAAGGTAGCCAATTTTGTTATTAAAAATTAATAGATGGGGTACCAATCATAACTGCAAATTTGCATAAAGTAATGTTTGATTGCATGGCGTTTTTGAGAAAATTATCTCAAATAGGGACACTCATATAAATTAAAGGCATGACAAACCATTTTTTCCTTAGTTGGAATTTGGTTGAAAATATGTTCAAAATATTCCCTAGAGACAAGTAGTCAGATTGAGATAGTAAAGTAGGCATTAGGGGGAAACCTATTATGTTTGTATTTCTTGGGTTGCTTTAATACTAGTGGAAAGAATTATCTTTCACATATTAATTTTTCATTTGATAACTCATAACCTTCTATAGGTTAAAAAGACTCTATTTGAAGCATTGCATGTGTAAGAAAGTGTCAAATTCCTATAAGCTATGAAAGCTAGAAGATAGGATTTTCCTTGGTCCAAAAATGCTATTAAAAATGGAAGTGCAAATCTAATTGACCAAGGAAAAGGTTAATGGGAGAAAATGTTGAACAAGAAAGATTTGTTGATGTTAAGTGACTACTGAGATATTTCTTAGTAAGAGAAAGAATGATCAAATCATGCAAGCTCCATCAATATAATAATAGAAAGGTCTCTTAGCCTAAGGTTTAGTAGGACCAAATTGCCAAGGGAAGAGCTATGAGTGAAAGAACCAAATGTGGGATCTCTAACCTTCATCCAGTAAGTTATTATTTTAGCTTAAATTATGTAATCACTTAATTGAAATACAAAAGTGATAGATGCTTGTTCTTTTTAGTTAGAAAATATTATGAAAATGTTTTGTTATATCTTTATGGTAACAGTTATGCAGGAGCATGTTCCATATTTAAAGAAAAAATAAATTTGTACCTCTTCTCATCTATGTTTTTAGTTATTTACTATTTGGTGAATAATTCATGGTAACTCTTTGTAAGAAGGTGTAGTTTGTTACGTATGGTATCAGAGCCAAGTTAAAAAAAATATTTCCCCAATCTCCTCTTTGAATTTGAAATTAGAAAATTAAGACATTTTATTTTACTTTGTTATATTTTGTGATAGATTACATCATCGGAGATGATGATTCTTAAGGGGGGTGATATGTTACATCCCACCTTATATCCATAAAATTAATTTTCACTTTATGGTAATTATTTTGATGAATCATGAGATTATGAAACCTTGAAAGTTGCATATTATGTTATTGCATTTAAATGGAATGGTGATGATTATATGGTGTCATGTATTTGAGATGATTCTATTTATTTAAAGAAAATGATTAATGAAAACTCAATGATATGAAATTTGGTGTAATGATTTTTAGGCTAACTATGTATTTATTTTCTTGAGTGAGATTGCAGGGGTGATCTAGACACCTCCAGAGAGAAAGAGGAGGATTATCACCTTGGAGAAGGGTGAAGATGTGAATCCTCTAATGCTATCATCTTAGTTTATCATTGGCCAATTATTGTTTCCGTAAACCTAAGAGTCTAGGGATTTTTCTAGCTCACTCAGGAGGTAAGTTAACCTAAGATAGTTGAGTTTCATTCGTCCATTGTGTTTCGGCAAACTTTGGTAGGGTTACTAACTCTTTGTTTTCATACATAGATAAGTGAGAGTATATATATTTCTCCATATGTGTATTGGAAATTGTTCATTACACATTATTACTTGATGTTATTAATACTAAATGCAAAAGGATATTGATCATGATGATCATCCTCAAGCTTGTATTGGGGGGTGAATATGCTTAGGAGATGACATAGAGACCAACATTGTTGATATTGTAAGAATGCATTACTAACTCTAAATTTTGAATTAATTCTTATTTATCTATATGCATATGGTGATAATTTTAAGTGACTAAGCTAGTCATTGAACCCATTATTTTGACTCGCCTCCTGAGCATGATGTTTTGATATGCTTGTTTGACTCAATTGAGGAGCATAGATATTCCTATATATATATGTTACATTTGTTTCAAATAACAAAATATATTTTATTTAGCCATGGTGAATAATATGAAGGTTGTGAGAACTTAATAATATTTCAAATATTGTAAGGCCATAAAGGTCACAAGTTGAAATATTAACGTGGCAAGATCATTTCAAATTTAAATTTAAATATTCTTCACTACAAGCCATGATACTCACCACCTAAATCTAGCTCCCATAACCGCTTAGATAATGGATTTCAATTCTTTATCTTGCCTAAGCCATAACATGAGAAATTATGGTAGGGAGAAGAGTGGGAGGGAACTCCATTTAGATCATTCAATGGTTGTTGTGTATAAAAATGAATGATTCATCTAACATTAGAAATCAATGGTTCCAATACTCTTAATTGGACTTAAAGAGAGTATTGACAAGAGGGAAACCATTCTCAACCTCACACACTAGTGGGTGAAAGACATGACCATAGAATAGTGACTTTGTATTAAATAACAAGTAAGCATGAAACTCAGGGGAGGTGAGAGTTGGGTATGTATAGGATCATCATGGAAAAAATAGGCCCTTAAGTGGAAAAAAAATTCAGAAAAATTAGAGTTAGACAACTTGACGTAAAAAATTTGAATAATTTATCTATATTATTTCAAAAATATTTAAGAATATAATATGTAGCAAATTGAATGTAGTTTCTAAACTATTAGGTTTATTTTTTTAAAAGAGAAATCTATTTGGTGAAAATTTGAAATTTCAATGTAGTAGCACTTAAATTTCAGGGGAAAAATAAGAAGTAGGTGTCTGTCTGACCACCCTAACTACAATAACATGATAATATTTTTAATAATATTTTAGATATAAGTAGAGGACTCATGTCCTGATGTGATGCATATTTTTTGTAATTTTTTTCCAACTAAATAATTAATTATGAATTTTTTATTACAACTTTTAAAAAATATAAAAACTCATGTCTAACCACCTTAACTTGGTCAAAACTTCATGAAATTCAATATTTTCTTTTAATCCTATAGTATGTGAAGCATAGAATGTGACACATGTTCAGATTCAAAAAATGTGATACCATTTGAAAGCTATAGATATTTTTCAATCAACTTATCAATTAGGACTTTAGTTGTAATTCAAATAGAAAATGAATAATAATTATTTATTAAATTCAAAGTAAAGCATAATTTATATTGGTGGAAATTTTAGAATCTCCTTTAAAAACCCTTTTCATTTCATCGATTTTGGGTGAAAAAAAAGTTGTCAACTACATACCCTACACATACCCATCATATTGCCACTTTTAGGCCCATCATGATCCTACACATACCTAGTTGTTGGGGGTTTATGCTCATAGATTGGTTCGGTGATACAAAATAAGAGATTCTTTTTGCCATCTTCCTCAACACTAGTGCAAATAGACATCCACAAAAGCACGTATGAAAGGAAGTTGGTGCATTGCAATGCCAAAAGACATGCATTGCAAATGTGGAAGCATAGACAATGTGTGAATGAATGATATGCATTGCCCCGAAGAGTTGTCATCTCAGGGAATGCAAGGATTGATGAGTATACAGAAAGAGAATATAAGGATTTTGAGACTTTGAAAAAAAATAACTCTATAGACAAATGGGAAGCAATATGCTAAGCTAATACTATGATTTTGTATTGAAATTCTAAGAATTGTGAACGACAAGTGCTAAGAGATACCTACAAAAGTTAGACCCTTCACTTGGTCTAATGAAAGAATAGTAGAGTTTATAAATCTATATCTTTCCACAAGCTTGGTGTAAGCATCATTGGTAAAAGAGCCTAGAATAGCATTTCTTATATAGGAATGTTTCTCTCTATTCTTTATGTGTTATACCCTTGTATGCAAAGAGTTTATTATGGGTGTTTCAGATTAAAATATTATGTTATAATATAAAATAGAAAAACAATATATTGGAGTTATATTAATAAATTTGATTACAAGAAAGAAAGGATGAATCTATGTAATCTTTTATTCACCTTAGTAAACATGCATTCTCAAAGGGGAAACAATACAAATACTAGATGAAGCACCCCTAAATCTGCAAATGGTCAATCTCCAACACTTATTAGTGGGGTTTGTTCATGCACATGAAAATCTATGAATACTCCTATGAAATAACATATCATGCTCCAAAATGCAACAAATAACAAAGATGACCAAAAGACATATACAAGTATGACATGTACCTATTCCATAGTGGATTGGTGTCACTTGTACAAAGTGACCTTTTCCCAATCCTTGACAAGCTCAATGATAAAATGCTTTGAAGATGGAGTGAAATGGAAAAAATTAGCTCTCAATTGAAGAGAGTAACTTTGCATGAAGATTGTGGATGCTAAAATGAAGAATAAACCTTCTATTTATAGAATCTCAAGTTGAAAGAGTTCCCAAAAGAGAGAAATGTGGGATAAAGTTTTATCCAATAAGAAGGAGCTACTTGTCACCTTGTGAGTGGATGGAGGATGTGCAAGTTTTGGTCAATGTGCCAATAAATGAGATTGGTTGGCCTTATCAAATTCAAATTGGCTTGTTGGAGGGAGAAAAAGAGACTTAAATGCCAAGTGGGGGAGATGTAAGAGAGGAGTTATTGCCATGTTGGAAGGGACAAGTCAACTTGTTTTCAAATTCAAACTTGAGGAATATTCTCCAAAGATGCCTTGTTGAGGGAAAATGAGGATTTTAATAAATGAATTAAAATGCTTTATTTGTGCAAGTGGGAAAAGCTAGAGGATGTGATGGGTGGATAGATTAGATTAATCATAGTTTGATTAACTTAAGATGATGACTAGGTGTTTTTGACTCATTTTGACTTAAATACTTTGATTTATTTAAATAAAAAGTGAGGAATATGAATTTGAGATATAATTAAATAAAGTTTAGTTTATTTAATTAAAAGGGTGATTTAAGATAAATGTTAATTTATTTAAAGGGGATGAATTTAGGAGATGATTTATTTAATCCAAAGATGGAATGTTAGGATTTGATTAAAAATTGATCTATTTAATCAAATGAGGTAATGATTTAATTAAATAAAGTGATTTTATTTAATTAAAGCAAAAAATGTTAGATTTAATTAAAGAAAAGTTATTTAATTAAACTAGTGAATTGAAATCAATGCATATTTTAAGTGTCTACATTTTTCCCCTCTTTAAAGCAATGTACTTGTTGCGTTGGTTCAAAGAATAACCTTGTTGAGATCAAAGTCAAAAAAATTCTTTTTTTTTTGGATGCCCCAGTGAAAAGAAGTATACTGGTACATTTCCTCCTCGAGAGATCGAGCAGAAAGATTCGATTTGAGGGTTGATCTCATGATAAAGAGGTTCAAAATGGATGGTTATGATGATGATGCAAATGAGATGGTTTCAAGATGCTTAGAATAACCAATCTATATTATCCCAAACAACTTAAATGATAATGTGATGTGATGATGCCTATATGATTATGCAGTAGGTGTTTTATGCAAATGTATGATTTATGATATGCTTCTAGACTAACAGATCTATATTATGATGATGAACATGCATGTGAGATGATGTGCAAAATGATGATGGTTTGTGGATGCAAGATGGATGCACTAGTGATGATGATTAACTATTCATGACATGATGTTAGTGTGGAGAAGAAGAAATGAGAAATGAGATGATGACAAGAGGATCCAACTAGCTAAATTTATGAGAGATGATGATGAGAAATGGGTGATTTTCTTATCAGGGATTGGGATTTTTAAAGGGCCACTTACCTTATGTTTGATAACATGCATAAGCAAGATGCATCAAGGTATAAAGAACCAAGATGGCGCTGCACTTAGTGTGATGGAATTTGACTCAAAAAATAGATAGGAGTATTCTTGTTCACACTTGACATACAGAAACCTTGCTAGGATGCACTTTAGAAGTTTCAAACATCTCAGACCAAAACATGGAAACGTATAACCTATCAATGCAATAGCCAACAAACTGCCCAAAACACCCTCTATATATATCTAATAAATCAAGTATTCACCAAGTTATATTACAAGAACATCCTAGAAGCACAATAGACAAAAGATAATGATCATTGCCCCATTCCTATCTCTCTAAATCCATTTGTTTGGACATCATCAAGAGGTTATTGGAATGAGTGCAAAGAGATAAATCAAAAGACCAAGATAAAGTAAACAAACAAGCTAATGTTCTTCAAGGTTGCGAACCAAAAGGAAATGTGTTTTTAAGGATAAGAACTGAAACTCTTGCCAAAAGATAATTCCTATTGTAGGAAGGATGCATCCTAGGACATGTTAGTGGATGGTGACACACCATTTCGTTTATCCAAAGTGTTCTTTCTGATAAATAATTCCCTTTGTAGGAAGGATACATCCTAGGACCTAATGTTATCAGATGATTGATATGGGACTGATTGGATGATGGGCTATCGACACAGAGAATTTGACCAACTTGTTTACATACTCGCTTAAACTTGAGACATGATGTTTTGAGTTTTCACTCTTTTTTTCACATGCTAGACTTGTTTCCAACTATTTCACCAAAGGTTGAGGATGACGATCATTTATTATGAGTGATGTTATTGCGGGTGAAGGTGAGATGAGATGGATGGATTTTTTCAAATATTTGGATCTTTTTAGAGTTTTGAAATGTTTTGAGGTTGTTTTTTGGTATTTTTTGATATTTTTAAATGTTCTGATTTTTTATTTTCCAATGTTTTTGAGGCTTTCTGAGATTTTGACCAAGAGACTAACCTAAGGACCTATCCTAGGGGCCTCAAGGGCTGATCAACAGATTATCCTTGCCTACGTTATACACGTAGAGACCACGTAGTTCAACTGACAACTTGACCAATTTATAGATGAAGATATACATGATGAGATGTTAATTTATTATGACAGAGTCCTAAAGGATTGACCTAAGTGTCTCGGGGGATGATCAAAGATCAACCTTGCCTACGTTCAAGGCTTAGAGACCTGTAGTTCAACAAGATGAATTTGTTTTTGACTTTTTGACTGACTTTTTTGACTCATTTTTTGGATTTTGATATGTTTTGAATGTTTTTGGATTTCTTTTATTTTCTATTGTTTTTAGATTTTTTGATTTTAGGACTTCAAGAATATGCCCCCAGCATGATGCAATAGACTACTTCGATAAAGGAAAGACAAACTAAGGGATCATTAGATGAACATAGGACCAAGCTATGATGTAGGTGCAAGGTGATGAGTGATGGATGGAGATTCAAATGTAATGGATGGATGATGCAGAACAAGCCGTGAAGGTCCTGGTGGATGGAAAGTGCTTATTTACACATGGCGCCTATTTTCCAAGTTTTAACCAAGGTACTTGTCCAAAATGCCACCGAAGTGGTTTTCACTAGAGGATGATTTTTCTCTTTACTATTTTTTATCCTTTTTTTTATTTTTGTGGATTTTTTAACTTTTTGATTTTTTTGTTGTCACCAAGATGCTTGTTTGCCAAGTTTTCATTAGGGTAATGAATTTTTTAGGATATTTTATAATTTTTTGGATTTTTGGGTTCTATACCTTAAAAGATTAGGCATAAAAAATTTTGAGATGAGAGTTGTTCATGGGCTCTTGCAGAGGTTCCCCTTCAGGTGTTGATAATTCATATACCCCTAACTTATAGCTTGTTGTGATAAAAAATGGTGCCAACTAGTTGGGTTCAAATTTTACTTTACTATTTGGATTTGGTATGTTCTTTTGATTCTCCTTTAGTACTGGGTATGTGTAGGATCATCATGGAAAAAATAGGCCCTTAAGTGGCAAAAAATTCAGAAAAATCAAAGTTAGGAAACTTGACGTAAAATTTTGAATAAGTTATCTATATTATTTCAAAAATGTGTAAGAATAGAATCTGTAGCAAATTGAATGTAGTTTCTAAACTATTACGTATGTTTAAAAAAAAAAAAACTATTTGGTTAAATTTTGAAATTTCAATGTAGTGGTACTTAAATTTTAGGGAAAAAATAAGAATTTGATGTTTGTCTGACCACCCTAACCATAATAAAATGATAATATATTTTTATAAAATTTTAGATATAAGTAGAGGACTCATGACCTGATGTGATGCATATTTTTTTGTAATTTTTTTCCAAGTAAATAATTAATTATGATTTTTTTATTACAACTTTTTAAAAAATATAAAAACTCATATGTTTGACCACCTTAACTTGGTAAAAAATTCATGTAGTTCAATTTTTATTTTTTTAATCCTATAGTATGTTAAGCATACAATGTGACGTGTGTTTTGCATTCAAAAAATGTGATACTATTTGAAAGCTATAATTTTTTTTCAATCAACCTATCAATCAAGACTTTAATTGCAATTTGAATAGAAAATGAATAATAATTACTTATTAAATTCAAAGTAAGGCATAATTTATATTGGTGGAAAGCTAATAATCTCCTTTAGAAAATCTTTTTGTTTCATCAATTTTGGGTTAAAAAATAGTTGTCAACCACATACCCATCATATTGCCACTTTTTGGCCCATCATGATCATGCACATACCCTACCAGTTCTCCAACTTGGGAATTTTCGCTTCTGATTTTCTTGTTATAGCTCCTCTTGAGTCTATTTCGATAGACTTGCAAATAATTTAAAGTGTCTATACGCCACTCATCCAATAGCTCCATATCATTCATTCTTGATACTCGATACTCTTCATCTATCATGAGGTTTTTTAGTGATATTCTTAGTGATGGGAGCTCGATCTCAATGGGGAGTATTGCTTTTGATCCATAGATCAAGGAGAATGGGGTGATGTCGATGGGTGTCTAGATGATATTTTGGTAGGCCTAGAGGGCGGGATTGAGTTGCAGATGCTAGTCATGACCTGTGTTTTTGACTGTTTTCTTAAGGATCCTTAAAATGGTTTTATTTGAGGCTTCTACTTGGCAATTGCCTTGGGGATAGTATGGGGTGGAGAAGCGATGTTGGATTTTGAATTTTTCACACAAGTCGTGGACATCCTGATTCTTGAATGGTGTCCCATTATCTACGATAATGGCTTGTGGGACACCATAGCAGAAAATGAGATAGTTTAGGATGAACTTTTATATCTGCTTCTCGGTTATATATGTCATGGGTATGGCTTCCACCCACTTAGTAAAGTACGCAGTGGTAGTTATGATGAACTTGTGGCCATTAGATGAAGTTATCATAATTTTTCAAATGAGATTGAGTCCCCATTGTGAAAAGGGCCATGGTGTGGTGATAGGATGAAGTTCTTGAGCTGGACCATGGATGAGGTCCCCATGTTGCTGACATTGTAGACACCTTCTAACATAGTCATGTGCTTCTCTTTCCATTGTAGGCCAATAATACCCTATCCTCAGCAATTTCTTGGCTAGGGTCATTCCACTCGAGTGTGAACCACATATACCATTATGTACTTCAGTTAAAGCGGTCAATGGCTCCTTGACATTTAAACATCATAGTAAGGTTCCTTCTATGCTCCTACAATATAGGGTATCTCCTAAGATGACAAATTAGGATGCATTTTTAACAAAGGTTCATTTAAAGGTTGAAGGTAAGTCAGCAGGTATGACACCTATTTGAAAGTAGGTATAAATATCATGTTACCAGGGATCACTGGGACTAATGATTTCCCACAAAAATTCTGATTCTGGTACCTCGAATGTGAGCACGAGAAGTTGTTCTACCAAGAATTCATATTTTGGGACTATTACCAAATTTTTGCCTCAGCTCAATTGGTGGAGCCGGCTGAATGTTATTTATCATAAGGTGGAATTGCACTTAAGTTCAAATGTTGTTTCACATTTTTATCATTATTAATTGAGTACCATTTATGTATTTTTAAAGGAGAAATAGAGTTTTCATAATGCAATTTAGATGTTCCAGAAATGACAGAGATACAAAATTGGGTAAATAAGCAAGATAGCATTTGAAATGCTTTCATTTATTTCATATAAAACTCATATTTACAAGGCTTCTTTTGATTTCCACAATCAGAATGATATTACAACATTGCATGTCAATGCATTTTTATTTTCAAACAAAAAGCAAAGAATTGAAATCAAAGATCCACACAAGCCGTGGATGTGACTCTTACAATACATTGCTAATAGAACATTGCACTACTGAAGATGCAAAAATTAAAATATATAACTGATGACATAATCATCATTGCCTGATTATCGACGTTTGATGTTGAATGGTGCACCATTGTCTTCTTGTGCTCTGTCGACCTGTAAGAGAAAAGAGCGGGTGTCAATGGCTCTGATTATGATGTAACCTATATAAGGCACCCATAATAGTACAACCTACTATTATTCATGCATTGAAGCAATCAATCAAGTGTAGTACAAAAGAAATGAGCTAAAGGAGAAATAACAATATCATGATCATCATGTTCTATTTTTATGCTAACATTTTTTGTTTCCTTGTGCAGGTATAGGTGAAATCACGAAGCTGATCATTATTTGAAGACCAAGCATGTGGAGGAAAATGGGCTCCCACAAGCATAGAGCTCGACATGCTGCCCTATTAATTAAATGGGCTAATTTTAAGGATACATTATCATGTTCATTAGGTCAAATGAAATACAACTAAAGGAGTAAAAAAAATGTTATCCATCGAGTAACTAAACCAAATGTACATTCATAATGATCAGGTTTGTTTTCTGAAGGCTACAGGTGAACAACGAATTTAGTTCACTTAAGAAATTCAGCTGAGTACATTGGCATCAGACATTGCACTGCATAGTTCAAGTTCAGTGTTATCTTGTTAATCAAGTATCATATATTTCATACAAGTTTCAGTTCATCAATTTATTCTTTTCATAGGCAAGGATAGTGAACATGCATACATTATGCCATAACGGTTTGTTTTGATTCTAATCATGAAAGAGACCAATTCTGAAAGAAGTTTGATAAGTGGAACATAAAAATGCATAAAGAGTACCATGTTGCTCGAGAGTAAAAATGGCAGATAGTGCATTCAAATGACAAATGGTAACCAGTTCTAGTTGACCAATAAGCAAATACAACTTTAAAAATTGCCAAGTGGTTCGTGGTGCTGCAATGTTTCGAGTTAAAATCTCTACAAAGTGGAAATACAAAAAGCAATAGAAATGTTGCTATATGGTAAAAGCTGAGAAATTCAGAAGAGAGTTTTTCTATGTGTCAATATTTAGATGATACAGTATCTGAGTATGGAAAACTATTTAGTGAAAAGCTACAGTAAGGATTGCCAGTTCATTTTGGATGGGATGGAGCTTCAAACCGGATCATGTATCAGAGTTTAGTGGAGGACAACAATCAAATATGATGTGCATTCAAATTGTTTTCAGTACAGGTTTCAAGCAAGGAACACATGAACATAATTGTCAAAATCAGACTATGGAAGCATGGGAGTTCAACATGGCATGCCAATGATGCCTAAAGTATAAACAGTCACAAGAGGAATCTTTTAAAATTAGATGTGTACAGTATTATAATGTTTCAATCTAAATCTGTTTGAAGCAGAAGATGAAAGTTGCTATGTTAAGATTACGGAAAGTCAAAAAGACACTGTTGTGCGTACAAAATACAAGCATGGAGATCCTTCTCTTCACTATGGACAAATACAGAAGCATGCTCAAGGTATTGCACTATTTTTACAAGTTTTTAAATACCTAGAGAACGCTTTCAGAATGTGCATTTGATGTATTCAAAAGGTAGTTTGCAGTTCCATGTCAAAGACATATTCTGTGACAAGAGGAATCGGATGTTTTTGTCAAAAGGAAACAATTATAAATCAAGCTCAGGTTTTATATAGCTATCAAGGAGAGCTATAAAAATTCCAAAATAGAATATTGAGTTATATGAGTCAATGAATTAACTACAAAGAAACATAGAGATTCTTATTATTCTCACCACGAGTTTTCATTTCTAAAGGTATATTAAAACAAACAACAAGTACCCACGTTCGGGTTTCAAATGAATATCAGCTTTTCTTGTTTTCAGTTGAGTATTTGGTTAGATTTATTCAAATTCTCAGTAGTCGTGGTCATGTACAGTGATGCAATGAAGATGCTTTCCTTTTGAGAGGTGCAGAATGCCAAGGAGATTAAATGAATATACAAATATTCAAGTCATTCTTTTGTTATAGAAGTTCAAAAATATCACTGGTTATTTGAGTCGAACCCTTAAGAGTAAATACAAAAGAATATACATAATTTTCTCATTTTTTAATCATTCATGAGGGTGTTCCTATTTCAAATAATGAATAAGTGTTTCTATCAATCTAGCTGAAACTCTTTGTGTGAATTAACAAGTACCAGTGAAATTTTATTCTTGGGTTAGGGTTTAGAGTATATAAGACATGTAGTTTTCATTTGTAGTGAAACCGAAGTGAGGGATTGTTAAATAAATGACAAGAATAAATGCATAGGGGAGGTGGGTCAAGCTCATTAAGTAAAAGCAAACAAATGGAGTTGCAGTCTCGAATATCAAGTATCCATGATTGGGGTTTTTAAATAAACACTCAGGTTTTCATATTTCTCAATCATCTATGATACCCATTTTGGGGTTTTCCTTCAAAGTGCAAGAAACGCAATAATGGAAATAACCCATATGGGTTTTACATAAAAGTATTAGTAGAATGTAAAAGAATGTAATTTCCGTGTAGGTTCGAGCTTCAAAGTGGAAGAGGTGCAGCTCTCATTCAATTTTCACAATACCCACGAAAGAGAAAGCAGGAAAAAACAATAAAATGCAATTTTTGTGATGAATCGAGCAACAAAAGGGAGAAAAGATAGTTTTATTCAAATTTCCATAATACCCATAAGTGGATTTGTCTTCAGAAAGACATAATGATCAATTTTTTGTTCTAGGTCAAGCCCAAAATCTATAAAACAAAGCTTTCTATGTGTACATCTAGTGCGGCTTCAACATGGCCAAAATTCATAAACAAAGAGATTCTTTAAGCCTATGGAGAATAGATGTTTAGCAAAGGAGATTACCAGTTCAAGGCTGAAAGTGAGCACCTTGGCGACAACCAAGAGCTTCACCAAGCATCCAGAAGCTGACAGTCGAGCTCTCAATGAAGGTCGATCTCACACAATGGCAAGTGTGAATACAGAAAAATGCAGACAAATGCATTAGAGGTTGTGTATGGCCATGGCCTCAAGGCCAAAAGAACAAAATATGGAGCCATAGAAACTATGGAGCTGTGAGTAAGTGGCTTACCCTTGCATAGTAGACAGAGCAAAAAAACAAGGCAATCTCTCTCATAGATCCTTCAATGGACCTCAAGCTCGTAGATGGTGCCAAAGCAAACAAAAGTCATAGAAATTGCAAAGAAAGGTCATAAGAGAATCATGATAGGCCATGGCCTTAGGTCTCCTGATATTCCATAATCAAGTAAAGAAGCTTCCATACAAAGAAAAGCAAACTTACCCACTAAAGAGTTTAATTTTCTGAAGGAGTAATGGTGATTTCCAAGGCACTCGAGCTCGAGTTCAACTCAGTCATAGTGGCGGCGGCAGATTTTTTTTCCTTCAAACTGGAGAGTGCAAAATGAGTGATTATTAGGGTTTGACTTTGTTTTGATCAAAACCCTAATTCGACCTTATGATGATCTAGAATATTCGATCAAAGCACATGTCAAATTTTCTTTGTTAGGTCAAAGATTATAATATTTGCATTATGATTTATTAAAATCTAAGTCTAAATGTATATGAAGGGGCCGAATTTTCTTTGTTAGGTCAAAGGTTAAGTCTTTAAGACTTATTCTTTCCTTAGTGGATTATGAATACTTGGATATAGAAAATCAATCAAGGGTGAATTGTGAATACCTTATGACTTAGGGTCAATTATATTTTAGGGTTTTGATTTTAATTGATTTTAGAGAAATCAATGAGATAAGGTGAGAATAGATAATTATGTAATATGTTTTTATGATTTTTGAGAAAAGTCAGAATATTATATTGGAGAGATAAGGTTGTATTGGTTTTAGCAAAATATTTTAAATCTTTAATTGCAAAAAATAGATAAATTGTGCAAATCTACATCTTGTAAAGCAAAATCATAAAGCGATATTCTATAAATTGCTTTGTGATTTCTTGCTATTTTTAGCATATTTTTGTTGACTTTTCCCTTGGTCCAATTTCTGACCTATCTTGGAGAGATAAGATGTTTTTGAGCTTTTAAAGAAAGATTAGCCTTTTTTTAGAGGCTTGGCAATGTGATCATAAAAGCAGTATGCTTTTTTCTACTTTTAGGCAGTTTTTGAGACAGTTTGAAGCCTTTTTCCTTGAGCTTTTTTCTGAGCTCGGATTAGGGTTTCTTGAGGGTTATGCTTTGAAGGACTAGTATTTTAGCTCTCCTTCTCAGTTTAAAAGGTAGTTTCTGGCTCTTACACATTTTTGAGCTTGAAAACTTATTTGTGCTCAGATTTTGAGAGTTTCACTCCATTCAATAAAATAGCAGAGTTTTCCTTCTCATTTATTTTTCATGACTTGGAATAGTAATTTGATTTGTCTTGTGATTCAAATCTGTTGAATCCTTTTATTTTCTTACTATTGTAAAGTCATTTGCAAGAGTTGCATGCTAGTTTAGGTTATGCCTTGTGTTTATTTTAACCTTTGCATAAACCACTTTTGGACTATATGTGTTGTGAGATTGTGAGAATTAAATTTTAAAGAGTTGATGAAAGTGAGTTATTATTAGAATCTTCTTACAGTTGGTCAATATTTTTAGGTGATAGAATTTCAATTTTAGATTTTGAATCCAGTTTATCCTTCTATCCATTTTCCTAGAAATTCACTTAGATTAAGATGATCATTCAGAGAACCAACTCACTCTAGAGACTCCTCTTTCATTTAGATCACCCACATCTGAAAGAGGTTTCCATGTTTCAGTAGGTTGCTGGATATTGCATTCAGCAGGGTGCAAATCTATTGACAACAATTTTTGGCACATTCGTTGGGACTTTGAAAGCTAATTTTAGAGAATATTTAATATTTCAGTTTGCTGTTTGGTGTATGCGGAAAATTTTTCAGCCTTCTGGAGGCTATCACAATATACCAGGTGACTCTGGTTCTATTTTTGTATGCTAGTGCAACCCACGCATGAGAAAGATACAGACAAGATCAAGTTCTGCACCCTTCAAGTATCAAGAGTTGTCCCCATCACGAAGAAGAGGAAAGACAACAAGAAGGATTTTTGAAACCCCTACAAGATCAAAGTCAACATCTCCTATTTTTGGTCCCCTAGTTCTGTCACCTAGTGTACTAGTTCCAATCTCACAAATACCACCGATGGAAGCACCGCTGAGGCAGCCCGTTGGACATTGCTTAACACGATGAGATCCTAGTGGCAGCCCTTAGAGGTCTACCATTTTTCACTGGCAAAGAATTCACTACACATGTTGAGCACATCCATGACGTGGCCACGCTATGCTCGGTGCACAATATCATGTAGGAGAACGTTGCTCTAAGGCTATTAACTGCATCACTTAAGGGAAAAGCATTACAGTGGTTCAAAGGCCTCACAACCAACTGGATCATGACATGGGATGCGTTAGGTAATGGTCTATACCAATATTTTGCTGATAAATCTGACAATTTATCTTTATTGAAGTAGTTGAGCACCATTGAAAGGACGCCACACGAACACTTGGTAGAATTTAATTATCGATTCCAGAGAACCTAGGACAGGATTCCTGCAACGATAAACCCCTTCCCGACACATGCATTTTTGTTTTATCTGAAAGCTTTGAATAGTAAGATTGCTATTATGACTCAATCTATGGGTGGTCTAATTCTCCCTAACACTTATAATATTGCCATTAATGCTAAAAATTGCCTCATTCAAGCCAAAGACATAGCTCCTAGACCTCCTATGCCTTTATTTCCAGAAATACAACCACCTATTCCTGCTGCTATACCTCCCTTGGTTGATGTCCCACTAGTTCTAGCAATAGGATATCATAATATAGCCCAAGAGGTTGTTGTCCTAGCCCCAAATCTGGAGATGCAAGAGTTAAAGAGTATACTGAAAACCTTTGGGAACGATCTTGTGACTATTAAAAAGAAAGTTGGTCAAGAACACAAGCCTTATCAAGCCCCTTATCAGCAAAACCAACAAAACAGGCCCGCTTTTCAAAATTATTATCAAGCCTAAAGGAGGAATTTTAACCTTAGGCCATTCTAGCCATAGAACCTGAACGTAGCTAGTTCATCAAAGGAACTTGTGCCACAAAATAATGTTGCCCAGGATTGCAATTGGTGTTACCCATGCAATCAACCCCATAACCAATCAACGTGCACCAATGGAGTGAGAAATAAGGCTTTAATGGTGTAGAATATATATGTTGTTTCAGAAAATGTTGTAGATTAGAATCAAGAACAACAAGATAACGTAGAGGTTGCCTTGCTGAACTGGCAAAGCTTTGAATTCTATGGTGTGAATGGCCAAGATTGAAAAGATTCTCCTATTTCAGCTAATACCAAATCTAAAAAGTGAGCTATGGATCTAGGACATCAAGCTGGAAGTTCACAGCAGTAGCCTTCAGTCAGTAAGTAGCCTATCTTATCAGAGGTTGACGCTGCCATGCAGCCTAAAATGTAGATTTTGCAAAGAGGGCAGGAGATACCCAGCAAAGAATAACTAAAAACACATTCTCATCCTCTACAGAGGCAAAATGAAGCTACTGTCATAAAAAACTAGCAGAAGGTAAGCTCTTCATCATTTAATATTATTGAGTGTCTCAAGAAAACCACTGTCAACATGTCAATATTAGATGCTTTACAGCTTCCAGGGCAAAAATTTTTACTCTAGAATGCTTTGGCTGAGTTGTCTATTTCTAACAACGTTAACTAGGGAGTTGTGAAGGTTGTGTTGGCCAATGACCTGGAGGATAAAAGTGGGTAGAAAGCAAAAGAGGTGAAGCCCCCTTCGTTTTATTTAATTCTAATCATAGGTGATAAAATTTTGCATAATTGTATGGTTGATTATGGAGCTAGTAGTTCAGTCATGCCAAAGAGTTTAGCTGATAAATTAGGTCTTGTTTATGAGCCTAATCCTCAAAAAGGCGTAGTGTAATTAGATGGATCTGATGTTAAGACTGTTGGTATTATAAAAAAATTAGCCCTTACCTTGCATGCATCCCCAAGTTTCACTATTCATTAGGATATTCATGTCATAGACTTACTGCCGCACTTTGCCATTTGTGTGTCAAGGGATTTTATAGCCAAGTTGGGTGGGTTTTTGTCTTCTGATTGGTCTCATATGCTTTTTAGAACAAGGTATGGTACGAAAGTGACCATAAAGTCTGAGCCTCTCGCCAAAGACCATATCGAACCATACTCCCCAAGCCCTATAAATGCTAATCTCTATGCCACCTCTGTAATGGAGTAGCAAACCATGACCTCAGACTGTAGCACCCAAGAAGACTACATTAGTCTCAATGAATGGGAAGCTAAAGATCATGAGCTTGATCTATTTCAGAACACAGATGAGGTAGGATTAGGAGTCCATATGATTTGAGAGTCTAATTGCGACATGCCTAATCTTTGAAAAGAGGATGAACTGTCTGCAGGAAAAGATAATGAAATTTGGAAGCTTTATTTCGATGGTTCGAGGAGTAGTGTTGGCACCAAGGGTGGAGCTATGTTGATATCGCCTGAAGGAGATAAGTATTATTTAGCTTTCAGATTTTCTTTCAACTGTTTGAATAATACAACTGAGTACAAAGCATTGGTGCATGGCCTTGAGTGGGACCGCAAACGAGGTATTAAATGCTTGCAAGTTTTTGGTGATTTAGAGTTGATTGTGAATTAGGTCAGAAATTTAAATGCTGCTAAGAATGATTTCTTAAGAAATACAAGCATTGTGTACGAGATTTAATGGAATATTTTAATGCTTTCAATATCATGTTGATTCCTCAGAAACAAAATAAGTATGCTGACAGGCTCACTGCCATAGGAGCCCAGTTTGACATTCCCAAGGAGATCCATAAGGTAGAAGCACGTCAGTACATGAAAATAGTAGTCAGACCTTCTATACCTGACAATAACGTGAGCTGGCAAGATTTTGACAGTGATGAGCAAATTGTGAATTTTCTGATTGTTGAAGCTGAGTTCACAGATGGAAATCAACAAAAATGGCAGCAGCGGTATGAGGAGCAGATTGTGTAATTAAAGACCAACAAGATGCCGAAAGGAATGGTGACCTTGGAATCTATGTTTAATTCAGATGATCAAGTTTGGAAGGACAAGTGTAGCTTGATAGTTAAAGAGGAACATTATGCAGCCATCGAGATCTTCAAGGACAAGCTTCTCAAGCTAGGTAAGGTATGCAGTCAAGAGGAAGAACAAGCATTTATTTTGTTATGTCAAAAGTATAGTGATATTTTTCCATGGGAATACAAGGATTTAAGAGGTTTTAACCCTGAAGTAACCCAGCATACCATTGAGCTTGAACCCGATGTAAAACCAGTAAGGCAGAAACAAAAACCGCTTAATCCTAAGTTAGAGCACCTTATGAAGGCTGAACTAAATAAACTAGTTGAGAGTGGTATTATTTTTCCTATCAAGCACACCTCTTGGGTGTCAAATTTAGTGCTAGTTAGGAAGAAGAGTGGATAAATTAGACTTTGTGTCAATTTTCAAGATCTAAATAAGGCATCATTGAAAGACCATTATCCGCTCCCTTCCATGGAGAAAATTTTACAAGTAGTTTCTAGTTCTAACAAATTTTCTTTGTTAGATGGTTACTCAGGTTACAACCAGATTCTGGTTAAGCAAGAGGATCAGTTCAAAACAACGTTTACAACAAAATGGGGCACGATGGCCTACAAGAAGATGCCTTTCAACTTATCAAATGTTGGAGCAACTTTCCAGCGTGCTATGGATATGGCCTTTCATGGCCTTATGAACAAGTTTGTTCTGGTATATCTAGATGATATTACTGTTATTTCCAAAAATGCTAATGAACACTTGGATCATTTGGAACAAATTTTTTAGAGGTGCAGAGAGTTCGGAGTATCTCTCAATCCAAAGAAGTGTATATTTTTAGTACATGAAGGAAAACTGCTTGGACACATTGTCTCAAAGCAAGGTATTTCAATTGACCCTGAAAGAGTTTATGCAATTTTTGGATTGCCATTACCAGCTCACAAGAAAGGCTTGCAAATATTTCTTGGGAGAATAAATTTCATGAGGAGGTTCATACTGAATATCGCAGCCTTGCTGCAACCTCTCACTTTTATGCTGAAGAAGAATATTCCATTTGGTTGGACCAAGGAAGGCAAGAGGAGCTTTGAGTAGATCAAGGAAGTACTCACAGCCATTCCTACTCTCATTAATCCAATTTTTTACAAAGAATTTATTCTATATGCTTTTGGAGGAGTAGATACAGTTTCAGCTATGTTATGCTAGCAAAACGATGAAGGCTTGGAGCAGCCTATTGCATTTTTCAGCCAAGTTTTGTATGATTATGAGGTAAAATACTCTTTTGTGGAAAAAATTGTTTTTGTTCTTGTAAGAAGTTTAAAGAAGTTCAAGCATATGCTATCCAACAACAAGATTCATTTATTAGTGGGTGATCCCACAAAGCTGGTTTACAATTTTTGGGAGGAACATATTTTTGTTGAAATCACATATTTTTAGAAAATATAGTGATTTAAGCCTTAAAAAGTTCTATTTAAAGCATTCCAATTGAAGATGGTTTGATCAAACTACCTTAAATCAAACCACCTTGGATAGAACTCCGCTAGTTTTAAACCATAGCTATAATGAAGTCTCCTTTACACCTATCAAAATGCTAATAAAAACTCACTTTTGATTTACCTTTTGGGGGATCAAATGAATTCATTTAATTTTATTTTTTTGTATGTAGTCCTTATTATAAGCTTCCCAAAAAGTATAATTTTAAATAAATTTTATTTTATTATTATATTTATTTTTTATTTCTCGTGAATGTAGGTTTTTCACCGAAAATAAAGCTTTATGTTCTTCACATGTGAAAAAATAGCAGATTATCAAAAAAAATTTGAAAAATATGAGTGCACTATATATTGAAGTTCTTGATCCAACAAAGAGAGAAAAATTGAATTTTGATACATACAAAAAAAATTGCGCGTTATACGGTCATGCTATGTCTGAATTATAATTTTTTTGACTTTGAAACTTGATTAAAGAAAAAATATTCAATAAAAACCTATCTAACCAAGTGGAAGCACTACATATTAGAGTTATAAATCTAAATTTGAAATAATTAGAATTTTATGCTTCATGGAAAAAAAGTTATGCGTTATATGGTGAGCGTCACTTTTAAAAAATGTTGTTTTCTGAAAAAAATTAGCTTTCGAGGGAGATGGAAAAAGAAGTGTAATGCGATTCCAAAAAAATTGAAAAAAATATATTTAGAATCTATAGAAAAAATTTCATAAAACTCTAGTTTGCATCATCTTTAAATTTCTCATGATCTAGTTGCTATAGGTGTCTGAAAGTGAAGATTTAGTTACAGAAAAATATTTCAGTGTCTAGTTTGGCCAAAAATTGTAAACCACTATTGTGGGATCACCCTAGTAGCTCATTCGACTGTTAATGATTTTCTGCTTAACAAGGATATTAATGATAAGCATGGTGGTTGGATCACTAAAGTAATGGAGTTTGATGTTGATATAAAAGTAACCAAGCTCGTTAGAGGCAAAGGTTTGTGTGAACAAATTGCTAGAAGTGAGGACAACAGCTTAAAGGAGGCTACAAATATAGAAACAATGTTCACTAATGATGTTCCAAGTGCTGTTCAAGCACCTCCTGCTACATGGTTGCAACAGATGATACATTATCTGCAAACTGATGAGTGCCCCGAAGGTTTAGACAGAGCATGAAGAAAGTACTACAGATTACAAGCCATCACTTATGAAATCGTTGATGGCATTATTCATAGGAGAGACTTCCAAGGTATTTTTCTAAGATGTATTCAGCCTGATCAAGTTGACAAGCTGCTGACAGAATTTCATGATGGACCTTCAGGAGGTCACTTTGCTACAAGAAAAATAGCTCTGAAAATTATGAGAGCTGGTTATTACTGGCCAGATTTATTTAAAGACGCTATTGCATGGGTCAGAAAGTGTGAGAAATGTGCTTTATTTGCTGGTAAACAAAGGCTTGCACCACTACCCCTACATCGGATTCAAGTAGAACAACCCTTTGCTAAGTGGGGCTTGGATTTATTGGCCCTATAAACTTGCCTTCAAGTGTAAGTCATAAGTGGATTCTTACTGCCACAAATTATTTTACAAAGTGAACCGAAGCTGTTGCTTTAAAGGAAGCAAACGAGACTTCAATGCTTGATTTCTATCAAGATCTCTTATCAATATTTGCAGTTCCAGATTCAATCATTTCAGATAATGGTTTAGCCTTTATATGATTGAATATTTAAGATTGGTCTATCAGGAATAATATTTATTTGAACACGTCATCAAATTATTATCCACAGGGCAACAGATAGGTGAAATCCACAAATAAGAATCTAATTCAGATAATCAAGAAGAATGTTGAAGATAATCAGAGGACGTGGCACGAAAAGCTGAAGCTATCCCTTTGGGCTAATAGAATAACTCCTAAAAGAGCCACTGGTTGTTCACCTTTTGTTTGGACTTATGGCAGAGAGGCTAAGTTGCCTATTTCAATTGAATTACCAACATTGAGTCATGTTAAAGAACTAGAGTTGCTAAGTGAACAACCTCTTGAAGTGAGGTTTGCATAGTTGGTCGAGCTCGAAGAAACCAGAAAAGAAGCTCTCAGACAACTGGAAATACATCAAACTCAAATGAAGAATACTTTTGACAAGAGGGCGAAGCCTCATGATTTCATTGTTGGAGATCTAGTTTTCAAGTGGAATGAATTTAAAAGTAGACTTGGATGACATTCCAAGTTTGATGCAATGTGGGATGGGCCTTATGTGATCATGGAATGCAAGGAGCACAATGCGTTCCAACTTTCAAAGATGACTGGTGAGGTGTTGTCTATCCCAGTAAGTGGGATCCACCTCAAACATTGCCTCTGAGATAAGTTATCTCATAAGTAGTAGAGTAGTTGCAAATAAGTGCATTTCATACATTTAATTTTAGTAGTTTTGTTTTCCCTAAGCACTTTTGTGCATTGTTCTATTGGCCATCAAGGCCTGTTAGTTTGCTTTCAGTTTTGTTTTTTTTCTTGATGTTGTTTGGAGTGTTGCTATTCACGTTTCTAAGTTTCAAGAAGGGACAAAATTGACTCCGTGCCCAATGAATTGTTTAAAGGCCACTGATCTATGCTTAGTAGGCAAGCATAGAGTGGAAATCACCAAAATATTACCAAATTTTTGCCTTAGCTCAATTGGTGGAGCCAGCTAAATGTTATTTATCATAAGGTGGAATTGCACTTAAGTTCAAATGCTATTTAGCATTTTTATCATTATTCATTGAGTAATAGTTATGCATTTTTAAAGGAGAAATAGAGTTTCAGAAATGGAGTTTTTAGAATGCCATTCAAATGTTCCAGAAATGACAAAGATACATAATTGGGTAAATAAGAAAGATAGCATTTGAAATGATTTCATTTATTTCATATAAAACTCATATTTACAAGGCTTCTTTGATTTACGCAATCACAATGATATTACAACATTGCGTGTCAATACATTTTTCTTTTCAAACGAAAAGCAAAGAATTGAAATCAAAGATCCACACAAGCCATGGATGTGACTATTACGATACATTGCTAATAGCACATTGCACTACTGAAGATGCAAAAAGTAAAATATATAAGCGATGACATAATCATCATTGCTTGATTATCAACGTTTGATGCTAAATGGTGCACCCTTGTCTTCTTGTGCTCCGTTGACCTATAAAAGAAAAGAGGGGGTTTCAGTGGCTCCGATTATGATGTAACCTATATAAGGCACCCACAATAGTACAACCTACTATTATTCATGCATTGAAGCAATCAATCAAGTGCAGTATGAAAGAAATGAGCTGAAGGAGAAATAACAATATCATGATCATCAACTTCTCTTTTTATGCTAACATTTTTTGTTTCCTTGTATAGGTATAGGTGAAGTCACAAAGCTAATCATTATTCGAAGACCAAGCATGTGGAGGAAAATGGGCTCCCACAAGCGTAGAGCTCAACATGTTTCCCTATTCATTAAATGGGATGATTTTAAGGATACATTATCATGTTCATTAGGTCAAATGAAATACAACTGAAGGAGTAAAAATAGAGTTATCCATCGAGTAACTAAACCAACTATGCATTCATAATGATCAGGTTTGTTTTCTGAAGGCTATAGGTGAACAGTGAATTTAGTTCACTTAAGGAATTCAGCTGAGTACATTTGCATTAGACGTTGTTGCGTAGTTCAAGTTTGGTGTTATCTTCTTAATCAAGTATCATATATGTCATACAAGTTTCAGTTCATCAATTTATTCTTTTCACAGGCAAGGATAGTGAACAGGCATACATTATGCCATAACAGTTTGTTTTGATTCTGATCATGAAAGAGACCAGTTCTAAAAGTAGTTTGATAAGTGGAACATAAAAAATGCATGAAGAGTACCATGTTGCTTGAGAGTACAAAAGGCGGACAGTGCATTCAAATGACAAATGGTAACCAGTTCTAGTTGACCAATAAGCAAATACAACTTTAAAAATTGCCAGGTGGTTCACGGTGCTGCAATGTTTCAAGTTAAAATATCTACAAAGTGCAAATAAAGAAAGCAATAGCAATGTTGCTATATGGTAAAAACTGAGAAATTCAGAAGAGAGGTTTTCTGTGTGTCAATATTTAGATGATACAGTATATGAGTATGGAAAACTATTTAGTGAAAAGTTAAAGTAAGGACAACCGGTTCATTTTGGATGGGATGGAGCTTCAAACTAGATCATGTATCAAAGTTTAGTGGAGGACAACAATCAAATATGATGTGCATTAAAAAAAAATTCAGTGAGCTACAGGTGTCAAGCAAGGCACACATGAACAAAATTGTCAAAATCAGACTATGGAAGCATGGGAGTTTAACGTGGCATGCCAATGATGCCTAAAGTATAAACAGTCACAAGAGGAATCTTTTAAAATCATATGTATACAGTATTATAATGTTTCAATCTAAATCTGTTCGAAGCAGAAGATGGAAGTTGCTATGTTAAGATTACGGAAAGTCAAAAAGACACTACTATGCGTACATAATACAAGCATGGAGATCCTTCTCTTCACTATGGACAAATACAGAAGCATGCTCAAGGTATTGCACTATTTTTCCAAGTTTTTAAATACCTAGAGAACATTTTCATAATGTTCATTTGATGTATTTAAAAGGTAGTTTGTAGTTCCATGTCAAAGACAAATTTTGTGACAAGAGGAATCAAATGTTTTTATCAAAAGGAAACAATTATAAATCAAGCTCAGGTTTTATACAGCTATCAAGGAGAGCTACAGAAATGCCGAAATAGAATACCGAGTAATATGAGTCAATGAATTAACTACAGAGAAACATATAGATTATTATTATTCTCACCATGAGTTTTCATTTCTGAAGGTATATTAAAACAAACAGCAAGTACCCACATTGGGGTTTCAAATGAATATCAGCTTTTCTTGTTTTCAGTTGAGTATTGGGTCAGATTTAATCAAATTATGAGCAGTCGTGGTCATGTACAGTAATGCAATGAAGATGTTTTCTTTTTGAGAGGTGCAGAATGCCAAGTAGATTAAATGAATATACAAATATTCAAGTCATTCTTTTGTTACAGAAGTTCAGAAAGATCACTGGTTAGTTTTGTCGAGTCCTTAAGAGTAAATGCAAAAGAATATACAAAATTTTATCATTTTTCAATCATCCATGAGGGTGTTCCTATTTCAAATAATGAAGCAGTGTTTCTATCAATCTAGCTGAAACTCTTTGTGTGAATTAACAAGTACCAGTGAAATTTTATTCTTGGGTCAGGGTTCACAGTATATAAGACATGTAGTTTTCATTTCTAGTGATACCTAGGTGAGGGCTTGTTAAATAAATGGCAAGAATAAATGGATAGGGGAGGTGGGTCGAGCTCATATAAGTAAAAGAAAACAAATGGAGTTGCAGTCTCGAATCTCAAGTCTCCACGATAGGGGTTTTTAATAAACACTCAGGTTTTCATATTTCTCAATCATCTTTGATACCCATTTTGGGGTTTGCCTTCAAAGTGTAAGAAACACAATAATGGAAATAACCCATATGGGTTTTTACATAAAATTATCAGTAGAATGTAAACGAATGTAATTTATTTGCTAGTTCAAGCTTCAAAGTGGAAGAGGTGCAGCTCTCATTCGATTTTCACAATACCCACGAAAGATAAAGCAGGAAAAAACAATAAAATGCAATTTTTGTGATGAATCTAGCAACAGAAGGGAGAAAAGACAGTTTTATTCAAATTTCCATAATACCCACAAGTAGATTTGTCTTCAGAAAGACATAATGATCAATTTTATGTTATGGGTCAAGCCCAAAATCTATAAAACAAAGCTTTCTATTTGTACATCTGGTGCGACTTGAACATGGCTAAAATTCATAAACAAAGAGGAGATTCTTTAAGCCTCCGGAGAACAGCTGTTTAGAAAAGGAGATTACCAGTTGAAGGTTGAAAGTGAGCACCCTGGCCGTGGCCAAGAGCTTCACAAACCATCCACAAGCTGACCGTCGAGGTCTCAATGAAGGTTGAGCTCACACAATGGCAAGTGTGAATACATAAAAATGTAGGCAAATGCATTAGACACTATGTATGGTCGCGGCCTCAAGGCCAGAAGAACAAAATATGGAGCCATAGAAACTATGGAGCTGTGAGTAAGTGGCTTACCCTTGTACAATATATAGAGCAAAAACACAAGGCGAGCTCTCTCATAGAGCCTTTAATGGACCTCAAGCTCGTAGATGGTGCCAAAGCAAACAAAAGTCATAGAAATTGAAAAGAAAGGTTAGAAAAGAATCATGACAGGCCACGGCCTTAGGTCTCCTGATATTCCAGAATCAAGTAAAGAAGCTTCCATACAAAGAAAAGCAGGCTTACCCACTAAAGAGTTTAATTTTCTGAAGGAGTAATGGTGATTTCCAAGACACTCGAGCTTGAGTTCAACTCAGTCATAGTGGTGGTGACATAGTTTTTTTCCTTCAAACTGAAGAGTGCAAAATGAGTGATCATTAGGGTTTGACTTCGTTTTGATCAAAACCCTAATTCAAATTTATGATGATCCAGAATATTCGATGAAAGCACATGTCAAATTTTCTTTGCTAGGTCAAAGATTATAATCTTTGCATTATGATTTATTAAAATCTAAGTCTAAATGTATATGAAGGGGCCAAATTTCCTTTGTTAGGTCAAAGGTTAAGTCTTTAAGACTTATTATTTCCTTAGTGGATTATGAATACTTGGATATAGAAAATCAATCAAGGGTGAATTGTGAATACCTTATGACTTAGGGTCAATTATATTTTAGGGTTCTGATTTTAATTGATTTTAGAGAAATCAATGAGATAAGGTGAGAAGAGATAATTATGTAATATGTTTTTATGATTTTTGAGAAAAGTCAGAATATTATATTGGAGAGATAAGGTTGTATTGGTTTTAGCAAATAATTTTAAATATTTAATTGTGAAAAATAGATAAATTTTGCAAATCTGCATCTTCTAAAGCAAAATCATAAAGCGATATTCTATAAATTGCTTTGTGATTTCTTGCTATTTTTCACAGAGTTTTGTTGACTTTTCCCTTGGTCAAATTTTAGACCTATCTTGGAGAGATAAGATTTTTTTGAGCTTTAAAGCAAGATTAGCATATTTTTAGAGGCTTGGCAGTGTGATCATAAAAGCAGTATGCTTTTTTTCTACTTTTAGGCAGTTTTTGAGACAGTTTGAAGCCTTTTTCTTTGACCTTTTTTCTGAGCTCGGATTAAGGTTTCTTGAGGGTTATGCTTTGAAGGACTAGTCTTTTATCTATCCTTCTCAGTTCAAAAGGTAGTTTCTGGCTCTTACACATTTTTGAGCTTGAAAAATTATTTGTGCTTAGATTTTGAAAGTTTCACTCCTTCATTCAATAAAATAGCAGAGTTTTCCTTCTCAATTCTTTTTCATGACTTGGAATAGTAATTTGATTTGTCTTGTGATTCAAATTTGTTGAATCCTTTTCTTTTCTTACTATTGTTAAGTGATTTGCAAGAGTTGCATGCTAGTTCCGGTTATGCCTTGTGTTTATTTTAACCTTTGCATAAATCACTTTTGGACTATATGTGTTGTGAGATTGTGAGAATTAAATTTTAAAGAGTTAATGAGAGTGAGTTATTATCAGAATTTTCTTACAGTTGGTCAATATTTTTAGGTGATAGAATTTTAGTTTTAGATTTTGAATCCAGTTTATCCTTCTATCCCTTTTCCTAGAAGGTCACTTAGATTAAGATTATCATTCAGAGAACCAGCTCACTCTAGAGACTCCTCTTTCATTCAGATCGCCCACATCTAAAAGAGGTTTCCATGTTTCACTAGGTTGCTAGAGATTGCATTCAACACGGTGCAAATCTATTGACAACATTGACATTGTGAGGGATGTCCAGTAATGATCCAATCATTGCCATGGCATCTACAGCTCTTTTGTTGGCTCTAGGTATTTGCTCAAATGTGATCTTAATAAAGGATTCCCTTAGAGTCTCCACCAGTTTCTTGTATGGAGTGAGCTTATCATCCATAGTTTGGTACTCACTATTCACTTGGTTTATTATCAACTAAGAATATCAGTATACTCTGAGGGCCATGATTTACCACTTCACTGCTATTCTAAGACCTATGGTTAAAGCCTCATATTATGAAATGTTGTCGATGCAGGGGAATGCCAATTTATAGGACCTTGGTATGCAGTCCCCTTGTGGGGTGATAAAGAAGACACTAGCTCCTGATCCATGTTGTGTGCATGAGCCATCAAAGTAAAGCTTCCAATGGTTGGCTATGTTGAAATTGAAGATGGATTTCTCTAGAAACTCTAAGATAAGAGGATTCTCTAAATAGATTGGTGCTTTTGGAAGCTGATCTTCAATGATTTGGCCATTAATTGCTTTCTGCTCCACATATTCAATGTCATTCTCTAATAGTATAATGACCCATTTGGCCATTCTTCCTTTTGAGCATTGCCTTTGATAGTAAGTACTTGAGAGGGTCAATTTTGGCGATGAGTTTTATTTTATGTGCCAACATGTAATGTATAAATTTTTGTGATGCAAACAATACTACTAGACATGCTTTCTTGATGAATGAGTAGTTTAACTCATGATCTACTGGTCATTGTCCCACTGATATATTATATGGCCTTTTCTATCCCGTTCTCATCATGATGAGCTAGAAGAGCAATGAGGGCTACTATTGTTGCTGACACATAGATAATTAATGGATTTCTTTGGATTGGTGGCATTAGGACTGGTGGTGTAATTGGATATTCTTTGATCTTATTGAAGGATTCTTCACACTTGTTATCCCAATTTTACACTGCTCCCTTGTGAAGTAGGTGAGAGTATGGATTTTTTTATCTACTAATTGTTCTATGAATCTTTAGATGGACTAAAGCCTGCCTCGGAGACCTCTCAATTGTTTCAATGTTTTGGGTGTCTCCATCTCAAGGATTTGTTTTACATTAGTAGGGTCTACCTCAATGCCTCTCATTGACACTATGTATCCTAGCAAATTTCTTGATTGTACGCCAAAGATGCACTTCTTTACATTTAATCTAACCTTGTATTCCTCCAGCCTATTAAAGATGGAACTTAAGGTTGCTATGTGATCCTTCCTCTTTCTGGGTTTGGCTAGTATGTCATCAACATAATGTTTTAAAGTTTTATGGATCATGTCATGAAATATTAACATCATGGCTCTTTGGTATGTTGCTCCTGCATTCTTAAAGCCAAATGGAATAATATTCTAGCAGTAAATCCCCCATGGATAACTGAAGGCCATTTTGTGTTGGTCTTATTTAGAAATAATTATCTAGTTTTATCTAGAGAAACCATCCATCAAGAAAAGTATTTCATGTCTCATCATCATGTCTACAATCATGTCAATGTTGGGCAATGGGAAATTGTCTTTTGGACATGACTTGTTTAAGTCCCTGAAGTTTGTGTAGATTATGATTCCCCCATCGGGTTTTGAGACAGGAACTAGGTTTAATGCCCATTCTAGATAATCAATTGATCGAATGAATCTTGCATCCAATAGATTCTTTAATTCCATTTTGAATAGCAGGGAAATTTGAGGGTACATTTTCCTAAGCTTTTGTCTAACAGGCTTTGCTTCAAGGTATACTAATAGATGATGAACTACAATTTTTGGATTGAGCCCTGGCATGTTTGCATAGCTCCATGCAAAGTTAACTTGTCTTTCTCTCAAGAAAGCTGCTAGGATTTCTTGTTCTTCTGATAATAATGACTCTGCATATAATGTAATATACGAGGTCTCCTCTGTTCCTAGATTAACTGGATTGCATTTTTCTACTAGGACTGTTGATTTTTCCTACTGAAGAGATCTGAAAGGAGGATTGAATCCCCCATCCTCAGGAGCCTCAAAGAGGTTTTCACCATTTGATGTGTCCTTTCTTTTTACTTTTTTCAGGTCAGAAAGTGCCACAGTGTGGTTTTCATTCAAGGACTTAGATATTATTCTTAGTTTCTCACTTTTGTGACTGAGGGATTCAATCGTTTCCCCATAATAGGCCTGTGTATCTAGCTCAATGATGAACACTAATTTTTTATCCCCACATGGAATGTTATCCTATAGTCCCATGAATTATGAGAGTGCCTCATCATTTTTTAATGTGTCAAGAACTGGTGGTCCTTGTTGGTCATAATTGATGAGCTGGGGGTAAACTAGGCAGATTTCATGATTTGGATGGTTTGAATCAAAGGATAAGGTGCTAATAATGAGAAGTTTGGTATCCTTGAAGATCCTAGGTAGGTTGGTTATGGGATCCTCATCATCAGTACTACTATAGATGTCAGTTATGTCAAATGTGAAGTTTTCTATGACTCAACCTATAAATACGGGTAAGCGAAGTTCGACTGCAAATAGCTGAGGAGGATTATTGACCTTTCTAACTGGAGAAATTTGGTCACGTATGGTTATACTTGCAGGGGTACATCCAAGGCCAATATTTATCATTCACATCTCTGGAATGATAGGTATTATGAGCCTATTGTCATTTTTCCCAAGTCTCTAGTTTTTGTCATAACCCATTGGGAGCATCATTTACAAACCTTTTCTTCTATCATCCATTGGTAGATTGGTTGCTGGTCTATTATCTTGGTATAGGAGATGAGATGGGTCCTCCTCTATGACATCTTGGCCAAGATTTCCCCAACTTTTGAAGTTGGGATATTCTTTAGGGAATGTTTGAGATGTGGAGGCTTTATTTGATTAAGGATGTCCTCATGATCTAGGAGATTGTGGTAACTCTCCTACCACAAAAGAATTTTTAGGAATCGTGTAGTTTCCACAAGCATTATCCTAGATGATGAATTTTATATCAGAGATGGTGGGGATGGTGGGAGTGGTAGGTGTCTCAGTCGCAGAAGTGGAAGCGAGAGTGGTTGGATCAATGTACGGTATGTATGGGCCTTCATCATTTTTAGGAACTTGAGGGATTTTGTAGTATTTTTCCTCAATGTTCTTGTAGTAGGAGATTGATTTAGGATATCCATGGATGGTGACCTCTTGTCCTTCATATGTGAATTTGACACATTGATGGAAAGTTGATGCTACTACTTGCATTGCATGAATCCATCGATGTCCTAGGAGAATGTTATAAGGAAAGTCAAGGTCTAGGACCTAATAGGTGGTTTCCATGATAGCTAGCCCTACTTGAATAGGGATTCAGATTGTGCCTTGGGACACTCTTTCCTGATCATCATATGCTCTGATTCTAATACCTTTTCCTTTGTCGATGGAATCCTCTGATATTTTTAACTGCTTAATGAGCTTGAGGGAAAAAATATTCAAGCCTACACCTACATCCACCAAGACTCGCTTGACTTTAATTATTTGCACAAGGACCTCTAAATGGAGTGCACAGTTATGAGATGGTTGAGTGGGAAATTCCTGATCAGAGAACATAAGGAGATTTGGAGTGATGATGTTGCCGATCATAGCTTGGAATTGTTTGGCATCAAGATGTGTGGGGATAGTGGATGAAGCCAATGCTTCCTCAAGGATTTTCTTGTTGGCGGATGATATTTTTAATAACTCCATGATGGATATTTGTTCTAGCATTCTTTTTAGCTGATCAAGGACATTGTGACCATTGGGAATGGATCTTGAATTGGACATGAAATTTTTGTTTGGTTGGGATGATCCCATGATAGTAACTCTTCTGCCTCTTATGGTGACTCCACAATCGACCTGAGCTCCTTTGATAGTGATTACTGTACAATGTTCATCTAGGGAAGTGACGATAGTTTCATACACATGATTTATGTTTTTGAAGGTGACTTTCCCCTTATCAGTGTTATTGTTCCCTTTATTGTTATGGTTAGGCATCGGATTCGTGTATACTTTGAGGTTATGGTTTCCTGTTGGCTATTCCACATTTATGATTCTTTTATCAATGAGGTCTTGGACTATGTTCTTTAACCTCATGCAATTGTTAGTGGTGTGCACTTTAATTTTGTGGAAGCCACAGAGCTGATTTTTGTTATACCAAGGAGGTTTAACATATGGTTCTTGGTAGTTCTCTTAGGTGGGAATCTTGATGAGGTTTTCATTTATCAGTTTCTTCATGATGACTTCGAGTGATTCCCCAAGAGTGGTGTACTTTTTCTTGATGAAATTCTTGTTTCGCTAGGGTGGTCCCCTTTGCTCATTGATGTTATTGATCACTTGATTGTTTTTTTGATGTGTTGTTGTGTTCACGTGATGGTTTTTTTTATGATGGTTTTGGTTTTATTATTATGGTGCAGGTGTGTTTTTCCGAGGGGCACTGATGAAAACTTTGGCAATGATGACACCATTGTTAGTAATATTTTTGTTTCTTGCCCATGTGTGAGGTTTTTCATTGTAATTGGTGGGTGGATGATTATTCTGTTGTTCAAGATATGAATTTGATCCTCTAGGTTGTGTCATAAGGGCTTGTTTGATGCTGAGTGCCTTGGAAATCAACAAGTCATACGTGGTAATCCCTTGGACCTTGAGATGGAATACCAAAAGGCTGTCAAGGTTGGATATGATAGTGCACACTTTTTGTTCCTCAAGCATGACCCATTTTCTCTGATTGGCCTTTGATCACCATCATTGTAGGAATGAAGCGAATGATTCATTCTTACCTAGTTTCAAAGCTGAGAGCTCCTCTAGATTAACATCCATGGAAATATTGCATGCGTAGTTTTTGATGATTATGTCTATTATTTCTTGGAATTTCTTGATGCCTGTAGATAGGCAAGAGAAACATTCCATGGTGTGGCTAGCCAAACTCCTAGGAAATAGCTACATCAGATAGGTATCGCCATACATGAGTTCCATGCAATGAACCTAGAATTCCCTGATATGATCTTCAGGGTTTACCATCCCACGATAATTATCAAATTTGGGGATCTCAAATCCCTTCAGGAATGGTTTCATTACAACTCTTATGTCAAATAGATAAGGGCACAAGTTGCTAGGTGTTTTCGTGGTTTACCCTGATTGAAGGTCAAGCACTTGTTGTAAGAGCATCTTGATTGTGTTGTCACATCATTTTGCAGATCAGGGGTTGGGATGAAAGTGTTCTAAGGTGGTTCGATTGTCGGTGGGATGGGTGGATTGGTTGGTATGTTTATGGATGATTTTTTCATATTCTATTGAGCCAAGTATTCTTGCAATTGTTGTTGTACCAACAACACTTATTCTTGGTCCTATTCCTACTGTGCTATTAGCGCCTGTGTTGAGCTTGTTGTTGTACTTGTTGTTAAACTAATAATTGGGCTGCTTCTTGTTGTTCTTGATATTGCTTTAGTGCTTGTTGATATGCTTTTTGTTGTGATGCATGTTGTTGTGCAAGATACTACGCTTGTGCTTGTGTTTTTGTACTTGATATTTTGCTTTGGCTTGAGTGTGTGCTTGAGCTTGGGTTTGAGCTTGTACTTGAGCTTGTGCTGCTTGAGTTGCTTGAGCATCTTGTTGTTGTTGTTACAATAAGGCTTGGGATTGTGTAGCCTACTATGCTTGTTGTGCAATTTGGGAAGCTTGAGCATTTTGCACCACTTGAGAAGCTTGCTAAGAAGCTAATTGAGCAGCTTGCTAAGTAGCTAATTATGTTGTTTGTTGAGCCACTAATTGTGCAACTTGTTTTTTTTTTACTTTCAAGAATTCCTTTTGATAAGAAACTTATTGGGTGGCTTGATATGCTAGAGCTTGGTGGTGGTGGAGGTGGTGGTGGATTCAGAATGGTGCTTGTTGTGGAGGTGAGAGGTGTCATCATGTTAGTGATTGGAGTTTGATTGGTAGATCGTGCAATCAATGTGGTTGGCCCTTGAGAGATCATGTTTTGAGATGTTAAGGGTGTGGTTGATGATGTGGTGATTTCTTGTGTAGTTGTCATCTATTGTTGCAATGTCGATGGCAAGGTTTGAGAGTTTAGCATGATGCTTTGATTGGTGTCTGGGATGCTAGTTTGATTTTGATTGATATTTGGTAAAGGTGGAAGCCCTAAGACAAGTAGTGGTGTGGATGATGATGGAAATGGTAGAAGTGGTGAAAACATGAGAGATGTGATCTCTTGAGGAAATGGCGTAGTGTTGAAAATTCCCCCTAGTCTAAACATGTCAGCCTCTCCTTGTGAGGTGATGGGGATAGAGATTTGGGGTGTTGCATGGAACGATCATGATGATGGATAGTTTGGATCATGAAAGGTAAGAGAGTCATATGTATGTAATGGTACAGTTTTTCCCAAGATGGATTTTGCATCCAAATCCTTTTTTTTACGAGAGGATGTGTTTTCAATGCATTGAGAAATGCACTTCCTTTGTTAACAATGGGCTGAATTGGAGCAATGGATGATGTGATTTTTAGGATTTTTTGAGTGATGTTTTGAAATGACAGGGTAGATGGAATGGGGATGGTAGATGAGATTGGAGGAATCACTCCACAAGATGGTTCCACAATAGTGCTCACATTGAATTCAGAGGGGAGTTTAGCCCCTTGCTTTGTTAATACAAGCATGTATAGTGAGGGATTGATTCTCATCATGATGTTGATAATCTTATGATTCTCTAGATTTTGAATTATTTTAGTGATTTCCTCATGTGACATTCCAAATGGATTATTCATGAGATCCTCCATTTGGACACCTTCCTCTTGATGGTCTTGCGAAAATGGAGGGAGGTTAATCGTGAGATTGCCAAATCCAATGGGATTCACTTCGAGAGTGGTTTGACTTAAGTCACTCGAAGTAGATGTTTCTATGTTGGATTCCATGTTCCTCTTGTGTTGTGGTCTAGTTTGCACCATAAAATAGGGATCAATCTTCGAGAATGTGGAAGGTGAATTCTCTAATTCTTTAGATTGATCTAACCTTAGGTATAAAAGGGAAAGTTTTAGGATGATTTAAGGATCAAAGGGTGATAATGATATGGATGTAAGATGAATTTTTAATGGATGATTGGATCTCTTGAGAAAATATTGAAGGATATGTTAAAATTTAGGACTTGATTGAGGATTGATTTGTTTCAGATTCAGATTTTGGTGGACTCATAAACTCTAAGAGGTTGGATGTTTTCCTAGAGTTAAATCGTTCACAAGATGCTAATTTTTATAGGTGTGAGAAGGATTCATCTAAACACTCCTATCCAAACAAGATGATATTGATAATGAACTCCTAAATACCAAGATGTTGGATTTTATCAAGGGATGAATTTTTTCACAAGTTTTGATAATTTGATCAAATATGTGGAGAAGGATGCATCTACACACATTCAATCAAACAAGGTGATTTTAGATTGATTTCAATTGCTTTTCCCAAAGTTTAACATTGAAGATTTTTCCAAGAATTTCAAAGAGTTGATGATGAGATGATTTTGGTTTTGATGTTAAAAAATGAATGAAGGTTTGATTTTGGTCGTAGGATGTACCTAAAAAGATACTTGTTTACTTAGACTTTGGTTTTGATGAACAATATTTTCTCTAAACAAGATGTTAAAACTCTCTAAAAAGATTTGGGTTTTGATAGTAATAGAATGAGTACAAACCAGGATTGTTTCTTGAAGCCTTTCTATAAAAATTAAAAAGCAGTCTTTGTCTGAATTCGTATAGCATTGAGAGATGCTTTTGATGTTCCTTCAGACTAAGAGCTTTTACCTTTGGTTTCTTGATCTTGATCTTGTGTGAAATAATTGGAGACACATGTGTGGGTTCCAACTATTTTTAGTCTTTTCTTAATGACTTTGTTTTACCACAAACACTTCTTGATGAGGTTTTCAAACTAGATATCCCATGTCTCAACTTCTTCTCATTTCACAAGGTATATTATGTGAAACTTTGATGAAATTAAGGCAAGGGTTACCTATTGTTTAACTTTAGTAGGAAAATTGAGATGTAAATCCAAGTGTTTAGAAACCTCTAAGGATGAGAATCCCAAGGGCAAGCAATAACATGTATGAATTTGGTCAATTGTATTTTCCTCATAAAGGGTTTGAAATTTTGATGATGATGTTAAATGTTTGTTTCCAAATGTTTCCAAACAAGCAAAGTATTTTGTAACCAAGAATAATCACAATCATATGGATATGAAAGACAATATTTGTTGAGTCCCCACTTGGACAAGTCCAACTACGCTTATCTTTAGTGAATGGTTAGATGTTTGACCCCACTGGCTCCCCTCCATGACACTCACTTATACAGGGTACCCAAGCATCAACACCCATGAAACTCCCATGGAATGCTTTCCATTTCTACTAAAGACCCTAAAAGTGTGGGGTGGCTTCAGAATGACCATTGTTGCACCAACAAATAGATCAAGGATTTTGGAAATTTCTACAACAAGGGTTTTAGTTCGGACTTTCTATTCATAGGAGTTGACCCAACATGGTGAGAGACCATTGCTGCCCTTCTCGTCAGACTCAATTGCATGATATTGGCATTTATTCCAATACCCACATTTATATCCCGGTTGGAAATACTCTTGGCTTTAGAGTGTTACCAGTTGAGTCGTTCCCTTGGGTGAGTACTGTTTCCCCAACGCAGCCACTCTAAGATAAAAAAAAGCGAGCAAAAATATTCATAGTTCAATCGACCTTCGTTTAGAAACAAAGGGAGAACACATGTAATAGGTTTACTCACACTTGCACATTTTTTTCTTCAATTTTTAAACCCAAAATGAAGTGTGGAGGTGATTACTTTATCTCAACCTAAGATCACCAAAAAGGCATTTTGATTCTCAAGATCACTGTGAAGCGCGAAAGAAGCACATACATCCTTTTCAATTATGCTAGTTTAAGTAAGAAATCATGAAAACCAAGTAGTACTTGTTCATTTTAACCTTTCAAAGCAATAGTGGGTTCTTTTTAAAGCACCAAAGGACAAATGAGAGTTTTTTTGTTCAATTGTTAACTTCAATCAAAATCTAGTCAATTTTCCTAAAGTTCATTTTAACCCCTTTTCCATGAAAATTGAAAGCCTTGGTAATGTTCATTTTAAAGCCAAAAAACAAGTGAGTTAGTCTAAAACAAAAAATTAAAGCATATGACGAAATCTCCAAGCATTAAAAAATGGTTTAACAACTCCAAATTTAATGCTTAAATTCCCTCCACGATTCTTCAAAGATTACTTCTTGCAAACTCCTTATGCAAAAAAAAATCCCTCCTCTTCGCTTTTCTTTTACACCTTTGTTTTCCTTCATTTTCTTTTCTCTTTCCTTTCACTTTCCTTTCACTTTCCTTTGTTTTCCTTTGATTATCATCCTTCCAGCCTTTTCTAGGCATCTAATTGGAATGGCATGGTGTTTTCTCTTCCAGTTGATGCAAGAAGAAAGTACATGGCTTTGGAAGGATTCAAGGAGCTATTCAATAATCAATTTTTGTTATTCATTGTCTAGGCCCAAAGCAACAGTAGGGAAAAAAAAAGATTTTGGATTTGAAAGACTACACTCCTTTCCAATAAAATTTTTGTTGTTAGTCACATTATTTATCACACAATGGTGTCAAATCTTATGTTCACCTAGTCCACAACTGCATATACAAATCTTGTATTTTGAAATGCCAACAAAGCACACAACTTTCAAAATAATGTAATGTCATAAATCAAAACCGAACGTTAGTGTAGCTCATATAATAATGTAACGTAAAAAACCAAAAGAAATAGAAAAATGGGCAAAAAATTTCATAGAGTATTTCACTTAAAAAAAGAGCAATACTGCTAACTACCATTCCTTTCTCTTTCTTCAGTTCCTTTCTAGTATTGGTCTAGTGTCATTGTCACACATTAAAAATAAGATTATGATTTCAGCACTTATGGTATCAATAGGGAAAATATATGATATTTATATATACTCTCCTATAGCCCAAACCAAATCACATAGTCCTCATTAAAGATGAATATAAAAATAACCTTATTTTATTATGCTATATCAAACAAGCCATCCTTCTAGCGCCATAATGAAGCACCCCTAAATCTGAAAATGATCAATCTCCAACACTTATTAGTGGGGTTAGTTCATGCACATGAAAATATATGAATACTCCTATGAAATAACATATCATGCTCTAAAATGCAACAAATAACAAAGATGAGCAAAAGACATATAGAAGTATGACATGTACCTATTCCATAGTGGATTGGTGTCACTTGTGCAAAGAGACCCTTTCCCAATCCTTGACAAGCTCAATGATAAAATTCTTTGAAGATGGAGCGAAATGGGAAAAATTAGCTCTCAATTGAAGAGAGTAAATTTGCATGAATATTGTGGATGCTAAGATGAAGAATGAGCCTTCTATTTATAGAATCTCAAGTTGAAAGAGTGCCCAAAAGAGAGCAATGTAGGATAAAGATTTAGCCAATAAGAAGGAGCCACTTGTCACCTTGTGAGTGGATGGAGGATGTGCAAGTTTTGGTCAATGTGCCAATAAATGAGATTGGTTGGCCTTTTCAAATTCAAATTTGGCTTGTTGGAGGGAGAAAAAGAGACTTGAATGCCAAGTTGGGGACATGTCAAAGGGGAGTTATTGCCATGTTGGAAGGGACAAGTCAAATTGTTTTCAAATTCAAACTTGAGGAATATTCTCCAAAGATGCCTTGTTGAGGGAAAATGAGGATTTTAATAAATGAATTAAAATGCTTTATTTGTGCAAGTGGGAAAAGCTAGAGGATGTGATGGGTAGATATATTAGATTAATCATAGTTTGATTAACTTAAGATGATGATTAGGTGTTTTTGACCCATTTTGACTTAGATACTTTGATTTATTTAAATCAAAAGGGAGGAATATGAATTTGAGATTTAATTAAATAAAGTTTAGTTTATTTAATTAAAAGGGTGATGTAAGACAAAGGTTAATTTATTTAAAGGAGATGAATTTAGGAGATGATTTATTTAATCCAAAGATGGAATGTTAGGATTTGATTAAAAATTGATCTATTTAATCAAATGGCATAATGATTTGATTAAATAAAGTGATTTTATTTAATTAAAGGATGAAATGTTAGATTTAATTAAAAAAAGGTTATTTAATTAAAATGGTGAATTGAAATGAATGCATATTTTAAGTGTCTACACTAGAGATTGGAAAGAACAAATAGATATTCCTTTAAAAAGAGTAAAATAAGGTTAAATAGTATATTATGCTATTTATTTAAAGCAACCTTGGCATGGGGATGATGATAACCTGCTAAAAATTTTACAATATACTATCCCACCCTTTTTTTTATATAACATTATTCTTCACAATTATTTTCCCTTCTCCTTCTTCATTTGCATCATTCTTGTGTGTGTTTCTTGTGCTCATGTTTAGTTTTTCATGGGATCTTCATCCAGGGGGCTTGATCATCCCTCTTGATCATTGTTGTATCATCTTGCTAAGTATTAGTTCATTAGAACCCCTCTTGATTTCATTTAGGCTACTTCCATGTGAGTTTGAAGTAGGTTCATCCTCTCACTAATGTGGGGGCTAACTGTGGACACAAAAAAGTAACCCTTCTACTTTTTCTCATGTTCAGGTCCTCCTAGTGGATTTTGGCTTGATTTTTCCTAGATTTAATATTGTAATGTGGTCAACACATTCACATTAGGTCTTGGACCCTTAGGAATAATTCACTTAAATAACCCCTTTTATCACTTACCAAGCCTTATTTCAAAGTGTTGTAAAGAGTTGTAACAAAATCTTATGCTTTTCTATGCTTGTCATCAATAATTTGACCCTTTCTTATGTTTAAATGACCCCTTAATGCAATTTTCAACCCTACTTAATTATATTTTTGAGAATATTCCCATTAAACAACAGTAAATGCACTTTAATTCCTGACACCCAGTAAAATTACCCTGGTGGGAAATTTAGTAAAATCAAGTATAAATAAAGGGCTTTCATCTAATTTTCATTGTCATTCATTCACTTAATCATTCAAGCAATTATCAAGCAATTACCAAGCATTCAAAGCATCATCAAGCATCCATTGGAGCACCTTCTTGCATATCTTCAAATTTCAACATCAAGGGTTTCATGAGTTGTGACATTGCATGTTTTTCATTCATCATTCTCTTTCTCTTTCATTTAATTTTCTATGGTTTGATTACCAAATTGGGGTTTGACCAAAGCAAATCCTTATTTTCTAACCCTTAACCCTTTTCCCCATCTTTACATGTGCATTTGTAGGTCTTGTATGCAGATTTTTCAAAGAAAAAGGTTTTAAAAAGTGGTAAACAATCCATCAAAGTCATTCAAGTCAAAAAAGCTCTAATTGAAGCTTGGAGACCTTTTTCAGCCCATTTTCTATAGAATCTAAACTAGACACCTATTAGGAAGAGAAGTGTAGACTGAAACTTACAGATTCCTGTCTCAAATTTCCCAAGATTCCTAGGTGAACAAAGTCGCCATTAGTGGTGAATTAGTCTCACTACTCAGCATAAAAAGTGATTTTTTCATTTTTGAGTACCCATTTGGCAGAAACCTATTTCGACGGAATCTCTTTGAAAAAGGACTAAGTCTTCCAACTTGGGTAAGTGTCCCAGTTGGATTCAATAGAAAAATCTATAGGATTCCAGAGCCTCTTTACAACACACTTTAGTTTCTAGGTGCACCTCTCTACTATTGTTTACTTCTGTTATTGTTTGTTTGCATTCTTAGGTCATTTTGCATATATCACTATATTTTCAAAGAACTTGTATTTCTTAGGTTTTTCATTAATAAATCATTTATTTCATTAGTTTATTGCATTTAGGCATAATCCATCCATCCTTGCTTTAATTTTGAGTGGACATTGCCCATTTTTGGCCAATCTTTCCCCTTTTAGGTGAAAAACCCTAGAAGTGTAAGAAAGCCATTGGGTGCCAAAATATTTGTTTACACAAACTACCTAGGGCTTTATATGATAGCAATGGAGCTTTCTTATTATGTAGGTTGGTGGTGGTAGTGTTGGTTGCCTCATCACATAGAAGCATAATGGTTCGACAAAGAAAACTATTCATTTTGTAATAGTTGGCAGTCTAACATAACAGTTGGCTTGTCAATTTGATTGTTTTTTTTACTAAAATATGGAAAATAGCAGAGGGAAACTACGATAATGAACAGTTTCCATTGCGAAACTAGAGAAAAGAATATCATAAAACATATTGATACAATACAAGCAATCTATGTAATAGTTCATAAAGCGAATGGTAGTAATAACCTGTGCAAAATGGGTATAATCCCATAGACTTAATTGAAAATTTGAGCTACACTACTTGGCAGTAAATATTATAGAAAAAAAGAGAAATTGTAAAAGAGCTATTAGAATAACACTTAATAGCCACTAAACTAATTTTATCTTGAATATATTTATGCTTTCATAATAGCCCTCTGCATTCTACTTAATGTGGGCTTCCATTCATCTGCCATTTACGTGTGATTCTTAAGTGTTATTCTAACACCTCTTACAACTATTAAACATAGACTACTTGTCTTGTACCAATATGTTTCATGATATTCTTTTTTCATCGTTTGTTTGAAGCTCCTTACAATAAACTGTTAATTGTTGTGGTTATTTTGTCTAGATGGAACATGTTATGTGTCTTGTACCAATATGTTTCATGATATTCTTTTTTTCTCAATTTTTTTAAGTTCCCCATAACAAATTGTTCTTCATCATATTCTTTTTTCAATTACCCATAACAAACTGTTCATTATTGTAGTTTGCCTCTTCTATTCTCTATATTTTATAGTTCTATTTAATGTGGATTTTTGAAAATCTACCATTTTGTTGTGAATGTTAAGTGTTTTTCTAATAGCTATTTTCCAATTTCCCTTTTTTGTTAATCTACAATTGCTCCTATGTTAATGGGTATAACACCAAAGATGCACATAGATAACTACAAACAATAAATGAAGGGTGGAAAAATTACTAACACTAACCATATTTTTGATCAAAGAAACAAGTTTAATTACAATTTCTCCATCCATATAAATCCATAATCTCTTTGAAGTCTCCAAAATAAATTGATATAATTGGAAAAAAACATAATGTATAGAATTAATGAATTAAATTTCAACGAAAGGTTTATCAATTCAATGGCTACACAAAGTCATGAAGAAGATTGAAAAACAAATAGCAAGGGAAATCTATTCAACAACCTTTTCTTATCTTTAGGACAATTTTTAACAACCTAAAAAACCTAATGAATAATGTAGAATTTCAATAGAAATCTTGAAAAGATAGAAGATATCTTTGAATGCATGTAGAAACAACTGAAAATTAATCATTTATGCAAAATACCCATTTAAAATGACTTACAGATTCCAGAGCACAACAGTATTAAAACCCTCCAATATGATATAAAATGGAGCATGTACTATCAAACCAACACCACAATGTAAAACCCTCCAATATGTTATAAAAGAGATCCTCTACTATCAAATCGACACCACAATAGCTCTTTCAACAATGCAACTTAATGAATATATTTTCTCGCACATTTCGGAGTATACTTTCCCACACTGCAACATTGAATATTGTATTTACTTCCTCTTGGCCCATGATACAAGAACACTAGGATACATTAACCCTCACATGAGAAAACACTTACCATTCTACTTTCGCGTATTGAGGCAACCAACTCCACCACCTCCAACCCACATAATTTGCAAACTCCATGTTGTCATAAACAACCTCAAGAAACTCATTGCCGATTAGAAGATTCTAGGTGCCAAGAAATCCTATTCACGGCTGGGCTGACAAAAATCCTAACAAAAATTTCAAACAAATAGCCTATCGGCTAAAAACACGCGAAATTTATTTCGGGACATGACCCTCAAACTTTTCATTCTTTCCTCATCAACCCTCATACATAAAACATCCCTTAGTAGGCCAATAATTCACCTTGATAGTTGTCATAGGTAACATATTATTTTTCATGAGTGTTTAAGTACAAAATCATTACATATAGGATTACAAGGAAAATATCACACTTAATCCTAAAAAATATACCATAATAGAACTAATCTATATATAAAAAGGAAAATCCTACCATTCTATCTAAAAATTGTTGGAATATCAAATCAATTTTATTGTTATTATTATTCCAATAATGATGAATAGTCAACATTTATATCTAGCTAGTGCTTTAAGTATATGTATAGCATAACCAAAGGCCTACTATTCAACCAAAATTTGAAATATTCTATCAAACGTTGAAATGACAAGGGGTCTTAGGGGGCTATTATAGTCCCCCTATACACCAAATGGGGTTACGCTCAAGATACGTTTGATGAACTTAGATTTTTTTGGGAGTCCTTATTTATGGTAATTTTGACAAATATTTGACATGTAGTTGCATGAGTCACAACTTCTATTTATGGAAAGTTTTGTTCAAAAAAGAGTCTGTAATTCGGATTTATTATACTCTTTGAAAGTCATATTTTCTAAAACTTTAGAAGGTCGTTGTCATTCTAAATTTCTTGAGAAATAAAAATATGAAATATGTTTACTCGTTCTCTTCTCCTGGTATAATTGTACTAGGCTTTCCACTTAAATACTCTATTAAATTTGTTCTTTTTTTTCTCTATTTATTCTGCACTGAAAAAATTTCTTACAATTGGTATCAAAGTGAGTTTGTTTGTATAGAAGTAGTGTGTTTGAGAAGTAAACAATGATAGGAAGCACAATTACACTACATTTAGATGGTGTAAAATTCTTTATGGTTTTAATTGTTCTTTATGGAAGCTAAACATTCAAGATTTATTGGTCAAGGATGGATGTTTGCTAGCTCTCAAAGGGGTAGTGTCAAAACTTGCAGCCATGACTGAGATAGACTAGAATGAAAAGGTTAGCATGGATAGAGAAAAAATATAATTATCTCTAGTATATTTAATACCATTTTATGTTGTAGAGGATAAAACTACACATGACTTGTGGTCTAAGCTCAAAAATCTATATGAGACAAAGTAGTTGGTAAATAAAATTTTGTTGTGTAGATAGATATATAATTTGAGAAATTGTGAAAATTCTTCTATCATAGATCATTTGAGTGATTTCAACACACTAACAAGAAAAGTTAGCTTTAGTGGGGGTCAAAATTGAAGAATAGGATAAGGCAACAATACTATTTTGTTCATTGCTTGAAAATTGGGATCAACTAGTTATCTCACTTAGTAACTCACCACCTAGTGGGAAATTGGTCTTCTAAGATGTGGTGATTGCTATAATTTCTAAATATTCAAGGTAGAAGGAATCTCAATGATCTTCTTCTAATGAAGCCCTAATTGCAAGAGGTGGAACTAAAGAAAGAGGAAATACAAAGTGTGGACAAATTAGGTCCAAAGCCAAGGGGAGAAAAGGAGCAAAATATTGGAGCTATGGAAAAAAAGGACATGTCAAAAAGGATTGCAAGCCACCAAAATAAAGAAAAATGAAATTCTAGTTTGTAGGCATCTAAGGAAAACACAACTGAAGTTAAAACAACATTGGAAATGAAGAGGTATTAAAAACTAATTTAAGAGGCTCTTTACTTCATGTTTGGATTCTTATTTTGGGTTCCTCCTTTCACATGACTCCACATAGAGATTGGTTTTCTTCTTATTAGTCATGTGATAGAGGTATGGTTGACATGGAAAATGACAACTCCTGTGAAGTTATTGGTGAAGTTGACGCAAGAATCAAGATGTTTGATGGAATTGTAAGGACTGTTCAACATGTTAGACATGTATCAATATTAAAGAAAACAAATTGTCACTTGGAGTTTTTGATGAATATGGTTACTAATTCAATGGTGAAAATAATCATCTCAACGTAACAAAGGGTGTTTCTTTTTCTAAAGGAAGAAAATTAGGAAATCTCTATAGGCTAGTTGGGGAGACTAGCAATGGAGAAGTTGCAGTGGTGTTTGATGTAGAAACAAACTTAGTACCAAACTAGCATCAATGATGAGGCCAAATGAGTGAACATGGTCTCAAGGTAATACTAGATAGAAATCTTCTCCTAGGTACCAAGTGTAGAGATTTAAAATTTTTAGAACATTATTTGTTTAGAAAAAATAATAGCCTTTGTTTTTCTAGAAGTACTACTAGAAGTAAGGAAGTTTTATAATTAATTTATTTAGATACTTGGGAAGTTCCTGTAACATCTATTGGGGCTTTGTCATATTTTTTTAATCTATAGATGATTATTCTTGTGAGGTGTGGATTTATCTTCTTAAGAATAAGTTTGAGGTTGTACCGTAGAAAAAAAGTATTTCTTGCTTGACATGGGAAGATTTTATGATAAATTTGACTTAAGGAGGCCTTGATTTAGTGTTGTGAGCTATTTTTCACATCCACACTAGGTCTTGGACCCTTTCAAATGCATTCAACAATGTCTTGTAAAGGTGTTGTGCATCCCGAGGCATACTTTGATGAAATAACCAACAAAGTCGTCGTATAAACTTGATTTTCTTATATCCCAACAACTCAACTAGAAAATGGGCCCATATGGGACTAATTCACCATCTCTGGAAAATGAGTCCCATTTGGACCATTTTTTACTTTTGAGTGGGAAATTTTGGAATTTAAGTTTTATTTTTCTTCATGTCGCCCTTGGGGATCCAATTTATGGAAAAATTAGGAGAATTTCCACCCAGCCTCTAAACCCTAATTTACATCTCTTAACTCATTCACAACTCATTCATCTTTTTCCTTCCACTTCAAGTCAAGCAAGTTAGGGTTTTACCACTCTAAGTCATCAAGAAAGCTTCCAAAGACATTCAAGGGAAAAATATTCCTCCATTGCTGCAAAAATTCAAGATCAAACATCATGGAAAGCTACTTACTCTATTATTTCATGCTTTATTACATTCTTTCATCATTTTGGTTTAATTACCTAAAAAGGGGTTTGACCAAGGAAAACCCCAATGCCCCAACATCCAACATTTCTCCTTCTCTTCTTATGTGTTTGCAGATTTAGACATCTTGGAGGCTTGGAAATAATTGAAAATCAAGTTACAAGGTTGTTGAATACATCTCCTTGTTGACCAAGTCAAAATATCAACAAAAGGTCACTTCCAGGTTCAAAAATTATAATTTTGAAGGAAAACACCTATCAGGAACCAAAGTGTAGACCAAAGACTTTAATTTCTGCCTTTGGATTTTACAAATTCAAAAGTTGAATAATTCTCCACAGATGGGGAGTGAGTCCCACTGCAAGGCCTGAACAGGGTTTTCTACAGTTTTGGATACCCATTTGTCTGAAACGGGCTCTATAATAGTTTCCTAGATCTAGGACTAATTCACCCAGAATGGCGAATGAGTCCCACCAGGCCTAAAAGATAGGATTAGAAACATTTCAGAAGTAATTTCTAGTCTTCAACAACATTTCAGGTGCACACATTCAGTTTCTCCCATTTCTATTATAGTTTGCATTCATTTTTAGGTGTTTTTGCATATCAAAATGTGTTTTCCAACAAGTTGCATTTCAGTGGTTTTCACTTAATGCTCAGTAGATTTTATTAGTTATTTGCATTTATTTTATCTCATCTAGGTACATTTCATTCATATTTCCATTATACTTGCATTAGTTTGAGTGAACCACCTAGGTTTTTGGACTATCTCTCTCCTTTTAGGTGAAAAACCCTAAGAGTGCAAGAGAAGTACATAGACCTAAAATCTATGGTTTAGAGGTGTTTTCTTATTTTAAAAATTTTAAGGCTCTAATGGAGAATCAAAAGGGTAAGACTAAAAATTTTCATTGAATAGATAATGAAGGAGAATTTTGTCCATGATATTTTAAGTAGTTTTTTAGTGAGTATGGCATTACAATGTAATTTATAGATGCTATGACACCATAAAAAAATGGTGTTGCTGAATGCATGAAAAATAAAATTATGGAGTAAGATAGATCTATTCTTAGCATTACTAATTAAGAGAAGAAATTTTTGGTTGAGGTTGTTTCTACAACTTGTTTCTTGATCAATATACCACCCACTATAACTCTTGATAATAATATATCTAAAGAAGTATGGACAAGTAAACCTATTGATTATTCCTTTCTTCATGTATTTCGTTATGATGCTTATTCTCATATTGTCAAACATAATAGAAAAATTTGGGTGTGATGTCCAAAAAATATATTTTTATTGGCTATGCAGAAGGTACAAAGGGCTACAAATTGTGGGATACTACTACCCGCAAGGTTATAGCTAGTTTAGATGTTTATTTTTATGAAAATTAATTCAAAGAGGTAAAGAACAGAAAAATAAAAAAATTATTTTAGTTGAGGTGGAAAGTTATGATTACAATCTACAAGTACCAGATCAAAATCAACAAAATGAATAGCAACTAAATTATCTACAAGGTAACACATTACCCCTTGTAAAGATATCTACTAGAGTATCTAAACCACATGAAAGGTACTCTCCTACTTGTAATTTTTCTTATCTTTTACTAACTGATGTTGGTGAACCTAGTTCATATTAGGAGGCTTGTGAAGTCAAACATGCAAGCAAGTGGAGAGTTACCATGGAAGATGAGATGTAAGCTTTTCAAAAGAACAAGAAATGGGAACTTGTGCCATTACATAAGAGGTTAAAATCTATTGGGAACAAGTGGGTCTTCAAATTGAAAAGGGACATAAATGATAATTCACAGAGTAATAAAGCATGATTGGTGGCCAACGAGTGTGCACAAGAGATTGGTATTAATTTTAATGATTTTTTTTTACCTATTACATATAATTAAGTACTACTAGAGTTTTTTTAGCTCTTTTTGCTAGCCTTGATTTGGAGTTGGAATAGTTATATGTAAAAATAGCCTTCCTACATGTGTGATCTCTCAAAGGAGATTTATATGCAACAACCAGAAGGTTTTGAGGAAAGAGACAAGGATAATAATTTTTGTAGGTTGGGAAAATCATTGTATGGTTTAAAACAAGCATCGTGGTGTTGATAAAAGTGGTTTGATTCCTTCATGATGATTTTGGATTTTAGTAGATGTGAGGCTGATTGTTGTGCCTATTTTCAAAGGACTGGTGATGATAATTTTATTATTTTGCTTTTGTATGCTGACAATATGTTGGTAGTAGGTCCCAACACGTATACAATCATCCATTTGAAATTTCATATTGCTAGGGAGTTTGAAATGAAAGACTCATTGAATGAAAACTAGGTTCTTGGTATGAAGATATATAGAGATAAAAATAATAGGAAAATATGGTTGTTATAGAAAAAATATGTGGAGAAGGTTCTACAACACTTGAATATGCAAAATGCACAACCCGTTTGTACTAAATTTACTATTCATATTAAATTATCTTCAAAACAGTTCCCTTGCACAAAAGCAGAGATGACACATATGTATTACATATCATACTCATCAACAGTTGGTATTCTTATTTTTTTCATGTTGCGTGCACTAGACTAAACATTTCACAAGAAGTGGGAGTAGTCATTCATTACATGACAAATAAAATTTATGAGCATTGGATGACTATGAAGTGGATTGTCAGTTATTTTAAGAGTACTTCTGATGACAATGGCTAGCAAGGAGTTAATATGGATTCACAAAATTTTGGGTGAATTATAGGTAAAGCAAGACAAAGTAGTGTTGTATTCTTTCAACCAAAGTTCTTTTCACTAAGCACAAAACAAATCATATCCTGCCAAAAAAAAGCATAATGTTACTCAATATCACTTTGTACGTGAGGTGGTGGAAGGAGGATATATATATTTAGTCAAGATACAAACTGATATAAAACCTCGTAGATATTTTGACAAAGCCCATTGGTAGAGAAAAGTTCATTTGGTGCATAACTTCTCTAAGATTGAATATTACTTGATGATTGGTAGCATTGGCATTGGTCTTTAAGTATGAGAGTTTATTTGTAAGAGAAATTTGAATTCAACTCAGAGATTTTTGGAATATGAAGCCAATTTCAGTGTTATTGTTATTTAAATAGTGACAGATAGTTGACATTGATATCTAGCTATTGCTTGAGGTATGTGCTCAGGATGGTCAAAGGCCTACTATTCAACTGAAGGTTGAAATATTCTATTGAATGATGAAATAAGGGGAGGTCCCAAGGGGTTATCATAGCCCCCTAGATATCAAATGACATTATGCTAAAGGAATTTCCAAAAAAATCATATATATATTGGGACTCCCTATTTATTATAATTCTGACAAATATTTGACATGTAGTGCATGAGTTGCACTTTCTATTTATGGAAAGTTTTGTGCGACAAGGAATCTACAACTTAGATTATTATACTCTTTCGAAGTCATGTTTTCTATAACTTTTGATGGTTTTTTTTCTTCATTTAAGTTTACCATGCTTTCCTTTAAGTTTAATTTATTCTTATTTTCTTTCTCTAATTATTCTACACAATAAAATTTTCTTACAAAAATCACATATTTTAATGGTCAAACAATCAATAGTAATTTTGTACACCCATGCCAAAAATGGTAAATAATTCTTCTTTAATACACCAACATTTACCTTTGGCCATTAAATTAGGTAATGATTGAGAATATCCTACTTGAAATAGCATTTAGTTTTTAGCAATGTAATCCACCATGACTAGCTAAGCAGTTAAAGATATCTGGAGACCACTAAACTACTAATTCTATATCATGTAATGAGAGTTAGGAACATCATAAGCCTCTTCATATTTTTAAAAGTAAATTTATTACATGTAAAACCTATTTGGAAATAAAAATATCTTGTTATATAGAAGTAGAATGGAAGGGTAAAATAAGTCCCAACATATCTATTGGAATGAAAATCCCACTACAGCCTCTAATTAAATGAGACTAGATGTTAACCATTTTCCCCTCTATCTTGAAGAGGTAACCTTAATATTTCTAGACCATCCTACAAAAATTAAATTCACAAAACTTCCACTAGCAATGGAACTTACCCACTAGAGATGAGTCTTAAAATTCTTTAAAATTATTTCCAAGCCTTTAATTAACTCTTCATAATTTAAATTATTTGTTATCAAAAGGATTCTTGTTGCACTATGTTTCCATTAGTGTTATGATTGATTTTAACCTATGTTAGCCTCTAGTGTGGATATGATGAGAACATTTTTGTGGTGTTCATTAGGTGTTGTAGATGTAGCATGGTCACTTGGTTTCCAAGTTCTTTTGAGAAAATTTGCATAAGATTGTACAAATTAATAGGGGTGTGTTTTGTATTATGGTCTACATTTCTTCATGCTTGAAGATGTTCTTGCATGGTTTAGATGTGATATTCAAAAGTTTTCAAAGGTTTTATATCTATAGTTTCAAGTTCTAGATCATGCAGCAGTAGAAGATATGTTTGACAACGTGCTAAACTATGAAGAAGATTGTCTATGAGAAATGGAACTGCTCTGTATTTCTCTGTGTTGAGGTTTCTTGTCTTGGAAATTTGGGAGTACACTACTAAAGCTTGTATTTATCTTTCCTTGAAAGATATTTTTTAAGTTGTTCGATAAGCTTGGTTCATGTGTTGTGTCTCAATGGAAATTTCATTGGTTACACAAGATGATAGTATTCTCAGTTGCATGTGTTTTCTCCAGTGTTTTTGAAATATTCCAAGATGTGTAATGTTTCTATGTGGTTTATGGGAGGTTTTGCGACCTAGTGAAGTGTGAATGTGGTTGCTTTTTAGCATTAAAGCCAATTTGGATGACTTGGTGTGTTAGTGTTACTTGTGGATCTGCTTCATGGCTTGTGGAAGCATGGTGTGGCATGTTGGTATAGATTTCACTCCTGATTAACCCTTGGTATGGTCTTCCTTCACTTTTTTCCACCACAAAAGTGTTTGGTGTTGACCTATTTGGTGCTTGCACATTTGAGGTGCATGCTTTTTGTTGAATCCAACTTGGAGAAGGTTGTTTGAAGTTATAGTCCATATATATATGCAATTTCAATTTTTGAAGAAGTGTCATTTATGATGTGTGGTGTGAAATGATGTGTATGTGATCAAGTGTTGTTGTTTGAGTGCAAGCAAGAACACCTATGAATACCAAAAGAAGTGAGTAGAAGGTGTCCACATTTCAGTGTGCCTAAAGTTGCTAGAGGTAGTGAGCCAAAGGTTGCAGATGGTGTAGAGTTGTTGTGGTGGATTCTCTTGTTGCTCTAAGGTAGTGAACCTCCTTGTAGTAATCTCTTCCTATTATCATTTTATTCAGGTAGTGACCACTTTTCAATGATCCTTTCATTCTCTCTTTTGGAAAGTGAACCCTTTGTAATTGGTGTTGATATTCATATATATGTGAGTTAACCCTCACTATAGTTTATCCCCAGGTGATTAGGGTTTTCTATGTAAAATATGGTGTTCTATTGTGTATGGTTGTTTTTATCCTGGTGTTTCATTTTTTTACATTTGTGTTGATGCATAGTAAGGGTTTGAAGGTTAATGAGGGTTTTAAGGTTTTACTATACAACTAATTCATCCCCCTCTCATTTTTCCTATGTTTTTCACAATTCTTGCTAGTAATAATAATCTCTAATGAATTTCATATGAGCATGGATCAATCTATCAATTAACCTAGACTTTGATGCTAGTTTCAAGGTATTCCACCCCAATAACTTCTTCAATGAAACTAAGATTCCATTAACTTTGGAAAAGAAAAACCTTTCACAACTTAATATATACTAACCCTTTCAAAATATATTACGTTATTTTTGGTAGATAGAAAGGTCTTCAACTCCAACAATGGACTAAAAAAGGTTACCAAAAGTATAGTGCAAGATAAGAAATTAGGAAATGACCAAATCATAGATACTTATGACACACCAGGTTAGCTCATCATGATGAACTAAAATTCCATTCCTACATGCGAAGTGTGTGAGGGGAAAATAATCTTCAAAATACATAATTACAACTTAGTTGGAGGTAATGATAGAAAATTAATTTGAAGAAAAGATTTCCTCATCCATGCCAATATTTGCATATAATGATGAAGGATATGATGTTGTAGTCATAATTGTAAAAAATATCTTAAATGAAATCAATTTTAACCCTATCACCCAACTTCAAGTCTCCAATACTACTACATCCACCTCATTTCTAGAAAGGGAGTACATCCTCATGGAAAAATTTGCAAAAATCATCTATTTCTCACACACAAACCATACACTTCACATATTAGTCAAGTGACCCCAAATATAGGAGAAAAGTTAATAACATTATTTTCTTTTCTAAAATAGTGCAAGAAGAAAAATTATGACAAATATAAAAGAGGTCAAACAAACCTTTGAATATTTTACAATTTCTAACTTGGAGATCCCTTCCTTTGGGAAGTATTTAAAATGGTTTTTTAATCTCCTTGCAAATAATTTTGGGTATAGCCAAATTTTAGATCCAACTTGACTCTAAGAATTATCACACATACTTCAACCAAATTGTTTGCACCTTAAATAAGCTAAATGTATGTATACATGTGAATTTTTATGTGTTGAATTTTATGAAATAACTAGTACTAGAGAGGCTAAGGTTTTCATTGAAAATCCCATTAAAATTTAATTGAAGGATTCAAAAAACAGGAGGAACCATTTTTCATTGCTCCAAATACAAATTGAAGGTTGAACCCACTAAATTCTATATAAGAAAAAGTTTTCTTAAAATTATTAATTAAAAAAAATATTTAATATAAAATTAAAATTCAATTTGTTGACTTAAATGAATTATAAAAAATCAAATAAATAAAAAATAATTTACATGTTTGTAACTCTTAACTTCAAATATTTAAACATTATTTTATAGGAAAATATATTTCAAATTTATTACTAACAACAAATTATCCCATATGAAATGAAAATTTAAATTATTAATGGTTTTTCCACAGTCCATTGATTAGTTAAACAAGCTTCTAATTTAAACTGTGTGTATTTTTAGACTCACTGGAAATCTAAATTATTAACTTAAAGAAAAAAAAAACTTTATATTTATGATTAGCAAACTTAAAATACCCATATATGAATCACAATAAATTAGTATACCTATTCAATAGTTTGAGCAAGTTGTTCAATATTTAAATAATGACAACTTACATTATTTACAAATAAAATATATAGTTTAACATGTATTTTATGTTGGATATACTTATATCCTTTTATGATACCATGAATGAGAATATTATACGCAAAATTTGGAAAAAACTTTCATGGCCAGTTCCAGTGTAATCTGGCCATTAAAACAGTTAAGACACTACGAATTGAAGTGCATAAAACGACGTATATTATTATTATTGGTCTTTACCACACATTATATATCCAAACAGAACTTCACCAAACAAAGGAAAGCAATGATACAGCACTTATTTAGCATACTTATTGCTTACGTGCTCTAAACTGTGAGTAGTAAAATGCCTAGAATATAAAGTATGAGGTATCATGGATTATTGGGTTTGGGTGAGGTGAGGTTTTTCTGAGTGAGGGAATAGGTGGTAACTGCAGTGACTCCAGGCCAGCACTGAGCAAGGCAGTTGCCCTTGGAACAGTAATCTGGACCACTTCCACACCAGTTGTAGATGCTGCAGCATCGTCCATCGTTGCACCAGAGGTTTCCAGAAGGACTGCATGTTGGATCTGCCATTACCCCAACCTTGCCCATCACAAGCACTAGAGCAACTAACACTACTATGCTTACTTTCTTCAAAGCCATTTTCTGCATCGACAAAAAAAAAAAACCTAATCTCAGTATTATACATGACTTCAAACTCAGAGGAATGTTATAAGTAATCTATAAATCTATTGTAGTGCAGAAAATTCAAATGAATGTGAAAGCCTACAAAGTTATTCATATGAAAATATACTGTAAAAAATAGTAATAACGTAGACTGATTGAAAACATACATAAAGCTCTGCTTTCTCTTGCTTGTGTGCTATGTTGTGTTGATGTCAAGAGTAACGGCGTGCTGCATATTTATACTAGAAGGTTGTTAGTGACATCTTGCAGAGATGAATATATTAATGCTACGCATGGCGTGGCAATGGAATCTTTCTTAGTAAAAAAGTATTTTATGAATTATCTACGAGTCCAATTATTGATCTTCTTTTGGACCATTTGTATGTTTTTGATATTAAAACAGGGAAGGGTCCCTGAACTCATGAGTTCAACAAAACATAAGAAGACATGCAAGCCTCAAAAAGACACAAGTTTCAACAAAGAAGCAAAAGGACAAGAGGGCACCGACCCAGCATAAGCAAAAACACAAGATAAGATGGCAAACCACAAGAGACACTTGGTATTTGTATGTAAGAATGCTTTACTATTGAATTATCCATTCTCTTCATACTCCAATGACTTACGAGTTGTATGTTAGAATGTCTAACTACTGAATTGGCCATTACATTCCGAATTTCAGAGTTTCAAAGATCCTGCATTGTTATTCGCCCAATTATTAAGAATTGTATTTGAAAACCGTCATTTTCAGCTTGAGTGGTCCCATTCTACTTGTCATGACGGTGAAGTGAGCCAGCAAACAAATCCGACACAGACTAAAAGTTAAAATGTTTGTATGTTGAATATGTATTTCACGTCCTCTCTATTGTCGTAAGCGGCATCAAGATAATCATCAATACTCGTGTGGTCTTCAATGTGAATGGAACGGTCAAGATAAGTTAAATGGTCAAACAGTATTTTTTTATTTTATTTATATAAAAGAAATATATATATATTTTATTTTTAATATTTGTTTATGAAGTATAGTACTATATTACCATTGCAATGAGTTCTTTCAATCATTTTGTTAATTAGTTTTTAATAAGTATGTTTTGAATCAATTAAAAACTAAAATTTTATGTTGTTCAAATATATTTTAATTATTTTAAAGTGAACAAGTTAAATACTTAATTTTAAAAATTGTAAAAAATATTTTTGTTGAATATAATTGACTAAGAAGTTTGGGGTGTTAGGCAAATTTGCAGGGAAAGTAAGGTAAACTACTTTTTTAACATTTTTAAAATGATTTTTCACTTTTTGTCATTTTATTAAATCTTTCTAAAATAAATAAATGTTACTTATTTTACATTTTTATTAAAGAAAATCAATTAAAATAATAAAATAAACTTAAATTAAAACATGCCCATAAATTAGCATATAAAATAATCTTTGTAGACATTTGATTTTACCTAGTTAAAATAAAAATTTAAATTAAATTTTAAACTATTTGATATTGCCACTTTTTAATTTTCCAAATTTTATTAACATCAAAACATACATAAATACAAATAAAAATTAAATTAAATTAATTAAAATTATTATAATTATTAATTGAATGATAATTATAATCCTATTATTATTAATTCTTATAATTCTAAAATGTAAAAATTATGGTTAGAACTAGTATTTAAAAATTAAAATAAATAAAAAATAAAATATTACTAATAAAAACCACTAAAATATAATTAATAGATACAATGCTCCAAAATTTTATTCATCTAATATTATTTCAAATCATATTACCAGTATTATTTCATAGAGTTTTTTTAATGTCACTACAATTATTGTTAGGATTAGGGTTAGGGTTACGACATAGTTATGGATAGTGTTATGACCATAGTTAGGGTTAGAGATAGGTTTAAGATTAGGATAATGTTTTAAAAATTATTGATAGGGTTAGAGTTAGGTTTAGGGTTAGGTCATGCAAAGAATTAATTAACAATACTAAAACACTATAATTAACAAAACTTACATTTATTTTTTTCAAAATATAAAAAACAATAATTACAATACTACAAAGGAAAGTACTAGCCACTACGTGGAACTTGTTTATTGATCAAAACAATATTGTAATTATTATCTAAATTAATTGTAGAATTTTTTTTTTAAAAAAGGTGAAAATAAGAAAAAGATGGTTTTATTTTGTAAATGTATAGTATATAAGATTTAAAAAGTGTTTGATTAATTATTCCATATTTTTATTATTTATTTGATGAATTTTTAATCACTTTTATCATGATTTTTCACTATCTAGTAATCAATTTTTTGACGAGTCAATTTTTATAAATATAGGATTCCTTTTATTCAAACTATTTGTTTATTTGTGTTAATTTAAAAAATATAAATACTTGATTTATTTTTTAAAAATTTGAATTATTATTTTGTTTATGAATAGGTAATTCTCTATATTAATTATAAAAATAAAAATACATATTCACAAAAAAAAAAGGGTGGTAAGAAGGCACACCCCGAGAGTCACATGGGCAGTGCCCAGAAAACCAAAAAAAACCAGTCACTTGAGCCAAGCCTAGAAGTCCATGATTACAAACATAAAGGAAAAATGACATTAAGTAGCCAAAGCAGTGCCAGCAGAGCTAGGAGGGTCTTTGTCATCCATTTTTTACCCATACATCAGCAGGCTCTGAAGTGATGTCAGGAGGAGCCTAATCATCATCATCTTCTATTTTTTATCTTTCATTTCCTAGCACCGAGGTGAGATTACAAGTGCCAAATGTGGAAAACATTTTCCAGTGTCTAGCCTACAAGAGCCAGTACCAAGAACATTATTAGAGGGTAACTCGAAACCGCCACTACTGCTCCCTGTCGCCCCTCTAGAGGGCCACCCCAAGTCATCCCATGGAGGAGGAGAAAAAGACTGCTGAGGAGGGTGGGAGCCATGCCAAGGAGTAGGCTAAGAGTGGGGGTGAGCAGAGCCTCTCTGCCACCGGCCCCGAGAGGGTGACCGGCTGCGGTAGGAAGTGGGTGAAGCCGGCACTCGAGCCATAGTACATAGGGAATTACCCCAATCATCTAGAAGAACCTAAATGTGAGACACCTCAAGTGCAACTTTATTAGCTTGAACTTGAATCTACAAAAGCACATTGGAGAAAATAATAGCTTTAAAATAAAAAGAAATATTTTTATCCATTTGGCTGTGAGCAAATATGCAAAAATTTGTATCTTTCCAAATATTGAAGAGGATTTCCACCCTGAAAGTGTGCCAAAGCTAGGTGTGTTTAGCAGGAATCCTAGGCAAATCCCCTAGCAAAACCATATGCTAGGAGAAGGGCTCTGGTTTGAAAGGATGAAAGAAGTCATGAATCTAATTCCAAAACTATTGGGCTCTAGTACAAAACTAGAAGACATGCTTAAAAGACTTAGCTTGCCCACAAAATGGGCATCGAGTGTCCTGGACCACCATGTGAACAAGCGAAGACCACATAGGTAAGCCTTGGAAAATAATACACCAAACAAAGTTGGGGAGTTGAGGCCCAACACTTGTAGACCAAGTGGCAGAGAATATTTTGCACCAGACATGAGAAGAAGATTGAAGATGCCACCTCTGATTTATATTTTCAATCATTGGAAGGTGCAGTGAAAGCCACATATACCTAAACGTAGGCTTATAATTCTTGAAAGGGGTGTCTGAGTACCACCTACAATCCTTCCACCAGAGCTTGGACCCATGAATTCCTACCTTATATAGCATATTGGTTGGAATATCATTCACCAAACCATCATAAGGATCATGATCCTAGTTTTGAAGATTGTAGAGAGCACAAAAATCTTCCCACAACATAATGTGCATTGTGGTTCTATGAAACACATGCTACAAGGTCTAAATACATTTCTTGTGAAATCTTAGAGCCTTAAGCCAAGGTGATTTGGCCAACAACTGACCATTACTAACGAAGAGAGGTGACCACCAAATATTCTGTTGATTGAGTGAAAGCCCATCATGGAAACTAGAGCCAACCCAGTGGAACCAAGGCTTAATCGCTTCCTAGGCTTTTCAAATGCTCTTGACCATGAAATTTCCCATAATCTAGACTGGTTGTCATAACCAAAAGGGTTTCGAAACTAATCCCCTTTTAGGCAGGTCTGTGAACAGGAAAGCTAGACTGAATGCAATGCCTAAGGAGAATTCTCTAGATTTCATTTCTAGTAAGGGCTCTAATTATCCACTTCACAAATAGGGTAATCCCTTGTCATTGAGTGGAGAGAAAACCAAGCTCTCTAGAGTCTTTGGGTAGGCAACAGAACTCTGAGGAAATGCGGTGAAACCCTCTATAGGTCTCAACAAAGGCCCAAAGAAAGTCTCGTAATAGCTTTTCAAGCTTGGCATAGGTAGCTATTGAAGGAGCCCAACAAGAGGAGTAACAAACATGCGTAGCAGCCAAGATCTTAGAGCACATTGGCCATTACTAGTGAAGAGAGGTGACCACCAAATATTCTATTGATTGAATGAAAGCCCATCATGGAAACTAGAGCCGACCTAGCAGAGCCAAGCCTTAACCGCTTCCCAGGCTCTCCAAATGCTCTTGGCCATGAAATTTCCCATAATCTGGACTGGTTCATTCATAACCAAAAGTGTTTGGAAACTAATCACCTTCTAGGCAAGTCTGTGAATAGGAAATCCAGACTAAATGTAATGCCTGAGGAGAATTTTCCAGGCTTCATCTCTAGTAAGGGCTATGATTATCCACTTCACAAACAAGGCAATCCCTTGCCATTGAGTGGAGAGAAAACCAAGCCCTTTAGAGTCTCTCGATAGGCAGCAGAACTCTGAGGCAACATGATGAAACCCTCTATGGGTCTCAGTAGAGGCCCAAAGAATGTCTCATAATAGTTTTTCAAGCTTGGCATAGGTAGCTTTTGAAGGAGCCCAACAAGAGAAGTAACAAACATGTGTAGCAGCCAAGATCTTGGAGCACACTTGGAATTTCCCTACTAGAGAGAGAGGCTTCTAGTAGTCCAGCAGGCCAACTTTTGCTCAATCCTAGAGACAACAGCTTGCCACAACTCAGTTGGAGAAGTCTGGAAAGTGAAGGGAATGCCTAGAAACTGAAAGATTTCCCTTGGCCCAATCCATTTCCAACTGTACTACTAAAACCAGTGAGGAGTGGGTAGAATAGACTACTTGTAGCATAGCTTTCTATGCCATTGAATGGAAAAACCAAATGCAAGACAAAAAATGTTAAGACAATCAAGAGTCGCCTTAATATTATTTTCATCCTTGAGAAGGGTGAGGAATGAGTCATTAGCAAAATGGCCATTAACAAGTTGATTCTGGGAATTAGGCAAGGAAATTCCTTTAACACGCTGTTGAGAAACCGTATTGGCAAGAAGATAGCCAAATCCTTCAGTAGCAAGCACATAAAGAGAAGCAACAAGTGGATTGTATCCTTGTCGGATGGAGCGGAATAAGCCAAAGGAAAGATATTGACAACCATTAATGGTGATGCAAGCAAAGGCGTCTAATCAAATCATTTGGACAACCTGAATGAAGTTAGGCCCAAACCCTAAGGCTTTTAACATGGCAAGAATGAAAGGCCACTCAATGCGGCCATAGGTTTTAGCAAAATCAATTTTGAGAAAAATGGCTTTCTGGTCTAAATGCCTGGCCAACTCAATACCTTCCCACACAAAAATAATGTTATCCAAGATAAATCTAGATTTAATAAAGCTAGTTTTCTTCAGGTGCACAATCTAAGGCAAAAGATGGTCGATCTTCAAAGTCAAGGCTTTTGTTATGATTTCATAAGATACATTGAGGAGATTGATAGGTCTCTAGTTGCAGATATCATCAATATCTCTAGGCTTAGGTATGAATTTAATATTTCCTTTATTAATTATGCTACCAAGGGTTTTGGAATGAAATGCCTCGAGATAGACTTTATGTAAGTCTTGTGCAACACAGTCCTAAAGGGCCTTGTAAAATTCACACAGGAAGCCATCAACACATGGGGCCTTGTCATCTTCCATGGTATGAATGGCTTCCTTCAATTCTTCAATAGTGAGAAATTGCTCACAAAAGGATTTATGGGCTAAAGATAGCCTATTTGGCACAACAACAAGACAATCCTAAAGGAATTGCTCTCTCTCCAGCATGTACTCCTAAGTAGTGAAAACTTGTTCATAATGCCTAACAAAGGCCTGGAGAATGTCAGGTAGCTCAAAAAGTAGTTGCGTTCCTTCTTTAATTTCTTTTATTCCAAGAGATGAGTGCTTGGCATGGAGGGCCAGAAAAAATCATTAGAGGCACAGTCACCAATTCTTTAACCAATGCAATCTAGCTTTTATTTGCACACCTTTGGAAACATAATTGTCTATAACTTGCATTTTGTGCCTTAATTCTACCACCTTGACTTGTAATGATGGGGTGAAAGGGCTATCCTCTAGAGCCTTAATGGTTGAACGTAGGTCAACTATGGTAGCCTCATAAGACCAACTGTCACCCATAAATGTGGAGAAATCTTATCGTGCGAGTGATAGCACCATTCTACCAATTAATCTAGCATGTGTTGTGAGGTGTCCTACACTCTGAATTACAAACCCTATGAATGTGGGCCAATGTGGGCTGATGACAGAGAAAAGACATGTTCAAAAAGAATTGAGTCTTATAGGCATGAGGTTGTCTTATCTCCCATTCAATACAAAAAGAAATGGGGAAATGATCTAACAATGTCACATCCACTAACGACTTAATTAGGAGCAAAGAGTTGTCAAAAGAGAAGAAATATTGAGTTGAGATCATGGCATGATCAAGGTACTTAAATATCCTATTAAGGCCAACCTGGTAATTACACCAAGTGTGCTAGAGGGAATGAGAATGGTAGCGGCCAATATTGGGTTAAAAAAGCCCCAATTTATTGCACATGTAAAACCATGCCTCTCATTCACCAGTTTCCCATCTAAATGGCATAGTACCATCTTTATCGTATGCCAACTCAACCATATTGAAATCCAAACACAAAATCCAGGTAGCAACTAGCAATGAATCAACAATCCAATGCCAAAGTAGAGAGCATTGGATAGCATCATTAGAAGCATACACATTAATAATCACAAAGGAATGATTATCAATGTTAAGGAGAATCAAAGGAGCTAATGTGTGGGGTCAGACCCATGGTCAACCAAACAAGCATACCACCATGGGGAGAAAAGGGTGACAGCTCCGCCACCTCCAGCTTCATGATTAGTACAAAAAAATTTACTAGCTAGCCAAACAGATTGAGTGGCCGACGCGAGAAAAAAATTGGAGATTTTAACTTCTTGGAGACAAAGCACTTCAATACCAACATTATTATACAAAGTATCCCTAACAAAATACTTCCTACAAACCTCAAACGTTCCATAAGAGAAAATTCATGAGTGAAACTCCTCCATATTGTCAGAGTCTAGCTCCTCATTCAAAGTAGAGAAGTGATTTTGCAAAAATTTTGGCAGAACTAACCAAATTTGTATGTTCAGAGAAGAAACCTCTATTTCTCCTACACATATTCTCCTTCTTCTAGAGCTGGAGAAGGGCTCTAAGACTGCCTTTAATCTCCTGACATGGGAGGAGATGCAGTTGGTTGTGCTATCATAATGATAACAAGCTGAGGTGTAGCCTTAGGCCTAGGCTGTGTTGGAATATTGTCAGACCCTACCTAGGCCTCTTTCCCCTTCGTTGAAGGGTTTGAAACATCTTTAGCTAGCTCAGGGACTTTGGAAACCATCCCAAAGCCACTGGACTTATTTTTACGGTTCATAACTATAGTCCATTTCTCATCAAGTTTGGAAATAGAATTATCTGCCTAAAGAGGCTTTTTAGACTCCCACAATAGAGGAGTACGAGGAACTGCCAAAGGGAAGTCCTTAATCTTGTGGTCTTCTGATTGACATCTATAACATGTGTTCAGTAGATTAAAATAAGTGGCCTTCTAGGTATATTGGAGAGCTCCAATTTGAATATCAATGGACTCCTTCAAATCCTATGAAAGGTCCACTTCAACACATATCTATTTCTTGGGTTAGCCCTGAAAAAACCTATCTGGCTCAATAGAAATGACCTTCCCCAGAGAGGATGCAATATGGTTTAGAAAAGGCACACAAGGCAAAGGAAAAGCTAGAAACTCAATCCATACTGGGACCCACAACTTTTTTTCATTTGAGACAGCAAATTCCTGGGTCCACAACTAGAAAACCAATAGAGAAGACTAGACATACCAGGGACCATGATTCAGGATTTCCTGAACATGACTGACCTCTACAAAGCAAAAAAGGAAAAAACCCTTGGTTAAATTTTGGACCATATCCAACTCGTCAACATCGTGCAAAAAATCCAAAACCACTCATCAAAATATCTCAAAAATACCAAAAAAAATCATAAAATCTCATCAAAATTCCAAAATATCCAAATCCTGTTTAGCTAAAATCCAAAAAAATTCAAAAATTATAAATTCAAAATCCAAAACATCCAAATCACATCTAAATCCCTAAAATAGTCAAACATAAAAAATTCAAAAATAGAACCTCGTCGAATTACATCATCTTTGAGCTTGCATGTAGGCAAGGCTAATCTTTGATCAGGCCCTGAGACATCCTAGGTTAGTCCTTTAGGAGTCTGTCATAATAAACATACATTCTTGTACCATAGAAAAAAGGCAACTTCCTTTACATGGGAATAATTGATGATAAATTGGACTTAATTAGGCCTTGATGTAGTGTTGTGAGGTATTTTACACATCCACATTATGTCTTGGACCCTTTAAAATGCATTTATTTCAATGTCTTGTAAAGGTGTTGTAAAATAATTTCACGCCTCTCTAGACTTAATGAACCCATTTTCCCTTAATTCAACATTATAAAATGTATTGAATGAAGGCTTGTAAAATAAACCTAAAGTTAATCTAGTGTTGTAATGTGTCTTGCACATCCACATTAGTTCTTGTGCCTTTCTAGGCTATGTGGATCTCATTTTAATGATGTAAAGTGTATTTAATCACACTTTCACATTGAATTTTGTGTCCCAAGCCCTAATTAAGATTCACATAATCATTAATAGGCCCCTATTACCCCATATTGTGCATCTTGAGGCCTAATTTGATGAAATACCTGACAAAGTCACTATAAAAACCTTATTTTCTTATCTCCCAACAACCTAGCTGGAAAATGGGCCCCTCTGGGACTAATTCACCATCTGTGGTGAATGAGTCCCTACCAGGTAAGACTGATTCACCCAAGGTGGTGAATGAGTCCCATTTTGGGCCATTTTTGACTTTTGAGCAGGAAATTTTGGAATTTAAGTTTAATTTTTCTCCATGTCAGCTTTGGGGATTCACCTTATGAGAAAATAAGGTGAGTTTCATATAAAACGAAGCCTCTAAACCCTAATTTACATCTCCTAACTCATTCACAAACCATTCTTCATTATTCATCCATCATTCTTCCATCTCAAGTCAAGCAAGTTAGGGTTTCATCATTGTAAGTCATCAAGATTGCTTCCTAAGACATTCAAGGGTAGATTCTTCATGTTTTTCTCCATAACTTCAAGATCAAACATCATGGGAAGGTATTGACTTCATTTTTTAATGCTTTATTAACTTCTTTCATCATTTTGGTTTAATTACCTATAAAGGGGTTTGACCAAGGCAAACCTCCATGCCCTAACCTTCAACATTTCTCCTTCTTGTCTTGTGTGTTTGTAGATTTAGGCCTCTTGGAAGCTTGTAAATCATTAAGAATCAAGTTGCAAAGTTTTTTAGGTTTTTTCTTCATTTTCCAAGGAAAAATATCAACAAGAAAGTCTCTTTCAAGTATAGAAATCAGAGTTTCGAAAGCAATGAGATCTCCTATTTCCTCTTTTGAATATTCAAAAATTAAAAAGTTGAATCATTCGCCATCAGGGGTGAATGAGTCCCATTTCCAGGCCTGAATAGGGTTTTTTGCATTTCTAGACACCCTTTTGTCTGAAACAGGTTCTGGAATAGTTTTACAAAATAGGGATTGATTCGCCCAGAATGGCGAATGAGTCCCACTAGGCCTGAAAATCAGCATCAATAGCATTCCTGAATTCATTTATAGTCTCCATCCATATCTCAAGTGCACCCTTTCAGTCAAATCCATTTATGTTCAATTTTGTTCACATTTCTAGGTGTTTTTGCATTACACAATGTGTTTTCAAAAAAGTTACATTTCAATATTTTTACATTCTTAATCTATCAATTTTATCAATTAGTTGCATCTAGATCATTATATTTAGGCATAATTTTATCATACATATCTTAGATTGAGTGAACCACCTAGATTTTGTGGTGTGGGATCTATCTCTTTCCTTTAGGTGAAAGACCCTAATTGAGCAAAAGAGACATAACATTCCACCACCTTAAAATCTTTGGTTCAATTCCATCAACTATTCATATCTCATATTTGATAATTCATTTCAGTCGAACTAAGTCGTCTCTGCTTGTATAATGTAGCCAAGGCTTATATGTAATCATCCCCTAAGGCCCCTAAGATAGGTCTTTTAGGTTAGGTTCTTGGTTGAAACTTGAAAAATCCCTAAAATTTTGTAAAACCTCATAAAACACCAAAAACATTCAAATATATAAAAAAAAAACCTAAACATTCAAACATCAAAAAAGTCTTAAACATTGGAAAATTAGAGAACCCTAAACAACCTAAAATAATTGAAAACAAAAACATTCACATAAACTTTCAAAAAGATCAAAAACAACCTCAAAACATTTTCAAAATACCAAAAACATTGAAATATTCCAAAAAATCCAAAACCACCCATCCCATTTTTCTTTCACCCACAACAAACTTCCATCCATAATAAATTAATCATCACCTTCAACCTTTGGAAAAACAAATAAAAAGCAAGTATAACAAGTCGTACAGTGAGAACCTAAGTGTCAAAATCTAAAGTCTAAATCTTAGGTAAATATGTCAATAGAGTTTATATCAATGGCTTATCATAAAGCTCATCATTATCCTACATCAAGCCATCTTATCAACATGTTCTAGGATGTATCCTTCCTGCAATGGACATCAACATTAGAAATCACCTTAGCTAAATTAAACTAGCAAGAGATATAGATAACACTGATTGTTTATCTTTGGTCTCTTCTTATGATTTATCTTATTAACCCATTTTGATGACCTCTCGATGATTTCTATCAAAATGATTTAGAGAGAAAGGAATGGGGCATCGATCATTGTCTTTCATTTTGTTGCACTTGTGTGTTTTTTTGTAAAATAATCTTGGTGCATGCCTGCTAAGCTGTGTAGGGAAGTTGTTTGGAGTACATTGTGTAGACACTGAAATTTGGTCTAAGCCCACGACTTCAATTTCTTCATAGTTCATACCTTTATCTATCATGATTAAATAATTTTAATTATTTTCTAAAGTCCTTTCTCGTCTATTAATTAAATAAATTTTAATTATTTAATTAAGTCATTTTAACATTTATTCTTCTATTAATTAAATAAATTTAATTATTTAATTAATTCATTTGACTTTTATTCAAATCCTCATTAATTAAATAAATGTTCTTTATTTAATTACGTCACTAATTAACTTTATCCTCTTTCTGAAATTAAATAAATTCTTATTTAATTATTCTTATCATATCTTCAACTATAATTAAATAAATACTTTAATTATTTAATTATTCATTAATTCTTTTAGTTAATTAAATAAATCTTAATTTATTTAATTTAATCCTTAAATGTCGAATGTTGTATTAAATAATCATTTAATACATAAAAGCTTATTTTGGACATATTTGATTCTATATTTAGATAATTGTTTAAGTTATCTAATTATTCATTCACCACTTAACTCGAGATCTATTTAAATCAGTCAGTCATCTTCTGATTTAATGTTTGATTTTCTCTAACAAATAGACTATTTGTCTTAATGAGTCAGTTATCTAGTCTTAATTCTTTTGTGTGTACACATTTATTAATTAAATAACTTTATTTAATGCATTCATTCATTTGTGCATTTGAACAAACCGTTTCTTTCATGCAAATCCACATCTTTACATGCAATCATTATTCTTCTAATTTTTGAATAATTTCAACTAGAGTTTAAATCATTATTTAATCTTGATCATCACCTTTTATGTTTTATCACTCACGTCACTACTGACACTAATCTCAATGCATGTGAAATATTTTAATCTAAATCATTTGTCTATCTTTCAATTTGAGCCTGTCATTCGAACAATCAATTTTCTATAAATTGATCTGAACTTCATCATTGTAACCCTCCCGAAATTTGATGACTTTTGGAGCACTTGTTTTATAATCTTTGATATTTCACTATTATCACATCTATTGAGGCTATACTTGCACACATACTAAAAATCTGAGGGAAAGATTACTATCACGATGAAATGGAGAAGGACAATAGAGGTTATTCATGGAACTATATTGATGCTTGGTGAGATCTTTTCCTTTATGCTTTCCTTTGTTCTTTGTTGTTTAGCTTTAGTTTACATTTGAGTTTAATTGCATTGTTTATTGCTTTAATCTACTTTTATTTTCATGATGTTACATTGGTGAACCTGACATGAAGACACACTCTTCACAAATCCGTAGAAATTTTATTCATTTTTATAGGTATCGTACGATCCAACACATATGACGCATGAAATGACAATTGATAGTGTGAGCCGCATATGAAGAGTGAAGTGATGCATCTGACAACCAGCAATGCATCAGAAAACCAACAATGCATCTAACAACCAGTGATGCATCTGGCAACCAGTAATGCATCTGTATCTTTCTGTGACGCAATTGACTAATAAAAACTCACAACGCATTTGCTGCTTTGAGTGACGCATCTAACTAGTATAGTTTTTTGAGTCTGAGTCCTAAATTTAAAGATTTCATTTTTTTTTTCATTTTACGACTAATTTTTAGTTTACAATGTGTGTCTTTAAGGAGTTAACATAGTGTTTGTAGGATGTAGTGTAGAAGACCATTTTTAGAAACTCTTCTTATAGGATGATCGACAAAGATAAATTTGAAACTACTAATGTTTTTTTTTGTAAGATGTGTATCGAAGACTATTTTGAAACAAGAGTGTCTAAGTAGATTAGATAACATTTACTTTAGTTCTTAAAAAGAGCTCTATCTACCATGTTTTGTGCACTTGCACGCTTTGTGTTACCCGATCAGTGTGTACGTACACATTGATCCTTTTCTTTTTTAAGAGAGGCTTCCCTAGGGATTTCATCACCTAAGGGTTTGACCTTGAGCACATTTTCTAGCAGGCTATATCAAAGGGGGGAGAACAAAATTTGTACCCCAAGGAGTGACTAGCATCGTTTAAAGCCATGCCATGAGACCCTCAATCCACCAACACTCAATCTTGATGAGAGTGGGAGAGACCCTCCCAATCTCAATATATTTCACATGGGCTCTCTATTCATAGAATCCCTTACTAGACACCATTTGTTTTAGAAACCCAAATCCTTCTATTTGTTGGCGTAAGAGGTTGAACCTCTTAAGTCGTCTCACATCCATACGGTTCTTTGTAGAGATGAGAAGTATGCCATGGGAGTTTCATGGGTACTGAAGATTGGATTCCACAGAGAAGTGAGTGCCATGGAGGGGAGCTAGTGGGGTCAAGCTTCTGGTCATCCACTCTGAATAAGCATAGCTGGGGAAACCCAAGTGAGAATCCAAGTAAGATACTATCACATTCCAGCCTTAGGATTGTACTTGTCTTCATTTAATTTTGTTCATGTATGAAATACTATGTTTTATGAGTTTTTGTTATTTTCCAAAAAAATTATCGTAAACAGTGATTCAAAACCTACAATTTACAAGAAAACCACATCTGTTCATCCAAAATCGTAATTGTCAAACAAAGTCGCACTTGTTTACTAGAAAAATGCATCTATTACTTAGAGTTGCATCTATTTACTAGTCTATCACATCTGCCAAAACTGAATCCAATCTGTATTTACCAAAAACTGAGTCGCATCTGCTTACTAGTGAGTCACATCTATTAGAAAAAGTCACATATGCTTACTAGAATACCACATTTGATATCACGAGTCACACATGGCAAGTCTATTGATACCCCTAATTACTGGAAACCCACAATTGAGACTTTAGAATGAATGTCTAAAATGATACTATCCTAGGATGATAGTATCTAAATATGAAAAAGTCTAAGTGATCAATTTTGAAAGATTCTAGAAGAGGCCACCTACCACCTAAAGTTTAACCTAGGTTTCAATTTAGTTTTGACAAGGAACCTTTATAGGACTAGGACCAAAAGTTCAGGTGAGCTCCCAAACTAGAATGATGAGCTAGAAGGATTCACATGTAGGATAAAAAGATATGATGACTAGGTTCAATGATAGCATTTGTTGAAGCAAGGGTTCATCTAAAGCGTGAAAGGTTTGTATATTAAGATCTACAAATGATGATAGATATTTAAAGGAAATAAAGACTCCTAAGATGAAAGTAAGATCTACAACTAGGATGCCTATTGTTATGACTGAATGATACCTAAAGGATGCAATTGTGCAAATTTTGAGTAATTTTTTTGGTCTCTATCTAATAGTTAGTGTAAAAGAATATATCATATATTGGTATGAATACTTGATTCGGTCTATGATAGTGAATTCTAGTTTTGTGGTAATCAGAAAAATGTGTTACAAGATAACAAATACATCATAGAATTTAACAATTGTGATTTGTATTGCCAGTTGCGGTCTACTATTAACTAAAGTCTCAGGTTTGTATCAGGCAGATGCGACTTAGAAATTTCCAGTTGTAGTTTTCAAACTCAGACTATGTATCAAGAATTATGAGCAGCAAATGCATCATTCTAGACTGCAAATGCGACTCAGAAAATCAACTGTGGTTTACTGGTAAACGGATGTGGTGTTCTGGTAACAAAGATCAGATTTGTGACAGGGGCATATGCATCATTCCAAACTGTAGATGCAACTCACCTAATCATATGCATCATAGAAAGTCTCAATTGTGAGTTTCTAGTAATCAAGGGTATCAATAGACTTGACATGTGTGACTTGTGATATCAAATGTGGTATTCTAGTAAGCAGATGTGACTTTTTCTAATAGATGTGACTCACTAGTAAGAAGATGCGACTCAATTTTTGGTAAATGCATATTGGATTCAGTTTTGGCAGATGTGATAGACTGGTAAATAGATGCAACTCTAAGTAATAGATGTATTTTTCTAGTAAACAAGTATGAATCTATTTGACAATTATGGTTTTCTGATGAACATATGTGGTTTTCTAGTAAATTGTAGGTTTTGAATCACTATTTATGATAAAAAATTTGGCAAATAACAAAAACTCAGAAAACACAGTATTCCAGGCATGAACAAAATTAAATGAAGACAAGTATGATCCTAAGGCTGGAATGTGGTAGTATCTTACTCGATTCTCACTTGGGTTTCCCCAGCTATGCTTATTCAAATTGGATGACCAGAAGCTTGACCCCACTAGCTCCCCTCCATGTCACTCACTTCTCTGGGGCACCCAAGCTTTAGTACCCATGAAACTCCCATGGCATACTTCTCATCTCTACAAAGAACCGATGGATGTGAGACGACATAAGTCTATTGATACCAAAAAAATAGTTGCATTCATTCTTTATATTCAAAATATCCCCAAAACATAAACTAGATTCATACCATTTATAGACTTATTTTTTGCATCACTTGCACTTTGAGCTTACCTTACATGGTTGAAACAAGATCTAAAAGGAAAGAAAGAGAAAATATGCCTGATCCAAATGATTTCATCAATTCGTTCTCAAACCCCTTTTCAACGACATCTTCATCGAGACCTCACAAGACTTTGTTAGACAAATTTGTTACTAGAGATGCACAAGGATGCATTGTAGTGGAAGACATAGATGCTGCTACACAAGACCCTAAGTTTTCCTCCTTTGTAGATGACTATCTAGAAAATGGTCCTCAACAATACTTAGCTAAGTTTCTAGTACAGGGTGCAAAGTTACCTCGTCGATTTGGTATATGTACCTTGCAAAAAAAATCTACCCAAGGAACAAACACGACAACTACTAGTGCTACTATACCTCAAGTGACTACTGCTATACCATCTGGAGGACCTACACAGAGTGGTTCAACAATACACACATCTCCATTTGCTACATCTAGTTCGACACAGGGTCTAAATTTCACCATTGGGGCATCATCGTCCAATCCCTTCGGTCCTCTTGTTGGCCCAAACAAAAGACTAAAATGTCAGCTCCTACACCAAGTGTCAATGTCACTAGCACTATTCCATAGACAACAACTATACCAAGTGCCAATGTCACTAGTACTATACCATAGATTGGGGTCTCACATATAGGAAACATACCCTCCTTTCAATATGGAAGTCAACCCACCAATTCACAAATTCCAAATTATCAAAATACATTTTCACAAATTCCAAATCAAAATCCATTGTCATAGATTTCAAATCAAAATCCATTTTCACAAATCCCAAACCAAAATCCATTCACATAGATTTTGAATCAAAACCCATTCACTAACATTCCAAATCAAAATCCACTTTACATACTGACACTCAACCAAAATCCATCACAAAACATTGGATTCCAAAACACATGCATAGACGCAAATAATCCAACTAGCACATCATTAACGCAAGTTGACGTCCTGTAGAAACAAATGCATGCCCTGCAAACACAGATGGATATCATGGCCATTTCTAACAATAGAACTTTCTCAGCAAAGGATTTATGCCCATTTCCCTTATACAAATAATTATACATGACACCTTTCCCACATGGGTATGTTATACCTAACTTTCCCAAGTACAATAGAAAGCGTAATCCAATCAAACACATAAGGGAATTTTCCACGATGTGCATAGATGTCGCATATGAATCCACCTATCTTATGAGACTCTTTCTGAGAAGTCTTATTGGAATTGCACTAGAATGGTTTTCGAGTCTCCAATATGGCATAAAATCATGGAGTGAATTGGCCAAAAAAATCATTGAACACTTCTCCTTTAATATTGAAAACGAGATCAACATAGCAACCTTGTGTCACACTACACAAGAAAAAGGAGAAAATTTTATCACCTTCTTCCAAAGATTGAGAAGTAGAGCCAGTCAATGTTCTATAGAGATACCTGAGAAACAGAAAGTCACTATATTCCAAGAAAACCTCAACTCAAAATTGAGAAGTTACTTGAGAGTACATCCTTTGTGGAACTAGTGGGAAAGGGCCTCATACTAGAGAAAGGTCTCACTGACAAAGGGGAACTCAAGACACCCAACAAAAATCCCCCTCTGCAAAACACTCCCAATGACAGAAACAAGTTTTCGTCTTGGAACAAAAATGTTACCAATGATGGGGTCGTTGATGCTAAAACCATCCAAGGAGGACCAGTCATTACACTTAGAGGACATAACCCCTCTACCAACACACTCAACATCATCAATAAAACCCCCAACACTACCCAAAACACCCAACGACCATAGCAATAAATGAGGTTTCCAAAACGTGAGTTCACTCCCTTAGGGGAAACCATTGAATTGGTCTTCAAACAACTGTTGCAACATAATCTCATACAACTTCAAGAGCCAAGACAATACGGTCTAGGGAAATTCAACCATTTTGGTGGGATGTCAATTCCTTTTGTGATTTCAATTGAACCAAAGGACATAGCCTACAAAATTTTTGACAACTAAAAAATATCATATAGGACTTTGTCAAGAACAAAACTATTGAAGTTGGTGGAAAAAAACTGACATCTTCGAACATTGATCACAAGGTCTTTTCTGATCCACTACATGACAATGGGAAAGGAAGGGCCCACAATTTGGGTAATAAGACCAATACTATAGCCAACTACACTAGTGTTAAGCATGATTATAGTGTCCCAATCATAAATCACATCTGAGTTGTTTATGAGCATGTCAACACGATCACCATAAATAAAATGCTTGAGTGTGTTGTCAACACTTGCTGAACCAAAATCACTATCCAAGGTCCTCCATCACACTAGATGCCATAGCCTTCCAAGCCACAATACAACTTACTTGACCAGTTGGGGAAGACCCCAACCCAAATCTCTATCTTGGAACTATTGTGTATCTCCCCTGATCATCAATCTATTCTAGACAAGGCTTTACAAAGAAAAATTGTCCCCACTAACATTGATGTCAATAATTTCCAAGAGATGCTAGGTTACTTAACCAACAATCATCACGGTACCTTCTTCGAACAAGACTATGCAATCAAGAAGACAAATCATAATGACCTGTTACACCTAGAAGTCCTTGTTGATAAAATGAAAGTCAGATGAGTCTTGGTAGACGAAGGAGCAGGGCTAAATATTTGTAGTTTAAAATTGGTTAAGGATTTAGGCTTCTTAGAGGCGTGTGTGGAAACCACCAAAAGCATTGTTAGTAAGGCTTATGATGATGAAGAACAAAAAGAAAAGGGGGTTGTAACACTCCTTATCAGAATTCGGCTTGCAGTTATGGATACAAACTTCCAAGTCTTGGATCTCACCCTCCCATACAACGTTATGCTAGGCAAACCATGTATTCACACTATGAAGGCAGTCCCTTCTACCTACCATCAATGTCTAGAATTCCCCTACAATGGCACTGAGATTACAATAGCTGGTGACCCAAATCCTTTCCAATATTTTACTAACCTATGAGAGATACCCCAATGCTAGGTGCCTGTAAACTAAGAAGCTTCATCATCCAATTCATCTCACTATGTTGATCAATCCACTCTCTCTAAAACATCCACTCCATCATCACTACCTTCCACTCCTAGGGTCGATATCCAAGACAAGGGTTGTGGAGAATATCACATGAAGACATCTTATTGTGTTGGCCATCTAATTCCTCCTAAATCATACGATTTACCAATAGCAGATAGGAGACAGTTAGTGATCACCATACACATCCCTCCCACAACAACATTCACAAAATGGGGAGAGTTAAGTAAAGAATCCATCAATGAAGATGATGTGACCTCCTAGATATACAGAGAAAACAATGAAAAATCTCCTCCACTTCTTTAGATACCTACAAATCAATACAAAAAAGGTTTTACCATAATGTAGAGCAAAGGATAAAATGGACATAGTGGCTTAGGCTTACATTAGAATGGGAGGATGGAACCTATCATTGTTTCTAAATTGCTAAAATGCCTAGGGCTTGGGTTTACACCACTCCATATTAGCGTTCCTAGTACCACATCACCTTTACTAGAGGAAGTAAGTGCTTCTGAAGATATTGAGACATCCAACAAACCATCTAACCAACCCTACTATGATTTCTCTGACTCTAACGAATATAAGTGGGATTCCCTATCCTCCACCTCTATCAATGGATCTTGATAAACTATTTGGAGAACTTGACCAAACGTTGAAATCCTCGCCAAATCCATTGAATTCCTGTCCACCAAAGGCTTTGACAAAAGAGGAATGGTTTAAACATTAATATTGGGAATCTCTTGATCGTACCTCTTGGGAACTTGACAAATCCACTTCAGATAACCACACCTTGACAATAGGCCCACCTCAAAATCCATCTATGCCTAAGAAAAAGAGAAAAGAGGATTTGGTAAGAAACTTGTGTGACTATGTGAACAACTCAACTTTTACCTTTGCCCCTTTAAACTTTTCAATGATGACATGCCCTTAGTATACCCACAACACATCAATTGGGACCAACAAGAGATGCTCGTCTTAGATATCTTTGAGAATGACGAAGCAATTACTAAGTTCTTGGGACTACGAGAAGGAATACCTAGTGGTGATAATAAGGCTAGCTTTACCATAGACTTTGACAACATGGAATATTTTGGGGAATCTATTCAACCCTCAAATCGCAAAAATAAGAAAAAAGAATCAAAAAAATAAAAATGACGAGTCCCTAGGTGAAAACCAAAAGGAACCTTTGGATGATGAAAAATCCAAAAATAAGGACGCATCCAAGGGTGAAAACCTCTTTGAGGCACCCAAGGATGGAGGTTTGAACATTCTCCTAGTTGCTCAGGAAAATTCACCCATGTTAGTTGAAGAATTTGTGGAATTCAACATAGGTACTGAAGAGAATCCTTAGCTAGTCTATTTTGCAGCATTGTTGATAGAAATAGAGCAACCAAAATTTTGTAACTTCTTCGCACAAAGACAAATCAATTGCCTAGTTTTATGTTGACATGCCTGGAATGGATCCTGAACTTGTACTACATTTTCCCTTACAACTAGGAGTTAACAAGTGAAACATAAATTGAGGAAAACGCACCCACAGATTGCTCTACTAGTCAAGGTTGAATTAAAGAAACTATTAGATGTTGGCTTCATTAGATCAATTGACTATTCAGATTGGATTTCCAATCTTGTACCAATCACAAAACCAACATGGGGCATCTGCATCTATAAAATTTTTAGAGATATAAACAAAACATGTCCCAAAGATGACTTTCCAAGGCTGCTAAACATTGACATGATTGTAGATATGACAACAAGAAATGAGATGTTATCCCTTATGGATGGATTTTCAAGATATAATCAGATCAGAATTACAACTGAAGACCAGCCTAGGACATCTTTCACCTTTTCCATGGGGAACATATTGCTAGAATGTTATACCCTTTGGACTCAAAAATGTTGGAGCAACATATCAACAAGCCATGACGACTATTTTTCATGACCTCATGCACACTCTCATGGAGGATTATGTGTATGACTTGATAGATAAATCACTCAAAAGAGTTGATCATTTATAAGTTCTAGACAAGATTTTTCAAAGGCTAGAAGAATATAAAGTCAGGTTAAATCCAAAGAAATATGTATTCAGCCTCAAATCAGGAAAGCTTCTAGGATATATATCATTTCTAGACGAGACATTGAAGTGGATCCAACAAAAGTGAAAGCAATAATAGACATGCCTCCACTAGATAATATCACTCAACTAAGGACACTACAAGGGAGACTACAATACATCAAAAGATTCATTGTATAGTTAGAAGATAAGACACATCCCTTTCAACATCTACTTAGAAAAGGAGTACCCTTTGTATGGACAGGTAAGTGTCAAGAAGATTTTCAACTGATCAAAGATTACCTACTCACACCACCAGTCTCAATGTCACCTATTGAAGGAAAACCATTGATTCTCTACATATCAGCCACCACCTCAGCACTAGGAGCATTGCTTGCACAGAATGACAATGAGGGTGATGAAAGGGAAGTATACTATATCATCCACACTTTGGTAGGTTATGAGCTCAATTACAATACCATTTAACATGATTTTCTTGCTATATTTTTTGCTACTCAAAATATTAGACACTACATGCTAAACCATCAAACCATGTTGGTTGCAAAGATAGATCCTCTGAAATATCTTCTCAGCAAAGCAGCATTGACAAGACGACTGGCTAAATGGGTAATGATACTTAGCAAATATGATATCTAGTATGTAGAGAGAAAAGATATCAAAGGACATGTCATTGTTGATCAATTGGTTGATGCACTGATACAAGCAGATCACCCTTTAGACACATATTTTCTTGATGAGTTCATATTCACTCTTGACATGAGCATGACATGGAAATTATACTTTGATGGGTCCCATACAAATCATGGCTCAGGTGTTGGTATATTGTTTATCACACCACAAGGTGACTCTATTCTTAATTCATTCATGATTTCTTTTCCATGTACCAATAACATAGAAAAATATGAGGCTCTTGTGATAGGATTATGCATGGCACTCAAATGGAAGATCAAGAACCTACAGGTTTATGGTGATTCTCAACTAGTAATCCGATAGGTAAATGATGACTATGAGACTAAAGATGAAAAGTTGGCCCCAAACAAATGCATGGTAGATAGTTTCAAAGAATATTTTGACAAGGTTTACCTCCATCAAATACCTCATGTTCTAAATAGGCCAGTAGATGCCATGGCTACTATTGCTTCACTCTTGGACATACCTAGCAACGTGCCTAAATTCAAGTTTTTGGTACAACTTTTGGTCCCTACCTATGACATCCCAGATTCAGAGATGGTGTGTGAGATTGTTGGTCCCAATTCCCCATGGTATAAGGACATATATGACTACCTCCATGCAGAGATCATACCCCCTGACCTTTCCATTCTAGCTGTCTAACCTTAGCTAAGACGATTATGAGACTAGGTTATTATTGGCCTACCATGGAAAAAGACTCATATATCTTTGTCAAGAAATGTCATCAATGTTAGACACACAGAGACTTGATACATGCACCAGCACAAGAGCTCTATCCCATAACGTCACCATGGCCCTTTTCCCAATGGGGGCTAAATCTCATAGGTAAGATACATCCCACATCCTCCAACGGCCATAAGTTCATTATTACTGTTATTGAGTACTTCACCAAGTGGATTGAAGCTATTCCCATTACCTACATCACCGACACACACATCTCTAGGTGTATCCTTAATTATATCATATGTCGGTATGGTGTTCCTCGGTCCATAATCATGATAATGGTCGTCCATTCAAGAACCAAGAATTCCATCATCTCTACGAAGAATTCCATATCCAGCATCACTTTTCCATGCCATATTACCCACAAGGTAATGGCCAAGCTGAGGCATCTAATAAAACTATCATCAGAATCCTCAAAAAGACTATCAATGATGTTGGTCATGATTGACATTTATAGATTAATCCAACCTTATGGGCTTACCGCAAAATCATCTATACTCCCACTGGCGCTACTCCATATTCCTTATTATTTGGTTTTGAGGCCATCTTGCGTATTGAGGTCAAGATTCCTTCCCTAAGGGTATATTTGAAAGGCAATATTGACGATGAAGAGTATTGTGTTTCAAGGCTATATGAGCTAGAATTCCTAAATGAACGAAGAAAGAAGGCATTAGATCATCTCCAAGCATATCGAAATCATCTTCGTCACAGCTACAATAGGAAAGTCTTGAATAGAAATTTTAACATTGGTGACCTGGTTTTAATGGAGAATCCAAAGAATCAAGCTAAAAGAGAAAAACTGGGAAAGTTTGAACCTAACTGGTTAGGACCCTACATTGTTATAGAAGCCTTTGGATCAGGAGCATATCAACTCTCTACTCCTAAAGGAGAACCATTATCAACACCTATCAACAGTCTTCATCTGAAGAAGTTCTACCCATAGCTTCTGAGAGTCTTGTCTTAACCATCAAAAATACAAAAAAATCAAAAAATAAAAAAAATCATTATCTAGGTGATAACCTAGTAAACAAGTATCTTGGTAACATAAAAAAAAATGAAAAAAAAACCAAAAAAAAAAAATAGTAAAGAGAAATAAGTCGTCCAATAGTAAAAACCACTTCGGTGGCACTTTGGATAAGTACCATGGTGAAAACTTGGCAAAAAGGTGTCATGTGTAGTCGACTCTACTTCTTTGTCTACCATCATTCTAATCTGACTTCCTTGTATATATCACATATCTTTCCCATCCATCGCTTGTACATACCACTCATAATAAATGGTTGTCCTTTCCAAAACCTAGAACGATTGACATCAAGCGCACTTCGTATCCCCCATCCCATCATATTCATAATAAATTGGTCTTATACTCAGCTGGGGGAAAGTACTTGACTTATGTCATATTGGTTCTTACATTGGCTATTCTGAAGATGTAAAACCATCAAGAAAAATCCAAAAACATCAAAAAATGTCCTGAAAAAATAAAAAAACATCAAAAAACTTCAAAAAGACAAAAAAATCACAAAACATGTCAAAAATCCAAAAAAACAGAGTCAGAGTCAGTCGCACTTGTTAGTCTTTGTCATTTTTTGAACTACATTACCTCTAAGACTAGACGTAGGCAAGGCTATTTGCTGATGTGCCCTTGAGGCATTAGGTCAATCCTTTTACGTTTGTCTGTATAAAATCATGACTCAATCCATTTGTCTTTATGACAAGGTCATTGGTCATTTCAAACTATGAGGTCTCTACATGTATAACATAGGCAAGGCCATCAATCGATGACCCCTAAGGCCGCACTAGGTCAGTCCATTAGGGTTCGTCACATACACTACCGCACTCCTCAGATATCTTCATGCAATTTAATCTTTTTATAGTTAGTCTTGTCAGTCAAAGTCTAGTCAAACTATGAGGTTTCTGCGTGTATAACGTAGGTAAGGCCATCAATCGATGAGCCCTTAAGGCCACACTAGGCCAGTCCTTTAGGGTTCATCATCACAATTTTTAGCACATCAGATCAAGTCAAGCATCAACAAGATGAACAATTCAACAATGTCATCAAGTCAAATCAAACAAAGTTCCAAAGTAGCAACCAAAACAGATCAACTTATATCTACTACAGGATGTGTCCTTCCTAAAAATAGACATCATCAAAACAATCAACCTATGTCTTATATAGGATGAGTCCTTCCTGAATATAAACACTGTCAAACAATCAACATAGCCCTAAATAGGTTATCACATCAATGAAATTAGACTCAACATCTTATATGATATGTGTCTTTCTGAAACTAAGTTTTTGTCATGCCTTATATAGATAGTCATAACATCGAAACCAGACTCCAACGTCTTATACGGTATGTTTCCTTCCTAAAATCAAGCTCTATCAATCAATCCTCTTATCAATCAAAACAATCAAACAAATAGATCAAGTTTTGGCAAATATTTTACTAGATTTTACTTTGTGGCTTATTTATCTTATCATTTCATTTGACTTTATGATTGGAATCATGTTACTAGCTTTCTCAAGGATGTCCCATGAAAGATTTAGAGAAGCAACATTGTATCAAAATTCTATTTTATTTGACTGCTGTTTGATGACTATCTTTTCATTTGGCTTTATTTTGGAGTCATGTTACTAATGTCCTCAAGGATGTCCCATGAAGGATTTAGAGGAGAAATGATGTCTCATGACTCATCTTTTATTTTATTTTTGTTTGTGGTTTTTCTTGACAAAAATACTGGGGCAACTGTGCCCTTAGTATGAGTTAGAACACTCCTTGTCTATGACTATCTATTTTTAGCAGGTGTATGACCTTGCACATCTTGATCTATCTCATATCATGGTGTTTGTCTCCATTTGTATTAGTTACTGCCCAATGATGATTTAATGCAAGACCTATTGTGTTTTAGAAAAATATCAAAGATTTTTATACTAACATTTATGTCTTTTATTATTCATCTTCTTTTTGCATTAACATTTCTTCTTTCTTGCATTATGTCGGAGTCCTGTGACACACAAAAATATAAAGTATCCTTCATATGCATTTATGTTAGAAACATCATGTAAATATCATTGCATTTTAAATCATACATATATGCTACATTTTGAAAACACAAAAATATAGGCATCTATCATATCTAGGAAACCATGGCATAATAAACTTTCATTATCATAGATTACATAGCATATAGCATCACATGTACATAGAAATTGTAAATACATACATCACATTGCATCTCATTATCATCATATGAGAATAAACATCACATCATAAGCTGCATAAAACATCATAAAGTAAATATGATCATCCATAACATATGCATATCATATATACGATAACATGTCATATAGAACAAATGCATAAATAGAAGATTGCATAATCATAAAATAGAACTATACATCATAAGAATCACCCCCAAAATCATATATATATCGCTCAAAAAGTGTCACATCACAATGTCATAATGTATCAGTAAAAAATGAAGCCCGTAGGCTCTATGATCAAATAAAATGTCTAATGAATAAATATAAGAATATGTCTCTATCTAGAACTCCCACTACTCCCATGTGGAGAATGTGGAGGTGACTGATAGCGAGATCCTAATGACCGATGTGTAGAAGGAGGCCTGTCATATGGCCCAGTCCTGTGAGGTCCCACGACCCCCTCTATACTCTGAGTCCTGCTCCATGACCTACTAATGTGTGCCTAAGAATAACTGGGAGCCCATCTCTCAGGAGGAGCCTCTCCCTCATATAGGTCCCTGTAGTAAGTTGCTCTCTCACCAACTCTGACTAACTCTTGAGCGAAAGCTATAGCCGGCCTAGTGCAAAGAGTTGTAAACTCTATAAATCTATTCTCGGTCTCCTGTCTCTAAGCTATGGCTTGATACCTATCCATATATTCTCTGTCTCTCTCCATCTGTAGCAAGTCTTGCTCTGCCATCAATGCCCACATCCTCTCCTCTAGATACTCTAGTCTAGCCTATAGATCTTCTACCTACTAATTGAAAAGACCTGTATCCTCCTATCATGGCTAATCTCCCATATCATCATCCCACTCCTCCATGATCCTATCATGGATCTCCCTCTCCTGATCTCCCATCTCCTCCTCCTCATCATTGTCCTAGTATCCTACAAGCATACCAAGAGCATCCATCTCCTCCTCTCCTCCAGCAAGCTCCTCCTCTACATGATCCTTAGTAATATCCTCCTTTGTTGCATACTCCTCCCCACCGGCCTCACCACCAACATCATCCTCTTCCCGGCCAACCTCCAACGTGGGAATATCCTCCCCCTCTCCCTCCTCCTCATGGACAAGTGAAAAATGTGGGCCTCTTCCTTAGTGACCATGTCGACCCCTACCACCACCTCTTTGACCTCCTCCTCCTCCACATTCACCATCACCTTTACCACCTCTGCCACCTCTACCACCGTGACCTTGACCTCTACCAGGTCTGCCTCGAGTTCTTGTACCATGCCTCTCCATAGGTGCATCCTGCTCTAGATCAGTAAAGGGAACTAGCCTGCGACTAGTGCACTAGGTATCATACACAACTGTCATGCCAGGACATGTAGCTCCACCTCTCCATCCCCACTAAACAGGCTATAGTGCTTCAATGTCAGCCTCGACTGTCACAATTGGAATCTTTGATCCCCATAGAGTAACCTCCCTAGAAGATCATGCATACTCTACTCGCCCTCATGACTCATCCTGAACCTCGCCAAAATGTCTAAGGACTCTATCCAAGAAATTCCTCTCAATAATGTGAACATGTGAAACTGTTTGACCAATCAAATACTGAGTCTGTTGATAGAACAATAGATGTTGATCCTCATCTGGCCACTGAGCACAATCCATGTGCGGCCTCTAGTTAAACTGCACCATAGTGTCGATGGAATGTCTATAATAACTTGTGTCTCCTACATGTGTCTGGGTGTTTTTCCCCACATATCAGAAGAATAAGGAGATCCCTACTCTAGCTCAGCTGCAACAGGCGAACGAAATATAGCAATGTGTTCCCACACCCATACCATCAACAACATGGTACCATAGCTCATCCACTATCCCTCTCTATTCGCTATATCATGAAAATTAAAATATAACATGGAAAGCAAACATGGGCCCCATGCGTACACCACCCATCTCTCCAACATACCTACTAACATCTCCCCCCATCCCACAAGAAATCTATTACCTCGACGGTCAAGCAAAACTACCCCCAATCAATGTACACAACATACAATCAATCCTATCATATCTACAAGCTAATACATGCCATCTAATATCATAATGATCAATTCTTAACTGTCTAATATCATCATGTGGTTAATATATACACATCTCACTGAAACCCCTTTGTGTATCATACATGACCCTAGCACCCCTAATTGACAACCACAAAATCCTATAGACATCCTCTAAAGTAACAGTGGCCTCACCTATAGGAAGATGAAAATAAGATGTCTCAGAGTGCCAAAAATCATAGAGAGAGTCAACAAACCTTAGTTTGCTTGAATAGTGGGCATATAGGTAACATGATGCAAACCCAAGTACCAGAGGAACCGTCTCTCCCCACTCTGTAGCTGATCTCGAAAATCAAAAGTCAATAGTCTAGAATCACTCATGTAAATCGGATCCAATACAACTTGCAATGGCATAATGCATATCTGGTGTCAGAAAATAAACAACCTTTTACAGTCTAAAATTTTGGAAAGAAAAAAATTTCCAGCCAAATGTGTCATTTTCTATCAAATGCATTGCAAAAACTAAAATGCATCATTAAACTTTGCAAATGCATCAAAAAATCTCACATGCGTCATGAAACAATGTAGATGCATTCATCTATGCAAATGTATCCAAAGAAAAACCAAACCCAAACATTTATGCACATGTGTATCAAATCACAAATGCAGTGCAAATCCATACATTCGCTATATTTCTTATCAAATGTGTTTCAAAACTACAGTTGTGATGCATTAAAAATCAAATGTGATCATTTAATTATGTGCCTATGCTAGCTTAGATGTTATTCTACAAATGTGGCATTCTGATGACAAATGTGTTGATTATGCGTGCATATGCATTGATTTAAAAAGTGATGCATGAGAAAAAATTAAATTAAATGCCTAAAATTGCATGAAATGAAAAATTTCAAAAGACGGTGTCTGAGTACTTATCATGGGTCTCACATCTGTAGGGTGTTTGAACATCTGAATCTAATATCTGCAATGCTATGGGTGAGGAACTGGCGACATGGTTGCAAAGGGCTCCAGAGCAAAAATCACAATTTTCCAACTTGAGGGGTGAAAATGAATTAGATTTTCACTCAATTCTATTTATACCTAGGATTTTTGGGGGAATTTTTCTAAACCTTGTGCATTGGGCGCACCATTTTCCAACTTCTAATGACTATTTTTCCTATCCAACTTTGTTGAAATTATTTTTTTTACCACCATCGAACTTCTAGCTCTCAAATTGACTAATTGAGACTATTTCCAAATTTTTTTGGAGTTATTCAAAAATTTGTCAATTTTCCCAAGGGGCCATACCTTTACATATTTCACACTGGGGCATGACTAGGGCATGTTTCTGATCGATTTTCTTTGACACAACACCAAAATGACATTGTATCAAAGAGGGAAAAATGTAGACACTAAAATTTGGTCCAAGCCTGTGACTTCATTTTCTTCATAGTTCATACCTTTATATGTCATGATTAAATAATTTTAATTATTTAATTATTTTCCAAAGTCCTTTCTCATCTATTAATTAAATAAATTTTAATTATTTAATTAAGTCATTTTAACATTAATTCTTCTATTATTTAAATAACTTTAATTATTTAGTTAATTCATTTTACTTTTATTCAAATCCTTATTAATTAAATAAATGTTCTTTATTTAATTACATCACTAATTAACTTTATCCTCTTTCTGAAATTAAATAAATTCTTACTTAATTTATTCCTATCATATCTTCGACTATAATTAAATAAATACTTTAATTATTTAATTATTCATTAATTCTTTCAGTCAATTAAACAAATCTTAATTTATTTAATTTAATCTTTAAATGTTGAGTGTTGAATTAAATAATCATTTAATTCATAAAAGCTTATTTTGGACATATTCTTCTATATTTATATAATAGTTTAAGTTATCTAATTATTCATTCACCACTTAACTCAAGATCTATTTAAATCAGTCAATCATCTTATAATTTAATGTCTAATTTTCTCTGACAATAGACTTTCTATCTTAACTAGTCAGTTATCCAATTTTAATTCTATTACATGCACACATTTATTAATTAAATAACTTTATTTAATTGATTAATTCATTTGTGCATTCGAACAAACTGTTTCATTCATTCAAATCCTCATCTTTACATGCAATCATTATTCTTCTAATTTTTGAATACTTTCAACTAGAGATTAAATCATTATTTAATCTTGATCTTTACCTTTTATGTTTTATCACTCACGTCACTACTGACACTAATCTCAATCCATGTCAAATATTTTAATCTAAATCATTTGTTTATCTTTCAATCTGAGCCTATCATTTGAATAATCAATTTTCTATAAATTAATTTGACCTTCATCATTGTAACTCTCCCGAAATCTGATGAATTTTGGAGTACTTGTTTTATAATCTTTGATATTTCGCTATTATCACATCTATTGAGGCTATACTTCCACACATACTAAAAATCTAAGGGAGAGAATACTATCATGACAAAATGGAGAAGGACAACACAGGTTATTCATGGAACTATACTGATGCTTGGTGGGATCTTTTCATTTATGCTTTCCTTTGTGCTTTGTTGTTTAGCTTTAGTTTACATTCGAGTTTAGTTGCATTGATTATTGCTTTAATCCACTTTTTTTTCCATGATGTTACACATTGTTGACTATTGTGTATGCTTTGGTCTGATATATTCTTATGGACAATGATTTCGGATTGCCCAACTACTTTAAGCTCCTTCTAGGGTATTTTACCTAAAAGGAGAAAGAATTGCAGTCCAAAATGCAAATTTCTACACTCAAAATTAATGTAAATGAGATGTAAAGTATCTAATTATGATGTACTAATGCACTAAACTAAAAAGAAAAAGATTCAATGATGCAAAACCTAAAAAATGTGAAGTGCTAGAAAACAAACTATGATATGCAAAAACACATAAAAATGCAAGTAAATGATGAAATAACTTAACAGAATTGGAGAGGTGCCCCAAGAATCCTGAAAAAATGACTGAAAATGTTGACTAGAACACTTACACCAAGCTGGGAGAATTAGTCCCAGTTTTGGGAAAAACTTACTGGAACAAGAATTTACCAAATGGGTATTCAAAAATACAGAAACCACTTTTTAGACCCGGCAATGAGACTAATTCGCCATTGGTGGCAACTTAGTCCACCTACATATTTTAGGAATCTTGAGACAAGATCCTATAGCTTCAGGTCTATACTTGCTTTGACAGGTTCCACTCTTGATTCTGTAGAAAAAGGGATAAAAAGTGTCTCCAAGCTTGAATTAGGGTTATGTTGACTTAAACAGCTTTGATGAATTGTTGACCACTTTTCAACACCTATTTATTTGAAAACTATGCCTACAAAGTCTACAAAAACACAAACAAAGAGGGGAAAATGGTTAAGGGTTAGAGTATAGGGGTTTTCCTTGGTCAAACCCCACTTTGGTAATCAAGCCATAGATAATGAAATGAAATATGAAGAGAATGATAAATAAACAACATGCAAATGTCATAGACTTACCTTACCCTTGATGCATAAATTTGAAGATATGCAATGAAGTTCTCCAATGGATGACTTGATTATGCTTAGAGTGCTTGAAAGATTTAATGCTTAATGAGTGCAAGAGATTAAGAGATTGTAGGAGATAAAAAAAAATGAGGGGAAAACCCCTTATTTATACTTGATCTTACTAAATTTACCTAAAATAACACATCAGAGGCTAACCTCAAGGGATAGAGAATGAAATCATGTTAGAAATTGGAAATAATTTTGAGTTTTGTGCCAAAAAGGACTAAGTCGCCCCTTCTAGTGACTTAGTCCCACTTAAGCAAATTAAGTGTGTGTTGGTTATTACAGGGCATTAAATGTTTTCCAATGGGAATATCATAAAAAACACACTTAAGAGGGGCCAAAAAGTGTATTAAGGAGTCATTTAAACATGAGAAAGGGTCGAATTAGTGATAACAAGTCTAGAAAAGTGTGAAAGTGGGTTACAACACTTTTAAATAAGACTTGGTAAGTAATAAAAAGGAGGTTATTTGGATGAATTATGATGAAAGGGTCCTAGAAAAGTGTTAAAGTGGGTTACAACACTTCACAACACCTTTACAAGACAACCTAGAAGTCTTAATGATTCACAAGGGTCTAAGACCTAATGTGAATGTGTTGGCCACATTACAACATTAAATCTAGGAAAAATCAAGCCAAAGTCCACTACGGGGGCCTAAACATGAAAAAGTAGAAGGGTTACTTTTTCCATGTCCATAGTTAGCCCCCAGTTTAGTGAGAGGATGAATTGCTTCAAACTCACACTAAAGTAGTTGATCATGCAACCAAGAGGGGTTTGAATGCACTAATGCTTGATGAGATGAGATAAAAAATAATCAAGAGGGATGATCAAGCCCCCAAGATCATGATCCCATGGCAAATAAAACATAGGAACAAAGGAACACACATGGAAGTGATGAAGAGGAATAAAAAAAAGCTTCAATCATTTTTCCAACTCATTATGGATCAGATCTAGGCTATTTGTTTGAAATAAGAAATGTGTACTCACTCTGGGGCAACAAAACTTATGGCTATCCACTGGTTGAGAAAGCCCAAGTATACTCACTCTAGGGCCATGTAACTTCTAGTTGTCTGTGGGGTGAGAAGGCCCAAAAGGTGAGAAACATGCGCTCAGTTGGTATGTACTCACACAAGCAGGTGGATATGGGGAAAAGTTGTTCCTTGGAATGGGCTTTCCCACTCAACCATACTAACTTTATACCTCCTAATAACTTTAATAAGGCACCACAACAAACAATGTTGTTTCATGCTTCATGAGACAAGAAAAGTTGTGTATGCTTAGAACTCACGAACAAATGCAATCGTACCACAGACATGCAAGTTGTGTTATGCAAGGTGGCCATGAAATTCAAAATGAAACATGTAAATTAAATGTTCAAATGAGTCTTGTTAAGTTCATGTGAGGTCTTTAACTTGGGGAACATTGTGTCTAATGTCTCCAATAGAGGACCAATCAAAGAAAATAATATTCGCAACTTAGGGGATATAGTTTGTCACATCAAGTCACCAAGAGGAATGTAATATGCTTAGAAAGATCATGCTCATGAAGGACATCACACCCAATGTCATCCACAAAGTGACAAACACATCATATGAAGTGACAAGGCTACACTAGGAACCAAGAAAAAGAAAAATGCAGATGAATAATGTGAATGTATGCCCCCACTTTTTAAAGGAATTTCTACACACCATTTTATGAGCAATTTCTTTAAAGTAGCAAATGAAAAATCCAAAAAAAAAGAAACAAGACATGAGAACCAACTTGGAAATCCCCTATTCCAAGTCATACATTTCCAAGTAAGGCCACATCATTAAAATGAAAATGGAACAAAAGAAAGAGGGGTTTCCCCCAAAAAGGATACACAACACATAAGGGATATAGGGATTTGGAGTCAGTATGTGTTGCTACAAATGTTTTGATTAAAGAGCTCATAACTGTCATCATTCCCCAAATACATAGAACTAGGAAGAATGACACAAAGAGAGTGAAAACAAAAGAAAAATAAGATCTGATTTTGGGTCAATATGGAAGATACATTGTGGTCTCAATGCTTTACATCATTCCCAAAAGGAGAAACACAAGTGAAAATAAAACAAAAAAGGAAAAAGAATAGGAGAAGGATTTTGGGTCAACATGAACAAGAAATTTTTAGTCTCAATGCCTTGTGTCATCCCTAGAAGGAAACACAAAACAAAGGCAAAAAAGAAAATACAAAGAACTTTTGGGTCAACATGGAAGAGACAAAGGGCATCTCAATGCTCTGCATCATCCCCAAAAGGAAAACACAAAATAAAAGCGAAAAAGAAAATGAAAATGTATGACATATAGGAGAATAAATGTACAAATAGAAGAAGGGCACAAAGAGAGATAGAACATCAAATGTCACATCATGGGGGAACACGATACGCACATGCAATGACACAAAAGAAAAGAAAAAGAAAAAGGAAAAATGTAAAATGTCTAGTAATGCAAATGTAAGTCACCCATCAAGCAAGTCATCCACCTCCCAACTTCAATGGGTAGAAGTGGGAGATGAATAGCATAGCTAAGGGACAAGGAAAAATGCATTACAAGGTCATAGCTAACAACTTCTTGCCCCCATAGTGTGTAAGGAAAGAATGAGCCAAGGTGGATGATGGGAAGGACCATGCAATAGTGAGAATGGAAAATTATACAACTATTGGATGAAAAAGGTATAGGGTACTTATGAGATGACAGGATAACAGTCGGTATCAGTGAAGTGATACTTATTTAGTATGTCCTTCAATGCTTGACATTCATCAACTTGGTGGCCAAGAAAATGATGATATTTACAATAAGGTACATTGGAATATTTAGGACAAATTACCAACCTATTCATAGGTGATAATAGAATGAGACATTTTCTTAATAGCATTTGGATATTCCTTTCACATTCGGGTATGTGCAGGATCATGATGGGCCAAAAAGTGGCGATATGATGGGTATGTGTAGGGTATGCGGCTAACGACTATTTTTTCCCAAAATTGATGAAATGAAAATGGTTTTTAAAGGAGATTCTCAGCTTTCCACCAATATAAATTATTCTTTCCTTTGAATTTAATAATTATTATTCATTTTCTATTTGAATTATGACTAAATTCCTGATTAATAGGCTGATTGAAAAACATCTATAGCTTTCAAACGATATCACATTTTTTGAATTTGAAACATGTGTCACATTCTATGCTTTACATACTATAGGATTAAAAATAAATAAATTGAATTTCATGAAGTTTTGACAAAGTTAAGGTGGTTAGACATATGAGTTTTTATAATTTTTAAAAGTTGTAATAAAAAATTCATAATTAATTATTTACTTGGAAAAAAATTACAAAAAAATATGCATCACATCCGGACATGAGTCCTCTACTTATATCTAAAATATTATAAAAAAATATTATCATTTTATTGTGGTTAGGGTTGTCAGACAAACACCTACTTCTTATTTTTTCCTTGAAATTTAAGTATCTTTTGCATTGAAATTTCAAATTTTCACCAAATAGATTTTTTTTTTAAAAGTAAACCTGGTAGTTTAGAAACTACATTCAATTTGTTATAGATTATATTCTTACATATTTTTGAAATAATACAGATAACTTATTCAAATTTTTACGTCAAGTTTCCTAACTCTTATTTTTCTAAATTTTTCGCCACTTAAGGGTCTGTTTTTTCCATGATGATCCTACACATACCCATTTAGGTGGTGGATGGAGAGGAAACTTGAGTTTTTTCAATTTGTAAGGTCAATTACATTTACTAGATTCTCCTTTTTCATGGATGGAAAGAGGAAGAGGACCCATGGGGATCCTAGCATCCTTATCATTGGAATCATGTAAGGGTTGTTCATGTGGAAGGAGGACATTAAATTCAGGAGGGGAATCAAAAGATCACCATGCCCTCATCTCAAAGTCTCCAATATTCAAAAGGAGGCTTTTTTTTATGAGGATCTTCATATCCTAGTCCTGTTGTGTTTTCATTTGTTGGTCTTTTTTCTAAAAGTTGGTGAATGTCATGTTTGGTTGTTGTGTCACATCCTTGTTTTTTAAGATGGTAAAACCCTTTCCATAAGTTTCTTTAAGGTTGATTGGTGTGTTTGTAACTTTGTTATCATAAAATTGTTGAGGATTTGGTTGTGTAGAAGAACTAGGCCCGCCTGTTGGAGGGAACTTAAGTTCTTCATTTGTTTCAGGATGTAGGTATCCAAATGTATCAGGAGGTGGGACAATAAGGTGGTCTTGTGACTTCATGGATGGGTAAAAGACTACATTATTTTCAAGGTTGTCAAGGCATTCATTTAAGAATTTATTCCTACTATCATCATCTTCTCCAATGATGTAAAAATCATGAGGACATTCATGAGGAGTTGAAGGAGCATGAGGAAGCTCAAGGTCATTAGTGATGCAGGAGCATCCAGTGGTGTACGGGCAATCTTGCATCACCCAAAAAGAGTTAAATTTCAAGTTTCTCAATTTTTTAAATATTTTTACATTTTTGGATACCCTTTTCATCATAATGAAATTCCCAATTTATGGTTTTTATTTTCTATTCCTGGGTTGAAAGATATTGCAGTTTTAGTTTCATAGATTTGCACCTAAAACTCTTCTGAGTTAGATTTGAGGCACTTAGAGTTCCCGGAACGGCCCCAAAACTTTCCAAAATTGGCATAGAAAATTGTCAGTGCATTATTGACTTCGAGACCTTTCCAACGGTTCAAACAGTTCGCAAATCGGAGTCTCAGATCAAAAGTTATGGCCTCGGAAAGTTGGCGCACTTTCTAGAAGATATAATT